>OZ007571.1:3074606-3734606 GCA_963931925.1 Onchidella celtica | reverse complement strand
TGCAAGGCAAGTGCTGACAGCTATAACTCTGCTATAGACCAAAACACAACAACAATCCTAAAGCCGAAGTTGTGGGTGCGGTGGCTACGGGAAACCAGCTCAAAAACAGAGTGGAGAACATTTTGCCAAGTAAGACTAAGAATACAAGAGCAGTTAACAGCAAAATTATGAAACTGATGAAGAAATCGCAATTATTTCTGGCTAGGATATGTACAATCTTGATCTGTCATGGGATGCCACGAATTTCCATTTGATCTTCCATTTCTTTTGGACCCCCTAGTTTGTCTCAACCAGGCTCCGATATCAGATATCACTGAAGTGCAGCATTGCCCTTGTATTTCTCAGGGGGTCAATGAACACATTCGCAAATTCTCGTTTAGAGGAACACCATTCCAGATAATAATATAGCGTTACAAATAACTAACTTACAATTAATCAAACAAAATAATTATTTAAAGTTGAAAGATACCACCTGTTTCAAAATGATGCAATTTTTATACAGAACTCTGAAAATGTGGCCATTATATAGTAACTGAAATCAATACTGCTACCTAGCAGCCAGATTTAAACAAAACAAATATATATATATATCAATCATACATTAAAATATGAAACAAATCATTAAATGTAAATGATGAAATAGTTGAAAATAATTTAAAATTTATGGCATAAAACATTTAAATATTAATAATGGAATAATGTTGCTAAAAATGTTTCAGAGGAAATCTACAGGCCACGTCTGACCAGACCAGGAAATGAGTCAGAGGATTACATTAATGCTGTTCTGTTGCCGGTAATGCCAGACTAGTTAACTATTTAACTTTTCATTGTTTAGTGTAGAATTGTGTATGTCTTGTAAGTCACAAATGAAGTCTGTGGGAGATTCTTCCAGGATGAAAAGGTGGATTTGTTTGTTTTGTTGTATTAGAGGTTAGTCCATGAATGTGTTGTAAATTGATAATTTGTAGCAATGCAATCTTTTTCACAACAGCTTATAAATTCCCTTTCATCAATGTCAACAGGGTTTCACGAAGAGAAACAACCAAATTCTGACACAGCTGCCAATGCCAGGAACTATCGTAGACTTCTGGCATCTGGTCACACAGTATCAGGTCTCTCTGATTGTGGCATTTGAATTTCCCACAAATGATAATAATGAGGTGAATACGGACAAATACAATACTCACTGCTTAGAATGTAATTAGGAAAACTTTTATAGGAGGCGCCACGTCATGCGGCAAAAAGATTTTATCTCATATAAACATCAGCAAACATAATATTGTGATTGTTATTGTTGTTGAACATAATAATATTAATTTTAACGATGACACAAAATCTTCCAAATGGGGGGAATTCATGATGTGATGATTATTAAAAGAAATGCATTTGGTGCCACATAAATATAGTCACATTTTTGAAACATGTTCTAAATGATGTAAATGGGAAGAAATTCTTGTTCCCCATTTACAGTTTATGTATGTTATTTTATTTCAACGCCAATCGCGATTTAATTTCATCCACCGATTGATTTTTAGACTATTGGAGATTATTTACCAGCATATGAAATTACGCCACTTCATGTTGGCCCATTTGATATCGAGACTGGACCGATAACTGCTACCAACTTGTGGGAAGAGCAACAGTTGGGTATCTTTACCAACAGCCAGCATAAGGTACATGTATTATCAATCAGCTTCATTGTATGTTGTGCATATTTTTTGTAAGTCCTGTAAATTGTTAGAAGCATTGTGAAGCTCGTTACTTGTATAAAGATAGAGAAGAATGAAGTGAAAAAGAACATTAAGTAATGCTTCGTGGATGTCAGTTTGTTTTATTGACAATGATGACATGATAAGTACCTGTGTGAGAAAATGACTAAGCTGATAAATGCATAACCTAACAACATTTAAGGGTGGAAACATATAAAACTTTGGCAGCTGGGCAAAAGCATAATAATGCGCCCTGGTCAGTAACTGAGAGAAGGAATGAAAGCTGCAGTAGGAATGATGACTGACTGTTTCAAATTTAAAACAAAAAAGAAACAAGTCATGATTCAAGAATTAAACCACAACAAGGTAGTAACAGTTTATATGACAAGTTTATTTATTTCAGCCATAAGACTAAATGTTCTTATTTTAATATGTTTAAGGAGGTCAAGAGCTTTGATACATTTCATTATACAACAGACAGATTGCATTCACACACGCCATACAATTTTACAGGATTCACCAGACCTCGTTGTAATTCACTTGAAATGCAAAAGTACTGACATCGATGTTGGCACATTACTTGGAATAGTAGAACAAATTAGAGTCCAAAGATCTAAAGATGGAAAGATACTGTATATGTGCAGGTAAGTTTAATTTTAAAAATGTATTCTGCATGACATCATACTTCTACATTATGTGTATATGTCTCATTCATTGATTATTGTCGCTTTTGGACCACAAGCCTATACACGATCTTAAAGTAATGAAACTCCATGAAACTTTGCTGAAATGAGATTTTATGCCTTGAACTGTGATTCTTGAGTAAAATCTGAATTCGTTTAATGACATTGTGATGAGTTCATCGTTTACCATCACAAAATTGACGTTCAAAACAATGAAAATAATAGCAATTACAAGTAAATTACAGTGGAAGTGAGAACATTGACATCGGTTGCTTCTTAAACCATATTTCCTTTACACACGGCATCAGTTTATTGTGCACATAATTATTAGTTTCCTAAGTATTTTAATTACAAAGTATTTCTGTCTGTTGATTCAGGGATGGTGCCTTCTACAGTGGTTTGGTTTGTGTCTTGGTTCTCCTGCTGGATAGAATAGACAATGATCACTGCAGGGCAGTTCCTCTAGTTGTTGGTGCTGTCAAATCCATTCGCCCACAAGTCATTCCTACATTGGTAAAGGACACGAACTGGATGATGCTATAAAGTCTTCAGATTTAGCCTGAACACTAATAAATTAATGCAAGGCTTAATGGCAACCTGTGATAATTATTTTATAAATTATACCATTTTGAGTTCATCGAACATGTGAAGGATTTTAAACTAAGAACTTGTTCTGCCATGCTCTTTTGTGAATTTTTTTTAAAAATCCAAAACCTTTTGGGAACAAAATATCAAAATAATGTCATGTACTAAATCCAGGGATTCCTAACAAAATACCACTTGGCATTAAACCAACACAGATAAATAAGAAATCACTGGGGAAAACGTTACCTTGAAATATTGGACGAGACCTTATTTAGGAATTGTGAATTTCTGATACAACTAAAGCGGGACAAGAATACTTGTATTTCACATCTGAAATAAGTCAAGCCAAATTTTGTTACATTCAGCTTTACACACGAGGTAACATTTTTGTTAGTGATACCATGGAATGTATTCATTTTCTTCTAATTGATTTTTCCATATTTTGGTTTCTGATTCATTGAGACATTTCTTTTGTTTTGTCCAACGTGTGGCTTTGTAATATACAACCTCTACAACAGCATACTGCAAAAGACAATAAAACACATGGCAGAGAGTTCGTTGACCACAAGAGAGATTATTGACGATGCATGATATAACTGACTCTTTTACATAGTTGGGAAAACATTTGTAATTAACTTAACTAGATATTACCTATATCTCCTCTAACAGGAGCAGTACAAACTGTTGTATGAGGTGCTCGAAAGGAACAAACCCAGAGACAACCATTACTTAAACTTTGGAGATATTTTGCCGGAAACCACATCACATTCTTCGCCAGACCCAACCTACTCTGATTATGCCTGTACAAAAGGTGCTGGGGCTCACATATATGACACTGTTGATGACAAATAAAGCCATCTTTGTTGTCTTAAGCAAATGAAGATGGTTTTCCTGAAGAGAGATTGATAAATTACTGATTTCTTTTTGTAAAAGAAAATAGCCCCAGCCAGTATCTCTTTTTCAATCCGACTTGAAATTGTAAATAGAACTTCCTGAACGTGGTCAGACTGCGCAGAGATGTATTATCTACATCAGACTAACTGCGGCACCATTTCATAACCAGCAGATCTACGTAGGAACAATGTCACGCCTTTAAGAAAACCTGTCTTCAGGCTTATGTAGTCGGTTTGGCTCAGGATTGCTGGCTGGAAACTTTTAATGTGCTTTAGTGGTCCAGGTAACCTGGAGACTTTCAGAAAGATGCTTTTCGGTATACTGGTTATAACTGTGTCTCATTTCACATCATTGATTCATATAAATGATTACTGAGGGCTGATGTCTTTGGGTGTATAATGGTGAAAATGTCAATCTAAAACGGGGCAAAATTTATGCCAATAAATGTTAACTACTTTATATATTAATTACTTATTATGCATCTAATAACAACGTTCACATAGGAAAAAAACACGTTATACTGTTGATATCTTTCAATGAAGGAATATTTCTCAGATGGAGAAAATACTTCAGTTTTGCAATTTTCATGCAATTTGAAATTTTCACATTTTATGAATCTTTGACCTTGATTCTGCCATATCAACAAATCTTAAACCTGTAACTTTGTGTGACCGAAATTTGCCGGGAACAGGTCACAATTATTTCATACTTCTTCATCAAAACTAGCATGATTCTAACATCATATCGCACATAATTGTACACCGCTGGAAAGAGAATTCACTTCTCTAGTGATCGCGATAGCTATTTATGGCTACAAAATCTTGATAACCAATAAGCTCCTTTAGAAAAATGTTTTTTTGTCAGGGACTTTATTCAATGAATGGCACAAAAGGGAAGGCAATCTTACAAAGCTATTTCCTCAAAACATACCTCCTGTACCCTGGTATCTCCAGTCCAAATGGCCGTAACTCAGTAAGTGTGTAATTTACACATAAGTAATTACAAATAACACCAATCAGAATTAACATCAAATAAAGCACTTTCCGGCCATATACATAACTCAGTATCGTCAAAATGCGTCGAGCGCCTCGGTTTGGAATGGACTATCACATAATTATGAAAATCGATGCAAATTGTTTTCAATAAAATTGTAGTAAGATTCATTGATACAGTTTCTTTTCTATTTTTCTCTACATTTATAGCAATCAAATTAAATTATCGGTTTCTTTTTGTGAAACGAAGTTCTTTAAATTATTTGAAAACGAAAAAAAATTAATGTAAGTATACCTGCTATATCAATATTTACACCCTGAATTCAGGCATTAATGATTATTATTGAATGTTACATTATAGTGACGACATAGATAAAAAAGTTCACCATTACATTTTTTTTTTTTTTGCTTATTTGTCTTGTAACCTACTTCACATATATAAATCTATTGCATTGAAAACCAAGATTTTGTAACTTCCAGTTCTATCACCAAGTGTCGCCAAAGAGAGGCAACACAATTTTGCAGATGAAAACAAGACACTCAAAACTCATTACTGGGTTATGTCCTTTAGTATAGTAAGCAGATCCTTTAGTTTCTGGGGGCGATAGTGTTGCACCTGCGGACAGTTTTGAGGCACCTGACAATGTGTGCTCACTGTTCAGCTTGATTTTATTGACAAATTTATGTTTTATACTCATGTTCATGTTAGAGGAATTCATTAAACTCACCATATTATTGTGTTGGCTGATGTCCTGTTATATTGTAATAATTTGTTTTTTTCTTCATTTGGCAGGTTTTTCCAAACCTTAAGCATTAAATATTGGTCTGATGATTATCACTAAGAAGGCTAAGACGTCGGCATAAGGACAACTCAACTTAGCAATATTTAAAGATTTGGGAGTGGGGAGGGGGGGGGGCAATCTGGTCCTATTTCTACATTTTATTTCAAAAAGAAATAGCCAGAAATAAAACTGCCAATACAAACAACAACAACAACAGCAGCCACAAGCTGGAATTGAAAAATTAAAACAATTAAAAATTGTTTGAATAATATGGCATAAAATTTACTACAGCAGAACACTTAGAAATAATTATAGGGTACGGAAATCAGATATGTGGCGTGTCTGTGTGGCAAATATTATTTATCATAAAAGTAAATCTGGAATTGTCTGCTACTGCCATTTACTAAATTCGGCCTTCACAGGAAGGAAACTTTCCGGAGAAGAAGAAGGAAGGGTAAAACAATAAATATCTGTGACAGGATTCCTTTACAAATGATAACATCTACATTCGATTCAGGATATGGCACAAGCCGATAGACATACTCAAAGTAATCTAGAACAGAAGATCAGCTACCAATCAGAAGATCAGCTACTAATCAGAAGATCAGCTACCAATCAGAAGATCAGCTACCAATCAGAAGATCAGCTACCAATCAGAAGATCAGCTATCAATCAGCTATGATGCATAAAAAAAAACCAAACTGATAGATTTCAACATTATACTATTGCAGCTACAAGGCCGTGGAATGCATTCAGCGTCATTAACATCATGTTGGCACAGACTGAATCTCTGAAATCATTATCGTACAGAATGATTGTTGTGTGTTTATTGTTGACCGTGTCTTTTTTTTAAATTTATTTATGCTTCAAACGTTATGTACGAGGGATTGTTTATTGTGGATTTTTTCGGTCGGTGCATCGCTCGTCAAAATTGTGAAGTCAAACTCTCGACTTCAGAGTAAACGGACGACTCAATTTCTAATTACTATTAAATTGAAAAAAAACAAAACAATAACAACAAGCGGCAAGTCATTTTTTTTTTCGACCTAATTTGAAGCTGTGAGTATCTGACGTGATTTACGTCATGCTTAATCACCACTGTGGGTTAACGTGGCCGCCACTGCTAATCTTTCTCTCAAGAACCACGTCTACTTTTTTCACAACATTTGGTTTCCGCAGCTTGGTCGACCATGAATGCATTATAATATAACCGACCATCTGCCAAATCTAGTTTGAATCTGGGTTCGATTTAGTTTTTTCTTTGTTGTTGTTTAAATTCTGGTATTCAGGAATTTTTCAAAGATATTTCAGCAGACATTTTACTATTTTTAAGTGAGTAACTGCATTCAGCCTAGGCACCCGAGAAACAAAGATCTCTGTCCTATCTGTGAAGAGGTGAGTTTGTATTTCCTGGGGAGATAGCTCTCTACTGCACGGGAGGCCCACTCACACTCGCACTAGCACACTAAATAAAGGAATACCACAACTGTAACTTTTTGGTCAGGCCTGAAGGGCCAAAGACATATATCGTCGCCCGCATGATAAAACCTCACAAAGTCGATTTTTGGCGAAAATCGTTTTTTCGCGAAAATATATTGTTCAGACTCTTCTCCGTCCCCTCACAAAATATTAGAACTAAATTCAATTCCTAAGTGTGAAAATTTTAATAACAAAGTTTCGGCCGCAAACCTCCTTGTCCGTCACGGCCACAGAATGCGCACGATCAAACCTCACTAACTCTTTAGCAGGTATTATCATGCGGGTCAAGCGTTTGGCCCGCCTACCTGTGCGCATGATAAAAATTCCTAAATCCCTAGCGCCGCCGCCGAGGACAGTCTGACAAAAGACTGTTGGTGCTTGGGGGCCAGTCATTAGCTGGTTGTGCACAATAGCCTATTAATCCTTTGGTCATTGTCACCGGCCTGTGTTTACAGATGTTTAATAGCAGATCCCTCCCCCCCCCCCCTTCCCCCACTCCTTTCTTCTATTTGACTGTTACCGCTCCCTCGCAATAAATTTCTTTTTGCATGAATCACATATTAAATCATTTCAAAAAGATAAAAGACAATTAATGATACTGTGCTGTTTTATTTCGCTATATATCACGGATATTCTTTTTCTTATTTTTGTTATTAGTATTATCATTTTAAATCTTGAGAGTAATTTCTTTTGGTGGCAAATTGTATGCAGTTGGTGGGATGGCAATTACTCATTCTATTGTTAGACAACAAGTGTGCGCTTCTTCCCTTATGTCTGTCTCGGGGTCCAGATGGACTTCAAAGAAGTAGACGATAATCATATTTTAATCCCCTTACACAATGTCGCGTCAAGCCACTTTGAAGTTCGCCGACGATGGCAAATGTAGATAGGTCAACATTCTCACCTTCTTTCGTTTTACATTTATAACTCCTGTCGAGGTGACATGCCGACTTCATATCAAAGGAGGTCCTTCATACTCGAAGAGCTTTCCTCCACCCCCCCACACACACACACACTCTCCAAACCACTGTACATTTTTAACCATTGGCTTCGACCCCCTCTCCCTCCTTGTAAGAGCGTACGGGCACTGAAATACTAACTGTCCATGATAGACCCTTGATATTTTGAAGTTTCCAATGGCAATTTGCACGAACAATTTGGCTGTTTCACTACAAACATAGCCGGACTTTGATTTTGTATATTCATACAACCTATTTTGTCGAAAGAAATGTAAAGAAAACCAAAATCAAATAATCTGTCATCGCGAAACCAAAACTCTTGAGAATGCTGTCGCCGGAAGGTGCCACTGCTGGAGCACCAGCGGAACTATGCCGGCTGAAAGACAGGAACGCTCCATTTCTACCAACATTAAAGAGACGGAGATCAGCTAGTGTAGCAGAAATGAAAGCCAGCCCTAGCTTATCAAAATTACCTTGTTCACCTTCAAAGACACAAAGAGGAGAAGACATTTTGAGAGAAACCGAGGTTACAATTTCTCAATCAAATTAATGATCCACTATTGCCATACCAAAACTCTGAGAACGCTGTGGCAAAGAAGTCCAAAGGGAAATGCCAGCGCTGGACCACCAGTCCTATAGAACGAGTCTGAAATGATTCCGCTATCAATGGCCTGTCAACAGTGATGAAGAATTAACTGAATATCCTTTCATTAAGTGTCGTTTGAGTACGCTTTACGTGCTCTGAAGACATGCAAATGTTGCAAAGTGATGAGGCTCATCAAGAGAGTGTGAGTGTACTGGAAGATGCCCCTGACAACCAATAAGAAGTGAGTATCACTGTCGCTGTACAGGAAGAGGGGCAGGAAAGTCTATGCTCTGGCACTGAACCAGCGTGGGAACTGCAAACTGATCAAGAGAATGACATAATCAGCCCATGAGATGTAGTGTGTGAAACAAATAATGAATAAGCATGCATACTTAGCAGACTCTTGACAGGAAGTCACGGATGAAGATCCGGAGCAGCTCATCGATTACTTCTGGGAACTGTCATGGAAGACCAAAACAATGGCCGCCACATCTTCTTGCAATTCTGAAACATCTGACTGGAGGAGGAGGACGCTGCTACATCATCTGAATTTGAAAGCAATACGGAAACAAGTGTGTGCCGTCATGGCAGTAAACACATAGGAAGATGGCCAGTGAGGAACTGGACACTGAGATCTGCAAGCATTTTGCACCACGACGGAGCTAAAGAAAGCTAAGACTTTGGCATAGAGGGATTCCTGCAGTTGTTGTCAACGATGCCTTCCCACCATGTCATAGGTTCATCAAAAAGCAGTGTCTGGAATGTCAGTTTAGAATTGTGGCTGAGGTCTATTGAACTTATGTGGAACGCCGCAGAGAGATGGACCAACAAGCTGTGAGCCAAAGACTTTCTGAAAACATACTTTCAAGTCCCAGAATTTGGCCATATTCAAACACCGCTAAATCAGTGCCACACGTGTGTGTCCAACGACTAGGTAACATGGAAGGCTCATAAAAGCAGATGATGCACAGACTTCTAAAACCCAGGAAAAATCCTTGATGAGCATGGGGATGTTTTAGTGACAACAATGGATTTGCAGGCAAAGCTCCTCGCTCCAAGTCTAAATGCACTGGCCTCATGTTACAAAAACAAACTTGTAAATCCACGACTTATCAATCTACAATCTGGCCAATAAAGATGGCGAGGAATGCTTCTTGTGGCATGAGGTGGAAGGAGAGCTAATGCCAAGTGAATTCGCATCTTGTGTGTCTGTTAACTTGAAGCTACAGAAAGTACATCCAGTACATCGATGGCTGTGCTCTTCTAAGCTTTTCAAGACTAAGAGCTACAGTCATGGAGCAGAAGTATTTAGAGAAGAGTCACACTGTAGCGGGATGTGACTGCGTGGATTCAGCGGTACATTTCCACCACACGAAGAGAGAGAGAGAGAGAGAGAGAGAGAGAGGAGAGAGAGAGAGGAGAGAGAAAGAGAGAGAGAGAGAAGTAGGAAGTCAGGGAGAACGACGACAGGGGTTGGATGAAGGAAGAGTGAGAGATAAAATGTGAGAGCGAAAAAACGGAAGAGAAAGAAAGAGAAAAGTAGGAAGAAGGGCGGACGGGTGAGAACGAGAGAGAGGGGGGGGAGAGGGAGATGGGTGAAGAGAGAGAAAGCGAGGGGGGGGGTTGTGTCACAGGACGAGGGGATAACGGCTCAAAGGAGGGCAGGACCGGGAGATGAGACTACGGTAAGAGGAAGAATATCAAGGGGGGGGGGGCGGAAGGAAGGAGGAAAAAAGGGGAATGTATGGAAAGGATGAATGAAGGAAAAGGAGGAAAAAATGTGCCTGAAATGCTGAAAGAGAAAATCGGCACGTTTTTTTTTTCTTTTTTAAAGTTTTTTTTTAAATTGATAAACAATCTTTTTAATTCCCACAATATAAATAATTGCTCATGTATGCTTTTTAATATTTTTATGTGTCCGTATTCCAAGTCTTTTAACGTCTTCTAATTTACTTCATTGCGGTTACCCGTCTTCCACTTTCTCCAAAATAATATTTCTCCACTTTTCCTAAAATCACTTTTAATCCCTCCTGCCGCTATACAACTTCATCTATGTCTGGTACGCACCTGATTTGCCCATGAAAACTAGTCTTCACAGTGGCAAAACGAAGACACGCCTGGATAAAGAGGTTTGCTGGCCAGTGAGAGAGGGGAAATGCGCACAATAAAACAGCTTTAAGAATAAGGAGGTTTTATGGTGCGGATTTCGGGTCATCAAACCTGCTAAACATCTAAAACATAACTGTACTCAAAATCATCAGGGTGAGACATAAGGCATTGTATTAGAAAGAGCAAAGGTGTACTAGTGAGAAATTTTCAAGAACCTGCGACCTGTGGTTTGGAGATAAATCAGTTTTTTCCTTCTCCTGTAAAATTTCCCAAACCGGCTTTGTGAGGTTTTATCATGCGGGCGACGATATATAATTATATTGTTACAAATTCGACTGCATATTAGGATAAGATAATAGTAGCATATTCAAATACAGGTGACAATTGCAATATCAATGTATGGCAACTTCACTCTTCCAGGCTTAATCTAATATAAATAACGTTGCAATGTCAGATTTACCTCATAAAATAAAATAGGCAACATACTCGCGCTGTCACAATATCTCTACTTGCAACAATTAACAGGGATGCCAATGTAAGTGATTTAACACAATAACTCAAGTACTTATAGACACAGCTCCACTTTAGAAATACTAATCATGAGCACTAAACACTTCTACACGTTAAATTCAGTCCCAATAGTTCACAAATAACTCTGTACAAGTTGGAGCTCTCAGAATACACACTAATCGATGGAAGGACAACGTACCGTTATCTCGCTCACAGGCAAGGTGAGCGAGAAATCTAAGTAGTGCTGCGTATACACTTTAGTCCGGTATACAGGGACCTGCATCATTCTCTCTATATACTATTTGCTCTCTCAATAGTATGAGCCAACTGCCTACGTCTTCTCCGTGCGGGTGGGAGACCTCACCGAGTTCCGTCACTCCACCAGTGCTTGAAACATGAATCTAAATTAGACTGGTGCAGATCAGTGTTTTTATACCCGCCGGTAAGTTTGTCTTACTGTTTAACCCTGACTGCTCCCTCGTTAAAACTCTAATTACAGACCAAAGCCTATACTCACAAATTCTACATTCCTAGTTACTGAATTGAGAAACTCTCATATACAAACCGAAGTTAAAGGGTTAACTTATATTCACAAAATCGTGCCCCCACGTTTACATTGCCTAACCACCGATTAACATCCCACTCATCCACATGTTATGTAATTATACTATTTAGACAATTATGCGATACACTAAGTCTACGTAGTAAGTAAAATAAAACAGAGTTATGCCGCTTGATTGAACTGACTGTTATGTAAAATTTCACACAGAATAAAACGCCTTCATATATTGAATGCATACATTGCTGTTGGCTTGTTGGTTATCTTTAAATATGCAATAACAAAGCATAACATGGTGGCAGCTGGTAAAATATAATTTTTCCTATTAAATTGCGTAGTTTGCATGAATTATTCGATAGCGAGCAACAGTCTATGTATCGATAATAGGTTCGGACATTTTGACTAACAGAAAACGGGAAAAAGCACGCACGAATAGGCTTGCGGTAAAATTCGGTACCGTTGATAAAAATCGCAAAGCAGAGGAATCGTTAGATTCAGTGGAAAGTTTGCGGGCTGGCTCGAGAGATTGTTCTTGTCTTTGGGATAACTTTCAGTGTGTTTTATCACTTTCGTTTAGGTCGCTGCACCGTCTATGCCTCATATCTCGAACCATCCGAGTTGAGAAATTTTCTGTAAACTGTTTCTATCGAGGTGGCAATACAAGCAAGGTCAAGTTTCCACAGAAAAATCTACGAAATAAATCAACGGTCAAAATGTCAAAGCTTAGACCCCCAGATGAATTTGAATTTGGTGATAATCATAGTCAAGCTGATCAATGGAGAATGTGGTCTCAAGAGATGAGGTTATATCTCAGCCTAGCTATGGACAAAAACACAGAAAAAAGAAAAGTGCTCAGCTTTCCTATACAATATAGGACGAAAGGCTAGGGAGATCTATAATACATGGACATTAGGAGACCAAGCTGGCCAGGCAGTGTCGCTACGACAATCTGGAAAACGACATGATTCGGGACAGAATAGTCGTAGGGATCAGAAGATCTGAGGTCAAAGATAGGCTATTGTGGGAATCAGATCTGGCGAGCATTTGTCGAGCGGATGAAGAATCAAGGAAAGGGATGAACTTAATGAAAGCGGAATCAGAAAACGCTGTTCGGGCAGTAGGGAAAGCTTTGAGTTCAACAAAATCTTATAGAAAGGACAATGGTCATCAACAGGCACAGTTAAAGACATATAAAAATAAATTCCAAAAATGCATGCTAGAGCACCCACCAAGGAAATGCCCAGCGTTTGGAAAGCAGTGCCTCCAACTGCTTGAAATACAATCACTTTGCCAAGGCCAAACAGAAGTGTACGAAAACACAAAAAGAAGCTATATGGGGTAGAACAAGAACAAGTATCAGGCAATGAAAGTGGTGCAGAAAAATTCTAAGTAGGCTCAGTAAGCCATGGGACTGAAGAAACAGAATGGAACATAACTCTTAATGTTAGAAGACAGAACCTCAAAACAAAAGTCGGCACTGGTGCCCAAATGAATATAATGCCAAAAGAAACTGCTGACAAATTGCAAGTCAAGCAAGAAAAATGCCCTGTGAAACTGACATAATATTCCGGGGAAAACATTCCAGTGATAGGGCAGGCAACGATCACGTGTTTTCACAAAGACAAGAAATATTGGATCAAGTTCATAATAACATCTGTCAAAAGAGCACGAACAATTTTAGGATTAGAGACAACAGAACAGATTAAACTCGTCAAGAGAATAGATGGATTAAAAGAAAAAAGGACAGCTAGATGACCTGCTTACAGAATACAATGACACGTTTGGAGAGCTTGGGAAACTTAAAACTTTGCACCTTTCTTTTGTCTTAAACAGAAATGTCAAAAAGTAACTGCTGTGCTGAAGTCATTTGAAGCCATGTCTCTTATCACGACTACCACAACACAGTTGCCTTTGTCATGTCTAAAAATATTGTTAAGATAAGGCCTGACGACCCCGACAAAATAAGGTTAGCTTGTTTTGTTACCCGAAAAGCTTGAAGCATCGAGCCTTCAAAGACTGAATTTTGATACAAAAACATTTTTGCACAAGTCACAAGATTTGCAAAGCAATGAAACTTGTTGCGCTTTCTGAAAACGTTTTTTTTAGTATGTCTTACGCAAGCGTGTTATGACTATCACGTTATACAACCAGGCCTCTTCCATTATTGGGGCTGGAAAGTCGGCCAAAGTTTTACTGTCCCTGCACCGCCTGGACTAGGTAAAAATGTCTAGACTTTGACCTAAAACAGGAAGTAAAAAAGTAAGGGCTTGAAAGTCAAGAGCTTTACCAGAGTTAACGTACATATGACAATCAAGCCGAGACGTCTGGGCCTATCGAGACATTGCATGACTTGTGTGTGTCCTTCATGTCAGTGCTGTAGGATATCCTGGTAAGTTGATTGTACAGACAGAATGTAATAAGGAAATCAATGAACGCCAGACGTCTCCCTATCTAGGAGAGTCTTCCAGAAGTCAGCGTTTGTTCTCCGACAAAGATCATCATAAAAGTTTTGATAATTAAATGTACGGCGCAAAGTGTAAGATATTCCAGGACCAAAGCAATTATTTGATGCAGGCTGTTAAGTCTCCCTTCAGGGGTAAGCCAGACAGAGGCTGGCGTAGGCACCAGTGTGATGGCACGCCACCTAATTATTATGCATCACACTAAAACACCAATAACAAGCCATACCGCAATCCAGCCATAGAAGTTGATTGTCATATGAGCGAAATTAACACACGGTATTTGATTCACTTCGAAGATACATTGAGATCTACAGAAGGCAAGTTGGTGTTTGTGTTTATAGATACCATGTCTAAATAAATGCACCTCTTTTCTTTCTACGCTATTTTAAATGCAGATAAAACACTGTGTTCCTGAAATCAGCCCCCATGTCGACGAACCATACGCCCCTTGCTCCGTGCTATGTCGCTCGGTCGCGCTATGGCTGAACAGGGATCCCCCAGTAATATTCTAGTTATAGCGTCAGAACGGCCTAATTTAAGAACCACTGAAATGTTGGGAGTTGTCCTATCGACCGATAGAAATGCTGAGGCTGCGCGGGTTGGGATGGCTACCATTATCGGCAAACACAGCAATCACCGGGCAACACCACCAGCCCAGATCCAGAGGTGGTTCTACACCAGGCCCCAGTATGAAACTTTACCACCCCAGCCTCAGTTTTGGTCTGGCTTACCCATTAGTCTCGCTATCCAACCAGTTTCAGTTCTCTATTTTATTGTTATAGTTTTAATATAAAATAAGTAAATGCTTCCCTCGTCTTGTTCATTTTGTTAGTCATAATTATATAGTGTAGTTTATTTAACTGTAAAGCATTTTTTTTTGTCTTTTGAACACGAAATTGTGGACAAACACTGTTGTAGTTGAGAGACATAATACTTTTAATAGACGAGGGGCCCAGATCTATGAAGTGAAGACATATCAACTTGTCCGAATCTTTCTGTCAAGCAATTCATTTCCAATATGTCATAAAGACAGCTCAGCAGACATAACATTAGGAAAAAAAAAAAAGGTAAATCCAATCTCACCTGAACATCTATTCCAGTGACATGGTTAATCTTAACCACATTCTGAAAGCTAATCCCTTCCTCCCTGACCGAGTTACACAATTATCTAACTGTTATTACTAATGCCATATACATGTACGATTACAACCTTGTCATAGCGTGTTTAGATTATTTGAAGCAATAATAGAAATGATTAACAACGTTTTCACTGACAGTCAATGTCCAGTAACACAAGACTGTGGACATGTGGAAACTGAGCAGAAACAATGATACCCGTCCAACTTCTCGTTTTAACAGCGTCTCTACTTCCTGTGTCTACACTAGCTCAGGGTATGTAGTATATGTTGGACTGACTGACTTCGTTTGTCTGAATGAATGGGAAACTGAGTGAACCACAGAGGGAAATGGATGAATGTGCGCATGTCTCAAGTAAGTAAGTGCATGAATAGATACCTGAGTATGTGACCCCGTTGGTCACCAAGGATCAACTGGCACAATCAATAATTGAAAATGTTTGTGTAATCTGATTTCTTTTTTTAATTGCATAATAATATATTTGTTTGTATTCTATGGATGGTACTTCCGCTGACCTTAGGGTGGGCGGGGTGGGCAGCTTTCCAGAGATGTTAATTTGACATAGAGAAAACTCTTTTTAGAACGTTAAGGTCGATGCAATGCCGCCCCCATTACGCACCAATTCAAGGCAATCCTGCTAAACATTTCATAATATGAATTGAATTCATACGAAAATGTTCAGCAAAATTGCCACTGTCGGCTGTTCAGTTTAGTTAATTCGCTTGACAGGAGAGTGCACATGTATATTAGCCCATAAGGGATTAGTAATAATGTTTTGGCATCCCTCCACCCCCCCCCCACGCCACTTCGACCCCAAGTAAAAGAAATACGTCTATTACATAATATGTGGATGTTAGCAGATAACAAATGCAGTCAATGTTGTACTCGAGATCTGCAGCAAATCATTGGACAAGCTTATTGTACCGTTAGACATTAAAACATTTCTTCAGAGAATCTTTCCCATAAGCCACTTAATGTTACTGAAATGCAAAAACTTGTGCATGGGAGTTATTTATATATTTGTTTTCTTGCAGTTGAAGAATACAAATATCTTGGCCGAGCTGCAAAACAAACAGTGGACTGAAAAATCTGACTGTAACAGCTGAGGTTGTTCTAGCACGTTATAGTAGGGGGGAGTTAGTTGATCTAACTACAACCCTTTAGAAAACGAAACTATTACAGCTGTAAAATAAATAAACACGAGATCCGACGATAGATTAAATAATACTAAAGTTTAATAACTGTATAGTGAACAATAAGTTACTAGGAAGACACCAGCGAAACTAAATATCTACGCCACACAAAAGGAAACTCACTTACTCAGCGACCAACCACTCACACAGGTCTATATATATAAACATTCCTACAGAAAGTTCCCGAAATAAACGTTACCTTTGCCCTCGCACAAACTAACCAATCACGCATCAATACGTCATCAGGTCACATCACCCAAGGCCAAATCTGGCGTAAACGTTCGTATCCATAACGTTATCGAATATTCGGGAACATACTAATATTTACTGAACGAGTCAAAACACCTGACAACAAGCGACCGAGGAAAAAAACTACTCACTAGAAAAGAGGGTCAGGTCACTGGGTACAGTACACTCTGGCGGTTGTCAACAATAAAATGAAAAAGTAGTGAACACATGCTCAACCACCAGCACAACAACAAAACCGGGGGAGGGCAAGGGGCAGCCCGCAGATGCTACACAACTCCCCAATTTAAGTTGAATATCTTTCAACTCCAAAAACATTATACAGCGTCTGCACTATCGTGAAATAATCTTATAGCACTCCCAATCTCACAAAGGTAGTTGCTAATTCTATTACAATTAATAACAATTTCAGTGTCTTCCCGAATGTCATCACAAATACAATACAATGCAGTGTACTTTGCATCACTAATACCGTAACTAATACAATACCGTCATTGCTTCCCAATAGTAAACAGTAGGCCTACTAGTCAAAATAACACAACGCCACCACTGTGGTGAAACAATGGTCAATGATATTATTACAAATCATATAAGGTGAAACGATGGCCCATCGTTTACATAATGCTTCGTGCACGAATCATAGCATATAACTTGTTGTACATAACATGGTTATCTCCAAAATGTATAACCCATACGTACAATCGCAAAAATACCAATACATACCGACCACTGGTTAGGGTCTTTCTTCATCATATTAGGTCAAAACAAGTTACAACATTGCAACATAACACAAACACTGCTTGCTCGCAGTCCCCATTTGGGTTACATTTTCCAAAAATTACACCAAGTTCCATTGGTAACTAATATGACATAGCATAAAATCAAAATGTGACTAACACATCATGACTCTCTATCAGCCATCAATTCAATATTCAGTCACAGATGAACTATGTCCCCAATTACAGTACAATACTGCCGTCCTAGAAATTTACCTAGTAGGCAAAAGTATGGGTTACAATGCATTTCACTGATAGTGTACTACTTTAAAATACCCTGCTCAGGAAATCGGCACAGACATTTTCTCTGCCTTTTACGTAGTGAATCCTGAATCGATAAGACTGTAAAAATAAACTCCATCGTAATAACTTTGGACTGTCAAACTTGGCAGAGTTCAAAAACTCTAATGACCGATGGTCAGTTTGGAGCACAAACTCCTTTCCATACAAATACAAAGTAAACTTTTTTACAGCCCAAACAATAGCTAAACATTCGCGCTCTGAGACCGAATATTTTGTCCCACGAGGCAATAGCTTACGACTAGCATATGCGACAGGGTACAACTTTCCCTCGTGTTCCTGCATAAGACTAGCGCCTAATCCGCGATCTGATGCATCAGTTGCTAAGACAAACTCTTTGGAAAAATCTGGCAAACATAACACGGGTTTTGGAGATAATGACATTCTTCAAAGAGGTGTACGCTTTCTCCTGCGTTTCATCCCACTGAATTATATTGGGCTGACCCTTTCTAAGTAAATCAGACAATGGTGATGCAATCGCTGAAAAGTTAGGAATAAATTCATGGTAATATCCCACTAATCCTAAGAATGCTTTCACTTCCTTCTTAGTGGTGGGTCTGGGTGCGTCTCGTACCCTACATACATTCTCTTCTAACAGGCCAATCATACCTTCTCCCACTAAGTGTCCAACAAAGTCTACTTCAGACGTTCCAATCAGACACTTCGATGGTCTTGCAGTTAATCCAGCTTGGTCCATCCTCTGCAGTAAGTCCTTGAGAGTCTTCACATGCTCGTCGAATGTCTCTGTATGGATCAGCAGGTCGTCCACATATGCTGTCACATTGTTCATTCCACGGATCAATGGCTTTACGATCCTGTTCAGCGTGGCTCCTGAGTTCATCATCCCAAAAGGCATCCGAATGAATTCATAGTGTTCGCCCATGGTGACGAACGCCGTCTTGGGAATGTCTTGCTCTCGAACTTTCACTTGCCAGTATCCCTTGCTCAGGTCAATCCGAGAGAATAATTTTCCTCTCGAGAGACTCTGAAACACTTCTGATGGCGCTGCTGTCGGATGAGGGTCGAATACTGTGATCTTGTTTAACCTCCTGTAGTCGATGCAGACTCGGTTGGATCCGTCCTTCTTCTTGACGACAACAATAGGTGAAGCATAAGCTGATGAGCTCCTTCGAATGATGCCCAGCCGTTCCATGGTGCTAAGCTCCTCCTTCAATGAGTCGCGCATAGCGTAGGGCACCGGGTATGGTCGTTGACGAACTGGTACTTCTGTCGTCAGGTCGATGCGATGTTTACCCAACTGACAGCATCCAGGGAGATTGGTGAAGACGTGCTGGTAATTCTTCACCACATCGCAGAGTTTTTGACGTTGTTCCGATGTCAGTTGCGTTCCATACTGGACATCTCTGTAGCCTTCATTCTGGTCCCAGCTTCCTAGGTCGGCAAGGTCCTCCCTCGTTCCACCGTTGTCGCCTTCCAGGTCGCAGTCCTCGATGATTGTCATGCCAGCTGACTCCACGGGTTGACTCTTGTCCATCATGTCGTCCTCTGCCAGTACAGTCTCAGCACTATCACCGCCGCCGTCCTTTATGGCGTTGACATGTTCAGGCGTGGTATCTCTCCTACTGTTGTCCATCCCACACATCTCGGTCACAATAGGTCTCGGTTCCATTGCCACTGCTGCTGCTTTTGACGTCCTTGGAATGTATCTCTTGAGGAGGTTGGCGTGCAAGGTCTTTTCTTTTGCACCCATCTTGACTCTATAGTCGTTAACACCGACAACTGAGACTACCTTATATGGTCCCTTCCATTGGACTAGGAGCTTGTTAGTGTTCGTCGGCAGTAGCACCAACACTTCATCTCCGGGGCGGAACTTCCTCTCTCGCGCCTTCCGGTCGTAGTAGGTCTTCTGTCTACCTTGAGCCTTGGAGAGTTCTTCCGTCGCTAACTTCCATGTGTCCTCCAGCCTCTCACGTAGTTCCATGACGTACTGGTAACTGGTCTTCGTTTCCGGCTCCTCTACGTCCTTGGTCCATAGTTGTCGTAAGATGTGCATTGGTCCTCTCACAGTTCTCCCATACAGCAACTCGAATGGGGCAAACTTGGTCGACTCTTGGGGAACTTCACGATATGCGAATAGCAGCGGGTTGATGTATCTGTGCCACTGCTTGGGTTGCTCTGCGCACAGTCGCCTTAAGGTCTTCTTCAGTGTGCCGTTAAATCGCTCCACCAACCCGTTGCACATAGGGTGGTAGACTGTAGTGGTCGACTGTCGAATTCCCAGTAGTCTATTCGTTTCCTTCATGACATCTGACATAAACTGGGTCCCTTGGTCCGACAAGATCTCTTCGGGCACACCCAAACGGCTGTAGATGTTCACTAAGGCTTCTGCTACCGTTTCTGCGTCGATCTTCTTCAAGGTTGTGGCTTCGGGGTAACGAGTAGCGTAGTCTATGTACACTAGGATATACCGATGTCCACCTTCACTTGGGGGGTCGATAGGTCCTACTAAGTCCACGGCCACTCGCCTAAATGGTACGTCCACTACTGGCATACTCTGCAGGTGCACCTTTGGGGTCTCTCCTTTGTTCACCGTCCTCTGGCATATGTCGCATGAGCGGCAGTATCTCGCGACGTCACCTTCAATTCCAGGCCAATAAAAATTGCTCATAACTCTGTCTTTGGTTTTCTTCACGCCGAGGTGTCCTCCGACGATCGAGTCGTGGGCTACACTCAGTACATATTCTCTCAGTTTCTCGGGTAGTACCACTTGCCTTATAACCGTCGCCTGTCTCAGGTCCTTGTAGATCCGGTACAGTACTCCTCCATGTTTCTCAAAATGAACAGATTTATTGCCTCTGTTAGTTGGGATCTTCTTCTGCTCTAACTTCCTAATGACTTCGTCTTCTTCTTGGAGTCGGATAAGTTCCTCTCTATCCACTCCCGCGTGCCGTTCTGCCCTCGGCACCTTCAGCGACGTAGACCGGTCCTTCCTCTTCTCCTGGGCCCTCGTGGTCACCGCTCCTACCATCACCTCAGTATCAGGGTCGTACGGATCCTTCGCTCCGTCCACGTTCCCGACTACTAGGTCGCAGATGGTCTCCGGGAGACACAGCGCCGTCACTTTGCCCGTCAGGTAAGGCGTCTTCACATCGATAACAGCTTCCTCCGCCGCTAGCAAGGAGTTATCGATCCTCGCGATAAGTTTCTTCCCACCGGTGAGCTGTCCGTCGTCCACCAGTGCTCGCCGCACCACTACACCTTCACAGCCGGTATCTCTTAGGACATCTACCGCTCGATTTCCAATCAAGCCCTTCATCACTGGTAACTTCAGTTTCTCCACGGTCCTTCCGTCACTGCATCCTCCGCACGTAACAGGCACCGCTAACTGTAGCTTCCCGTCCTTCATTACCGCTTTAACGTTGATGCTGGTGTCAGCCGTCGTCGCATCCTGTCTCGACGACTCGTCCGCCGCTATCACTACGGCCGCCGCCGCCTTGTTCGGCTTGCCTCGTCCCATATCCTTCTGGGCTGGACACATCCTCCGAACGTGGCCTGGCTTTCCACAAAGGTAACATTTCAACTCACCTTTGTCGTTTAACTTTGCACGACACTCCGTCGCCTTGTGTCCCGGCCTCTGGCACCTATGGCAGACCTGTGGGCTTCTGTCTCCGTTGGGCCTCTGTCGCACTGGCCGGCTCTGCATTCTGGCGCTGCCGCTGAGCGTCCGGTTCCTCGCTACCAGGTACGCCTCCGCTGAATCTGCGATGTCCTGTAGCGTCTTTGGTTTCCTCTCCCTCACATGGGTTGCAAGGTCTGGTGGGCAGGCATCCATGAATTGCTCTCTGACGAACAGATCTCTCACTCCTTCGTAGGTCTCCTCCGTCTTCGACAGCTTTATCCACCTCTCTAGATAGGTCTTGATCCTGGTCAAAAACATTCCAACATCTTCTCCATCTTCAGGCTTACCTTGTCTGAACATGAGTCTGTATCCGTCCTCTGACAGGTTGTACCTCTTCTGCAACGCTTCCTTGACCTTGTCGTAGTCCTTGGCTTCGTCGATCGGTAGTCTGCAGAAGCACTCCAAAGCTCTCCCAGTCAGCAGGGCAGACAGTGATGTCGTCCAGGTGGATCTGGGCCATTCAGCTGTCTCGGCAAACCTCTCAAACCGCAGCAACCAGCTATCCAGATCGTCCTTCTTGTCCTGAAATGCAGGTAGCTTGGGTCTCTTAGAACTGGCGTGGTCGTTGGTCTTCTGCGCTGAGTCGTTGCCTCCACGTTGCTGGCGCATCCTCTCTATCTCCAACTCGTGGTTCATCTTTTCCCTTTCCAGCTGTCGTTCAGCCTCCTTCTCCTGTCGTTCAGCCTCCTTCTCCTGTCGTTCAGCCTCCTTCTCCTGTCGTTCAGCCTCCTTCTCTTGTCGTTCAGCCTCCTTCTCATGAGCCTGTCGTTCAGCCTCCTTCTCCTGTCGTTGAGCCTCCAGCTGTCTTTCTCTCTCTAGGCCTTCACGGAGGTAGTCCCGTCTCTCCTGCCCAGTGAGCTCCATGGCGTCCGCTTCCTGGCTAAGCCTTCCAATAACCTCCGACATGTTGTAGATAGCTTGTCGATGATATTCTACAATAAACTATGTAAATAAATCTAGTAATTTTGATCTGGTCCGCTCGAATATGGTCGGATCCCGGACGAGCCCCCAATATGTAACAGCTGAGGTTGTTCTAGCACGTTATAGTAGGGGGGAGTTAGTTGATCTAACTACAACCCTTTAGAAAACGAAACTATTACAGCTGTAAAATAAATAAACACGAGATCCGACGATAGATTAAATAATACTAAAGTTTAATAACTGTATAGTGAACAATAAGTTACTAGGAAGACACCAGCGAAACTAAATATCTACGCCACACAAAAGGAAACTCACTTACTCAGCGACCAACCACTCACACAGGTCTATATATATAAACATTCCTACAGAAAGTTCCCGAAATAAACGTTACCTTTGCCCTCGCACAAACTAACCAATCACGCATCAATACGTCATCAGGTCACATCACCCAAGGCCAAATCTGGCGTAAACATTCGTATCCATAACGTTATCGAATATTCGGGAACATACTAATATTTACTGAACGAGTCAAAACACCTGACAAGAAGCGACCGAGGAAAAAAACTACTCACTAGAAAAGAAGGTCAGGTCACAGGGTACAGTACACTCTGGCGGTTGTCAACAATAAAATGAAAAAGTAGTGAACACATGCTCAACCACCAGCACAACAACAAAACCGGGGGAGGGCAAGGGGCAGCCCGCAGATGCTACACTGACATATTAAATGAAAAATAAATACATAAACAAATGAATTAATAAATAAATATAAGCATTGCTACAGATAGATTAACCCCTGCATCTCTGGGTGGTCAGCAGATATATCGCGCTTAGGGGCCGGTACGCTTCGTCCCTTATTAAAAATAATGACCATGGATTTTCTTAGAGCATTGTCATAAAATTGAACAGATGCTGAACTCACAATATGACAATGTTATAATTGATATTTTTTGCCTACTGTGCCGCTCATTCTAGAGGGGATGGTGGTGATGACCTGAATCTCAAGCTTTTCATTTTCTGCCTTTTTACATGAGTTATTTTGGTTATTACGAAGTGGGAACCCGGAATAAAGCACATTAAAGTCATTGTACATTTGAGAATGTATTAAATTGAATTAATGATTCCACAATGTTGGTGTAAGCGAAAGTATGCGACAACGCGATATCTTCTAATGCAAGAAACTAGAACATGTTCGCCAGCTATTGGACTGGTGTCAGTGCAAGATTGGTATGCAAACACAGGGTGTACTTTATTGTTCCAGAAGTTGCGTTCTAGAATCAAATACGCTGGCGTTTCTGGCCTACATTGCTCTTGCCCTCAACCGTGTACGAAAGTAGGCCGAGAATCGGGTGTAGATATAGTCATGTCCATAAACTTGTCAAGGCAAACGTTCAAAATTTACATTTCACCATTTATATACAACGCCCATAGACATCTGGCACGAAAATGTATTCACCCGGACACTGGCGCGGAGCAATGCGACCGTTGCAAGAATTCATCCATATGGAGTGAACATTACACTCCAGATAACTCATCCAACTTTATCGCCTATGAAGATTAATTCCGTGCGGAACTATACTGTATAAATCTTTATGCACTTTTCACTAAATTTAGATTCTACTATCAATATCATTATTTCATTATAGATGGCGGGGGTGGGGTGGGGAGGGGGGGAGTGAGTCGATTTTTTTTTTCATGTTGAGCAGTGTAAGGAACTCTATATACCAAATTTGTTCACAAACTCAGCCCTGGGAATTATGTGGATATCCATGTCATCCATAGCAAATGGACATTTTCAATTTCACCAACATCTAGATGGTTCTCAATACAAAAAAACAAACAAAAACAAAATGGAAATAATTCGAGTCTACGATTCAGTCACAGATGTTTCAACAACCGATTACTGTAACCTGACATAATAATATATAGCTCGCTTCCCTGTATCCATTATGTCATGATTAAACTCTCTCAAATAGACTTCTCCATTCATATGGCTTATCTGGATTCTGTGTGCAAATTCAAGCGACATTTTCTGCCAAGACAATGTGACTGTTGATTTTCATGCTTACTGCAGTACTTACTTGTGATGTTAAATCTTGTCTGAAAACTCACATGCCTTTAAAGTCTTGGTTTGCATGATAATGTAGCATTAAACTGCTGTTTCTTTTGTTGTATTTTTTTTCTTACTTGGACTTTACTTTATTCACAACTGTTTGGGACCCCCCTCCACCCCCACCCCTAACATCAACTCCAAGGAAAAGAAATGCAACCGTGACTCAATATGATTATGTGAATATTGGCGGATAACAAATGAGCGCGAATGTAGTTCTCGAAATATGCAGCAAATCATTGGACTAACTTACAATACGTCAGGTATTAGAATTTTTCTTCAGAAAATCATTCCCGTTGGCCAGTATTACAGAAATGCAAAAACGTTACACATGGGAGATATTAATATGGGTCTTTTCCTGCACTTCAAAATATTTTGGCCAAGCTAAAAAGAAACAGAAAACTTTGGAAAGTCTGACAAGTAAGTGAAAAAAATTAATAAATAATTAAATAAACGACAATCTTGTAACAAACAGATTAACCCCTGCAACTTCGGGTAGTGAGCAAGTACATCAGGCCTAGGGGTGGGGCACTTTGTTCCCCACACACACACACAAAAATGATTTTACAGCATTCTCCAGAAACTGTGATCAGAAACTGTGAAAGTTTTACTCAGCCAGAGGGACTAAATATTTACTTCGAACCGATTAGTGTTTTCAATAATCACCAAAACAATATTACGTATGTTATTATTATGTTTACTTCCTGAACCCCCCCCCCCCACTTTATGGAATGTGACATCCCTCCGCCGCCCCCCCCCCCACCCTCCCCCCCCCCCGGGCTTGAACAATTATAAATAAAAATGTGTAGGTTTTAATTAGCTTAGAATTCATTTATTATTCCCATAGTATGTGAATTCATTTGCTGGGAAACTGAATTAATTGACAACATAAGAATTTTCTTAAAGTATGATGGTCAAACTGAACAGATGATTCACTTATAATGTGACAATATTGTAATCTTTATTCATTGATCTTGATAAAAAAAATTATACATTCTGTTTCAGGCTGTGGCTCAGGCTGGTTTGGATCATCATGTCAGTACAAATGTCATTGTCCTGGAGACCAGTGTGACACCGATGGACATTGTACTAATGGTGCTGCCTGTCAGACGGGATGGTTTGGTCCTTCATGTCAGTACGGTGGGTGTTTTATATTTGTATACATTTCTATAGAAAGAACATAGATGATTGGTTAATTCGATATCGAAGATTGGTAACTTATAAAATATAATTTTGAAGTTATTTCTAGACTAAACAGATACACAATGTTGATGATCATTAGGGAGAGTTTCCTCTAGCATCTCATGGCCAGATTTTCTTACATTTATGAACTAGTTCAAACTGAGGGGTATACGTATCCTCACAAGGACGCGACGCGTTTTGAGCAGCCGTGAGTGGGAAAATGGGGGAGTAAGTCCTCTGGGGTGATGTTTAAAGGGATGTTTTTATAGTTGAGTGCTCCTGGGTGAATAAATGCTTGGTGCATTAAAAGGTGCATTCTAAAAATACTGGTATGATGTGCATTCGGAAGTCTCTCCTAGGACAAAATTGTCTTCATCAGGCTGTATAAATTGCCATAGATATGGTGTAATGTAGTTGCGCAGTGTGGAATTATCCCTCCCGCTCAATGAGCACCATCTGTATACATGACAATAACATTCACAGAACCGATCCGATGTTAAACTATCATCGAATTTGCGTTTGTTTCTCTCCACAGTGGATCTGACACAGAATGGAACGGTCAGTTCTAACCCATCAAAAACTGATGTAAGACTGCTGACGGATGGAAATGACAAAACCTGCCTAGCGGACTCAACACTTCAGTCTGTAACTGTTACATGGTCAACATCTTATCCATTTACCTGGCTCAGGTTATTTACCAACAATAAAGGTGAGCATAAGGCAATCCGGAGCTAAACTTACTGAACACTTGTCTTTTTTATAGTTCACACCTGCATCTTTTTTCAGATGTTCTTATTGAGATAATTCTATTCGAAATCATTAGTTTCACAATCGTGTATCGTTATCAATAAATAAGTTTTCTCAAATAACTACGTTTTTAAAAGACAGACAGCATGTAGTTTAATGATATCAAAGGATACGTCATAAAACTTATCATGCCCCCAATAATCATTGAAAATCCGCTCTGGTTGTCAAGTCCCTATAAATATTAATCATTTTTGTCTATTCCTTTGTTAACAACTGACATCAGATGCGATGCACAACATTACGTTACAGTTCAGCAACGGCACATCATCATCAACTGTTGAGTGCATCAACAGTCAGAACGCCACCATCTCTGACACAGCAATGGACATTCACTGTGATCTGAGTGTTACAATCTCTCAGGTTATCCTTACAGGGCAGGGAATCAAGGCACTCTGTTCTCTCTACATTAGTGGAGGTATGTCACTGTCGGTAATGAAAGTTATTTACAATTCTTGGTTATTTCTTGGATTACAAGAAAATAAAACAGAACGGTGAATAAAAGAAGCCACAACATCATTATACATTAATATCAAGAATAATAATATACCATTATTTATCTCTGTTAAACACAAACAGTATTTCACTAGCTCTTGAGAAACATAAATTCCATAAATTTTAATATGATCTGCCGAGAGTTCACATAGACAATCAATTAATAAGGTCTTTAAATGACAGAACAATAGACAAATTAAAATCAGATAAGTTTGACAATGAAAAAATCATCTGGTACTTTGCCTCACAATCACACAACAGCATAATGATGTTCAACAGAATTAGAGAATTGGCAGATAGAAATCGGAGATGAAAATCTCACAGAAACCATTATATTTCCACTTGTATTTTAGGTCGTAATGTAGCGTTACGGCAAAAGGCGACACAGACAACTACACACCTTCCCTGGACGGCTGACAAAGCAGTGGATGGACGCGCTGGAAATGGAACTCAGGACCAATTTTGTACTCACACTGCAGAAACGGATCCATCACTACCTAGCTGGACTGTGACACTTGCAGGGCAACATTACATCAATAGATATGTTCTGTACAATAGATTTGGTGAGTGTTTCTAGTGCGCGAAATAAACAAGATCAATCTGGAGCAAAATCACACTAACGGCGACAAAGTAGAATGCTGATGAAAAGAAAGGTAGAAGTAATGAGGAGTCATTGATGTTAATGGCAAGGGCACTGTTGTTTGTTTGTCACTTGCTGCAATAATCGCCCCCGCACTCCATCGAATCATAAGACTGACCAACGCATTGGCTTATTATTGAGCTGGCGGTTTTTCCTGCAGGCCTGGCAAAATGATTGGAATTTTTTGTTTTTCTGTTTTTATTTTCTATTTCTTTTAGGAATTACTTCTGTAGGAATAGTTTCCACGTGAAAACGAAAAAGCCTAGCAGTGAATAAAACTTTCAATATTTTCTCTGTTCGGCTACGCTTCGAAATTGTGACTTTGTCCTTACCGCAACATGTTCTTTTTTTACATTGATATTCCCCAAGACAAAAGAAACATACCTGACAAAACGACAGAGGCGGAATGAAAACACTCGCCAAAGTGAACCCAAAAGACTGACCTGCAATCACTGCCATCGCACTCTCGGGTCAAACATTGGTAGAATAAGCCACGAGAGAAGCTGTCAGTCAAAGTGAAAGTGAATATTCTAGCTGCTAAGACCGTCTGTAAAGACGCTAAAGGCCATATATATATTCCCCAGGTTTGGCAGTGAACTGCAGTAGTTCCATTTTATTTTCATCTTGCCTGTTGTTAGGATCGCATGGTATTTTACATTATACCTCATTGCTGACCAATGAACACAACTCTGTATTTTCTCAATTTGGGTTTGTCATTGAACTGCGTGCCCAAAAGAACTTTCCTTTTCTTTTTCAAATTGATTGTTATCATTGCTGTTATCATTGTTGTTATTGTCACAAATCCCAGACTCGGAGATGTAATAATGATTATAACAAGACAACAATCACGAACGAACAAGTTTAACACTTAACAGAACAACCCATCAGACTCACACATTTATTAAACATAATTATACAGATAATAGCGCAATTACATACATTATATTATTCACTTCAACTGCCGTACAACGGCCTTCTCCCTTACGCCCACTTCCTCGGGTCCACAACCCGGTAGTTACTTTCTAAAGACACTTCGGTCTCAGCTTCTCCTCTCCATGTCATACTAGCAAGCACCTTAATAATTCACTGGCACCGCCGTCTTAACATTCCAATAACACCTCAACATGGTAATAGCACATTCGCATTTCAAATAGTACATCAACATCAAAGATACATCCCTGTCTGTGGCCAGACTGCCACGACTCATGTGCCTCTCCTGTCCTGCACCGACAGCTTACTCTCGGCCTATGTGTGGCCTTCGGCCCTATGCTGGCCTATCCCCTGTGCTCACCGACGCGGCTCTTCGGCCCGTCCCCGACACCTACAAGAATAACATTACATTGGTATAATAATGCCATACCACTTCTATTCACTTCACCCCTCTGTACATCTCATGAAGCGTACACACAATAGTTCACATTTCACTCACCACATCTTACGGTAACACACCTCCCCCTTAGTACACCATACTCACTCACGCTACAAATCCATGAACTCCACTTTCATCTATCGCTCATGGCGCACATTGCTATATACAGTATCAAGGACTTCCACATTCCTCACATATACTTATTTACATCATGGTCATAGACAAATATAATACATCAATCATAATTATCAATCAACGTTCCACATACCAGTCATCACTGGAAAAAACACTTTCATTAGTCTTCCGACTGCTCCCCTCTGTTCGCCCGCTGGGCTCTTACTAGCGTCCGTTCTCTTTGGACTATCTCTGTGTAGTGAACTGGTAAACACACTGATCTCACCCCGTTTAATCCTTACTCACCCCCTTTCACGCTTTTCCCTACTTGTCTGCCGTGAGCCCTTCTTACTATACACCCGCTCTGTAGCGATCCCCTTAATTGCACTCACTCCACTCGTGACAGTTATCGTTGTTGTCATCACTGTTGTTATCACTGATGTGATCACTATTGTTATCACTGATGTGATCACTATTGTTATCACTGTTGTTATAATTGCTGTTATCACTGTTGTTATCATTGTTGTTATCACTGTTGTTATCATTGTTGTTATAATTGCTGTTAACATTGTTGTTATCACTGTTGTTATCATTGTTGTTATCATTGTTGTTATCATTGTTGTTATCACTGTTGTTATCACTGTTGTTATCATTGTTGTTATCATTGTTGTTATCATTGCTGTTATCATTGTTGTTATCACTGTTGTTATCATTGTTGTTATCATTGTTGTTATCATTGTTGTTATCACTGTTGTTATCACTGTTGTTATCATTGTTGTTATAATTGCTGTTATCACTGTTGTTATCATTGTTGTTATCATTGTTGTTATCACTGTTGTCATCATTATTGTTATCATTGTTGTTATCATTGCTGTTATCATTGTTGTTATCATTGTTGTTATCATTGTTGTTATCATTGTTGTCATCAATGTTGTCATCAATGTTGTTATCATTGTTGTTATCATTGTTGTTATCATTGTTGTTATCATTGTTGTTATCACTGTTGTTATCATTGTTGTTATCATTGTTGTTATCACTGTTGTTATCATTGTTGTTATCATTGCTGTTATCATTGCTGTTATCATTGTTGTTATCATTGTTTTTATCATTGTTGTTATCATTGTTGTTATCATTGTTGTCATCAATGTTGTCATCAATGTTGTTATCATTGTTGTTATCATTGTTGTTATCATTGCTGTTATCATTGTTGTTATCACTGTTGTTATCATTGCTGTTACCATTGTTGTTATCACTGTTGTTATCACAGTTATTATTGTTTCAATGGGGGGGGGGGGTGTACCTAAACGGATATTTTTCATATTTAAATTTTTTTTGGTAAGTGATCGGTCAATGAATAAATTTCAACCCGGGCCTATCACAGCGAGCCAGAAAAGGAGCTTTTTTTTTTTTTGTTTGCAACATTTTTAAAATGTTGGGTGGTGGCACAATTGCACAACAGTGAAGTACTCCCATCACTACTTGTTTATACAATATACAATAAATAAACAATACACGTATTTGACAGGTGAGGCACGACAAAGATAAAATAAAACATGTCTGTTTGTAAAATGAAATGTTTTCCTAATTTGATACAGAAATTGCCATTGCTAATTGATGATTTTCTGATACCCTTCTATGGGTAGTTTGTCCACTGGCTGAAGTTAACTGGGGGAGGTCAAGTCAAAGAATTATACTTTTGTTTTGGACTTCGTTTACAGAATGCTGCCGAGATCGATTACAAGGATTCGTTCTGACAAGTTTGGGCCCAAATGGCGATATTGTCTTCAATTATACAGATACGTCGTCTGAAGTTTCATCAGTCTATAATGTCACATCTGTCATGGATACACAACCAGTCACTAGTGTTAGGGTCAGTGTGACAAAGATTGATCCTGCATTTGGAGTGCCAATCCTGACTCTGTGTGAAGTGGAACTTTATGGCGGTGAGTTAGATGCCTCAAATTGCTCTCAGTCGCCTACATGTTATTGTAACCATCACTAGATTAAACATTGTAAATGCCTTTTTAACTGAACATTCTATTATACTTTCGGATTTTACCATAGTAGTTCATATTAAATGTGTCTGATATGATGTCGCAATTCTTTGGAAAAGATTAAAATGATGTCGTTTGAAATCCTAATCGCATTGAATAATTCAATTAAATAACTTATTTTATTAATTTGTATATATCCAGTGGTTATACCAATATCAGAGGAGTTGGGTACATTAATTTTTAATTGTATCATAATCTCGAATGTACTATTGCGAAGAGATGTCAAGGATGATGCCATGTTTACCATACAAAAGTGGTATTTTTGACAACACTTAATTAGTATTTCATTATCAAAGATCTGGTGTGTTATGAGCTGCACCTGTTTTTCTAATAATTTCCAAAGCAACTGTATGGGCATGGAAAGAGCTTATAAGTTTGTCTCAAACCAGGTACACAGAATGGGTGTGCCATGTTTTATGCACCTGAACACATGGTCTGCATTACCTGCCACCATACTGCCTAAATGCATTACAATTATGTTTTCATCAAAGTGAAATCCACCTGCAGGTTGATTAATTTCACATGGTGTTTCAGAACTCAGAGTTAATGGACTATGTTTCAGACTCAGCATGTGCCTCAGGGAAATATGGCAGAGAATGTGAGAAGGATTGTAACTGTGCTGTACAAAGTGAGGCATGTTTTGTCAGTACCGGTACTGGAGGATGTCCATCTGGATGTGCTGCTGGATTCAATGGCGAGAATTGTCAGACAGGTGAATTAAATCTTAAACGTGGGCTCTTGTAGAAAAAATGTGATAGTCTTTCTATCTTCATTGTTAAAAAAGATCTTCAAAAATGCTTAGTATCCAAAATGTCACCAAGAATTTAATTCCCGTCTACAATGTCATTTCTCTTAGGACGACGGGATCTTTTCTGCACGTGCCTTATTTATTTGTTCTTTACATCTTTCTTCTTGAACACTGTCAAGCGAACATATCAATCAGCTGTTGTGGGTGGAAATGTGAAAGTGCAAGTATGATGTGTGTGTGTCTGTGTGTGTGTGAGAGAGAGAGAGGGGGGGGGGCGAGAAAAAGACCCAGGGAGAGAGAGGGGGTGGGGGGGGGGAGAGAGAGAGAGTGAGAGACTGTGTTCATCTCAAACATCAAATCTCCTCAGTTTAATATCCATCTGTGTACTAGTGATACCAATCTCCTCGAAGCTGTATTTTGTCTTTCCTTTTGCCGGACCAAATAGAGAACTATCTCATCCGAGATAAATTAATATTGCGATTCTGATTCTGATATCCATCATCTTTATTATCAAGCATCGATATCTCCACTCAGATTGTCCACCCACACATTATGGTATCAGCTGTAGAGAAAAATGCAGTATCAACTGTACAGACCAGTTGTGTGATAGCGTGGCTGGAATATGTCAGCGATGTGTTCCTGGCCAGTCTGGAGAGCAATGCGAGAAAGGTTACTTGTCCTTAATAAGATTTTCTTATATGATATTCTGCTAATGCGAAAGAGAAGATAATTTCGGCTCAGGAGAAAATGTCCTGTTACGACACTGGACATTACATGTTTGTATCAATAAAAGATTATCTTGGTTACGTTACTGAATAAACGGCGTTCAGCAAGCCTTCTGCGTTGTTGTTGTTTTCTTCTAAGATCTGTTTTTAAGACAATTAACTTGTCGAAGAAGAAAATACAATGTTCATGCAGTTGATTGAATTATAGTAAAATCGCGTGATGTTTGTCTAAATCTTATCATTTTGTATGCAAAATGTCTCACAAATCAGATCCTAAACATTAATATGAGAAAAGAATATATTTAAACAGTCTCTCTTGCCTTCCATAACAAATATTTTATTTTTGACTCATATTGGTTTGTGATGACATAACCCAATTGGCACTTGAGTTTAGAAGTGTCATTTGAGATTAAAGAAACCTGTATAATAATGGTTCAATCTTCAGTCGTGAAATCATTGTATCTGCCTAGTGTGTGTTTCAAAGAGTATATGACATTATAACATTATATTTTCAACTTAGCACTTTCTCACGTCTTCTATAACATCTCCAAAGGTGATTTAAAGAATCGCCGAGGCTGCAGTATGGGGATGGGTGGAATTGTGGGCCTGAATTGAACAGTTCCATTTCAGGAATATATTACATAAATATATAAATATATAACAAGCTTCAGTCATAAAACGTTTGGCTGTAAAACACATTTTTTTTTTTTTAATTTTACACGCAAAGACTGTGCCAAAGGAAGATACGGTCAGGACTGTCAAAAGACATGCAGTGAACATTGTGTTGGTGGTTCAGTGTGCAATCCAGACAGTGGATCGTGTCCAAATGGATGTCAGGATGGGTATACCTCAGCCCTGTGTAATACAAGTTAGTATGTAAAGATTAATTGTTACTGATATTGGATTTTCACAAGTTCTTTTTGTTGTTATTTTTCTTACAGTTGCAGGCACCATTTTATGATATTTTGAAGTGTACGGTCAGACGTGTGTGCTATCAGGCTAACTGAACAAAAAATACTCGGCATGTTTTTAACCCATTCATGCCTAGCGTGTCGCTCTACTTTTTTTCCTCTGGTGACCACTTGACTTATTGACCAAATATTTTGGACCATATTATGACAGACAGGCTGACTCTTCAATCATTTAAAACAAGAGTTACCTGCCTCTGTCATTTTGCCAACCATGGTGGAAGAATGAATTGTGACTGGAGCTCACAACAAGACAAGCAAATATGAACAGGTGAGAACTTCTAACATACACACAAATCATATAACCTCAAAGAACAAAAAATGGGGGCAAATAACCTAACTTTATCACGAGTAAAGCCATTACAATGCCAGATAGATTTTAAGTGATGCACATCATAAACTCTCACCGTCCCCATATGGGGACGCTAGACACGAACGGCCTGGGGTTTGTGCTGTGTGTCTCGGTGATAAGTAGACCCAGCTAAAAATAGAAACCGCGTTTGATCTGGCACCCATCTTGTACATCATGGTGATGGTAGGGTTGGTTTATTTTGAAGTAGTCGTATTGCCAATTATTGATTACCGATTACTAATTGTCAATTATATTTTGACTAAATAATCGAAATTATCGATTATTGGCCATGGGGACAGGGGATATACGTTTCTGGGGCCATGGGGACAAAGAATATTTGTTCCTAATTCCGGGATTTGGGTTTGTAAGGCCAGTGAGTGCCAATAATATAGGTTTCTAGGGCTAGGGGGCCAGGTATATGGGTTTGTAAGGCCACAGTCACTTGGGTGTTTTCCATCCATTCTTGTTTATTGTTGACCATTATTTAGGTTTTTATATTGTTGTTTTTTCTCTAGAAAATACACAACAAACGAGGTGTTATCAATGTCGGTCACAATCTGCAAAAGCTGGAGTGCAAATTCAGCAACACAACATGGTGAAAAGCTATAACAAACACATGGGCGACGTAGACCGTATGGACCAAAACGTCCACAAATATCGCATTGGGATCCGAATGAAGAAATGGTACAGGCCAGTGTTGGCATTCATTCTAGACATCGCTCTCCATCAGGCATGGCAGCTACACCGGCTGTCTGCAGACCAGTCAATGGACCTTCTGTGTTTTTGCAGATATGTTGCAAGAGCCTATCTCCTAATGCACAGGAAGAAAGCACCCATTGGAAGGCCAGTGAAACGGAGGGGAAGGACCCCACTGATGAATAGGCGTGTGTTACCTGATGTTCGGTTTGATGGGCTGAACCATTTTGTTGGAAGAAACCAAACCCAGATCAGATGTGGAGCGTGTTCGAAAAAAACAACAACATGAAAATGCTTGAAATCCAATTTTTGGGCTGCATGAAGTTTGTTTTGCAGCATTCCACCAGCAGTAAAACCTAAATTTTTGAGAAATTTCTGTTCTGTTTTATCTATGTTTATTTGGAAACATACATAGTTTAGTTTCTGTACCCATGACATGTCTGATGATTTTTTTTTTCATAAATTGTGTGACCCAGCGGTTCAACAATGATTTTCATTAAATGTAAACAAACATTTATGTGTGACAAAACCTTTATCTATATCACCATTTTAGTTATCTCACATCTTATTCTATCAAAGAATAAGTTTTAACCATAAACTGTTTCATTTGCAACAAAAATACATGTATTGACAACTGTGTAAAAACCCGCTGCCCATTGTGCCTAGAGTCCCCATATGGGGACGGCAGTTTGAACTCAAATAAAAATCTTTAAAATAAAAATTCAACAAAACTGGGTTTTTTTTTCCTTAATTTTCGTTTTTTTACAGGTAAAAATGGACAATTGCAAAAAAAATATATATAAAAAAATCTGACACAAATGGGTTAACATAATAAAAAAAATCATGGCAGCTTAATTCCTCTCATTCATTTGAAATTTGTCTGGATGTACTGAATGTTTTGTAAAGTTCTTTGTGAAAAAGAAAGAGAGGCCTAATCTTTCAGTTTCAAGAGAATAGCAAGTCTTCGTCCAATACATGAAGAGTGTCGATCATTGGTCTGACAAACTTGCATCTGAAAGCTATGAAACATGCACACAGAGGCAGGTATCTGCCCATTGTTTGTCTAGTCTACAGCATACCATGTTCTAGCACACTTACTGACATACATGAATTAATGAACAATCTGGCGTCATAGAGTTAACAGTAGATACTAAAATTATAAACGAAGTGTTTATCCGCTGGAACTGTCCAAGAAAATTTCCCTCAGGATTTTCTTTTATCCGCCAGCATAAATTTTGTATTTGCGAGTGATCTCCCATGAATCGAATCCTTTCCCGTTCATCCGGATTAACGTTCGTATTGCTCATGTGGTGAGAACAGTGGCAAGGGTGAAATTGGAGAGGCATGTCTGAATAAAAATGGAATGTTATCGAATAAACGGACGCGAAATTTCAGATCTAATCCGTAGATATGGGTTCTTTGCTATATTCATGCTTATTTCACAACAATTCCTTCACAGTTGCACAGGTTCATCAGTAGCGTAGGGGCTAGCATCTTTGCCCATCAGTCAGGCAGCTGTGGTTCTATTCTCAGCAGGGCAGATTTTTTTTCTTTTCTTTAAACGTCTTTCTATTAGGAATCATTTTTTTTTATTCAAGAACAGTAACAAGGAATAAATCCATTTTTTTTATTTTATCTTCACCTGTTGATCGGGTGACAGTAGTTCGATTTTCAACAGGGTAAGTTTTTGTTATTTTTCTTTTCTTGTAAAGGTATGTGTATCAGCAATCAATCTGTAGAATGTTTTTTTTTTTTTTATCCAACAACAATAATATTGAATAAATCCAGTTGTTTTTTTTTTTTTTTTTTGGTATTAGTCAACACCAATACTTTTTGGATAACACAGTGTTTATCCACCCATACTTGGTTTAGTGATGTTTATTTTAGAAAAATTCTTTCACAAATATACAGGGTCCGCAAAAACGTAGTGGTTAGCATCTTCACCTGTCAATCGAGTGCTCGTGATTCGATTCTCAATCTGTTTATTTTTTTTTTTAATCCAACAACAATGGTATGGAATAAATCCAGTTTGTGTGTGTATGTGTGCGTGTGTATGTGTTTTTCAATTTAGTAAACACTAATTCTGGCAGATAAACCCGAGCCGATATTGTTGGCCGTAAACCCTGGCAGTATCCGCCAACAATGTTGACGGATAATGGCAGTTCAGTAAGTCAATTTTTAAAGTTTGAGTTCTTTTTTTTTTTTTCCCAAACTCTGTTTCTTGCTAAAGAATGTGCTAACAAGACCTATGGTCCAGGCTGCAACATGACTTGTAGTGTGAAGTGTAAAGTGAATGAGACAGCAGCACCAGCAGTATGTGATCATGTCACAGGTCACTGTCTACTGGGATGTTTGAATAACACAACTGGTGATGAATGTCTAAAATCAGACATAGAAACAGGTCAGTTACACTTGTCATATCTGTAGAACCAAAGATTTTTTTTCCATGCCCCTTTCCACCTTTAATATTTCTTTTTTTGTCTTTACACCGACACCGTTTCTGTTATCATTGCTCTTGTGATATACTTCAGCAAGTTAGTCATAATAAATAAATTTGAAACTTGTTCGTGGATATTATTTTCTTTTTAGTATATAATTTAAATGAATAGTTTCTGCACAAATATCCAAACCAGACACAAAGTAATGGTCAGCTACACATATCATGTCCATAATATGAAGAAAACGTTTTTCCTCAGCCTTTGTCAGCGTTGAATTACTGTTTATTTGTGTTTGTCTTTTCATCCCCATCGTTTCTCTTGTCATAGCTCTTTAGCGAGATCGTACTAAAATTAATTTGAGACTTGTGCGTAGTATTTGTTTTGTTGTCTAATCTACCTCGTGTTACATTTGAAATGAATATTTTCATGAACAGGGGGTGATGGAGATGACGTTGGGTTGATCGCAGGGGTTGTTCTGGCCATTCTCGTGGTTGTCACCTTTATTGGAATTATTATTGTAGTTCTATGGAGGTAAGAACTGCTCAATATAATTTGACAATCACATATTAATTGGAGTTTAATGACCATTAAAGCATCTTAGATCAATGGCTGTCGTAATAAAACTTTCCTAAATATACTCCATGAGCAAAATGAAAATTGGCAATATAGATGCATATAATCTGAGTTGCGATTCTCAAAACAAAACAAAACAAAAAAGTGAATAATAAAAATAATGATAAAAGGCTACTTTTGTACAATTCAAGCTCAAGCCGAGTTATCCTGTACACGGCGAAACTTAGACTTCGTCTGTTAATGGGGCCTGCATCTTGTATTTATTCAATAATAACCTGGTTCAGCCGTTTTACATTCAGTGCTAGTTTTAGTTTATGGTGCAATTCGTGTTAAGTCAGGTGAATTTAACTTTAGTGGGAAATAGTACGTATTTTCATGGGTCTCCACGTTTTTTAATTTAGGAAGCGAAGACATTCGACAGGAGATCAACGGTCTGTCATTGACTGTACTCAAAAACAAAAAGATACTGAACTCTCTAAGATTCCAAAATCCCCAGACTCAAGTACTGAAGGTGATTATAATGTAACGTATAATGTTTACCTGCAAAGATACAGTAAATAGCAATAGGTAACAAGGAACATTGTTGAAAACTAATTGTAATTGGAAATCAGCATTCCTATATTGATGTAAATATATTCATTACTAAATGACCTTTTCGTCGCTTATGGTATGTAATGAACTAGCAACAGGTATCATTAAATTCTGGTCTTCATTGTATCACTCGTTGGTTGTCATTTTCCATTTTCTTTTGTATTGATGCATTGAGTACATGTATTTGATGGTAATAAGTATAGTCTATGAGTATTTCAATATTTGTCCGTTTGGAAATATCTGATACCCATGACAGATAAACATGGACAAACCTATGTGCTCTGATCATCCACAGGCAAAATACTTAAAGACATAAAAGGTGATCTCCATGCTATTTCAACAGAACTTACTTCAACTGCGATTCCTCTGACAGGTCTGGATAGTTTTATGTCCAGTCATGGGACAGAATATTTCAAGGCTCAGTTTGAGGTTCGGGGTGAATCAATATATCATATTCGTTATTACTTAAGTTACTATTACTATTAAACTAGTATGAAAACGTTAATGGTAATTTGAGACGGAACATTTCAGTAATAGCCTGGAAGGAATATCGGGAATCGATGTCAAATCATCAGAATTTTAGTAATTCTAAGATCATACATTTTTTTATTACAGGGGAATCCGTGTGGTAGTTACTTTTTTTTTTAACTGCTTGCAGCGCTTTTGACGTCAAGTTTGTTCATAACAACGACATCGCCTCAATGTAAGTCTGCTAGTTATGACATCGGGCTGCCATCGGTTTGATGTAGGAATCCATCCCTGCGGTAAAGTCGAAATGAGACCCCAAAAAAAAAGTTTACACTGCAAAGCCTCTGGCACGTAAAAAAAAAAACCATGATACATAAACCGCAAAGAAAAATGAATGACAAATCATGCTTTTGACCAACGGTTCTTCATTATGAAAAATAAACAAAAAACTAATAACGATAATAAATAACATTGTAAAAAGAAAACTAACACGCTGCAAAATTCAAAATCAGTGTAGCCATACCAACACTTCGGAAATCCTGAAAAAATCTGCTTCGTATTAACGTAGGGAAATTGCCAGGGAATTTTATGATAGCACTTTTAGCATATTATATAAATATAGACTAACCGAGTTAGGAACAGGGTGAGTGACATTTTTTAAATAATGTATCTATATAATATATTATCATAATAAACATGCTCTGCGTCAGTAATCTACGTTATGGGTGGAGTTACATCTATTTTCACTGAGTACTCCACACTAATATTGGGATTACTGAAAAGTTTTGCTCTCATTGATATACTGTAGAAAGTTCCTGCAATCAATGTGAAGTTGTCCATGAGCATAGGCCTCAGTGTTGCCAACAGGCACAAGAACAGATCCAGGAAAATAAGTGCATGTAAGTCTTTCAATTGAGGAATATAGTATTTAATTTTTAGCTATATCGTACACGGTGAAATAGCTAATGGTTTTGATGTCCTCTTACAGACTTAATATCACACTGAATTATAATTTTTTTTTTAAATAGATTGATTCATTATAACTATAAAGTTTTATCATGATAACTTTACACCAATTAAATTACACTTTATTATTCTAATGATATGTTTATTTTTAATAAACCGTTTAGATATAAATCTAATGATTTTGACATGATAATCACATATCAGTTAATTTCCCAACTTTGATTTAGCAATTCATTCAAAATTCTGGTTTAGTTCAGTAAATATTTTTCAAACACAAAGAATAATGTCTTTGGTCTTTTAATCAGCTACACATTTCTGAATGATTAAACTTTCATCTGTGTCAAAGACCAGCCCCATTGCGATATTATTTGATTCTATGACTTTTGTTCACAGATGACCACTCCAGAGTGCACCTAAAAACCAGCAAAGGCAGTGAAGTGGGTGATTACATCAATGCATCTTACATCCAGGTGATTTAAGTAGATAAATATGTTTTGTTAGTACTTTTTGTGATTTCTGTTGCTGTCACTGGTTAAAAAAAATGTCCTGCGAGAAACATTTCTCCATCTGACAGTTCAGTATTGGTCTAAAACCTCGGTCACAGCAGTGTACCCTTGTCATTTGATTCTGCCTTTGTACACCTCAAGAAATCTGGATATACACGTGGATATTTTTCCAAAATTGTAACACACGTCAGTGTTATTGTGATATTTAATCTGTCTAAAACTTTAACGTGTGTGTAACTAAAACTGACCGACAGACTGAAAATCCTGACAAACATTTGTGCAAGTGTTCACCTTTTTTTTTTCTGGTGTCTAGAGACACTTTCAGTGAGAAATCAACTAAATGAGAGAATATTTTTATGACTGGAAAAAAAAATGGTGCAAAAGTACCATTTACTACATGACTTGAAGATCCCCTCATTCACGAAGGAATGACCTATGTCTTGTTTAGTATTGAGCGTCATAGAACGAGGATGCATATCAACAAGGTAGAGAAGCAAGACTAAAGAAATATTCCAGTATTCTCACAGTAACGAAACGATTATCACTTATTGTAAGAGTTATATTAAAATTGAAACCAGAGCGCACTTAAGGGTAAAAAGTATGTTTTTGAATATTGAATGGACCGTACTGTTTCAGTTTTTTATTCCATTCAAATTTCTGAAAATGGAAAAAATCAGGCAACATGCGACCCTGAATGCTATTATTACGATGCCATCTTACTGTCTGATATCAATGTTTGTTTTCACAGGGCTATGACAGGACAAAGAAATTCATCGCATCTGAAGGTCAGAAACTTTCCCTCATCATAGTCAATCGTATGAGGCTGCGATCACTGCAGCATCTTAATTCACAGCTTTTCAGGCTGAGCATTTTAGGAGGCAGTCTCTTGAACTTGTTTAATAATACAATACAGTTTACATGTCAAAAATGCTGGATTTTATATACATTATGAACAGTATTTCTTACGGGAACCTATTATTACGTCCAGTAAAGGATGGTTTGATGGAAACACTACTTAATTTATTTTTAAAAAAAAGGTAAGTTATCAATGTTAGTAGAAGCTTCCTGTATAATTTCTGTTGGAACAACAGAATACGTTCCAACTGTTGACATATGTGTTTTCGTTTATTAACTTCTATGCGTGGTATGCTGATGAAAGTGTAAGAAAAGAAAAGAAAATAGTGAAAGACTAAGTTTAGAATGTCAGCATTGAGGTGATTATTTGTTCTAGTAACCATGTCTTTGCAGTCATTAATTTATAATTTGTCTTTTTGTCAGGACCAAATCAGACCAACAAAAATGATTTTGTACGGATGCTGTGGCAACTAAGGCCTGATAACGTGGTGATGCTAACAAATCTGACCGAAGGTGGAAAGGTGAGAGAAAATCTTTATGTCAGTGATAAGAAACTCCTCAGGTGGAGCGAGACAGAAGACGATACTCAGAGGAACAGTGGATTCTTTCATTGGATGTTTTGGCCTTTAAATTCCTGACATCTTCTAATTTACAAGAATGCACATATGGATGTATAAGTAGATATTCCAAGGACTTGTTAAAGACCACACTGTATAAATACAATGGAAATACACATTTTTTAAAAATAAAGGTTCTAATGTTTTGTTATTGTTTCTTGTAGTTTTGTATTCTCCAATTTCTAAGTGACCAGTATGTCACCCTTAATTCTATGCTCTTAATTCGTTCTGATGTTCGAATATATTAGAAATGACCTTGGAAACTGTGTCATGCTTCACAAAAGAGATTGTATTTGACAGAAGAACGATATAAGGTACTTATACATAAATGATCTCAATAATGTCATTTTCACTGACCCCTTTTAAGTAAGATATAAAATATGATTGCAATGACGAGATAATTTTATACAAGGGGACAAGGTGGTCTAGAAGCAAGGTGCTCGCCTCTCATGCCAAGGGTCCCGGGTTCTAAACCCGGGCAGTGCAGGCATGTTGGAAAGTGGATTTTTCTCATATTTTCAAGTCCCTGGTCCTATTGGGGGGTAGGATCGAGTACCTAGTCTTCTCGGATAGGACGAAAAAATTCGGAGGGCCCGTGTGCACGTTGCGCACGTTAAAGATACCTTGGCAGTTGGAAATCGTAAAGAGCAGGCCGAAAGGCCGCTGCCCGGGCAAAATTGAAATTAATAGATTAAAAATGTATCCATATCCCCCCCCCCCACCCCCGCCAGAACAAGAAATAATAAAACAAGTAAAGTGAGGTGTAAATGCCAAGGGCAGCGAACCTCCTAAAATAAAGACCTCAAATCGAGATAATTTTATACTCTTTTACAATCCTTTGTTACAATTAATAGTTCCTTCTTGGTTTCTCCCAATAACACATTTGTCTTGTTCTTGGGACAAACCCGTCCCACACTGAACAAACAGAATATCCAAATTGTCCTCTAAACTCCCACAGCCCAAATGCGACAAGTACTGGCCAGATGATGACGAGGTAACATTTAATGGAATTACAGTAGAACTGAAGACAACTCATGTTTTCTCTGACTTTATTATCAGAAAACTAGTCTTGAAAAAGGTAAGGAAAAATACACAAAAAAATACAAGAGTTCATGTGACTTTCTATCCTAACTTTTGAGACATACTTTATTAAAGTCTACATTTTAAGTCTCAGTCCATCTTTAATTCAATAACAGTGTGGGCAAATTACCGAAAAGAGAGACACATTGGATTTGCTGTACCATCAAAGATAACGAAAAACGGTAATTAATAAAACAGATTGAGATTGGTCAGGGGGCATAATTTTATTTTTACGAACTCTTATACTGTGCCAAGCAAACGAGGATATTACTTAATGAGTGGTATAATTTGGAAGACTGCTAATGAGACAAAGTACTTGATTATACATACAGTCGTTTTTACATACCAAGAGTTGAAATATTTATTAAAAGCAATTTAAATAAAACCAATAAAGTTATTTAATTATTTGTAATCCAATATCCACACGTATAAAGTATTGATATTCATAGTTTATTGCTGCTCAATCCAGGAAAACAAGCCAACTCACCACCTGACCCAGTTCCATTTCACTTCCTGGCCAGATGGCAGTGTCCCTACCAATCCTTGGTCACTGGTAGATTTTCAGCAAAGAGTGTCTCGCCATTCAACCTCCAAACCTGTTGTTGTCCATGGCAGGTGATGGGTCTTTTTCAGAAACAATTAATAATGTTGATGATCAGTCAATATTGTACATCATGTCTAGACCTAAAGTTCATGTTTTTGCTAACGTCCTTTTGATGTCAACCAGACAATGAGAAATACATCAATCGATTTAGTGAGATAATATTATAGTGATTGAGATTTTAAAACTTCATAGATCGCATACATTCTACCGTTGTTGTTTTTTTGTCACGTCGAAATTTGACTTGGATCAAAACCACTTTATGGTGACTTGAAGTAAAATTAAATATGCAAATTATAATCATTTCAACGAGACTTCAGCCATTGTCTTCATTCAAACCTTGCAATACACTGTATAATAATTCATAATTATTTAAAGAGGAAAAAATGCATTGTTTTCTTTCCAGGTCAACATGCAAATATAATTTTATTGCTCTCTCTCTCTCTCTCTCTATCTCTCTTGCTCTCTCTCTCTCTATCTCTCTCTGTCTTCTGTCTCTTGTTTTTGTATTGATTATTTACTACAGTAATCAAATCTATATTTCTTGGCAAACAACAGAGTTTTTGATTTATCAGATTATCCCTTGGACAAGAACAATGCATTTGATAGGGATGGAATCTGAATTTTGAGGCCAATGATCAATAGTTTCACAATCCTAGTTACATATTATTCCAGTTGACTTGTGAAGCAATATTATGATCATTATCTGATGTGTTCTGAGTTAATAATATGTTGATGCACTTTTCTTTCTACAGTGCTGGCTCAGGGCGCACTGGGACTTTCATTGCCATGTGTCATGTGCTGAGAGAGGCAGAGGATAAAGGCACAATGGATTTCTATTCTACCCTGGTGAAGCTGAGAAATGATCGGCCCTGTATGATACAGACTGTGGTAGGTAGTGTTGATACATGTCATAATTGCCCTATTTGATCAAATTGCTGCTGCTGGTTATGATTACCAAAGAGGAAACAACAGCATGTGACAGAAGAAAGAAATGTTAATGAAACGTTTATAATAATATTATGTAGTCGAAGAGAATCGTCAAAACAGTGGGTGTAATCGACCTGTTGTATGTTAACTATTCGACGTCTGACCATTTCGCAACGGCCCACGGAAAGGCGTAATGACGAGAGGGTGACGGATGGTAAGCTATTTGGCCACTCACTTTGATATTAGCGGAGCGCTATCGTATCCCATTCTCCCCCGCAACCCCATTGAGTTGGGCCGTGTTGTCGGCATGAACTGAACAATGTCGAACTGTTCTATTTCACGTCAAAGACAATTGATAAGTGCCACAACACATTTCAAACAAGTGTCAAAGTGGACATTTGTTATTCCTCATCTAAATATTAAAAGATCTCAAGTTTTTTGGTAAATGGAGATAAAACAAACAAGAACTAAGATTCCGATGAAGTAAAACAATTACCGTAATTCTCTATTTTCATATTTCATTAATATACTTAATATCCAGGAACAATACATATTCCTTCATAAAGCTGCAAATGTGGCGATGATCTGCCTTGGCAACTTGCTGGCAACAAGCAACACTGACAGTTCTGGAAAACTGCAAGTAATGTCCGCTTCTGGGCTGGTTCAGCTGGAAAATGAATTTAAAGTGAGTAAGATGAGTCGTTAATCCCTCCACCTTTTTGTTTATCATATTTTAAGCATGGTTTGTGGTGGAGAAATCTGTAGGTTTTGGACTATCATATAGTAAGGAAGTTTTAATTTAGAAATAAAACTGCGAAATATTCAAAAACGCAAGGCATTAGACAACTATGTTGGCATAGCACTCTTGCACATACCGCCAGTTTAAGAAACTGTTGTTGCCAAAGGTTGTTCCCTCCTGATGTCCTACAGCTCACGGTGGTCAATCTTTTTGCAATATTTGGAGATCCCCTTTTTGGCGTTCAACACAGAGTGGGGTGGGGTGGACTATTCCATGATAACAGCAACATTAGCTTTTCTGCTGTTGAATAAAGTGAGAGAATGACTACACTGGACAATACTGGGTCTTGATCAATCTGAGACAGGTACCATTCTTTTTTGAAAGGAGCGTATGTTTAGAAATGGCTGCAACTGTAGGAAAATATTAATAAAGACAGTTTCCAGTTATACCATTTTTTAAAATGTAACTAGGAAGTGAGAGATGAGTTAAACGTTGTGAAGATTGTTTTCATTGTCCTACTTGAACCCTTCCTCCGCCAGGCTGTGTGCAAGGCAAGTGCTGACAGCCTTAGCTCTGCTGTAGACCAAAACACAACAAACAATCCTAAAGCCAAACTTGTGAGTACGGAGACTACCGGAAACCAGCTCAAAATCAGAGTGGAGAGCAGTTTGCCAAGTAAGACAAAGAATACGAGAATTGTTCACAGGAAAATTATGAAACCGATGAAGAAATGTGCAATTATTTCTGACTGAGATATGTGCAATCTTGATCTGTCGGGTGCCATTAATTTCCCTTTGATCTTCCAATTCTTTAGGACCCCTTAGTTTGTCTTAATCAGGCTCCGATATCAGATATCATTAAAGTGCAGCATTGCCCTTTTATTTCTCAGGGGGTCAATGAACATATTCACAAATTCTCGTTTAGAGGCACAACATTCCAGATATAGCAAACTTACAATGAACCAAACAAACAAAATATTTAAAGTTTAAAAATACCACATGTTTCAAAACGATGCAATTTTCATTCAGAACTCTGAAAATGTGATCATTATATAGCAACTTAAATCGGTATTGCTACGTAGCAGCCATATTAAAAAAAAAAAAGTTTTAAAAAAAGATTCTATCAACCATACATCAAAATATGAAACAGATCATTAAATGCAGATGATGAAATAGTTGAAAATAATTAGAAATATGTGACATATTTAAATATTAATTACGGAATAATATTGCTCAAAATATTTCAGAGGACATCTACAGGCCACGTCTGACCAGACCAGGACATAAGTCAAAGGATTACATTAATGCTGTTCTGTTGCCGGTAATGCCAGATTACTTAACTATTTACTTATCATTGTTTAGTGTAGAGTTGTGTATGTCTTGCTAGTCATAACTGAAGTCTGTGGAAGAGTCTTCCAGGATGAGAAAGTGGATTTGTTTGTTTTGTTGTATTAGAGGTTAGTCCATGAGTGTGTTGTAAATTGATCATTTGTAGCAATGCAATCTTTTTCACAACAGCTTACAACTTCCCTTTCATCAATGTCAACAGAGTTTCACAAAGAGAAACAACCAAATTCTGGCACAGCTGCCAATGCCAGGAACTATCCTAGACTTCTGGTATCTGGTCACACAGTATCAGGTCTCTCTGATTGTGGCATTTGAAGTTCCCACAAAGGATAATAATGAGGTGAATACGGACAAATACAATACTCACTGCTTAGAATGCAATTAGGAAAACTTGTATAGGAGGCGCCACGTCATGCGGCAAAAAGATTTTATCTCATATAAACATCAATAAACGTGATGTGATTGTTATTGTTATTGAACATATTGACTTTAATGCGGATAGAAAATCTTCCAAATGGGGGAGGAGGGGGGAGGGGGGGGGGGCACATTCATGATGTGATGATTATCAAAAGAAATACATTTGGTGCCATATAAATATAGTCACATTTTTAAAACATTTTTTAAATGATGTTAATGGGAAAGAATTCTTGTTCCTCATTTACAGTTTATGTATGTTATTTTATTTCAACACCAATCGCATTTAAATTTCATCCATTGATTAATTTTAGACTAATGGAGATTATTTACCAGCAAATGAAATTACGTCACTTCACGTTGGCCCATTTGATATCGAGACTGGACCTATAACTGCTACTAACTTGTGGGAAGAGCAACAGTTGGGTATCTTTACCAACAGCCAGCACAAGGTACATGTATTATAAGTCAGCTTCATTGTAAGTTGTTCACATTTTTGTAAGTCCTGTAAATTGTTTGAAACATTGTTAAACTCGTTACTCGTGTGAAGATGGAGAGAGGAATGAAGTGAAAAAGAAAATTAAGTAATGTTTCGTGGATGTCAGTTTGTTTTGTTGACAATGATGACATGATAAGTACGTAGGTGAGAAATTGGCGAAGCATTTAAGGGTGGAAACATATAAAACTATGACAGCTGGAGGGGGGGGGGGCATTAATTGAGAGAAGGAATAAAAGCTGCAGTAAGAATGATGACTGACAATTTCAAATTTAAAAAAAGGATACACTTCATGATTCAAGAATTAAACCACAGCAAGGTAGAAACTGTTTACGTGACAAGTTTGTTTATTTCAGCCACAAGATTGAATGTTCTCATTTTAATAATGTTTAACAAGGTCAAGAACTTTCTTACATTTGAATATACAAAAGACAGATTGCATTCACACAAGCCATACAATTTTACAGGATTCTCCAAACCTCGTTGTAACTCACTTGAAATGCAAGAGTACTGACATCGATGTTGACACATTACTTGGACTAGTGGAACAAATTAATGCCCAAAGATCTAAAGATGGAATGATACTGTATATGTGCAGGTACGTTTGATACAATAAAACATGACACCATACTTTTACAGTATGTGTATATATCTCATTCATTGATTATTGTCACTGTTCGACTAAAAGCCTACGCACGATCTTAAAATACTGAACTCCGCGAAACTTTGCTGAAATGAGATTATTTCCCTTGAATTGTGGTTCTTGAGTAAAATCTGAATTCGTTTAATGCCATTGTGATAGATTTATAGTTACCATCACAAAATTGACGTTCAAAACAATGAAAATAATGGCAATTACAAGTAAATTACAGTGGGTGTGAGAACATTAACTCAGCTGTTTCTTAAACCATATTTCCTTTACACACGGCATCAGTCTATCGTGCACATAATTATTAGTTTGTTAAGTATTTTAATTATAAAGTATTTATGTCTGTTGATTCAGGGATGGTGCCTTCTACAGTGGTTTGGTTTGTGCCTTGGTTCTCCTGCTGGATAGAATAGACAATGATCACTGCAGGGCAGTTCCCCTGGTTGTTGGCGCTGTCAAATCCATTCGCCCACAAGTCATTCCTACATTGGTAAAGGACACGGTTACATTTTTTTTTGTATTAAATTTTCACCAATTGTCAATTCAGAACTGGATAATACTATAGTCTTCAGATTTAGCCTGAACACTAATGAATTTATGCAAGGCTTAATGGCAACCCGTGATAATTATTTTATAAATTATACCATTTTGAGTTCATCGAACATGTGAAGGATTTTAAACTAAGAGCTTGTTCTGGCATGCTCTTTTGTGAATTTTTTTTAAAAATCCAAAAACCTTTTGGGAACAAAATATCAAAATTATGTCATGTACTAAATCCAGGGATTCCTAACAAAATAACACTTGGCATTAAACCAACACAGATAAATAAGAAATCACTGGGGAAAACGTTACCTTGAAATGTTGGACGAGACCTTATTTAGGAATTGTGAATTTCTGATACAACTAAAGCGGGACAAGAATACTTGTATTTAATATCTGAAGTAAGACAAGCCGAATTTTGTTACATTCAGCATTACACACGAGGTGTCTTTTTTGTCAGTGATTCCATGGAATGTAGTAATTTTCTTCTAACTAATTTTTCCATTTGATTTCTGATTCATTGTGACGTTTCTTTTGTTTTGTCCAACGTGTGGCTTTGTAATATACAACCTCTACAACAGCATACTGCACAAGACAATAAAACATATGGCAGTGAGTTCGTTAACCACAAGTGAGATTATTGACGATGCATAATATAACTGAGTCTTTTACATGGTTGAGAAAACATTCGTAATTAGCTTAACTAGATATTACCTATATCTCCTATAACAGGAGCAGTACAAACTGCTGTACCAGGTGCTCGAAAGGAACAAACCTGGAGACAACCATTACTTAAACTTTGGAGATATTTTGCAGGAAACCACATCACATTCTGCACCAGACCCAACCTACTCTAACTATGCCTGTACAAAAGGTGCTGGCGCTCACATATATGACACTGTTGATGACAAATAAAGCCACCTTTGTTGTCTTAAGCAAATGGAGATGGTTTGCCTGAAGAGAGATGGATAAATTAATGATTTTTTTTGTAAAAAAAAATAACCCCAGCCAGTATGTTTTTTTCAATCCGACGTAAGTTTGTAAATGGAATTTCCTAAAGGTGGTCAGACTGCGCAGACACGTATTATCTACATCAGATTAACTGCAGCACCATTTCAAGACCAGCAGAGCTACGTAGGAACAATGTCACACCTTTAAGAAAACCTGTCTTCAGGCTTATGTAGTCGGTTTGGCTCAGAATTGCTGGCTGGAAGTTTTAATGTGCTTTAATTTAATGGTCCAGGCAACCTGGCCACTTTCAGAAAGATGATTTTCTGTATGCTGTTTATAACTATGTCTCATTTCACATCACTGATTCATATAAATGATTATTGAGGGCTGATGTCTTTGGGTGTACAATGGTGAAAATGTCAATCTAACACGGGGCAAAATTTATGCCAATAAATTTGAACTACTTTGTATATTAATTGCTTATGCATCTGATAACGACGCTCCCATAGGAAAAAAAAACACGTTATACTGTTGATATCTTTCAATGAAGGAATATTTCTCAGATAGATGGAGAAAATACTTCAGTTTCGCAATTTTCATACAATTTGAAATTTTCACATTTTATGAATCTTTGACCTCGATTCTCCCATATCAACAAATCTTAAACCTGTAACTTTGTGTGACCGAAATTTGCCGGGAACAGGTCACAATTATTTCGTACTTCTTCATCACAACTAGCATGATTCTAACATCATATCGCACATAATTGTACACCGCTGGAAAGAGAATTCACTTCTCTAGTGATCACCATAGCTATTTATGGCTATAAAGTTTTGATTACCAATAAGCTCCTTTAGAAAAATGTGTGGGTTTTTTTTGTCAGGGACTTTATTCAATGAATGGCACAAAAGGGAAGGCAATCTTACAAAGCTATTTCCTCAAAACATACCTCCTGTACCCTGGTATCTCCAGTCCAAATGGCCGTAACTCAGTAAGTGTGTAATTTACACATAAGTAATTACAAATAACGCCAATCAGAATTAACATCAAATAAAGCACTTTCCGGCCATATACATAACTCAGTATCGTCAAAATGCGTCGAGCGCCTCGGTTTGGAATGGACTATCACATAATTATGAAAATCAATGCAAATTGTTTTCAATAAAGTTGTAATAAGATTCATTGATACAGTTTCTTTTCTTTTTTTCTCTACATTTATAGCAATTAAATTAAATTATCGGTTTCTTTTTGTGAAACGAAGATCTTTAAATTATTTGAAAACGAAAAAAAATTAATGTGAGTATACCTGCTGTATCAATATTTACATCCTGAATTCAGGCATTAATGATTATTATTGAATGTTACATTATAGTGGCGACAGGGATAAAAAAAGTTCACCATTACATTTATTTTTATTTTTGCTTAATATTTGTCTTATATATAAGCTACTTCACATTTATAAATCTACTGCATTGAAAACCAAGATTTTGTAACTTCCAGTTCTATCACCAAGTGTCGCCCAAGAGAGGCAACTAAATTTTGCACAGGAAAACAGACACTCAAAACTCATTACTGGGTTATGTCCTTTAGTATAGTAAGCAGATACTTTAGTTTCTGGGGGCGATATGGTAGCACCTGGGGACAGTTTTGAGACACCTGACAATGTGTGCTCACTGTACAGCTTGATTTTATTGACAAATTTGTTTTATACTCTCATGTTCATGTTAGAGGAATTCATTAAACTCACCATATTATTGTGTTGGCTGACGTCCTGTTATTTTGTAATAATTTGTTTCTTCTTCATTTGGCAGGTTTTCCAAAGCTTAAGCATTAGATATTGGTCTAATCATTCTCACTAAGAAGGCATAAACCTGTTCATGGTTGGGCTCTTTATCACTGAAAGACAACTCAACTTTGCAATATTTAAAGATTTGGGAGGGGGGGTGGGGGAGCAATCTACTCTTATTTCTACATTTTATTTCAAAGGGAAAGAGCCAGAAATAAAATTGCAAATACATACAACAACAGCCAAATGTTGGAATGGAGAAACAAAAAACAATTAACAATTGTCTGAATAATATGACACAACATTTACTACAGTATAACGCTTAGAAATAATTATAAGGAACGGTAAGCAGATTTGTTGCTTGTCTGTGTGGCAAATATCATAAAAGTAAATCTGGAATTGTCTGCTACTGCCATTTACTAAATTCGGCCTTCACAGGAAAAAAACTTTCCGGAGAAGTAGAAGGAAGAGTAAAACAATAAATATCTGTGACAGGATTCCTTTACTGCTGATAACATCTACATTCGATTCAGGATATGGCACAAGCCAATAGACATGTTTAAAGTAATCTAGAACAGAAGATCAGCTACCAATCAGAAGATCAGCTACCAATCAGCTATGATGCATAAAAAAAAACCAAACTGATAGATTTCAACATTATACTATAGCAGCTACAAGTCAGTAACATCATCTTGACACAGACTGAATCTCTGAAATCATTATCGTACAGAATGATTGTTGTGTGGTTATTGTTGACCGTGTCTTTTTTTTATTTTTATTTATGCTTCAAACGTTATGTACGAGGGATTGTTTATTGTGGACTTTTTTTCAGTCAGTGCATCGCTCGTCAAAATTGTGAAGTCCAACTCTCGACTCCAGAAAAAACTGATGATTCAATTTCTAATTACTATTAAATTGAAAAAAACCAATAACAAAAAGCGGCAAGTCATTTTCTTGACGTAATTTGAAGCTGTGAGTATCTGACTTGATTTACGTCATGCTTAATCACCACTGTGGGTTAACGTGGCCGCCACTGCTGATCTTTCTCTCACGAACCGCGTCTACTTTTCACAACATTTGGTTTCCGAAACTTGGTCGACCATGAATGCATTATAATATAACCGACCAGCTGCCAAATCTGGTTGGAATCTGGGCTCGATTTAGTTTTTTCTTTGTTGTTGTTTAAATTCTGGTATTCAGGAATTTTTCATAGATATTTTGGCAGTCATTTTACTATTTTTACGTGAGTAACTGCATTCGGCTGAGGCACCCGAGAAACAAAGATCTCTGTTCTATCCACACCTTACATTGTCCTCTATCATCTCGTTTTAAACAATACCATTGCATATTGTTTTACAAACACACTGGCATAGAAAAGAAATGGTGATAACTATCATCGCGACTATTTCAGTAGAGACTATACTTTCCTTCGTCTTCAAAAGGTTCTCATCAGTTTAACTTCAACGAAAAGGGGTGGAACCACACTGGAAATACAGAGACAACTAGCTAACAGATACATTGTATTTCAAGAAGTATAAACATGGCCCCTTTACAGAAACAGAACAAAAACATTTAGTATTGTTTGATACATACATCATTCTGATCCATTATTAATATTTTCTTTTTCTTTTAGACACCCTTAGAAAACTGCAACATGACTACAGTAATAGAACTGCACGTAGGACGTAGAAATAATCATTAACTGATGTGTTTTATAGTATGAAGCGAGATCAATCATGTGAGTGATTACAATATCAAAACATCTAAAATGCAATTTTATATCTTTTTTATTTCAGATTTACTTTAAAATGTCATGTCCATACATTTGCCAAGCTTTTTGTACTGCAAGTGCAACAACTATTTTCAGGGGAAAATGTAGCGCATCACTCAAATACTCCGTTTTCCTCAACCCTCCATTCCAGAAAGCATTTTAACAAGAAGAGAAGGTACTAGAAAGTAAAACTAAAAAAGTACCAAATCTTTCTTTCCTGGCTTCGCATCAAATGCCACTATGAGTGAGACTTTACATCATGTGACCATATGCCAGAAATCTGTGACCGTAGTGGCTAAGGGCAGTCGTATCAGAATCTGCTGATTGTTTGGCGATGCTCTTGCAAACAAACAGTGTAGAGTTTGACTGAAATGTAAATCTCAATAAGAAAACAGTGAAATCAGTCTTGTAAAATGTGACAAACTTTTGTCTTGGAAGAGTGTCAGTTATAAAAAAAGCTTGTGAATTCACAAATCTTAACATCGATGATGTGTGTCCGAATTCCAGTGTGTGTTAATATTTGAAGAGTGAAGAATCTTCTCTGTAGCATACTGTGAATGATAAGTGAATTAAGATCAGCCAGTTAGAAATACATATCCCTTATATTGTAAGATTAAAGATGCTGGTGGAGGAAACGGCAGAAAACAAACCCTCTTCTTAATAATTATAGCAAGCAAAAGGCCATGTTGAAATGCTCATACTAATATTTGGAATTGGGAAGAAGAATTTGCATCTTATCTTGCTCCCCCCCCCCCCCCCCCCATTTACTCGTCTCTCCTGAATCAGCCTCACCCTGCCAAATTCCTCTGAGAAAACAGGACAAAAAGCTTTGAAGCAAAATTGTCAAAATGCAAATTAAGAGCGTTTTCTCCGGAACTGGGTAAGTCAAATTCTGCATGGGTTATGGTTCCTTTCAGATAGTTATACAAATTTAATGTAAGATGAGGTGTAAACATTCAGTTAGGATGTGCTACTTCCCGCATTTACCTGAAGATAAAGACGGGACATATTAACTGTCGAATGAACTCTTACACCACACCTTACACTAATTTTGAATGAATATCTGAAAGGGACCATAACTCTTGCCAAATTTGACTTACCCAATTTTGGAAAAAGCGCTTTTCAAATCAAGTCAGTGGGTTTCAAAGGAATGGGGGGTGAAAAAACTGAGACAAATATCAAAAGAGTGACACGAATGTTACCATAATGAAGGAGGTCTATCAATGGAGTGACAAAAAACATGGCAGTGAGTTCGTTAACCACAAGAGAGATTATTGACCATGCATGATATAACTGAGTCTTTTACATGGTTTACAATGTAAATGTTTCTCTACCAACATGCCGGTACCTCATTTTTCAACGTGGTATAGTACCGGGTTAACTTTGAATTAATCAGACAATATAATATTTTAATGCCGGCGTCCTCTTTGAAACAGGGGTGACTAAAACAGACACAACCTGCAGCTGGGACAGCATTGAATTTGATCTGTATACTTTTTAAATTGTTACAACAGGTTTGTAAAGTACAAAATAAAGACGAGACGCCGCTTCGTTTCATTTATTTATATCATATTATCGGATTACATTTTACATTTTATGACAGTATAGTCTGAGATAAAGCTGCTGATCTTAAAAACAGAACACAAAAGTGAAGTCAGCCAAATTTTACAAAGGAACAAATAAAAAATGTTTGTTATCCTAAGTTCATTTTCCATGCACCAAATATTCATCATAATCATTATGGTCACGACACAGAATGTTTCTGTGGTGTTCGGGTACTTTTCCCCCATTAAACCTATACCAGCCAGTGCCTATAAGCATGTTCCTGGTTTGCTAAAAGTTTCCATCGTGTACAGGACACGGCAGTGACGTGTCAAACACCTTCGTGGTTTCTTCATGGCGGATTCACCGTCTCTAATGATGGAGATTATTTTAACGTTGGATTTCTCTGTTTTGTATTTTAAGCTGTCACTCCTGTGAATTACATTTTCATTTTCTAGCTATGAATTTTCCTATTATTACTTTCTCTAATTAATAAAACATGATTTTGATACAATGTTTATTGAAACCAAGACCAAAAAATACAGCTTACTTATTTACACTGCATTATTTGACAATCTAAAAGGGGAAAAGAAAGACGTCTGACTTGATATCTTTCCTTGTTCTGAAGTTGTCCTCGAATGATGATTGACTAAATGCAAAGGAGAATTGTCATAGGGGTGCTAATCTATCTCCCTTGGTACTTGAGTTTCTCCACCGTTCTTAGTGTTATGTGATATATTCTTCCTATCTTTGCCTTATATTCAAAAGATCCAGTGTAGCTCTATAATAATAACATTAGATCCATAAATACATGTGAAACATAACCCTTCCTTTACAATATTTTTTCTTTGAATGTTTTCAAGTTCGAAGGCTGAAAAACAGTGTGACGAAAATGAATCGGGTGATCATGATATGAAGTTAAACGTTCACAATGAAAATTCTGAGCATGTGAAGTGTATCAGAATATTATAATGAAAGAGATTAAGACGAGGGGAAACCAGACCCTACAGCAAAAGTGTAACAAAGCATTGACAATGTGTATGGTGGGGGTGAGGGGGGGGGGGATAGGGCAAGAGAAAGACAATTGTCATTGTAGCATCTGCCAGCTACCCCTTGCCCTTCCCCGTTGCTTGTTATACTGGTGACTGAGCATGTGTTCACTTCTTTTTTCATTTTATTGTTGACGTTCGCCAGAGTGTACTCCGTGACCTTGCCCTCCCTTCCTTGTGAGTAGTTTTTTTTCCCCGTAAATATCAGTATGTTCCCGAACAGTCGATAAAGGTGTGGATATAGATGTTTACGCCAAATTTGGCCTTGAGTGATGCAACCTAGTGACGTATTGATACGTGATTGGTTAGTTTGTATGTTTCGGGCGAGGGCAGAGGTTACGTTTATTTCGGGAACTTTCTATAGAAATACCTATATATATGGACCCATGTGAGTGGTTGGTCGGTGAGTAAGTGAGTTTATCCTCGTGTGGCGTAGGATATTTAGTTGTTCGCTGATGCCTTCCTAGTATTTTATTGTTCAGTATACAATTAAACTTGAGTATTATTTAATCGATCGTCGGATCTCTTCGTCGGATCTCGTGTTTATTTATTCTACAGCTGTAATAGTTTCGTTTTCTAAAGGGTTGTAACTCCCCCTCCCCTCCCCCCACCCACCCTACTATAACGTGCCAGAACAACCTCAGCTGTTACAGTCATTAACAATTAATTTTTTTAATTACTTTTAACAGTGATTATAACCTAATTACAAAATTAAATAGTAACAATATAATGCAATCCTATTGCAGAAAAATAATAAATCAACCAAGACGTTTGACATCAAGTTTTTACTTCATGAATCTTTATTATAGGTCACTTTTTTCAACTTCCTCGTTGCACCTGATCTCTCACCATTCAAACTTTCTAAAGCCGTTGGTGACACAAACAAGTCAAGCAAAACCTGTCGTTGAGGATCATGTGCAGAGTTAACAAAGCTAGTTACATTGAACACACAGCATTTAGCAGTGGCAGCCGGTTGTAAAGAAAAATAAAATGAAGAGGTTGAATATCAGTGGCTCCAGTTACTGGCTCTGGAACTTGTCAGGCTGGTTTTTGCACGTGAATATTTATATCTATCCGATTTGTCTACAGTTCAAATTATCCCCGTTCTCAGCCTTCCCTCCACGAAACAAAAACAATTATTTCATGGCTAGCAATTAAATATTACACATTAAACACTAACCAAGAGGACTTTATCACTTTCTCCAGCAAATTTCTAAATTAATATATTCTCTCCCATAGGATTTCGTTTTTAAAGAAATTATACTTTCACATTAACTTCCCAGGAACTCCGATGAATAAATTTCAATTTTTAGGCTCTGATATCTGGCTCATTTTTTTATTTATTTTTTTTACTATTGTATGGACCGGTGGTGAAGAGAAATATTTTCTTGAGGGTCTCTGTGACATCTGACAGAGTTTTTGTGACCAAAAAAAAAAAGAAATTGTTGGAAATAATTCGACCCCCCCTCTACATCACTTCACATAACATCTAAAAGCGCACTTGATTGTGCCGGCAATGTTTATGCAATCATAAACTAAACTAACAATGTTTATCAATTATAAAATTATAACATTTTCAGCTGTGAAATTCAGGGTGCCACCATGTTTATAACAACCAAAACTTCAACCTTTTAATGATTTATCATTAGAATTTTTTTATTAAAAAAAGGGGGACTATTGTATGATAACTTTCATGACATATGCTCAAGAAGCACACTGATCTTCAAGCATGAACATTTATCTGACTTTGTGACATAAGAGTACATATCAGTATGATTTATCCGTGGACTGCAGGCTTATCTCCTGTGCTTGAAATGTATGTTTTAAATCACGCTTTGGACAACAGCAACATCCCTCGGACGAAATAATTATATCGACTGAACTGATTTTCTGTCTTGAGGGAGGGGGCTATATTAAATGTTTTACAAGTTATCGTACATCATCCCTATGAAACGTCTTTTCAAAATAATATTTAGAACCTGAGAAACGGTTTCCACTTCTGACTTGTCGAGGCACCCAAGAGTAAATGTTAATACTTTATACAGTAAAAATGGCAGAAAGTGTAACCAATGTTACAAAAGATATATTATCTATTTATTTACGTTTATAATCCATAAGAAAGTAAAATTAGGTAAATGTAAAGATTGAAGTGCACAATAAAAGTTCAACTATGGCAAGTACGAGATGTAAAAATAGAAGCTTCTCATGCCTACACCTAGGCACTTCAGAATTTATTTCAATATTTCACACAACTATAATATACACACAACAACTGTTGTAATGGTTGGACGGGGGGAAGTTGGAGGGTGGGGGGGAGGGGGGGAGGCGGGAAGAGATTAAGCAGGAGACAGATATTACATGATTGTATTACTATTTAATTTGTTGATTTGGGCATTTTCTAATAATAATTACCCCAGTATTGCGCCTGTGTCAAAGATTACAGTTTAACGGTATTGGTCATCATGCACAACATACTCCTAGTTCAGAACAAAACAAACAAAAAAAATCAACCAGGATGTTATATCGAGACGTCAGCTATTTCATTTAACCAATAGCCTGGTTGTCGGCGATCAGTTCAAACGCTGTAAGGCTGTTCGTGTCAGACAAGTCATGCGAAACCTCTCTTGGATTGTTTAGCCTGAATACTTTAACTATCTCGTTAAAAGAGAGCTACATTCAATACACAGCAGTTGGCAAATGTAACTCGGTTATACAGAAAAGTGATATTGTCAGATTTTGTTATAGCTCTTGCACATGTTTTATGTCAATCACTGGTCAAATTAGTTCCGCAAAAAGGATTTTTATCATCTCGTGATTTAACATCCTCTCCCAATGTTTAATTCTCAAAATACTCCTCCTTGCCCGACTTTAGTACTTTAATCTGCGTGTATTTGAGATACAATAAATCCCCTTAATTTACCCTTTCATGAATTTATTATATAACATTCAGTCTCTAGGAATATAGTTAGTTGTCAGTGGTTAAAGTGGCAGGTTTTAGACTAGGATATTTTGTTTATTTATTAACTATAAAACAGGAACGGGTTAGTAGAGCTATCTCAAATATTTAACTTTTTTTTTTTAGAAACTGAGAGTCTATAAAGCTAAAATATATACATTATATATATATTTCTAACTGTAAACCCTCAAACATTCTCGCAAGAATAAAACAAAAATGGCAATCGCTCATAATTGAAGCCAATTTTACGGCAAACGATAATTAAATCTTTCATGGAGCAAACGACTTACTGGGATGCAATGGTGCACTCAGCAAAAATAGGTATTTAATTTCAAAGATGGGTAGATTCCAAAATGACCCTTATTGCACGCCCAAACGCACACACAAGTATATAACTGTGCAAACTGGACTTGTAAACATGAACATGCCACGACCTTTGTGACTTTATGCATGTCCGTAAGTGATGTCCCTGGGTTGTTGTCTCAACTGAGATGTCAGAAAGAAATTAGATTTTTTATGATATTCTGTACTTTACACGGCATATTTTAATGTTCCTTAGAAAGATTAAAAAAAAATATCTTATCAACTGAGTCGGTTGGGTGACACTTATATATTACCATGAGGGGCATGGCGGAGAGTGCAACATCACGAGTATTTATTAATAATATTTTCTTTTTATTTTGAAATTAGAAGAAAAAGAAGTATGATCGCGGTCAGGTTCACAATACATTGAAAATGTATAATAATACGATAGTTTATCTCTATCGACAAGTACGATGTTCAGAATTCGGCCCAAAGATAGGAACTTAGCCTACAAGCAAACTTTACATCCTTTTTTAATCAAGTAGCAACTACTTTTGCAGGAAAGTCACTTATACTACCAATTTGTTCTATTACCGTGGCTGGAAAGCAGGCCAAAGTTTCATGTCCCCTCACCGCCTGAGCTAGGTTACTTGTATAGACTTTGAAATAGAACGGGAAGAAAAAAATAAAGGCTTAATGTCAATAATATTTCTAAAGGTTTTCTGAAACGTTCATAGCCGAGACGCATAGGCCTAGCAAGGCGTATATTGCATATCAGTGTCCTTCATGTCAGTGGGGCAGGACATCCTGGTAAGTTGATTAAACAAACTTTAATGATATTAGAACTCAGTAAAACTTGGCCGCCTTTAACATATATCTGATCTCTTTCTGTTATTGCGTTTGTAAAATACAACATCCAGAAACCCAACAGTTGATGCAATAAGGAAATCAACATTGGCCAGTCGTCTCCACACATAGTAGAATGTTGTAGTAGTCAGTGCTTGTTGTTTGTACAAAGTTCGTCATAAAAGCTTTGATATCTGTAAGTTATTATGGTAAGCATGACTAGGTTAAGACTATGTTTGCTGGATGTATCACACATTACATGTACTGTGTAAAGTGTAAGAAATTCCAGGAAGTAAATGTTTGATGGAGGCCGTGAAGACTCCTTGTAGTCTCGCTGTCCTAATTGTGTCAGTTCTTTAGTTTATTGTTATAGTTTTTATATTGTAAGTCAATGGTGGCTCCCGATCTTGTTCATTTTGTTAGTCATACATAGTGTTGTTTATTTACTTGTAAAGCATTTTTTTTAACACGACAGACCCTATTGCTGTTGAGAGATATGAATACTTGTACTTAGAAGCGTGGCCTAGATCTTTAAAGTGAAGATATATCAACATGTCTGAATCTTTGTGTGACGTAATTTACTTCCAATATGTCATAAAGACAGAGCTCAGGAAACAACATTCTGAAAAAAACAATCCACTTGGTGAAAGGCAACTGAAATATTTCCACTGTCACTTTTAACATTGCCTGTTTCCGGTGACATGGTCAATCATAAGCACATTCTGAAAGCTAACCCCCCCCCCCCTCCCCCACTCCCTCCCCTCCCCCGAGTTGTACAATGTAACTGACTCTTGTTATTACTATCTACGTTTGTAGTACATACCTGAAATGACACGATCAGATCTCGCCATAACAATTATGTTCAGATTATTTGCAGCAAATAGTAGAAATTATTAATAACGTTTCCACTGACAGTCAATGTCCAGCAGCACGTCTTGTGTGGTCATAAAGAAACTGAGCAGAAACAATGACGTCCGCCCAACTTCTCATTTTAACAACGTCTCTACTTCCTCTGTCTACACTAGCTCAGGGTATGTAGTATTTGTTGAACTGACTGACAAAGTTTGACTGAATCAATGGGAAACTGAGTGAACCATAACATAAGGCAGGGACCGCTATACTTGGTTACACATGTTCGAAAGCCACAGAATATGAACAAAATTTACACTCACGTATTTATTGTTTCATACACATATCGTTACAAAATATATTGATATAAATATTAAGAAATATGTGTATACAATATTTATTCATGTATGAAGTTTTGTAAACTGTTAATTTGTATTGGTTTCCGCAATCACCAAGTACACATACATGTATATACCAAATATTTTCAAAATCTTGACTGATGATAGTTTTAAGTAAACTAGAGGTATTAACTACCGTAATAAACTACGGGAATATCTAAGACAAAGTCGCAAGTGTCATAAACAAGTTAATCTGACTAAAAGAGAACATGTTCTTGATGCCTGGGTTTGTACATGAAATGAGGGAGCTAAACCTCTTCAGCCAGTGATAAAATAGGCTGTAAAAGTCTTTCAGTAAGTTCAACTGTGAACAATTCAATGTGGAGGGAGGAAAAAAGTAAAAAGTAAAAACATTCAACTTGTGTAAGTTTTTGGAACCGCACATTGAAAGTCAACGAGCCGCATGTGGCTCGCGAGCCTCGATTTGGCTACCCCTGATACAGGGGGAATGGGTGAATATGTGTACCTCTGAAGGGAATAAGTGCATGAATTCAGTTATTAGTCCCATAGTATGTGAATCCGTTTGGTGGGAAACTGAATTAATTGACAACATAAGGATTTTCTTAAAGCATGATGATCAAATTGAACAGATGATGCACTTACAATGTGACAATGCTGTAATGATTATTCATTGGTCTTGATAAAATAATTCTACATTCTGTTTCAGACTGTGACTTGGGCTGGTTTGGATCATCATGTCAGTACAAATGTCATTGTTCTAGAAACCATTGTGACACTGATGGACATTGTACTGATGGTGCCGCCTGTCAGACGGGATGGTTTGGTCCTTCATGTCAATATGGTGGGTGTTTTATATTTGTATACAACATTTCTATAGCAGGAAAATAGATCATTAGCTAATTGAAGAGTGTTTTTTTCCAAAACTTATCCAGTCGAATTTTGCATGAATTTTGACCCCTTTCAGAAAGTCATTCAAAATTAGTATAAGACGCTGTGTAAGCGTTCACTTCAAACTTGCTAATTTTGAATAACTAGTGTTAGGGCCCGTTCAAAGAACGGGTTTATGTAGATCAAGGGAGAAAACAATCCGCACAATCGGCACACGATCAAGGTAGAAAACAACACGTACAATCGGCACACAGATTATGTAGATCTAGGTAGAAAACAACTCACAACTGGAACAGTAACACTCGCATGGCCCGTGCATAAGGCAGACGGCACAGAAACGCATGCCTTCAAACTTTGAAACGAAACCGGAAGTTTAAAATCGAAACCAAACAAAGGCAGGAGGGAGGCCATCATTGTTGAGGGGAAAGCATTATTCGATATTTTTAGGCCTATTTTCATTTATTACAAAATTACGATACTTCGCTTTCTTGGCAAAGGAATAGACATGGTAGCAAAAAGAACTATCTTTCACATGTAATTTTTTCAGCTCTGGGCATTTCTTCCTCGCAACAGTGAAATGTTTTTCCTTGCTTTTTTTTTTTTTATATAGATTATCGGAAAGGGGCCATAACTCATGCAAAATTTCACTTACCCAGTTTTGGAAAAACACTTTTCAAGTTGATATCGAAAATTGGTAACTTATAAAATATAAAGCATATTTGAAGTTATTTTTAGACTCCACAGGTACACAATATTGAAGATCACTAGGGAATGTTACCTATAGCATCTCATGGCCAGAATTTCTTATATTCATTAACTATTTCAAACTGGGGGGTATACGTATCCTCACAAGGACGCGTCTTTTCAAGCAGCCATGAGTGGGGAAAGAGGGGAGTAAATCCCCTAAAGGGATATTTTTATAGTTGACGAGCGGCTCGGCAACTAGCTGCTGGTTACATTAAAAGGTGCATTCTAGCAATACTGGTATGAGACGCTTTCGGAAGTCTCTCCTAGAATAATATTGGCTTCATTGCCATAGATATGATGTTTAGTGTTGCACAGTGTAGAATTATCCCTTGCGATCATTGAGTACAATAATCTTTTTATAGAAAATCCCAGAAAATACGGGTGTTTCATTCATTTTGTAGGTTTGGGTCGTCTTTACTTTAAAAAACCTACGACATTTGCAGATCGGGACATGACATAACTTGAATGTACACTATCTCTATACATGACAATAACATTCATAGAATCGATCCAACTATCATCAAATTTGCTTTTGTTCCTTCTCACAGTGGATCTGACACAGCACAAAAGTGCAATTTCTAACCCATCAATGACTGATGTAAGATTGCTGACAGATGGAGATCACACCACCTGCCTGGGGGACTCAGCACTTCAGTCTGTAGCTGTTACATGGTCAAAACCTTATCCATTTTCCTGGCTCAGGTTATTTGCCAACGGTGAAGGTGAGCATAACTCAATAGGGAGCAAAACTTACTGCACACTTGTCTTTATTGTTTACATCTGTATTTTGTTTCAGATGTTCTTCAAGAGATCGTCACGATGTATTGTTATCAATAAATGTTTTCTCAAATAACTACGTTTTTAAAAGACAAACAACATATACTTTAATGCACTGATATTGAACATCAAAGGATATGACATAAAACTTATCATGTCCCCGATAATCATTTACTAAAATTAAATCCGCCCTGATTGGTCAGTCATTATAAATATTTATCGTTTTTGTCCATTTTTTTTTTAACAACTGACATCAGATGCGCTGCACAACATCACTGTACACTTCAGCAAAGGTACATCATCACCAACTGTTGGCTGCATCAACCGTCAGAACGCAATCATCTCTAACACAGCACTGGACATTCACTGTGATCTGAGTGTTACAATCTCTCAGGTTATCCTTGCAGGGGAGGGAATCAAGGCACTCTGTTCTCTCTACATTAGTGGAGGTACGTCATTGTTGATACTGAAAGTTATTTACAATCCTTGGTTATTTCTTGGATTAAATGAAAACTGATAACAAGGGTGAGTAAAAGAAGTCACAACAACATTATACATTAATATTAAGAATATGCCTAACCACAAATAATATTCCACTTAATCTCGAGAAAAATAAATCCCATGATCTGCCCAGAGTTCTTTGTAATAGGAAAAAAATCAATCAGATTAATTTGACGACAACAAGATCATCTGGTACTTTGCCTCATAATCATTCGACAGTATGACTATGTTCAACGGTATTAAAAAATAGACGAAACGAAATGGACAAAAACGGAGATGAAAATCTTATAAAGAAGAATTTACTTTCACTCGTATTTTAGGTCGTAATGTAGCGTTGAGGCAAAATGCGACGCAGACAAGTACACACTCTCCTTGGACAGCTGACAAAGCGGTGGATGGACGGTCAGGACGTGGTAATCAAACGCAGTTTTGTACTCACACTATAAGAGGAAAAGATCCGTCCCCTAGCTGGACTGTGACACTTACAGGGGAACATTTCATCAATAGATATGTTCTGTACAACAGATTTGGTGAGTTGTTTCTAATGTGCAAAATGAACAAGATCAAATGTCATGTGCGATTACTTCCCCTGCCCTTTTTTTTTTTTCGTATCTCAGTTAAACAGCAATTGTAAAGAGGAATGTTGACATCAGCGTTTAAGTCATGTTATGTGCCAACTCTGAGAGTCTTTGGTTTGAAGTAAACGTGTAGGTAATCTCACTGACGGCGGTTTTTCCAGGACGAAATATGTATACACATGTCGTTTGAAGACCAAATATAACTCAGTTAAATATCAGTACCTTTAAACTTTTTCTTCCTATCCCGATTACTGAGAATTTGCCAGAGTACGATAGCAGCTTGATGTCTGATGAATAGGTCAGTTGGAATCTAAATTCATGGCAACGGACATCTCCACTATTGGTGACATAAAACTCGGCAATCATAGAAATGAAAAGGAAATTCAAATGGTTGACTTGTGACCTTCAACCCACAGATAAGATGACTCTTATGCACTGAATGTAGTCACTGCTAATTTTTTTTTTTGTTAATTTAGTCAATGATGAACATGATGAAACATTGTATCAGAGAAGTGGAAACACTATAATATCAGACAGACAGACAGACAGACAGAGAAACGGTTGGAAGTGTGTGCATGTATTTATATATGTTTGTATGTATGCATGAGGGTGTGTATCACTCTGTATATAAGTCTGCCTATCAGTCTGACTGACTGTTCATACTGTATGTATGTAGATAGGTAGGTAGGAAGAAAGTTGACAATTTAAAAAAAAACGTTGTATTTGCGGAGCCCCACAGATGTGACCAGACAGACATTAGAAACTTTGCAAACAAAACATGAATGTAAAATAATAATGATTAAAAAAAATAATTAACAATAATAAACAATAAATTTTTAAAAATTAACAAATGAGGTTCAGCATTATAGAGTGAGAGGCCAATGTTTGTAGTTTGTAGTAATGGTTAAGTTTGTTGAGTAGTTGCAGCATTATCCATTTGAGTCTTCTGTTATGGTCAACTGCCTTGTCTACAACTGCTGAGTAGAACACAGTCGTACGTATTAAGGGCTTACATGCATTTGTTCCAGCTGCAGCGTATGTAAATACTAGATATCTTACCCTCACTACGACAGCCGAGCGGCACTCAGCTGTACACAGTAAGGGCTAATGATAATATAGAACAAATCTTCAAGAGGCTGCAAGATCTGTGTTTGGATCCCCACGATTAGAGCAAAACAATCCTCGAATGTCCGACTACCAAACGAATCCCAGACATACAGAAAAATGGGATGCATGTGTTATACTGCGGCTCTCACACTGATGACTGATCTTAAATTGCTGGCCGCAAGCGGTAACAGTGGGGAAATATAATAAGAGAATAGATATTATATAAAATGGTCGTTACCTGAAAAACATAATTAAATTTAAACACGCAAATGAATCAATTCTGCAACTACTCAACAAAACTTAACCATTCCTACAAACTACAAGTATTGGCCTCTCATTCTGCAATGCTGAACCTCATAAACTGGTAATTTGATTAATGTTTGGTATTCTTAATTTTATATATATTATATATATTTATATATGTGTGTGTGTGTGTATGTATATATAAATTTGTTTTGTTTGTAAGGTTTTCTTATGTCTGTCTGTCCACCTCCGTAAGGCTCCGCACATACAACCCTTTTTTTTTCTTTGTTCGTCAACTTTCTTCTTACACCCAGCCCTACTGCGAATCACAGTTTATCGGTGGTTATCATTCAAGGTATGTAGATGGGTCGGTGGGTGAGTAGGCAGGTAGGTGGGTAGATAGGCAGGTAACCCACAGGTACTTACTGTACAAAACACTTGGCTTTCTGTAATCACTGCTGAAGAACAATGATCCTACAGTAAAGGAGATAGCAAGAAGAACGTTGTAACTATGAAATGGTGAACACAAGCAAGGCTGGCACACGGACAACGAATAACCAAAATTTGCCAGATATGCCATCGACGGCAGAAATGATAATTATCATCAGACGCTTAAAAGTGAAGTGGACAAAATCACATTGGTTAAACTAAACACGAAAAGAACATGTGTTTTACCGTCATAACAACATTTTAAACAAGAATGGCTGAAGCCTTGATTAATTTACGAAAGGTCGATACAAAGAAAGCTTTGTTAAATTAGTGGAACCTTAAAACATTAATCTAGTACTTTTTATTTTTTACCTTTGTCATTCAGGCTGTAGTGTTGAGCAAATCTTTATAAGAAGTGTTGAATTCGTTCAATGAACGGGGGGAAAAAGGTACCAATCTGGAGCAAAATCACAAAGATCAGGGAATGTCATAAAGAACACATAAGCATTGTCATAATATAATGATTCCAGCCATCCTAGGGCTACACAGTAGAATGCTGATTTTAAAACAAAAGCGTTATTGATGTTAATGGCAAAGACAACAATAAATAAATAATTCATAGGCCCATTGCGAATGACGTCACAGAGTGTTTTTGTTTTGTACTTCCGACACCTAAAATGGCGGGTGGATCAGCTGACGAGTGTAACTTCGAGATATGTCTAAGCGGTTAAAATGCCTGCTGGTTGCAATGCAATTGACTGTTATGACAGGGATGGAAAGGATGGATCCAAGCTGGTCAGATTCCCTACCATCCGTGTAAACAACGTGTTTAACAAAGGAAAGGAAGTGAAAGAATTGACCGAACTTCTCCCATGTGTGTGAACACACGTGTTATTGTTTACATTTTTTTTTGCTCACCGCCGACTGGTTCGCGACGCCTGAAGTGCTCAAGGAGCAAATCAGCTAAAGAATCAAAGTCAGTGCTACCATCACCATGGTGAGGCGTCGGTCTTGAGAACTAAAATGGCCATTATCCGCAATGGGCCTCTATATTTGTTTGTGGCTTGCCGTAACAATCGCCCCGCACTACACCAAATCATCAGACTGACTAACACATAGGCCTGCCACTGAGCCAGCGGTTTCTCCTGCGGGGGAGGCAAAAGATTAGATTTGTTTACTTTTGTTTATTTAGTTTAGGAGGTGCTGTGGTATGGATAGTTTCCTGTGAAGCCGAAAAAGGAGAATATATCTCACCAGTGAATACAACTTTCAATACTTTCTCTGTCTGGCTTTACTTGGAAATTGTAATACTGTCCCTGCCACAGCATTTTTTTTCTATAGATTGAGATTTCCCACATTTGGCCGTATATTGCAGGAGTTTGATTGTTTTGTTTTGTTTTTGTTGTTGATATATTATTGTTGTTTTTCTATTTGATTGTTGTTGTTGTTGTTATTTTTGCTTTACGGGAGGTTAATATTAGATCGGATAACTTGTTGTTTTTTTCTACATTTTTTCTCTGAAAATATGACTGATAGGCGAATGAATTTAAATCTGAGCTTATCAAAGGGGACCAGAAAATGAGCAATTTTTTGTTCAAAATTTTTAAAAGGTTGCCTGAAAGTTGAATACCTGCAGTAAGTGGATACAAAGGCGATTGGATTAGATCGATTGCAGCTTACGAAAATTACTTTGATAATTTTTGAAACGGTCATGCAGGATGTAACGTTGAGATAACTCCCTCCACCCCCACCCAATCCCACCCCTTCAACCAAAAGGAGAGTGGGGCATAATTGCACTACAATTAAATACCGCCGCCATTACTTTTTTTTGAAGAATTTTTTTACAATGAATAAATTTTAAGGTTTTTGACAGACGAGGAACAACGAAATGAAATTAGAAGAAATTTAAATGTTTTTGCTAATATGAAATATACATTGTTAATTAATGTTTGTCTGTTAACTTTCTATCAGTATTTTGTCCACTGGCTGTAGTAATCCTGGGGGGAGGTCAGGTCAAAGAAATACACACTTTTGCCTTTGGCTTCCTTTACAGATTGCTGCAGACAACGTCTACCAGGATTTGTTCTGACAAGTTTTGGCCCAAATAGCGATATTGTCTTCAGTTATACAGATACGACGGCGTTAACAGGTGTATTAGAATACAGTGTGACATCTGTCACAAATACGCAACAAATCACTGCTGTTCGGGTCAATGCAACAACTAAGCATAGAGTGCCAATCCTAACTCTGTGCGAAGTGGAACTTTATGGGGGTGAGTTAAATGGCTCAAATCGCTGCCACCCGCATACATATAATTATAACAATCAATGGATTCAACATTGTAATTGCCATTTGAACTGAACATTTTATTATACTTTCTTATTTTACCATGATAGTTTAGGTTAGTGTATCTGATATGATATCACTGTCTGTATAGTAAGATAAAATGTTCTGATATGAAATCATGATTGTATTGAACAGTTCAATTTAATTACCGTACTTTATTTATTGATGAGATTTTTATATATCCGGTGGTACTATCAGAGGAGCTGAATGCACTAATTTTTAATTGTACCATAATATTGACTGTGCTATTACAGAGAGATATCAAGGATGATAAATTGATAACTTAAATCTGGACGGTACTACCATCAACGTAACATCTGGAGCCATTAAGAACCTTGGCGTCTATTTCGACTCAGACTTGTCCATGAAAACCTATGTTACAAAACTTTGCCAAACAATGTACTTTCACTTGCGGAATATCAGTAAGATCAGAAAATGTATTGATGAAGAGACCGCAAAGATTCTGGTCCAGGCATTTATTGTCAGTCATCTAGATTATTGCAACTCTTTGCTCATTGGTATCCCTGAGGCAACTATTTATAGATTACAAAAGATCCAGAACAAGGCTGCTAGACTTGTTACTTTATCAAAAACATCCGGACATAATTCAACCAGTCCTCCAAAACCTTCATTGTTGCCTGTTAGAGAGCGTATTCAGTTTAAGATTTTATGCATTGTGTTTAAATGCCTCAATCAAAGCTCACCACCCAAAAAAATTGAGATCAGCAGAAGCAAATTTATTAGTAGTGCCCAGATCAAGAACAATCATGGGAGAAAGAGCCTTTTCGGTGTGTGCACCTAAAATATGGAACGACTTGACTGATCATGTGAAACATTCAAACAGCTTGATCCATTTCAAAAGAAAACTTAAAACAGCGTTATTTACAAAAGCGTATACGCAGGATATGAAACATTCTTGAGATGTATAGGCTAAAGAAAATGTGTGTTGTGTGACTGAGAGAACTGTTAGGCGCTTTAGAGCACTCTTCTGTGGAATCAGGCGCTATAAAATGACTTATTATTATTATTATGATGCGGTATTTACCGCACGAAACTATTAGTTTTGACACCACTTAATTAGCCTTTCGTTACCAAAGTAACAGCGTGTTTTGAGCCGAACCTGTTTTTCTTATAATTTCCAAATCCATTGTATATACATGGATAGAGCTTATAAGTTTTGTCTCAAACGTGTACATCATAAGGGGTGAACCAGACCAAGGCTGGCATAGGTGCCATATTGGTGGTTCACCGACTAATATTATGTATCACATTAAAACACTACCAACTGCTCACACCGCGGCGGTCTGGGCATTGAGTAGTGTTTTTGTGTGATTCATAGTAATTAGACGGCGAGTCATCAGTTTGGGGAACACACCAGCCCTGATCTGGTTCACCCTTAAAGTGGGTGTGCTGTGTTTGGTACAGGTGAACTCATATCTCTGCATTATCTGCTACCATACTTTCCAGAATACATTAAATTAAAGCATCTTATCAAAGTAAAATCCAGCCACAGGTTGACTAATTTCACGTGGTAGTTCAGAACGTCAAAATTAACGGACTGTGTTTTTTAATTACCTAAACCGTTATTTCAGACTCGGTGTGTCAGACAGGGAAATATGGCAGAGAATGTGAGAAAGATTGTAACTGTGCTGTACAAAGTGAGGCATGTTTTGTCACTGGAAGCTGTCGGTCTGGATGTGCTGCTGGATTCTATGGCGACAGTTGTCAAACAGGTGAATTAAATAATTATTGAGTATGCGCACTCTTGTAGTCAAAATACGACATTCTTCTCTCTTTCACTATTATAATCATAAATACATGCTCAATATCCAAAATCCCCCCCCCCCCTCAAATTTCCATTTTTGCCTACCTTATCTCTCTTTTCTAGAGTCAAATGTTTAATGTTTTCACAGATTGAGCACTGTCAACAGAATGTATCATTCAGTGATTGTGGTCAAAATTATGAGAGTACAAATATGATGAGAGAGAGGAAGAGGCAGAGAGAGTCATTTATGTTAATCTCAAACATCAAATCTCAAAATAATCAACCAATGGATGCCAATGTCCTTGAAGCTATTTTGTGTATGTGTGTCTGTGTGTATGTGTGACGTAAACAAATTTCTCGTCTGAGATAAATAAAGATTATGATTATGATTCTGACATTCACCATCTTCATTAGAATTTGTTTACTGATCAAGTACCGTTATCTCCACCCAGACTGTCCACCCACACGTTATGGTATCAGGTGTAGAGAAAGGTGCAGCATCACCTGTAGAGGCCAGTTATGTAATAAGGTGACTGGAAATTGTCTACAATGTCTACCTGGCAAGTCTGGAAACCAGTGCCAGAAAGGTTAATTATATCGTTTTTTTTATAATTATTATCAGTATAGTTTATACAATGAAGGCAAAAGCTGGTTCGTTGCCTTTTGCTTGACTTTACAGATAATAATTATGCCATGACAGTATTAAGAAAAAAAAACGTTGAATAACCTTCAGTAGATTAAGATATGTGTTTTCAAGAGAACATTCAACTCGGAAGTTTGATGGTTTATTATAGTTTATCTTATTTTATCCATAATGTAATTTTCTACCCAAGATCTTTTTTTTATTTTTTTTTAGTGGGGGGGGGGGGGGGGAGGGTACCACATAAATGTGTGAGTTTAATTACAGTAAGATAAAATATGCTCAGCATGGCTTTTCAGTAGGCCCTACTATTGAATCATTAATTTGTGCCTCATCGAAATTACAATGGCTTTCTGTCGTACCTCTTAACGGTGTGGCGATGGTGGCACCTGAAAACGTAAGTGTGAGCAAAAATGTCGAACATTTTTAGCTTTGAATTATTGCTCAAGAAAAGATGAATATCTTACCTGTCTCTCTGTTGATTTGTAAATCTACGCCTTGTCTGGCTGCTCACATAGTTTTCTAAAGTTGGCCTCTGTGTTAAGTAAGTCTACTATAATTAAGTAAGACTCCTTTACTATATTATTATTTCGAAATAACCATTTTCCTGTCAATAGTTCAGAGATAATTTTATCGGGCATTCTTGCTAAATGGTCAATGGGGTGAAATGCCTGCTAATACAGTGCATTTATCCAATCTACTTTCTGCTTGTTTGCGCTGTAACTCGTTTTTCGTGTACCTATCATAATGATTGTATTGTTGAACATTAGTAGGAAAGTGATCTAAAAATCAGTTGCACTGAACTAAAGAGTTAAAGACCGAACTTTTGTATGTTATAAGGTAGATTGTATTCAGTATGTTTATGTTATTATTGTCACGAGGCGGGGGTACTTCTGTGTGTGTGGGGATTTGTGTTGACTGCGTGGCCACACGCTCACCTCGCGTCAATCAAAGAAAACACACACACACACACACACACACAAACCGCAGTACTTGCTACAGACAAGCTTGCATGGCCATGGAATCTTTAATTAACAATTAACAATCATACAATTCATAAGACATAATTATCATGCGTATGGCAATGTGAGGAGCAATAATTCCTCCGTCTTGCTATAATGAATTTCTTCAAATGGACAGGCTCGTGTCCTGCTGACACAATCAGTAATTAACTAATTTATCTAAATACACAATCTACTCAATGCTATGGCTAATCTCAAGAAGTATGAAAATCCATATCAGTTCACATTGGCACACTTGAATAAGGTCTCGCTCTGCGGAGGAAGATTTCGTTTTCCAAAGCGGTACGAGACTGCTCACTGTCATGATCGTGGGTTTAGTACACTACTATAAATAAGGATATGTTTTCGACTGCATTTAAAAGAACTAAACCACACTCACAGACATACTAATTACTAAATAACAAAATTTTAATGGTTAAATTCTAACGGTCAGGCCAGCAGGGCCACAACCATTTATTCACGATACAAAACAATAGAATCTAAGCAAGTTGTAATGATGTGAAATCAATATAATAAAAACAATATCAATAGTAATTCAATATAGCTCTAATGTAAATCTAACTCTAGGTCTGAATGCCTAATCTAAATCAATTACTCTCATCCATGAATCCCCCACTGAATTATAATAATAATAGTTCGTCCATCAGGTATGATGATGATCTTAACAACACCAGAGGAATAAAGAACAGAAATTGTTGAGAATTTCAACACATGGACAATAAAGAGAACTAAAGGACACATAGGACAGAATGGAAAGACTGTTCTTTCATGACTTATGGCTTCTCATGTGACTGATAAGTCCTATTTTTGCCCTGCAGACCCTTCCGCATAAATGACAAGAGTGCTCCGTTGGTTCAGTATCACTGGGCCTTTTCTTGCGCCGTTCTCTTTTTTTGATAGCCTGCTGGACTCTGTCAGCTTCCCATGCTTTGCTGCCTCTGGTAAGGGCCGCCCTCCAATTTGCACGATCAAGCGAGAGCTTTTCCCACTCACTCACATCAATGGCAAAGGCCTTCAGTGATTGCTTGAGAGTGTCTTTGTAACGTCTCTTTGGGGCCCCAACAGTCCTCGTTCCATTGGGGAGCTCAGAGAAGAAGATTTGCTTAGGGAGTCTGGAGTCGGGCATTCTGACAACATGTCCTGCCCAACGTAGCTGAATTTTTTTCAGGTGGCAGAAGATGCTCAATTCCTTGGCACGATTGAGGACCTCAGTGTCTGGAATTTTATCCTGCCATTTGACCCTTAGGATCTTTCTAAGGCAGGCCAGATGAAAATGATTTAGCTTTCTGGCATGCGATTGGTACACTGTCCAGGTTTCAGCCCCATAGAGTAGGGTGGGAAGGACCACAGCATTGTACACTTTCAGCTTAGTGTCTGTGCGAATGCCGGGAACATCCCACACTCTCTTTCGAAGCCTGCCAAATGCAGAGCTGGCTTTGCTGATTCTTGAGGGAATTTCAGTATCAACACGAGCCGTGGAAGACAGTGTACTGCCAAGACAGGTGAAGTTCTCCGACACCTTCAGAAGACTGTCATGGACTTTGATATTTGGGGTCACAGGATACTTGTCGTCTGGAGTAGGCTGATGGAGCACTTCCGTCTTCTTTGTGCTTATTGTGAGGCCAAAGTTGTCACAGGCACTAGAGAACTTATCAACACAGTTTTGCATGCTATCCTCATCGTGTGCCAGAAGTGCACAATCATCAGCAAATAGTAGGTCACAGACTTGAGTACTTTTGGTTTTGGTTTTTGCCTGAAGTCTCCTGAGGTTGAATAGACTGCCATCAGTTCGGTACTTGATGCTTACCCCTTGAGGAGGAGAGCTAAAGGCTTCTTGTAGCATTGCAGAGAACATGATGCTGAACAGAGTTGGGGCTAAGACACAACCCTGTTTTACCCCATTTGTGACAGCAAAGGGCTCTGAAACACTGCCGTTGCTTTTGACTGCAGCTTGCATGCCATCATGAAACTGGCGCACTATTGTGATGAATTCGGGTGGACACCCAAACTTTGCCAAGATTTTCCAGAGGCCTTCACGACACACTGTGTCAAATGCTTTTGTGATGTCAACAAATGTGATATACAGCGCTTTATTTTGTTCCATGCATTTTTCCTGAATCTGTCTGGCAGCAAAAATCATATCCGCCGTTCCCCTCTCTTTACGAAAGCCACATTGGCTCTCGGGAAGCAAGTCATTTGACGAGAGGTGATCAAGAAGGCGATTCAGAAGCATTCTTGCCAATATTTCTGCTTTTCTATATAGCCTACGTCAATTCCACGACCGTTAAAGAACTGGCCACTCCATAGTCCGTACACAGTCCCGTGACTTTGGCGTATTAGTTTCGCCGACGAATTGAGCTAGAATAATTATATTGATCGGCGGCTAACTGACCCGCCACAGCCAGAGGTGATATCACACGGTGAAGGCTGTCAGCCCTTTGTAACATTTCGGCTAGACGAATTAATAACCCCTTAAATATCTAGATTTAACTACCAATAGCAATATTGACTTGATTTACATTATAGGCCAAGGGCCTGAACTTTGTAATAGTTCATAAATAAACAATTCTGCACAATACATAGCTGTGATGCCCTGGTAGCTCCCAGGCAATAATTTAAGTTATAATACTTTTATAACTGCCTAGCTCACCAAGGAGATGCCGGCATTGGAAATTCCATTCATTCAAATCATTGTAGCACACACACGATTAAAGATAAATGCTACACGGGAATCCTGTTCCCGTGCATCTAGTAAATTCCATTCATTCAAATCATTGTGGCACACACACTATTAAAGATAGATCGGCCATTCTGGGTTCGCTGTGCCTGTCGTTCTAGATCTGTTCCTGATATTATCGGAATCTATTCAGCTTACCATGATTCCTGGCTTAAACAAGCCAGGAACATCCAAGAAAAGCGTGCATATTATAGTACACTGGATCTGGGCTCTCTTCACTTAGTCCCTTGCATCCAGTACTATGCATGTTAGTTGGTCCACTGCAAAAACATTTACTCGTCTAGCCGAAATGTTACAAAGGGCTGACAGCCTTCACCGTGTGATATCACCTCTGGCTGTGGCGGGTCAGTTAGCCGCCGATCAATATAATTATTCTAGCTCAATTCGTCGGCGAAATTAATACGCCGAAGTCACGGGACTGTGTACGGACTATGGAGTGGCCAGTTCTTTAACGGTCGTGGAATTGACGTAGGCTATATAGACAAAAATAATCCCTCCTTTCGATATCATAATTACGCGTCTATTGACAGTCTTTTCTCATCCTCTTCTATTATAGTTACTAGTTGTGTCGTATTAAGTATGTTATCTCTCATTCATCCATGCCGTTCCTTTCATTTTCTCTGTAGCCATAACCAGACTGAACCGGTTAGGCATGACATATTACTCATACATAGTTTACACTAGTTTACGAGGTCGCTGAGTGCTTTTGACCCAGCAGTGGATTATTAGTCCTATATGAACCCGGCAGCTGTCTAACTTTGCCTGATGTTTTTAGAATTAAAATGACTCGCGACACTCACTGGTTCACTTAAGGACAAAATGACTTACATCGTCGGCCACCAAGAGGTAGACGGCAAGCAATGGCGGGCGGCACTTTCCTCCTCGAGGGATATGGGCTACAAAATGGCGCTTGCTATGCCCTTCGTCAGTATAAACTAATTAATGTGGCTGTCTTCGACTGTAGTCCCTCTCAGTCGGGGGCTCACCGAGTCTGTTCGTGCAAGGATACAACATTACCTAAGACTGAGGTTAGCTGATTTGAGGTCTTTATTTTAGGAGGTTCGCTGCCCTTGGCATTTACACCTCACTTTACTTGTTTTATTATTTCTTGTTCTGGCGGGGGGGGGGGGGGGGGAGGGGGGGGGGAGATGATATGGATAAATTTTAATCTATTAATTTCAATTTTGCCCGGGCAGCGGCCTTTCGGCCTGCTCCTTACGATTTCCAACTGCCAAGGTATCTTTAACGTGCGCAACGTGCACACGGGCCCTCCGAATTTTTTCGTCCTTATCCGAGAAGACTAGGTACTCGATCCTACCCCCCAATAGGACGAGGGACTTGAAAATATGAGAAAAATCCACTTTCCAACATGCCTGCACTGCCCGGGTTTAGAACCCGGGACCTTTGGCATGAGAGGCGAGCACCTTGCCTCTAGACCACCTTGTCCCCTAAGACTGAGGTTAGCGTTGTGTTATCACCAACTGGCAAACATTTCGAGAGAAAACGATGTTAAACATCTTCAGGTGGGTATTTGATTTCTAGTTTATACCTCTGTGTTACAAATTACTTATTATCTGTTGAAGTTAGACTGAGGTTAGCGTACCAGCTCCTGGCTTTTATAGAATCGCGAATCTGCCCTGCCTGTCACTGCGTCCACGAGCATGAGTGGAAGCTTACCGCCCGCCCCTTCTCGACAGCTTGTACGCCCCAATCAAGATCTATAATTATTTATTCCATTTACTCCGACTCCTGACAACTCCTCGGGTGAACAGCACGGGTTGAATAGCATGTGGGGCAGAACACGAACTGTGACAATTATAAATAAAACAGATTTTGTGCATAATTATAATTGTGGTTGGGAATACACTTTGATATGCTGAGTTGGTTAGTTAAACAGATAATAAGCAATTTGTAACACAGAGGTATACACTAGAAATCAAATACCCACCTGAAGATGTTTAACATCGTTTTCTCTCGAAATGTTTGCCAGTTGGTGATAACACAAGTTGAACTAACATCGTTTTACTTCATGAAAATGGTGAAGAATAATTACCACGTAAATTCCATGACCAGATGGGAATTTAATCAAGAAATCAAGTTATAATTACTTATCTGTACAGAGAGTATCGAACACGGATAGTTCAGGGTAATACATCAACTTACCAAATCCTTCCTGGCTCTAAATTTATGGAGATGGGGGGGGGGGGGAAATCGTCTCTAGGATTAGACTCCTCCCCCCCCCCCCACCCCCGTCCACCAACGTGGTTGAAGAACATGCAATGGTCGCGGAGGATTTGGAGGCGGGGTTGTAACGACCGGACAAACATAAACAGCTAATTCTTTCACTATGTGTCTTGGCATGTCAGTCTGTGACTAGTTGGTACAGAAATATTGAAACTGTTACGGGATTCATTCAAAGTTTTTGTTTCCCCTCCCATACTACACAGACTGTCCTAGAGGAAGATATGGCCAAGACTGTAGTGAAACTTGCAGTGAACATTGTGTTGGTGGTGCAATGTGCAATCCAGTCAATGGGTCATGTCTTCAGGGGTGTGAGACTGGTTATACCTCACCCCAGTGTAATACAAGTAAGTCTGGAGAAGAAATGAAACTACTGACAAGTGTTCAGTCACAAAATTACAAACGTTCTCATTAAAATATTTTGTTTCTCTTTGATGAAGAGAAAGTTATACTTGTCAGTGGCGAGGGTTTGATTTGATGGAAGTTTACAGTGCCAGTGAACAATATTTTCTGTGAATTTTTTCTATCTTGTACATGATCAAATTGTGTGTATAGGGTGTATGTGCGTGTGTATAAAGGTGGGAGTGAGAAAAGGAGAGAAAGAGAAAGAGAGAGAGAGAGAAAGACAGAGAGAGAGAGAGAATATTAATATGTCATTATTAAACGTTATCAAACTGTCCAGCGCCATAAGCGTTATGAGCAAAACTTTATGTTTGACCTTTGAACTCTCTGACAATGTTCATTGTTGATGTTTTCCTTTTCCATTGTCAACGTTACACATTGAAGAGTGCCCTAACAAAACCTATGGTCTGGACTGCAACATGACTTGTAGTGTGAAGTGTAAAGTGAATGAGACAGCAGAACCAGGCGTATGTGATCATGTCACGGGTCTCTGTCTGCTGGGATGTGTCAATGATACAACTGGTGATGAATGTTCAGCTCTTCCTTTCAATGGATCAGGTCAGTAATAACTTTCTTCACTATTTACTACTTTGTTTTCTTATGTTTGTGTGGTAAACTCTAATGTTTGTGCAGATTGTTTTCAAATTTGTATTCATACTCCATTTACCACTTCTGAAAATAATTATTTTCTTTATTATGAACATTGTCACCTTTTTGGTCTTTGCTTTCTCCACTTTCTATTGTGTCCGGTTGTTTCATATTAAGATATGATCAGATTCAACGCTAGTTGCGACTTAGGCATGGAATGTTGGCGTACAAAAATTTCATATTCTGTAGACAGGAAGTTAGCAAAGCACACATATGGACACATTTTTATCATTTGTTCTTTGTACAAAAACATTTTATTTTTGAAGTGTTAGTGGTGGAGATAAAGATCTTAGATTTTCTCCTTGCCTAGTGTTTACCTACTTTGTGCACTTCATACATGGGATCCTTTATCAGTACCTGGCCTATACTCGTCTTGAAGGGTCACACGTTTTCCTACCAGTTGGACGATGGACCAATATGGGGCAGGTTATAAACTAAGATTCTTATGTACAATTTGTGTGAAAAAAAGACATCTAAAAAAATATACAACTATGATATTGCAAAGTTCATGAAATTTTGCTGAATATAATAGTGCTTTACTAAATTTGTCATAATTATTTACCATTTATGTCTTATTAATCAAGCTGATGAATATCATTACTGTTGATTATTTTCAGCATTCCCAAGATGACAGCGATCACGAGGTTGATTATTTTCACATAGTGTTTATTTTGACCTTTTTCTACAGGTGACAGCGATGACACAGAATTGATTATTGGTCTTGTTGTGGGTGCTGTTGTAGTGGTTTTTCTCTTTGCCGCAGTTCTTGCTGTAATTTTCTGGAGGTATGTTATTGTTTTACATGTTCAGTCACGGAAAAAGGTATGAACTTCTGATAGTCAAATTCATTATTTCAAAAAAATTGTATAACTATCATTATAATTATAATGATTTGAAATAGTCCGACAAAAAAAATTTCTGATTCTAATGGGTGCAATTTCTGATTCTCAAACTGACCACAACTGTACAAGTTAGTTTGAAATTATCTTATATAGAGGATGACAAGATAAAATGCGGACAGTGACGAAACAAGGTTAAGCGACTCCTTGATAATATGCATGATTATATTACTGAGGCAAACTTGTTTATGTGTAGGCCTAAGGTATAGTTTGTCTTTAAAGATCGACTAAACTTTCAGCTCGCTTAGAACAACGACATTTCGTTTTCGTTAAAGGAAAGTTTGAATGTCCATTTTATTCATGAATCCAAAGGTAACAAAAGTACGTTTGTAGTTGATGATGGGTATTTAAGCAATGATGGACGTATTTCCAGTTCAATAGTTCAAATTGAATTCAGATAAATCAGTAGATGCACAGGTATACTCTTTTAACCAAGGAGAAGAAGAAATTCCACACCAAAGGAACAGCCCAACATGGAAACACCTACGGACAAGATTGAACCTGTATTCTCTCAACGCAAGAGAGCTTTATCCTTGCAGAAAGCTGTGCACAGCACAGACGATGGTGCTGGAGATGATCCTGCATCTGGTAATACTAAGTCTTTTTTTGTACATGCAGCGTTGTCCCGTGTGTCTATTATTTACTGAAATTGACGTTGCCTGAAGACAAGGAGGAATAAAAAAAAAAAGCAAAAGCGGACAGCAAATGTAAAGGACAAGATTACAAGTCAGTCATGTTTCTGTACCATCCTGTCTGCCTGTGATCCATTACCGTTTTGTAAGTCAAGCGTTTTAAAGAGAAAATCATTATACCTTTGAGACACCCAAAGGCATTCATGTATAAAACAGCTGTAGGCAAAAATAACATCAACAATAGAGTAAAGATGGGTGAGAGATACAGTAGCATCTCTTTTATTTGCCAAAGTCAAAATTGCAAAAGTGCAAGAACTCGCAGTTAAGTAAACTGTTTCACTTCGTTTCTATACATTTTCTGTTGAAATCTTTTATTGTTCGATTTTTTTTTTTTCATTTGACAAAGGCGAAAGCCGAAAATTTTGTGTATTTTCTGTCTTCTCTTTAGTTTGCTTAGTATTGTTTGGGTTTTATTTCTCACGCGGGGTTTCGCCACATACAACTTTTTCTTTTTGCCCAATTTTGACTTTGGTTATAGCCCTGCTGCGACCCCACAGTTTTTCTGTGGTTTTTATGATATTCAGTTGCCAAAGTGGGCTGGTGATTTTGATTAAGAAGTGGTCCATATGATCTCATTAAAATAACGACGTTGATGAACACCTCCCTCAACCTCACACAATCACACCACAAACACAATCCCACGCACACACACATACACACAGATTGAGAGAGAGAGAGAGGTAGATAGAGAGAGAGAGAGAGGTAGATAGAGAGAGAGAGAGGTAGAGAGAGAGAGAGAGAGGTAGATAGAGAGAGAGAGAGAGAGAGGTAGATAGAGAGAGAGAGAGAGAGGTAGATAGAGAGAGAGAGAGAGGTAGATAGAGAGATAGAGGTAGATAGAGAGAGAGAGAGGTAGATAGAGAGAGAGATAGAAAGAGAGAGAGGTAGATAGAGAGAGAGAGATAGAGAGAGAGAGAGAGAGAGAGAGGTAGATAGAGAGAGAGAGAGAGAGAGAGGTAGATAGAGAGAGAGAGAGAGAGGTAGATAGAGAGAGAGAGAGAGAGAGGTAGATAGAGAGAGAGAGAGAGAGGTAGATAGAGAGAGAGAGAGAGAGAGGTAGATAGAGAGAGAGAGAGAGGTAGATAGAGAGAGAGAGAGAGAGAGAGAGGTAGGTAGATAGAGAGAGAGAGAGAGAGAGAGGTAGATAGAGAGAGAGAGAGGTAGATAGAGAGAGAGAGAGAGGTAGATAGAGAGAGAGAGAGGGGTAGATAGAGAGAGAGAGAGAGAGAGAGGTAGATAGAGAGAGAGAGAGGGAGGTAGATAGAGAGGGAGAGAGAGAGAGAGAGAGAGGTAGAGAGAGAGAGAGAGGTAGATAGATAGAGAGAGAGAGGTAGATAGAGAGAGAGAGAGAGGTAGAGAGAGAGAGGTAGATAGAGAGAGAGAGAGAGAGAGAGAGGTAGAGAGAGAGAGAGAGGTAGAGAGACAGGTAGAGAGAGAGGTAGAGAGAGAGAGAGAGGTAGAGAGAGAGAGAGGTAGAGAGAGAGGTAGAGAGGTAGAGAGAGAGAGAGGTAGAGAGAGAGAGAGGTAGAGAGAGAGGTAGGTAGAGAGAGAGAGAGGTAGAGAGGTAGAGAGAGAGAGGTAGAGAGAGAGAGGTAGAGAGAGAGAGAGAGGTAGAGAGAGAGGTAGAGAGAGAGAGAGGTAGAGAGAGAGGTAGAGAGAGAGAGGTAGAGAGAGAGAGGTAGAGAGGTAGAGAGAGAGAGGTAGAGAGAGAGAGAGGTAGAGAGAGAGAGAGGTAGAGAGAGAGAGGTAGAGAGAGAGAGAGGTAGAGAGAGAGAGAGGTAGAGAGAGAGAGGTAGAGAGAGAGAGGTAGAGAGAGAGAGAGAGTGAGAGGTAGAGAGAGAGAGAGAGTGAGAGAGAGGTAGAGAGTGAGAGAGAGAGGTAGAGAGAGAGAGGTAGAGAGAGAGAGAGGTAGAGAGAGAGAGAGGTAGAGAGAGGTAGAGAGAGAGAGAGGTAGAGAGGTAGAGAGAGAGAGGTAGAGAGAGAGAGAGGTAGAGAGAGAGAGAGGTAGAGAGAGAGGTAGAGAGAGAGAGAGGTAGAGAGAGAGGTAGAGAGAGAGAGGTAGAGAGAGAGAGGTAGAGAGAGAGAGAGGTAGAGAGAGAGAGGTAGAGAGAGAGGTAGAGAGAGAGAGAGGTAGAGAGAGAGAGAGGTAGAGAGAGAGAGGTAGAGAGGTAGAGAGAGAGGTAGAGAGAGATAGGTAGAGAGAGAGAGGTAGAGAGAGAGAGGTAGAGAGAGAGAGAGGTAGAGAGAGAGAGGTAGAGAGTGAGAGAGAGAGGTAGAGAGTGAGAGAGAGAGGTAGAGAGAGTGAGAGAGAGGTAGAGAGAGAGAGGTAGAGAGTGAGAGAGAGAGGTAGAGAGAGAGAGAGAGAGAGAGAGAGAGAGGTATAGAGAGAGAGAGAGAGAGGTAGATAGAGAGAGAGAGAGAGAGAGAGGTAGGTAGATAGAGAGAGAGAGAGAGAGAGAGGTAGATAGAGAGAGAGAGAGGTAGATAGAGAGAGAGAGAGAGGTAGATAGAGAGAGAGAGAGGGGTAGATAGAGAGAGAGAGAGAGAGGTAGATAGAGAGAGAGAGAGGGAGGTAGATAGAGAGGGAGAGAGAGAGAGAGAGAGAGGTAGAGAGAGAGAGAGAGGTAGATAGATAGAGAGAGAGAGGTAGATAGAGAGAGAGAGAGAGGTAGAGAGAGAGAGGTAGATAGAGAGAGATAGAGAGGTAGATAGAGAGAGAGAGAGAGAGAGAGAGGTAGAGAGAGAGAGAGAGGTAGAGAGACAGGTAGAGAGAGAGGTAGAGAGAGAGAGAGAGGTAGAGAGAGAGAGAGGTAGAGAGAGAGGTAGAGAGGTAGAGAGAGAGAGAGGTAGAGAGAGAGAGAGGTAGAGAGAGAGGTAGGTAGAGAGAGAGAGAGGTAGAGAGGTAGAGAGAGAGAGGTAGAGAGAGAGAGGTAGAGAGAGAGAGAGAGGTAGAGAGAGAGGTAGAGAGAGAGAGAGGTAGAGAGAGAGGTAGAGAGAGAGAGGTAGAGAGAGAGAGGTAGAGAGGTAGAGAGAGAGAGGTAGAGAGAGAGAGAGGTAGAGAGAGAGAGAGGTAGAGAGAGAGAGGTAGAGAGAGAGAGAGGTAGAGAGAGAGAGAGGTAGAGAGAGAGAGGTAGAGAGAGAGAGGTAGAGAGAGAGAGAGAGTGAGAGGTAGAGAGAGAGAGAGAGTGAGAGAGAGGTAGAGAGTGAGAGAGAGAGGTAGAGAGAGAGAGGTAGAGAGAGAGAGAGGTAGAGAGAGAGAGAGGTAGAGAGAGGTAGAGAGAGAGAGAGGTAGAGAGGTAGAGAGAGAGAGGTAGAGAGAGAGAGAGGTAGAGAGAGAGAGAGGTAGAGAGAGAGGTAGAGAGAGAGAGAGGTAGAGAGAGAGGTAGAGAGAGAGAGGTAGAGAGAGAGAGGTAGAGAGAGAGAGAGGTAGAGAGAGAGAGGTAGAGAGAGAGGTAGAGAGAGAGAGAGGTAGAGAGAGAGAGAGGTAGAGAGAGAGAGGTAGAGAGGTAGAGAGAGAGGTAGAGAGAGAGAGGTAGAGAGAGAGAGGTAGAGAGAGAGAGGTAGAGAGAGAGAGAGGTAGAGAGAGAGAGAGAGAGGTAGAGAGTGAGAGAGAGAGGTAGAGAGTGAGAGAGAGAGGTAGAGAGAGTGAGAGAGAGGTAGAGAGAGTGAGAGAGAGGTAGAGAGTGAGAGAGAGGTAGAGAGAGAGAGAGAGAGAGAGAGAGAGAGGTATAGAGAGAGAGAGAGTGAGAGAGAGGTAGAGAGTGAGACAGAGAGAGAGAGAGAGAGAGAGGTAGAGAGTGAGACAGAGAGAGAGAGAGAGAGAGAGGTGAGAGAGAGAGAGAGAGGTAGAGAGAGAGAGAGAGAGAGAGAGAGAGAGAGAGAGAGAGAGAGAGAGAGAGAGAGGTAGAGAGAGAGAGAGAGAGGTAGAGAGAGAGAGAGAGAGAAAGAGAGAATAGCCATGGGTGGCAAAATACAGTCGTTGTTTTCTTTGTTTTTGTTTTTTTGTGTGTTTTTTCTATCTGTTTTTTGCCAGATTCATCCTGTCAATGTTGATATGGTGCTTGCCACGCAGGGTTTGTAATTTTGTCCATGGCGGTCTGTCACTGTCATTTTTTTCTTAATCGTTAATTATTTTTTTCGCCAGCTGAGTGAATAATTTTATTGAAATGATAACATTGTCTGTAGTACATAATACTTTTCATGGCAATAGATGCCCCTGTTACGGCTGAGACACCGGCGACCAATGCAACAGGTGGATATTACAACACACATACTGTATCCGGGGGACAGAACATAACTGCCATTCGTGTTGAAAATCTGGGTGCTTTCTTGTCCAGCCATGATAAGGACTACTACAAGAACCAGTTTGAGGTAAGTAGGCTGTGATAAACAACTAATCTCATACGAAAACTTACCATCCATTATAATTCTACATTCTCCACAGACAATACATGCATGCAATATCTAATGAGTCATTCTTGTCCATACTTACTGTATAAATGTTACTTATTATTGTTTAATGCCTAATTTTAAAATAATTATATCAACAACAACAACAACAACAAAAAATTGAGAGTTTCTAACGCGGGGATTTGCAACATACAACTTTTTTCTTCTTTTTTTGTGTGTGTTTTTTTGTTGTTGTTTTTTACCATTATTTAAGTTAGTGCTAAGCCCTGCCGCGACTCCCCAGTGGTTTTTTGTTTAAACATTTATACATGGTGTGCATTTTCTATTTCCTCACCATGGTACACACTGCATAGAGTTAGATGAGTGCAACTTTCTCCAGTGTTTAACATTAACATTTTTAGTATAGCGACATCATTTCATAATGGTGTTTCCTGCCACCAGGATAGTCAGTCCAACTGTAGAAACAGCTAAATTGTAAATTCCTATAACATTTTTCAAATTTGTCTTAAAGACTAAGTGGACCTACGGTATTAAGAAAAAGTGTGTGGCGGGGGGGGGGGGGGGGGGGGAGATAGCAAGAGATTGATATCTTGTTACAGAGAAGAAATGTTAATTTTGCCATACGGTGTCAGAAAGATGACGCCAGCACAGTAATTACTTATTCCCATAGAAGCATGACACTTCTTTTCACTGAAGGTTCAGGACTTTTTTATTTTGTACTTTTAACTTTTATTATTTCATGGCAGACACTGGCTGCTGGACAAAATTGTTTGAATTTATTATTTAATTATGTTTTCAAACAAGATGAGGTTAAAGATTAACCTACACATCTTATTTAATTAAAATATGTTTAGATATTTAATGACAGAGAGGACAGACTCCAGATCTGCATTGTTTTGTTATTTAGAAAGTGCCCGGCGTCATTGAGAGATTTACCATGGACGTGGGACTTAGTGATGAGAACATATACAAGAACAGATACAAAAATATTTGTGCCTGTGAGTTTTTCATTCATCTGATGTAACTCAAAAAAAAAAGCATTGTGATCCTTCCACTGTCTCCCAGCCTCGATTCTTTTATGCAGCTTGGATCCGTGTAGGAGTAGAAATTTTGACTTGCAGACAGATCACTTTAGAGAACAGACGTACATAAATCGCGATATAATATTATGTATTTTCTCACTACTACTACACCATGCTTCTTCTGGTATTAGTCTTTATTTGGAATAGGGCCTAACACATGTATAAAGATGTTTAGTAGGCGTGGTTTACGGTTCAAAATATGAAATCGTCATTCTCAAGTCTGACGTCATAGTTAGTGTCTTACAACACTTCAAAATCTTCACGATTATAACAAACGCAGAAATTTGCTAGGGCCATAATAACGAGAATGTTCTGTGTAAGTGTACCCAGTACCTTGGAGGTTTATGAATTAGTCAGAATGTTCTTCCTGTGGGCCCGGGGGATCAAGTATAAAAGGACTTGAAGAGAGAGGATAAGCATCTTTGTCTTAGGCTATCAGTAAAAGTCCTGTCTGCTAGGTGAATTTCCTTTTCTGGCAAAAGAGTTAGAACACAGAACAATTGGTTTCCTTCGTTCCTATGAGACTTGTTATGTCTGGTGATTATTTCGTACTTTGTATCTCAATACATTGATGTTGCTCAAAGTTGGAATATTAACTGCATTATTTAAAAAAATCAAGCATTTTTTCATCTGACAACATGTGAATAATTTCCGTTCAAAGATGACCATTCTCGCGTCCACCTGAAAAAAAATCGGAGCAGACATGAAGGAGACTACATCAATGCATCATATGTGAAGGTAATCGAAACCTATCATTATTTCAAGTTATTGTATTGTTGTTACTGTTCTTGCTATTGATGGCATTTGGGAAGAATGTGGCTTTAATTTACTCAATCCTGAAATATATGAATGTATGTGTCTGGGGAAATATAAAATGAACCAGATCTCTTCACGGGTGGCTGACGGGCGCTTCTAGCAGAGACTTTATCTGTCATAATTATTCTGCTATAGTCTAGTCTGTCTATCGTCCTGCATCTTCCGAGCACAATAATTATGACAATTCTCGTGTTGTCTTGATTTCTCCAAACTCAGTATCAAAGCAGAGCTCTTCAGAGTTTATTTCTTTTATAGATAAATCATAAAATTCGAAGGTGAACTGAAATAAATCATTTTCATTGTGCCATATATTACAAATCCAGTGCACCCAAAATGTGAATGCTTTTAGTGGACAATCCCTGTAAAAGGTTGCTCTTCACGTGCTTTCCATCTCAGATATTTTTCGGTTGGCTTTCTTTTCTGGTCAGATTGTGTGCCATAGCTGTGATTTACACACCTGTGGTCACTGCACTTTTCTTTTCCACAGGGCTACAGCAGTGAAGAGAAATACATTGCATCTCAGGGTCAGTATAAATTTATTTTGTATTTTTACACCTTGTCTTGTCCTAGATTAGGGCCAGGTAGACATATCTAAGATATAGCTGTCATTCCAAAATCATCTCCTTAAAGCGGTGGACCATTTTGTGAATTACTCCCTTAAAAAATACATCGACATTTGCCACTCTAAGACTGGGTTAACTTGCATTGCATTTTCCATTGCAAGACAATGAAGTAATACACGAAAAATAAGTGCCAATGCTTCTTTTTTTTTTCAACTTGTAAGAATTATTATAAAATTAATGTTTGGATAATCTTATCTGTGGCGTGCATTCGGTATTTCAATAGCTCATCAGATGATCATAGAGCAGGTACAATAATTGTGCATTTGATCCTGGCCTTTAATAGTTTCAAGTTGTATAATAACAAGTGGACAGCTCCATTTTTCATTGATTCGACCGTACCACTGTCACACAATCATATGAACATGAATTAATTTATCTCCATACCATAACAGCGCCTAACCAGATTATGCTTGACGATTTCATCCGGATGTTGTGGGAACAAAAACCCGACAAAGTAGTGATGCTGACCAATCTGATTGAAGATGGAAAGGTTTGATCATTTTCTCTTGGAATAATTAGGCTAGTGTCTTGTTAATTTGAAATATGAAAAATGAGGTCTTTTGTGTCTAAAATGAATGTCTTGCTCTGACTGTAGTGTGGCAAATTTCATTGAGACTCAGGGGTATCTACAGCTACAAATGACCTAAGATAATATCAGAGAAATAGAGACAGTTTGAAAAATGACTCAACTCCCCAGTACATTCACTACAGTGACAATGCGCCAGGTTTTGTTTACAGATGATACCCACGCTCATGTCGGTTCGGTTCTTGGGGTACAATTTGGATATTTTGAGTCCTTGACACTCATAGAACACCTGTGTTTGTCCCCTTTTATTTGATACCAGGTTCATCAGTATGTAACAATGTTAGACTTATTGTCGGCTGAAGTTTGGGACTCTCAGTTGGTTTGAAAACAAGGTTTTCAAGAAATAGCGATTGAAGGTCAGCGATGTGTCTGCATAGTATATATCAACTGCTACGTTTTATTTAACCTAGGCCTGTGCGCCTTTTCAGGGTTTACTGTCATTTTATGTACAAATTTCAAAGCCACATTATCAAATTTTGATGTAGTTGATTTAGGATTGGGAATTGCTGCATATTTTCTCAGAATCATTAATTGTAGAAATTGTTAAAGCAAGCATAAGCATTTCAGAAATGGAATGTGAGTTTTATTATTAATTCGCATCCATACGCCTAATTATTTGTTGAATTAGTTTCTAAATCGTTTAATTCGGAAAAGATATATCGACTTGTATTTTATTTCTATACGAAGATACCGAGTCCTTCAGAGTAAGCAAACCTAAAATCGGCCACATTCAGACTAGAAATGTATTTCTCCACGTCCTGTGGACCAAATGGTTAAAGAACATGTCATTCCAGGTGGTGTTAGGAAAAAAACAGAATTACACATAAAATCCTTAACTATACATGCCACCTGGCACAGGACACCTTAAAAGCCAACTGAAGAAGCAGAAAAAAAAGTCAGATGGACAAATTGTGTCATGTGTCATGCCATTTAATTTGGTTTTCAACCGGTTAATTGGACGACATAGCAGTGACTTGTGTTTGTTGTTTCTTTGCTTTTTTTGTCCCAAAATGTATCAAGACTTGACATAATAATTATGTGAGTAGGCTTACATGGGCTACCCAAAACATTGACACAGGATGATTACTGTCGTTTACAGATTCATTCCTATCACAAAATCGGAACAAATAATAAATAAAATATGTTTGCCTGTGGAGATCCTAGAAATGAAAAAATGTAGTGCTGACTGTTCATGTTAATGTCAAAATAAACGTGCGAGGCACACATGAAAAAGCAGTTATCTTCTCTAAAGAACGGCATGATGGTGAAAGTAGGACTGTCGTGCTTAATTTCTGTTTAGTACATAATGTACTTGCCATTTGGGTATAGATATTATATTTCAGGTTTTTGCTTCGAAGTGCTAAACACATGCAGTAAGTCATTTTGATTTTTCGTTCTGAGGATCATTTTCTGCGATTCTGCTGAGAATTTCCTGTTTAAGTACAATTATCGGTATATTCTTTCAAAAGTTCCTTCCACCCCGTGTTTAATTGCATCTAACCTTTTTTAATTTGATGATGTTGAATCATGAGTGACAGCACTCAAAAAAGAAAACTTGATTGCAATGACATTGGGAGATGGGGTTTCTTGAGCTGGAAATGTTTGCCTGAGCAGCAAATAATAATGTTAAGAGTTTACAGCTTCATCCATCTTTCTGTGACCAAACTACAGTCTCCATGGTTTTATTGTAGTGTTTGTAGAATTTATATTTCATTTTGTGCACATCCGACATGCCCTGGGTAAGCTTTTGCGGGTGGTTATATTGCTTCATTGCTCGAATTGTGTAGCCCTGCCGAATTGGGATGCATCAGAGGGGCAGAAAACATAAGGTCTATTGTGGAGTCATCAAGTTTTGAAATTAGCACGGCTCAGGCTTGTTAGATGTATTTCACTGACTTAAAAGTCCTCTTTACCGAGGTGCAACCTTGCAACCCATTTGGTGTGGTGCATGTACTGATATATTACAAATAGAGCAGTAACATTTGCGATTAACCCATGAGCTAGTTTGAGGCCATGATGGCGGTGTACTCTCTCCTCATGCTTATGTCCTAGTCACCACCAATTCCGTCTGACATACTTTTTCTCCTTACGAGTCTGCGAGAAAAACTAGATATAGCCTACCTCCAGTATGTTATACACTCCCCCTCAGATGAGGAAAATAGAATTTGATGATCCTGCTACAAACTATTCATTTTCATATCAACTACTACATTAATGAGTCAATCAATAAAAGCACAGGTCTTACTAGGACACTATGTACAAGACTGTACTCGAAGCTTGTCATCTCACACCAAAGCTAATAATTATCTTCGTGAGTCTCGATTTACCATGCTCCTATTTTCTCACACCCACAGTCAGAACAGAAAAGCATTCACTGAAGAAAATATGAAAGAAGGGTTAAATCACTAACATTTGCTCATCAGGCATAATGCCAGGTTATATGCGTTGACCATTTAGCAACTGATTTCTATTCACATTGATATCAGTGTGGTCTGGCTTTCTCGGCTTTCGATTTTTTTTCTTTCCAAACTTCCAACTCAGATAACCTTGCACCCGTAACAGCTATGATATAGCCGTCCTCCTCTTTGAAATGTGTAGATCTAGATCTAGAACTTCGGTCGTTATGTCTCATATGCTTCGACTAGTTCTTGCTTTTCAAAGCAGTACTCACAGATTCAGTGTCAAATAAAATTATCTACAAGCTTTCTCACTTCTTTCTCCTCAACAACAGTTAACGTTTTTTGTTTGTTTTTTACTTTCATGCTGTATTTACAACAGACGCAGATAGTGTGCTAAGTTCCGGTAAACAACCAATGAGAGATCGGCATGCTTTGCTCATGGAAATTCCCCGATAACTAAACATGAACTTAATTGACTACATTCTTTTGTTATTTCATCGCTCTAGTAGGTTGGTTTTTATGTAAGCTGTTCAAAGACGATTTCAAACTGTTGTTGAGATTATTTACCATACACAGATTATGCGGTAATGACGAAGTAGAAACACATAACTTACCTTTGGAAATAGGTCGCACGATAAACTGAAAGCTTTGAAAACTATAGGTAGGCCTAAGCCTAAATGTCAGTTTGACCAGCGGTACAATTTGGAACGATCCATGGCAACATGTCATTATTAGTGAAAATAATGTCCCAGAACATCTAAATTAGGCAACTTTTAGTTCATCAAACGTTCGTCTAGAAATGGTAGAGCGTGGCGGCGTCAAATGAGGATTTCATAATTTATCTAGACGTCCGTACTGTTAATTAGAAGGATCATTTCTCTGAGAGAGAGAGAGAGAGAGAGAGTTTGTCACGAGGCGGGTGAAGTGCCTTGGGGATATAGCACTCGACTCCTAGTGCTACACTCTCACCTCGGACAGTCACCAAATAAAACAGAAGAAAATAATAACGAATCAAAGTATATTTGTTTATTCAAGCTTGCAGGGCCGTGTAATCTATAATTTATAACATACCAGATGTATCAATGCAAAAAGGACTACCATACAAATGCCAAACCTAATTTACTATTTCATAGCCGGTCTAACTATAATTGTGAGTTATCCTCTCCTTCTGGCAAGTAAACTTTTCTGACTCCTTAGGGGAGGTTCAATTACGTACACAATAAAACAATACTAATCTTATGAACTAGCTTCTCGTATGAGGTACAGCCTTATGACCTGCCCTACAACAAAATTAGTAATAGTATTCGAGCCAGTAACGACTGCTGATTAATATACATTAATGATTCGCTATATTAATATCATCAGTGGACATCCACTGTGTGGAACGGCTCGTTCTCTCTCTCTCTGAGGGAGTTCACTGTGACTGATCAGCCCCTGGTTAGCAAACCCACAATTGGCGCCCACCGAGGGTGGACGGGATGACAAATGGCGTTTGTGTGCTGTCTCGTGATATGACCTAGGGCTTATAGCTCTCTCGTCAGTATGTTCTGTTTACTTGGTTTATAGTACGCTTCTTGTCTTCAGCTTATGCCTCACTCTGGCTGGGCAACGCCGAGTCCCCTCGTTTCTGGATACTCTGAGATTCCACCTGAGACTGGGGTCACGGGGTCGTCCGAGCTTATTTATAGTAAACTGCAGAATCATGGTAACACCTTGAATGCTTTAGTTACTCGTTCCCGTCACAACAATGACATTGCGAAAGTAATAGTTCGTACTCAGCACGCCCCCCCCCAGATTATTAATCTCTGGATTGAAATGGGGTGAATTTATTAGTGGAATTTAGCTTTACTCGGGGGAGGGGTGAGGGGGGGGGGGGAATCAGAAGCTAATAAAAGTATTATTTTTATTTTGAATATAAATGTTATAATGGATAGTTGATTTGTTTGTGTGTTGTTGTTTTTTGTAGTTGTGGCAGTTTTTTGTTGTTTTTTGTTGTTGTGACAGTTTTTTGTTGTTTTTTGTTGTTGTGACAGTTTTTTGTTGTTGTGACAGTTTTTTGTTGTTTTTTGTAGTTGTGACAGTTTTTTGTTGTTTTTTGTTGTTGTGACAGTTTTTTGTTGTTTTTTGTTGTTGTGACAGTTTTTGTTGTTTTTTGTAGTTGTGACAGTTTTTTTTTGTATTTTTGTTGTTGTGACAGTTTTTTGTTGTTTTTTGTAGTTGTGACAGTTTTTTGTTGTTTTTTTGTAGTTGTGACAGTTTTTTGTTGTTTTTTGTTGTTGTGACAGTTTTTTGTTGTTTTGTTGTTGTTTTTTTTTGGTGACAGGAGAAATTACACATCGTGCTGTTCCACAGAGTATTATTCCTTTCTATGTTGAAAGAGATTTTTACTACTTGACAGAAATTTAAAGAGTATTGCTTTTTTATGCATGTCGTTCTTTCATTTAATTTTATTATCTTTACAACAGGCCAGATGTGAGCAATACTGGCCAGATGATGGGGAGATGATGGTCGGTGCAATTATCATAGAACTTCAAACTACTCATGTTTTTGCTGACTACACAATCAGAAAACTTTGTCTGAGGAAGGTGTGTATTTCTAAAACATGTGGACATGTATGGATCTGCGTGTATTGTGAAAGAAATTTCTTTTGATACTTCAAAGTTAAATATGTTTGAAGGATAAAGCAGACATGTGTACATATTCCATTATACAGAAGAAAGCAGCCCACAGCCTGACCCAGTTCCACTTCACCTCCTGGCCAGACAAAGATGTTCCCGACACTCCCTGGCCATTGGTAGATTTTGAACAACGAGTGGCCTCCAATCCAACCACCAAACCTATCGTTGTGCATTGCAGGTGAGTCTTCTTGAAAAAGTGAAACATTTCAGACTTCAGTAAATCTCTTTCAAGGGGTCCACAATGTACCTTGTGTTTAGTTTCATTCTATGCCAGCCTACTCAGAATATTTTCTTTCTTCACCATCATATTTGTGTTGGAGGGGAAATGCGTTTAGACCGATATAGTTCAACAATCTGAGCCACTACAGACCATACCTAAAATAATTTCATGAAGTAAGATGAGAGTGTGGATTTGATGAAGGATGTCTGCGCTGAGCTTTGCTGGATCTAAAGAGACCATCACATTGTCTTCTTAGGTCAGTATTTGGATGACTGACCAACACATAACAGCTCTCAAGATACATTTTTTACAATTACATATTGCTACAGACAATAACTGGCTGGCACACATTGTTTCTGAAAACAATTATCTTCCTCACAGGGGATCCTCGGGATCCAATTCGGAAGGGGGAGGGATGATATGGTGAAATAATGCAACAATTTTGCTTTGCCCAACGTTGCAAAAACAGTTTCCAAGGGGTGTCATCTTTTTATTTACCCGGATATCGTCAACACAAGATATGCCTCTCGTAGAATTTTTACAGTTGTCATCTATTTCTTTCGGTAATAGTTCTTGAGGCAATACCGATTCAAACATGGCCTATCCAAAACATAATAAATGAGGTTATGATAATTAGAGTAGAAACGGATATTGGTTTGATGATATTAATTGACACTTACGTTTTTCTGGTCAGTGCTGGCGTGGGACGCACTGGGACTTTCATTGCTCTACATCATCTGATGAGAGAGGCAGAAGACAAAGGTACAATGGATTTCTATTCAACACTGGAAAAACTAAGAAATGCCAGGATGAACATGATACAAACTTTGGTAAGCTTTATCAAATTTTGGTAGAAAGTGTGTTCACATTTAATTTGAGTGGCAGTACTTTTGCTTCGTCTACTGACGTACCGCGGTGAAGCAGATTTTAGATTTTCAAAAATGGGAATTATATTCATAAGTTATATCGTGCCGAGAAATTATTGGTAAATCACAGATCTTGCTAATTTGTGAAATCATTGGAATAGTTTCGGTGTTAGGTATAGTAACCGTTCATGCTCTGTCCTATGCATAATTTAAGCCTATTATACTGTCATATTCTGCACTGCACTAATAAACATTCCACACTGCGTACGTCCGTCTCCCATGACTCTTGGCTTCCATTATTTTGTGTATGTGATCTTGTCTTCCACATTCCCATTCTTCAGGACCAATACATATTTCTGCATAGAGCTGCCCATGTGGCAATGATCTGCCAGGGTACAACCGTGATGGCCAGCAAGAGCACAGACAGACTTGAAAAGTTACAAACATTGTCATCAACAGGACAAAGTAACATGGAGTCTGAATATGAAGTAAATATCAATCTACCCAGTCCTCATATCTGTTTGACAACTTTCTGCATTCTCAGATACTTAAATAATGAATATTAATGTAAGCCCTAACTTCAGTAGATTTGGTAATTGTATTCACATAATTTACCTCTGATGAAAATGTTTCTATGGAAGCGCACAGTGGGTTGGCATGTTTCATTCTTCATTAAAGTCATTACCAATATTGTATCATTATCTTGAAACTAGGAAGTACACAAGGCATGCTCAGACCAAAGCACAGAATCTGATGACATCACTGAAAATGTTTACCAGAATAGCCGAATTGCTGATAACAAGCACAAGAATAGAGTCAACAACATTCTGCCAAGTGAGTTTAATGAAGCTTCTAGTATATTAGAGGGAAATTTAATGTGAAATACAGTGTGACATTTCAGAGTTCGATTGATAGTAGTTTGAGTAACATCTGCATTACACATTAGTAGAATTGATTCAAAGAATCTATGGAGAATCAGGCAGCAATCTACCAGGACAATATAGAAAATGTACATCCCTTAATTTACTGCAAGGCACAGACAGACTGAGTTTAAAGGTGGATTTACATAATTTCAATAGAAAGATCAGTGGAGGACTTTGAGAATGCTGTATAAGTTGTGACACCCTGAATAAAATGATGCATAGTAACAGAGAATTTTCATTTTGCTGAACATCATCTGAGCATGACTCTACGGACATCCAACTCAACACCCTTCTCCCCATTCTAGTATGCTCCACCCGATTTGGCCGAATGGTTTCCAACCCTTGGAATTTCACAGTGTCCATTAATTTTCAGATGTTTAATCCAGCAGTGTATGTCGCTGTACATGTGTTGAACATATTTATTTATCTCCCCAGATGACAATTACAGAGCTGTCTTAACATGTGAACTGAAAGATGTTGGAGGTTATATCAATGCTGTCTTGGTGCCGGTAATACGAAATTTTCATTGTAAAATGATTGAAGTTTAATATGCATTGAGGCTGTCTTTGGGGACATGACCAAAGTATGAACTATCAATTTATTCTCTATTCGTTAAAGGCATTTTTGTTCCATATAGCAAAACCACACAGGTTTGGCACGAAAAAGTATGATTTTGCCAATGAATAATGTTTGCAGTTCCATGACAATCAATGAACCCACTACAATTCTAGGTAATTTTTGTTTTTTTGTTTATGCACTATTCCTCTGGTGATTTTACTGTCATTCATGAAAGAAAACTCTTTTTTTAAATATTATTCTATCATGCTGTAAGATATGAAACTATGGTTAACTGTCCATCTGGAAAAGAACGTAGCAAAACCATATTTTAACAGATTTGTAAAGATGCAGAACGTGTACAGCACTGAAACATTCGGAGAAAGTATTGTACAAAACGATTATGTCAACAGAGCTTCACAAAGAGAGATGTTCAGATACTGACTCAGCTACCAATGCCAGGAACTGTGCTGGACTTTTGGCGTCTGGTCATGCAGTATCAGGTTACTGTCATTGTAGCTTTTGAAGTTGACTCCAGGGACACAGACGAGGTTAGTAAAAATCTCAGATTGTTTTAAAGACTGACTTTTTTTCTGAGAAGGTATGAAAAGGTATGAGACACGATGAGAAGAGGATGATCATGTCTGTGTGCAAGGTGTTGTGCATCACAATTATTTAGTTATGTAAAGTAAACGATTAAAAAAAAAAAGAACAAAATTGTCTAATCACTATTTAGAGTTTCATGTCTGGCACCATCAAATAAAACCATAGAGCAAAAAAAAAGAAAAAAATATGGCGATGACACAAAAAGATGACTTTCAGCAGTGTGAGATATTATTCAGATTTTGTTTGCATTATCATTAGTTTCTCTTTGTCCTGTAATACATTTATTGCCTGGCGTTTAACACACACAGACTATTGGAGAATACTTACCAGCAAGTGAGAATGACGTTGTTACAAGTGGACCATTTGACATCAAGACAGAATCAATAACTTCAGCCAGTCTGTGGGACAAACAAAAACTGGTGATCTCCACCAATGATCAATACAGTTCCATGTCAGTTACCAGTTCCATTGTAAGTTATGCTCTTTACACTTCAGATTCAAGCTTCTGGCCTGTCCTAATTTAAGTTAGGCCTCTATTATTAATTTTTACTAACATTTATACTTAGATACATTCATCAGTCCCTTTGTAAATTTTGGCATGGCAGAGGAAAATAACGTGACTGTTTTCTTCATCTTGTTTTCCCTAACGACTTTGTACTATCCATGACTGTGTGTTTCGGTGCGAAACCACCAGTTATATTAGATAGTTCTGTCTGAGGTATTAGATAGCTTCTTATAATTTTGTAGGATTCTGATAGAGGTTGGATGAAGGGGGGGGGGGGGTGATTATGTCAAGATGTTTTGTCATGGTGCATGCATATAATGTGTAGTACACAGCAGCTGTCTGGGTTCTGGAATAAAGTGTGACTTTATACATAATTGTACTTAAAGAGTAGAGAGGATGCCAATTTATGTGTTATAATTGTGTTTTAATTTCAAAAGATGGGATGAGTTACCTCTGTGCGATTTTTTATTTCACTTTGTACTACAAAACACTGTCAGGATTGAAACTACAAAATAGCAACAACAACCATACTGCTCAGTAGCACTGGTGCAGATTAAAGTTTGTGACAATTCTGAAACATGGCACGAGATAAAGAGCCAATGAGATATCCTAATTTTCATCATATCAAAACATTAGGTAAGGCAAATGAACATACTTAGTGATCAAGTCAACATTTTGCAGGAAACAACAGAAGAAATATATATATATCATTTTGTCTATCGCAATATTTTACACTGTGCAGGATACATTATTTGAATTTGACTATAGACTGAGGACTCTGTGTTTGTACAGGAATACAGTGAGCTCCAGATTCACCATCTCAAGTGTACATGCACCAGCATTGATGCCAAGAACTCGTTGAGCATTGTGGGACAGATCAGATCTTTGAGATCTTCCAGTCAGGGGCGGACTTTGTACATGTGCAGGTTAGTGTTGTTTTCTTCTTTATGAACTGTGTGGGTGGGGGTGGGGCTGGTTTGCTGAAAGATTCTTGGATGGCTGACGTAATTTTCATTTGTCGTGAGTATGTAACAGATTAGTGTCGCACATTATGTCATTTATGTACATTTCCTACAATATTTAATCGTTTGTGTTTGTGTTTTTTGTGAAATGTAAAAAAAAAATGTGAAGTGCCTTGAGACACCATAGCTAATAGGGTGCTATATGGATACACTTATTATCATTATTATCATTATCATAATTATCATTAGTATTTAAATATCGGGAAAGAGTTGTATGGTGACACTTGGGAGTTTAAAGTGACGGTTCACTGAAAAGGTTTTATGCAGTTTCCATATAATTTGATTTATTGGAGGAGAAAAGGAGGGATGTGTGGGAAATCAATACCACCGGAGAGTAAACCATCCATAATGTATCATTATTCATATTGTTTCTTAGTGGGAAGGAGATGTTATTTACAAAGGAATTGTGCTTGGTTATCTTTTACAGCTGTAGATGTATATTAGATTATTGGGCTGTCTGAAGCAGTCGCTGAGGCAATTAGTTTTACTAAAGATGCACCTGAGAAGACATAAAGTTCGACATTTCTTTGAATTGCTCATTATTTGAAAATGTTTTGTTCCAGGAATGGTGCAAGTTACAGTGGACTGGTCTGTGTCTTGACTCTTTTGCTAGACAGACTGGACAATGACCAGTGTTTGACTGTACCTTTGGTGGTTGGTACTGTCAAATGCATTCGTCCACAAGTCATCCCAACACTGGTAAGGATCATGCAGATTGAAAAAGACGATGTTACCTTTCCATGTTTTTAAGCACGTTATTTCCATTCTCTTCAGCCAAATTTTAATGTAAAGTGTTTTATTTAACCTCCATATCTCAGTAATAGTGTCTTTCAATAGCTATCAGCAAGATCAGGGCAGGACTGCTTTAAGTTAGTAGACATTTTCATATTGTGTGAGGAATGCAAGCAACATTCTAACGGTTTGGCCTTAACTTGTTTACAGTTTATTCGGCTGTCTTGAAAATTTAAAATCCACGTACTTGTGTTTGATCATTACCCCGCAAGATCACAGGGATGAATTACCTTTAGACTGCAAAATTGCACGCGAAAAGCAGACTTTTTTTCTTTATCAACAGGATCAATACAAGGCTCTTTATGATGTCCTGCAACGGTATGTGGAAACCCGCAGTGATTACACAAATTTTGGAGAACATAATTTTGTTGTCAATCAACAGTCCACAGCTGAGGCTACAGATCCGGATGACCAATCTGACGAGGAATCCGATGATGAAGCTAAAGTTTATGCTAATGTAGACAGAAATTAAATGGAACTCAAGTCTGACCTATTAATAAATTACTTTTACATGCAGAATTCTGCAGAGCTGCATTGGACGACATTAGCATGAGGAGTATAATTTGAGAGGTGGAAACAATGGATTATTGATTCTTCTTCGTATTATCCAGTATAGTATCTTTAGGCATTAGTGACTTCCTTCATAATTATGTTTGATCTCTTTCTTGGCTAGCTTGATCAAATACTTGTATATTGCATCACTAATCAGTTAACGTAATAATATTAAAAATGAGGTTATCTATATTCATATTTATTTTAGTTTAGTGTGTAGTCCCTAGCTGGTTTTTACATTTGTTGGCGTCAGTGATATTTGATAATCAAGCAAAATCATATTCAGGTTTGACGGTGGATAAAGAGTGGTTATTACTGTGTTGGTTTATAATGCAAACCAGTTCCGTTTTCCTGTCAAAACATTATCAATATAAATATCAAATCTTAAAATTGAATGCTACAGTACCCCCCCCCCCTCCCCGTCTAAAAAACAGCAAGAACAACAACCTTAACTCCGCACTCCCACCCCCCCCCCCCACCCCTCTTTTTCCCGACCACTAGGATATTCTAAATTAATATTCATTTGGTAACTTACGAGAGATTTTGAGTAAAGTGGTCTTTTATAAATCCATTTCTACATTTGCACGAAAGCATTTAATTTTAGGGCAAATATGTGTATTATATCCAATATAAGTACAAGACTGTCATGAAAGAGATTTTGTTGTTTAAAGTATGTTTCAACATTATTGTAACACTTATATCAGCATGAAATTGCATGGCTTTGTTATTTTCAAATGTTTACATAGAATATCGTATTGAATAAAGATCCATTTTGATTCCGAATTAAAGTTTTTGTAAATAACCCAAATATTGATGTGTCATTCTTCATTCTGCATTCTCCACCTCTTATAATGTGAAGTTTGTTGTGTTTGAAAGTTCAAACAGGCCTTATGATGTACGAATTTGGCAACAGGACATTTGTGCAGCCAGAAAAAACAGACCAACATGTCACAAACTAGTTTTCAGGTTTCTCATGAATATGTTCTGTAAAAAAGGTGTTAAAGATAGACAGAGGAATTGACATACAGAATGGATGCATTGAAAATTAATAGTTGGACACATCATAGATGATAAGTGAGAGATAGAGAGGTTGAGTCAAATTCTCTGCCTTTAGTGTGTTCCCATTATTGGCAGTTGGATGCATTGGGGTCTTGTATTGGACTGCAAGTTCAATTAATTCGTAATATCTCTTCCTCATAGAAAGAACAACATTCTGAAAAGTGCTAAGATAAAGTTTATACAGCAAAAATCGACCAGTTAGTTAAGTATAGAATTTTTAAGCAATGCCCGGATTTTAAAGTTCTTCAGAAACTTTTCAGTTTCCTGCAATTTGAGCATACATTTTCTTTCTTGTACATTCCCAAAGCTATTATTTTTCATCTCTTGACAGGGAAAAACTCCAAACTTTCACAGCCCTGCACTTTGTGGCTGACACTGTATATTGTTGTGCTGTTATGATTTTGACTGGACAACAGTGCATCATTCTATCTGTATGGCTGCCCCTATGTCTGTCGATCTTCCTTTCTGTTTGTGGTAAATCTGAGCCAGGCCTGCTCACGACATCCTTTCTCATCAATTGTGAACTCCCTGAACTGGCAGAATTGTCACTTTTTATGATCGACAGTTTTCTCTTTTCTTCTTATATAATTATATCAGTTTGTCTATTGAAGGCAAGTATATAGTGCTATGCAGGCATACATGAATACGGCATGCCTTGACAGAGCTGCAACCGTAAGTTGCAATGAAAGATGCCAAATCCAAACACAACTCATTTATATAACGGTTACAATGTCATAAACAAGTACCTTTATTTCTTTCTATTGTTGACGTCATGTCATTGATTCATTTTCCTTTATGGCCTGAGCAACGGAGGAACATTTGGGTCTTTCTGATTAGCTTAATGTGGAAATGGTTGCTTGTATGTTTTTGTTGTTGACTTTATTTGTTTTCAGTGTAACACAGATGAACTTTTAGTTCTACTATCTAAATCACCTTTTGTTTAAACTGAATGTTTTTCATTTATCAAATATTTTTTTTTATGTTCACAGTGCTTAAGCTGATCCACATTACAAGTCATTCTGATTTGAATATTGGTCCTTTCATTCTCCAAGAAATATTTAAGATGTTTTGCACCAGTTTGCTCTATTCCACATTACGCCTTCCTCTTAAAAACACAAGTTACTCGAATTGTTTGAATATCATAATTATGTAGTAGTGCCCATAATCCGTTTTAACAGCTTGCTTTGTAGTTCACAACGATTTTGCTTGCGTGTACCAGTTCTTGTTTTGAAATGTCAGATCTCCTGTACAGACCGTCAGAGCCTGTTGATATTATCCACGTTATCTTCCGTTAAGGCCGTTCTGACTTCCATCATTTAAATAATACCAGAATGATAAACAGCACGTCAGTAGGGATAACCCTGTCAGTGAGGTCCAACTAGCCGGCTGGTTCTGCGAGGTCTCATTGACACTCAATGTCGTGACGTCACCATAGAACTAGTTAGCCAATCAAAATCTGTAGGCACATTCATTTCCTTATTTCCTTATTTCTCCTACTTTGTTTTCCTAATGTCATTAGGAATTTAAAAATGTTATTTCCCTAAACATATGTGATTTATTTATTTATAATATTTATCCTGAAATGGTTTAAAGTATGGTTTCAGTCAAACTGCAGAAATTTTTTCTGTCATGGCAAAATACAAAGCTTTGAAAGGCTAATTATGAACCACATTATAGAAATTAATAAAGGCGTGTAATGTCCTAACCGACAAGTGTTCATATAATTTCGTCCCAGGATTTAAGCGCGTTGTTGTTTTTGTCTTCAGACAAGTATTGATAACGCATTGGTCCAGTTTTAATGAACTCTGTAAAGAAATGGTCACTGGATTGCAGACATCCGAGAACGACAATGATATATTATGATTTATACATCTCATGAAACAACGTTATTATATTATGACATAAACCAAAGTGGCCATTGGCTGGTTATGAAACTGAATGTTAGGATAATTATTGTTCCAAATCAGATCAGCAATCACCGAATTCTGGCTGATAAATTTCCTTCCCATAAAACGACATTGTTAACGAGAAAAACATCTTGTCATAAAGCTAGGGATGGAACTGATGAGAATACTAAGAACAAAAATGAACAACAGTTTTGAGAGAAATGGCAGAAATTAAAAGAGAAAAGAAGTGACGTGGCGGGAAGTCGAAATGCCCCCCCCCCCCCCACCCTCCCCCAAATCAAATAATATGTGGCTTTTGATACAGCACATTTGGTGAGTTCTTTGGTATTCTCCGTGTAGAAATATTTATGGTCGGCTAAATAAAATTTCAGGGTATGTTTATAAATCACTATAATTCGTTCCTTTCTTAAACCAACCAAATGCTTTGATGTATTTGTGGGTGTGTGTGTTTCTGGAGATCTGTTTTCAGTAAAAAAAAAAAAAAAAAAACACAACAACAACACACACACACACACACACACAAAACCATAATAAAATATAGACCATAATTATTACACATATACATAAATAATGATACAAAATCAGGGCGCGGGCATAGACTCGAAGCTTTTCATTTCATGTCACATCAAATCCGATTAAGCCTAAAGATTCCATCCACGACACAGCATTCTGCTAGCCTAGACCAAATTCAAATTTTTCGTTTATGAATTTCTTATTTCCCTTTTCCCTGAGGAAATGCAGAATTCAAATTGACCTACAAGATATGCTGTAGGTGGAGAGAAATCGAAGTGCTAACAACAGTTGTACAGGTATTAACCAACTCACCACTGGTCACTTATTTGCTTGTATTAGCATGTCTAGAAATCTTCAGTCTTAACCTGTCCTTTGTGAATTGACGTGTACAGTCCATTCGTCCATCAGCCAGATCTAGATCTAGGTCAAGTTTCATTTTTACAGCCGCCACAGCAAAATTTAATCTGACTTTCTCAACTTTCAAAATCTTCTTTCCCCCAGCAAATTTAATGTCCAGCTAAGCCGACCCTGCTCCTGTAACACATAGAATATATTATCCTCTTCCTCTATGTAACTTGTAAGTCTATCAGAATAGATAACCTGATCTAGATAGACGATGCCTCTTTCCTTTCCGCATTTGACTATTTCCTACTCTTCAAAGTCTCTCTTTTCCTCAGTGTCCATAGCCACAGACTCGGTGTCAAATTTTCTTCTTCAAACGTTTTCACTTCTTTCTCCTTTGCAGCGCTTAACATGTTTCACCGTGTTTACAATAGACAAGGCATTATATTCTGTTGCCAGGCAGCCATTTTTCATAAACAATGAGTTGGGTGAGTTGGGTCGTAGATAACACCCGATGAGAAAACAACTTGCTAAGGGGCCTCGGTAAACAGAAATTAATGGGAGAACGCGTGCTTAGGAGATTTCCCGGTAACTGTGCATGGAATCAAATGTTTGAATTCTTCTGTATTATTTCGGGATCTCTGATTTGGTTGGGTTTTATGAAAAATGGCCAAAGAGGATTTTACAATGTTGTCGAGATTGAACCCTGCCCAGGTATACGATTGGAAAAAAACAAAACACAAACCCTTGGAAAACAGGTCTTAGGAGATTTGGAAAATGATCCTTTGGCCCCCAAACTGCACAAAAACACACTGTTACAAGATTTTCAGTATTTTTAATTCAATGCAGATTATGAAAGAAATGAATAAATGTTATAGTCACATTATGATGCCACACCGGCGGTACATTCCGGGTTGACCCATGCTGATACGCCAGTTGTGGTTGACCATCGACACCTAATTATAATTATTTCACACGATGTACAGATAATTGTTTATTCATGTTGTCGTTCACGCAAACAGTCACACACACACAACATCTATCACATGAAAGCAAATTTGAAAAAAAACATTACTTACAGTGCTCTCTCTCTCTCTCTCTCTCTCTTGTCGCCTCCGCTTCTCTCGTCTTTCGCCCTCTCTCTCTCTCTCTCTCTCTCTTTATCTCTGAACTTAAAATGCTTCCCATAGGTAGAAGGTAATAACCGTCAGCCTGTATAGCATTAAGTATAGATTGATTATGTACATCCTGCTTACAATATGTGTACCATCAAGGCACTCTGTTTTCTCTACAAATGATATGTCATTATCGATACTGAACGTTATTTACATCCCACGGGTATTTCTTGTATTAAAATGAAAAAAAAAATTGCGCATGAGTAATAGAATCCACAACAGCATTTTACATGAAATTGATTTTATCTGTGGCGTACTGAAGTCTCTTTTCAATCTGATCGATCATGGCGATATCATCAGCAAAATCCTGACCAAACAAGTATGTTGCCCCTGGTATCTGTATTCCATTTTTGTTCTTCTCTCTTATTCGTAATTATTATGGTCTGTTGTGGTGATGAGTAGGACTAATAGGAGGGGGGAGAGAACACACCCCTGCCTTACTCCTGTTTTGAGTTCAAATTTTTCTACCGTTTTTGGCAGACAAATGAATGGCCAACAGACTGGAAGCTACAAGAATTCGTCATGCTATACAAAAGCGGCAATGTCAAAGACTGTGGAAATTATAGAACCATCGCCCTCATCAGTCACACCAGCAAAATCCTGCTCATCATCATACTCAACAGAATGAAATCAAAGGTAGAAGAGGAACTATCAGACTGTCAAGCTGGTTACAGGACCAACAGAGGAACCACTGACATGCTCTTCATAATGCAAATAATGATTGAACAGATAAGAAGCAATGGAAACGAAGCCTTCATCACGTTCATAGACTACAGCAAAGCGTTAGGCACCACCACCTGCTCGATATAATGATCAAGATGGGATTCCCGAAACACCTTGTGACCCTCATCGCTGCACTATACCACGAACAAAAGGCAACGATCAGATGGAACAATGAGAACTGTCCATATTTTAACATCGAGAAAGGAGTCAGACAGGGTTGTATACTTTCACCTCATCTTTTCAATATTTATACTGAGCAGATCATGAGAAACGCAGACATAGAAGATATGGGAATAAAGATCAGAGGCCGAAACATCACAAACCTTCGCTACGCTGACGACACAGCTCTTATGTCAGATAACATCACCAGCATGAAAAGAGTGTTGCACAGAGTGGATGAAGCGGGCAAGACAGCAGGCCTACACCTAAATGCTAAGAAAACGAAAGTCATGCATACTGGAACAGGGCACCATGAACACCAGGAGATACTAGTAAACAAAACAGCACTAGAAAAAGTGACTGATTTCAAATACCTAGGATCATATAAATCGCAAGATGGAAGCTGCTCAAAGGACACAAAAACAAGGATAGAAATGGCAAAACACAAAATGGTTCAACTAAACAACATTTGGAAGGATAGAGGCATACCAACGGACCTCAAAGTGAACATACTTAAGTGCTTGATCTGGCCAGTCCTACTATACGGTTGTGAAGCCTGGACACTCAAAAAGGCAGACATAACAAGATTGGAGGCAGCTGAAATGTGGCTTTACAGAAGGCTACTCAGAATAAGTTGGACAGAAAGGAGAACAAATACAAGCATCTTAGAGCAGCTTGGCACCACCAGAAGAATAACACCTGAAATAAACAAAAGAAGGCTCGCATACATCGGCCACGCAGCCCGAAACAAAAGCACGGCCCTTATGATATCAATCCTGCAAGGAAAGACAGAAACAAAGAGAAAACAAGGAAGACCACCCATTACATATCACGATAACATCAAGAAAGTTAGTCAGCTGGAAATAAGTGAACTAACTAGGAAAGCTCAGGACAGGAGTGAGTGGAGGAGATTTTGTCGTGGCATCCACTGTAGCAGCTAACATCGATGACGATGAAGCCGACAGGTGACAGGTGGCCGTTTTCTGTTCTAACAATGCAATTCGTTTCTTTGTAAATTGTTTTTATTACTTCAATTACCTTACTTGGTATTCCATATTATACTCTAAGGATGTTCGACATGGTGTCCCTATTGATACTGTCGAATGCCTTCTGGAAGTCAATGAAATGTATGTAGAGTGAGGTGTTGTATTCAAGGCTCTTCTCTATAGACCCTTTTCACTTCCGCGAAAGGGAGAGAACATAGACAACGCTTGACGCGCCAGAAAACTAGCGCGAGAGTCCAAGCACCTTTTACCTGTAAGAAGTATGTCACTAAATCCCTTGTGACACCGATAGAGAACGCTTGTACTTTCCAGCTTCAGGCGTGCCGCGTCGCTTGTCAAGTCGCGCTAGTTTTAAAGTATTGAAAGTTAATTCTTTTCTCGCGTTGAAGCCGCTTGCTGAGAGTGTGTTGCCGTGCCGCTAGTGATAAAATTGTCTTATTTCCTCTTACAGTGATAACTTGGGCATAAACAACTTGTACTGAGATACATTACAATGTGTTTAGTAAAGTAAAACGAATTTTGATTATTTTTTCTATTTTGTTGCATCAATTAGAAATAAACAAGAAGGATGTGGCACATCATTATGATGGAATTTATAGCTTTTTCCAAATATTTTTTAAGGAAATGTGGAAAAGGCTGTCGTCTGCATATTAAATCCTGAAAATTGAAATGTATACATGTAGCTTGATGATGATTTAACGCAAAGTGTGTTTCATAACATAAAAAAATGAGCTACACGTTTGTTTGTCAAATTACGTGAAAATAGCACGTTGTCAGGGTTATCACCGGCCTTTCTTCTGGCAGGATGGGAACGTGCCAGTTACACCATGTCTTTGAAAGCCTTGGACTTATTTGGTCTAGTATGTAATTGAACGTTTCAAGGTTCATTCTGATGTAAGCGTGAAGTCTGTCGGGGTGATCCTTTAACTGACTAAAGAGGTGATATTCGTCAACGTCTCCCCTCTCTTTATTAATTTCATGCACACTCATTCTCCTTCTTTTTTTAAACATAAGTTTTGGCAATGCACTGTCCAGCAAGACGTATTCGTCGTCTGAAGACGACGCCATACTGAAACAATACCGGCACACAGCGGACTGCTGTTGATCACAGGGCACTAGGCCATGAAGCGATAGATTCTCACGCGTTCTCTATGTGCATCCTTGATCAATCAGGCGCTTGTTGAAAAGGCGCCTGTACTCTCGCGCTAGTTTTCTGGCGCGTCAAGCGTTCTCTATGTTCTCTGCCTAAGAATTGTTTGTAAATTCTTTCTCGCGTTTAAAGCGGCTAGGATGTGTCATCCGCAGAGAAGTTAGGCCTCTTTTATAGCCGCTTTAAACGCGAGAAAGAATTTACAAACAATTCTTTACGCTTTGCAAGCGTCGCGACAGACAGCAAGCGGAAAAGATCAAGCTTTGGCTCTGAATGGTACTAGAGAAATATGAGAAACATTACAAGCGCGTGTCTACATGCGCTCGCTTTTTCAAGCGTCAAGCGTTCTCTCTGTAAGCACCATTACGGATGTTTGCGGGGAGCCGCACAGCTTCGAAAAGCACCGTGTAGAGCAAAAACCTCCACTTGCCGTAGTAATGGCATCTAAATATGTGCACAGTCCAAGCAAACATGTATTTTTATGCCAGAACCAACACGTAACGGGTTTGTACAGTTGGGTGCCTAACAAGAGGATGGCATCGTTATCCACCGTTTCCGCCCTACAAGTGGGGCACGCCGTCATTTTGTTTGCAAATCACGTGATAGGAGGACGGTAAATGAAAAGGGTCTATAGCTCTTCTTAGCGTGAAGATTGCATCAACGGGGATCAGCTCTATGTTCCCTCAGGTCTATATTCCCTCAGGTCTGTGTTCCCTCAGGCAAACAACATACACCAAGAGTGAACCCGTAATCGATAAGGTAGTCACCCAGCAACAAGTACGTTGTGCCATTGCCCACTTTGCCCCCCCCCCCCCCAAAATCAGTTTGTTTATTGCTTGTTTGTTGTTGGTTTTTCACTTTGGTGTTTTTGTTCTGTCGATTGTTGTTTGTTTCCATTTTTGGTTGCTTATTTTTACTTGTTTGTGTATTAATTACATCCTATTGAAAACAAATAAGTTTGAGCTGCGGTACTGATAATTGGAGAAACAATATCATGAGCTTTCTCAAATTCAGTGTTTTATTTATTGTTTTCTTATTAATTAAATGAAGAATGCGAGTTATTAAATGTTCTGATCTTTATATCTTGTTTGTTGGGTTGGCTTATTGCTTTTATATCTACGAATATAACAAGTTCGGTATTTGGAGTCCTCCTTTTACGTCCCACTTCAGCTCGATAAAAGCTACATTTAAGGCGAGGTTGGCTCCCCTGTAGAAACACCAATATACCTGAGGGAACATTGAGGGAACATCGACCTGAGGGAACATAGACCTGACGGAGCATAGACCTGGGTGAACATAGACCTGAGGGAACATAGACCAGAGGGAAAAAAGACCTGAGGGAACATAGACCTGACGGAGCATAGACCTGGGTGAACATAGACCTGAGGGAACATAGACCAGAGGGAAGAAAGACCTGAGGGAACATAGACCTGACGGAGCATAGACCTGGGTGAACATAGACCTGAGGGAACATAGACCAGAGGGAAGAAAGACCTGAGGGAACATAGACCTGACGGAGCATAGACCTGGGTGAACATAGACCTGAGGGAACATAGACCACAGGGAAGAAAGACCTGAGGGAACATAGACCTGACGGAGCATAGACCTGGGTGAACATAGACCTGAGGGAACATAGACCAGAGGGAAGAAAGACCTGAGGGAACATAGACCTGACGGAGCATAGACCTGGGTGAACATAGACCTGAGGGAACATAGACCAGAGGGAAGAAAGACCTGAGGGAACACAGACCTGCTCCATGTGGTTCTAGTACGGCCTCCCATCCTGTCCTGCAAATTATGATTTAAACTGGTGGTTTATTCTGTAGGCAAATAAGTCTATTGTGGAGTCAAAATTTAAACTTTTCAGAAAATTATATCTGTAGTTTCTACTTTGATCTTCAGCTTCTATATTTTCTACCCCAGAAATATGGGCAGCTGATACCCAGATTTGGCGAGATTTACACCATTCCCAAATTTGTTTTGGTGTGAGAATCCAACTTTGGTGACTTACTTTAACCCATTTTTTATTCATACAATTTAGTGTTGTTCATGCAATTGTCCTGAACATTTTTGACATGGATGTTTCCTTTGTATTTGTGGCAGAGAATTTGAGCGAAAGGAAAACTGCCATGAGTTTCAATCCATTAATATGTAAGGAATCAGATTCATGTCTTGTCTAGAATCCCCCTGTTCTGACTTCAATACAATTTGCATGCCAACCTGTAGAGTCTGTATTACCTTTATGGTCAAAAAAGGATTTGCATATGATAAATTATGTTTGCATTCAGATGTACAATATTCATTGACCACCATGCAATGTCTAGTAGACACGATTGTGGGAGGTTCATCTGAGAATCACTTTTCCTCTGCATAGTTTAAGGGCGCTTCTCGGTCATTGATATAGATCTATAATGTAATGGCCCATATTGGACGGCAGGGAAGTAGCAATCATTGCACCAATAAGACCAGTTAGGCCACAAATTGAGCCAATGGGACTTGTTGGATACCTTAGACACTGGTCTTTGATCCTTTTCTTTCTCTCTTGAGTGAGAGTTAATAACCTTTTTTGTACAGTCAATCATGAACCCGAGATATGTGATAGTTTGGGGGTGGGTTGCAGCACTGATTTTTCATGGTCAATTGCAAATCCCAATGATTTCAAACCATTCACATTGTTTAATACATTATGAAAACACTTTTTGACCGATTGGCCAATCATTAAATTACCATCCAGGATATAATATGGCCGAAACCAAGTAGACAGACATCTATCAAGTTCGTGATTTCTTTGATGTTGCGTGGTGATTGAGACAAGCAAGCCGTTTAAGTAACATGGAAAAGCATTTTTTTTACCTTTCCAGGTATGGCCAATGGCTTTGGTTATGGGCATAGAATAACAGGCCAATACTAAGTCAACACTGGTCATTCTAGACTTGGGTGAAATGAGAGAGAGAGATGGTGAAGGTCGTTTTGAATTTTTCATAGTGGACATTTTTATTTAAGCTTTTCAAATATAATATCAGTCTGACTGGATTGTCTTTCTTTTTCCATAGAAACATTCCAGATATTACTTCGCCTTTTTCAAAAGGACATTTTACCAAGACTTTTGTAGCAAAAAGCTTTGCTAACTCCTCGTCAATTTCACTGATTTCTTTATTTGTCATGGTTGCCTTGCTAGGCCTTGGAGATTCAGACCATGGACTCTCAAAGTTAGTTTTTATACCCATAGCCATTCCAATTATCTGTGGGTCCTATATGATTTGTATTAATTACAGGTTAGTCCATGAATGTGTTTTAATTTCATCATTTGTAGCGATGGAATCTTTGTCACAATTGTCACGAACACAATGTCTTCTAAATGCCGTGCTAGGTCACGACGTTCAGTGAGTAGATTTTCACGACTTGTTAATTCTAACCAGCGTAATTTGTCCTTGAACTGTTCTCGTGAACAGTTTGTTTGAAACACTTTTGTTTTAGAGATGGAAAGAAAGTGGGGCGAGATAGAATACATGTCTAGCTAGGAGTGACAGAGCTGTTCTCGACCCCGTGATTTTGATGAACACTTAGAAGGGAAGAGAAGGGGCGAATAAGGATAGATAGTTTAAGACGGATAGTCGCGTTCAGAAATTCGTGCATAAAATGTAGAAAGCACGAGGGTTTGAAGTTTTCGGGACAAGGTGGTCTAGAGGCAAGGTGCTCGCCTCTCATGCCAAGGGTCCCGGGTTCTAAACCCGGGCAGTGCAGGCATGTTGGAAAGTGGATTTTTCTCATATTTTCAAGTCCCTGGTCCTATTGGGGGGTAGGATCGAGTAGTTCTTGGAAATCGGATTTTTCTCATATTTTCAAGTCCCTGGTCCTATTGGGGGGTAGGATCGAGTACCTAGTCTTCTCGGATAAGGACGAAAAAATTCGGAGGGCCCGTGTGCACGTTGCGCACGTTAAAGGTACCTTGGCAGTTGGAAATCGTAAAGAGCAGGCCGAAAGGCCGCTGCCCGGGCAAAATTGAAATTAATAGATTAAAATTTATCCATATCATCTCCCCCCCCCCCCCCCCCCCGGCCAGAACAAGAAATAATAAAACAAGTAAAGTGAGGTGTAAATGCCAAGGGCAGCGAACCTCCTAAAATAAAGACCTCAAATCAGGTTTGAAGTTTACAGTAGTTGTTTTGACATTTTAAATTGACCTTGTCTGTTTAATGCAAGGCCGTGACCGACTCCCACATAGAATATAATGATGAGCTCGCGAGATGAGCTCGCATGGATGCACCAATCACATCTAGGGATTTTGACGGTAGTTTGCAGGTGGCTGCACAGTATAAAAGTGTAGCCATACCTATGTCCATTACTCCATACAGAAAACTCCAATCTGTGCAGGCGTCGGCACGATTCTGCCTGAAGAATCATAGTTTTGTACGAATTCATGTCTAGTCCACTATAGACATTTGAGATGAATCCATATGCCTGAATGAGATATGTCCACCGCTATTGTCCATCGTTCCCTGGTTTCTAACGCCAGGGAATAATCGTAAGTGTTTGTCTATTGATGACTCAACAATGAACGAGGAGCTGAACATAACAGTTATCCAGTAGGACAGGATTGTCGCATATACTAGGAGTGCTACCCAAGAATGCAAGATAAAGATATATATATAGACTTGCAACTAGTATGAATGTATGGCATACACATCTGTCAATTGTGATTGATTTGTCTGGATGAGGCTGGGAATTGCCAGCCCACCCGAGAGTAGATTTCTAGACTTAACTACGTCAGTTTGTATTGACGGGCTCGATTCATTATAAGCGTTAGGCACAAATAGCTGAGATGACATTGTCGCCAGAGACCCTATTAGTATATTGATTGACATATAGTAGGCAGACCAGATCTGAGATGTATATAATTAGTACTTAGATTATTAGTGAGTCAGAAGTATAATAATATTATAGGAATCTAGAGTTAGAAGTCTAGTGACGTATTATTGAATTTGGATTTGATGCTGCTGATGTTGTCTTTACTATATAATAGATCTAGACAAAATTGTTAGGGTAATTAATGTAATTAAATTTGTGGCCCTGCAGGTCTGTCTATGAAACTTATTCAGATTGTTCTTAGTGTGTGGCATGTTACGAAAGATTAGATATTAAATACCTCTCGATTTAAATGCAGTCATAATACCATCATTGAGAAGACCCTCCCCGTAACACTGGAGGGGATCATCATCCCTTTCAGCTTCGTAACAACAATAACTTACACCTTTCCTTTGATCAATGTTAATAGAGTTTCACAAAGAGAAACAACCAAATTCTGGCACAGCTGCCAATGCCAAGAACTATCTCAGGCTGTCTGTCTGTCATTCTGTCTATCAATATTATCGATCTGTTTGTCTGTTTGTCGGTCTGTCTGTCTGTCTGTCTGCCTACCTACCGCCTGCCTGTCTGCCCCCCCTCCCCCCCTCCCCCAACTTGCATTCCCGCCTGTCTGTTTATTAAATCTATCTCAGTGGTTCTCAACGGGGGCGATTTTGAGTCTCAGGGTAAGGGCGGCAAAAACGACAGAAGAGGCGACAGGGATCGAAAACGACGAAGGGGCGATCGGGGGGGGGGGGGGCGAAAACATGACGGGGGTGGGGGGGGGGGGAGAGAATTAATATTTTCCTGACTAGGGATTACAGTTTGGCACAATATTTGACCATAATTTCCCTTAGCTTCTTTTTACTGTATGTAGAACCATATTATTTATGCCCTTTGTTACAAAAAAAATCCTCTCTAGTCCTGCTGTTCAATTTCCTGGACTATTCAACGAATGGCTAGTAACTCTAAACGATAGTAAGTGATGGATTACTTTAGAGAGAAAGACACACGATGATCAATATAATTTCAGTTGCAACAGATAGAGCACCCACCAATGATGAGATGGCGTCAGGGCTTCAGGGAATTCATAAAAATAGAGAGTTCTGGCCTTCTTGCCGTCCATATTGAGAACGCTGAAAGATTTGAGCGACTTCATCTGTATGTCCGCTGCTTTGTCAATAAGTAACTGATTTCGACGTTTTCTGAAGCTGTTTGAACCATAGTTAATGTTTTGTTTTTCTTTTTAAGCAGTAAGACTCAGCATGTCAGCCTAGAGAGAGAATACAGAGGCTGCCTGCATGTTAAAAATGTTTGCGAAATTAATGAAGTGGACTTGGACAAGACGATCCAGTTAAAACAAAGTATAATCTGATTATCCTGTCGCCTTTCTCCGTCAAGTTGGATTTATGGAAAAACGAGGGTGAATCGTTCTCTTCCCTCAACTTGACAAAGTCATGCAAGGCAATTTTATGACCTCCAAGATCCATGTGTCCCTGAGTGGATTATGAACCCTAATGGTTACGATTCATCCTTAAGGGAGACATGAATGGGAGAGAGAAAGACAGAATGGCGACAAGAGACAGGAATCTAGAAGTAAACGTGTAACATTCAGAGGATTATCAACTTGAAAGTCACCGGATTAGGGAAAAGGCACATAGGAAGCGCATAGTTGTTAATGTCGGCATTTCTAATAATAGTTTCTTATTGCATCTGTATTGAAACTGTGTTTGAACTTCCTGGTCGTCCGAGATCTCTAGCTATTCAAACGTTGAAAGGCCGTTCGTGACAAACAAGTTATGGGAATCTTTTCATGGATGAAAGCACATTTTGAAAGGGCCTTGAACAGTGGATAAAAGAGAGATATGCTCAGCATACAGTAGTGTTGTAAAGTGTGTGTGGTGGGGGAGGGGGGGATAAGATTGAATGTCTTCAATAGCTGCAGGCCATGGGACTTTCGGAGCCAGTCATTCAAGAGCAATTGTTTGTTTTCTCCACAACCTGATGTAACAATAAAAAGCCTTCAAAGCCAGTTACTCCGAAGCGTCAGTGATAATAATAATATGTATAGTAAATTGTATTTCCCAAATTAACCTGTACCTTTGTGACCCAACTACAAGACGTACATTCTTCAAGCACGAACATTCCTGTCGCTTGGTGGCGTTTTACGAGTATTGTGTCCGTGTGTACTGTAACAGCCGAGGCGGATTGATTTCCTTTGGTTTCTCGGGGGTCTCACCCTAATGCTGTTGGCCACAGCCGAGACCAGCTTGGAGTGATGCTTTATGCGTGGCAGTAATTATTATTATTAACTGTATTTTAGAGTCGAAGTGCTTTCTGGAGCCAGCTGGAGAAACGTCCTGAGCTTGCCTGAGCACTTTTCACTGACTTCATTATAAATATAACCACATTCTGAATTAATCATATTATATTACCGTCAAGTTCCAACTCGTTTACCAGATTGTAAAACAAGCCATACTTCTCCATTTCTTTAATTATTTCATCTACACAAAGTCTATATTTTCTCTTGACAAAAATAACTTTTTATTTAACGATTGAAGCCATCGACAGATCTTCTGGGTACACATTTTGTTTCGCGCCAATACATTCGCAGGCAATTTGCATGCAGTCTACATAATGTTGAAACGCACCATGGGAATGAACACTACATCCGAGCTCTACTAAAAACATGCATGAAGGAAAACACATAACGTAAAAATGCACTTTGTTGAAAGAGGAGAAAGTATACAATATGAACTGAATGGATGTTTGTGATTTTTTCTCTCTTTTTGGAGAGACAATTTTAAAATCATTATCGCTCATTTTAAGATAACCATTTTCAAATATCCAAACTGTTGTGAATGTTTATACCCTCACACTTTCACACAAACAGCGCAGCACATCTATTCTAGCAATAGCTTTACATTATGAACCCAGAGACCTAAGTGTCCAATGAATGTTCCTATGAATTTTTTCTTTCCCATACAGGCAACCAGGACGTTTACCGCTCATTCTGTACGTATGAATTATCGACGGCAATGTAAACAGAGTTATGAAGTGTCATGCAATGGCTTCTATTCGTCAGGATTCTTTTATGACGGGCAGGAAAGCAAGCCGAAGTTTTACAGCACGTCCATTGCCTAACAAAGAATTTGAAATGAAAGGGGAGGGGCGAAAATGAAAAGGGTTTGAAGTCAACAGCCGCGACTGAGACGTATTTATCTGTTTAAAGGACCTGTTTCAGAAACATTCACACAAGCATTAAACCGAGAAGTATATTGCTGGTGTATTTCATGCAATGGCTGTGAATCAGTCAAATACGTTTTGAGTTAAGGTCATTGTGGCAAGTTGATTTGTACAAACGTTAAGGTACTAGGACTGTGTAACGTTGTAGTTTTGTGAGTTCGTAAGATAAAACGTTCAGAAACTTAACGATGAATGCGATGAGGAAATCAATTAAGGCCAGTGGACGCAATATCTAGGAGAGTGTTCTAGCAGTCTTCGCTTGTTCGTACAAAGTTTGTAAAAAAAAAACGTTTGATCTCTGCGAGTTCTCATGTAAGTATGACTAGGTTAAGACCAATTGTGCTGATGGCATTATACATTAAATAAACAGTGAATAGTGTTGGAAGTTCAAGGACAGAATTACTTGTTTGACGAGCGTTCCCTTCCTTTGAAGATTTCTATTGATTTCGCTATCCCAACTGTTTCAATTCTTTTTTTCTATAATAATATTCTAACATGAAACAAGCAAGTATTTCTTGGTGTTGCTCAATTGAATAGTCAGGCACTGTGTAATACATAGTATTCAGTATTTATGTACAATGCATTTTTTTTTAACCGAAATGAATTTTTTAAAAGCCAATAGACAGGTAAAAAAACAAAATTGGATTACATAGTACCTGAAAAAGTGCATTACCATTCTAGTGAACACACATGGATACTACTAAATCAATGTTCTATATCGGTTAACGCTTCTAAATGTCACGAGCGCACACACACACACACACACACACACACACACACACACACACACACGCACACACACAAAAAAGCACAGTGTGTATGATGCTATGGCCATCAGACAAAGGGGATACAGGGATAAGGGATGTGGTAGCACTTCAACACAGGAGCAATGCACTAAAGAGATCGAATCCGGTATGTTTACAATAGTGGGCTCGTTATTTGATTTATTTTAAATCGTGACTAGAGATTTTGTTTCTCACTTTTTACAACCAGGCAACGGTGTAGGAATACAATGTTGGGGGCCAAAAAAAAAAGAAAAAATTTCAAAATACACAGTTCCAACTTTCTATGCAACATGTTTTAGACGTTGCAAAAAATGTCGATTATATCCTACAGATGCCCATCATTATCAGTGCATAACGTGTTATATTATCAGTGTACGTGTACCTGATAGTGATACTGAATCGTTTCTAACAGCTGATGGTAATATTTTTTTATATTTTTTTTATTCATGCTTGTCTTCGATTGCAGTTTTCATTATAGACAAAAGCAGCAAATCCAACCAATAGTTGGAGTGTCTAGTTCATTGTCGTTTCGACAAAACTTGCTTGCAGGGAAAGAAACGGAGAAAAGAATATTTACTATTTCAGGATCTTTCTCAAAACCTGCAGCCATGAACTCTGCCTGGTGCCCACGCAAATCAGAGATGAAAGGGTAAAGAAAAAAGGACAGAAATTTCATTGTGAAATTTATCTGAAATGTTTCCACTCTCACCATAACGTTGCCTCTTCCCAGTGGCGACAACCAGGAAGTATAATATTCTGAAAGTGAAGCCCCCGGCATACACGCCACCATAATTATCTGACTGGCTATTAATTTGTACAGCATTTGAAAATGACAGGGTACACGTGCCATGGGGTGTTATAAAAATAAATTATTTGAAGCAAAATAACAGAATAACATTGTCACTGACAGTTGACATCCAGTAAAACAGGACAAGAGACACGTAAATACAGGACAGGGGAAATAATGTTCGTTCATCTCTTCATTTTAACGACGTCTCTCCTCTCAGCGTCTACAATAGCCCAGGGTATGTACACCATTATGTGTAATTATATTGTTTGTTGAACTGATTGTTTTAATGACGGTGGAATTGGGTGAGGGTGTGAGAGAACTAAAAAAGAATTGATGAATGAGTATAATATAATTCAAGCGGGTAAGTACAGGAATGAATACCTGAGTATGTGGATTTGTTCGTCACTGAGGTCAAAATCATATTTATATAATATTGTGTATTCAAAAAATGAAAGTTTTTAAGGAGCATATTCGTTTGGGTACCTATCTCTGTTTATGTTTGTTTGTTATCTATAGATGGTCAGTCCGCTGACCTGAGGGGCCATGAAATTTGACCCATGGGTAGTAATTTGACACAGCGATGGTCACTAAAGTGACGTCCGGTCAACCTGCTTTGAGCCGTTTGTCTGTTTGTATATTTGTTGTTTGTTTGTTGTTTTTTTTTAAAATATTAATTACTTTTATCTCGATCGAGGAGAACTTGAGGAGCGATTGATTGCCTTCCATAAACGTTCAGTACGATGCAGTTCCGTACTGTGACCTGCCTGACTTCTATCTATCAAGTTTTAATTGGTTCAGTATTTATGAACCAGTTCCACAAAAGTTTATTTAAATTCATTCTACTGGGGATGGGGGTGGGGGTGGAAGGGGGGGGAGGTGAATTATACACAAGAATAATGGGGGTTATCAGGACAGTAATGCATGATGATAATTATGTCCTAAATAGATTATGCACTCACATTTTTACAGTGTTGTTATTATTATAGTTGATATTGATAAAATGAATAATTGAACTCTATACATTCCGTGTCAGGCTGTGACCCAGGATGGTTTGGATCATCATGTCAGTACAAATGTCATTGTTATAGAGACAATTGTGATACAGAAGGACAATGTACTCATGGTGCTGCCTGTGAGAAGGGATGGTTCGGTCCTTCGTGTCAGTATGGTAGGTATCGTAAACTACTTTGATCCCCTCTGCGACAAATAAAGATTAATTAATGATGGTTGACAATGAGAGCCAGCGACTCAACAACTGCCATATATGGAAAATTAAAAATATAAACTTTTTTCTTCCTAATCAACTACGGTTTTGAAGAATATTATGTGTCTTGGACAGTTCATAAAATATATAATAGATATGGTGTAATAGACAGGATGCACAGTGTATGGAATTATCCTTCACTCTCAGTGAAAATACGTCGTTTACAGAGAAAACTAATAGGATTTGTCGAGTGTATTAGGAAAGATGAATTCATGATCAGATTCACTCAGTAATCTGTGGATCCTATTAGTTTAATAGAAGTAATGCATTCATATAAACGACAACAGGTGTAAAATATTATATAGCTACTGAATGCATGACAATAGTAGTAAGGTCTCCGTCGATCGTGAACGATCATGGAAGTGCACCCACTGTCTTAATATTGTCCTGTCTATTTGGTTGTCTGGGCCAGCGTCCTCTGTGACTGTGGAGACCGATGTTAGAGTGACAGTCTCTCTCTCTCTCTCTCTCTCTCTCTCTCTCTCTCTCTCTCTCTCTCTCTCTCTCTCTCTCTCTCTCTCTCGATAATATCAAATTTATGCACTGTCTCTAGTCTTTGGGAGCTGATGTGCTCCTTTCTACGGGCCCGCTTCTCCACCTCAGCATTCACCATCTTCTCCTCCCGCAACTTGAGGTGCTGGTTCAGGGTGCCTCTCCAGCCTGTCCGGTCAGCAGCAAGGTCCTCCCAGGACTCAGTATTGATGCTGAGTGTCTTCAAGTCGATCCTACAGACATCCTTGCAACGGAACTGTGGGCGGCCAATGGATCTTCTCCCGGACGTCAGTTCTGCATAGAGAATGTCTTTTTGGAGGCGGTCATCCTCCATGCCTCGGACGTGTCCCAGTGTCTACGCTATCTGAGCAAGATGATCATGTTCGGAAGGCTGGCACGGGACAGGTCCTCGGCGTTTCGCACTACATGTATGTCTTGCCAGGGTATGTCGGGAATGCGACGGATACTTCTCAGGTGGAAAGTGTTGAGTCTTCTCTCCTGTCTGGCATGTGTCGTCCACGTTTCGCTGCCATACAGCAGCGTGCTGTTGACACACGTGTTGTACATTGCCATCTTTGTCTTTACCGCCAGCTTGGGGTTAGTCCGGAATTCATTTTGTATTGCATTTATGTGAACAACAATAGATGTAAAGTATTACATAGCGGCTGGAAACATGACAATAATATGACAAAAGGTTTGTTATTTTAATATACATGACAACAGGTATCGTGCTATTACTTACACGTCAACAAAAAATAACAATAACTGTGTATTCGTGAGATGTTGATATACAATTTTTCTTGAACAATAAATATACGGCGGCAAACTTTCTGCACAGCATGTGTGTGTGTGTGTGTGTGTAACGTATAATGTAATGATAATTTGTATGTACACGTGTTTGGGGTGAAGGTGGGATGATTTATAGGGAGCTTGAAAAGTTTAAGTCACCTTTGTTAATGACATTTGGAAAAATGCTTTCTCATTTAATGAAAATAGATAGATCTAAATACTAAAACGAACAAATAAATAAATAAATAAATAAATAATTTTTTCTTTTGTAATCAGACAAGTAAAATGAAAACATAACAGACAATTCACATACGTGTGTATCACGTTCGTCCATTTATCAAGATGATGATGTATTCCAAATAGTGTAAATGGTTGTTGTTAGTGGAGCATGACATTAATTTTACATTACTAGATGAGGTATTTGGCATTATGTCACAAATCCCAGACTGGGAGATGTAATATGTTATGACAGGACAACAATCACGAACGAACAAGTATAACACTTAACAGAACAACCCATCAGACTCACACATTTATTAAACATAATTATACATATAATAGCGCAATTACATACAGTATATTATTGAATTTACTCCCGTCCAACGGTCTTATTCCCACATGCACTCTTCCCTCAGGTCCACAACCCGGTAATTACTTCTAAAGACCCTTCGGCCTCAGCCTCTCCTCTCAGGGTCTTAGTACATTATCATTTCAATAGCACATTCACGCTCATATATACGTCCCTGTCTGTGGCCAGACTGCCACGACTTCATGTGCCTCTACTGTCCTACACGACAGCGTCACTCCGGGCCTATATGTAGCCCTCGGCCCTATGCTGGCCTATCCCCTGTGCTCACCGTAGGCGGCTCTTGGCCCGTCCCCGGCACCTACAAGAATAACATTACATTGGTATAATACCATACCATTTCCTAATCACTTCACCCCTCCTTACAACTCATGAAGCGTACACACAATAGTTCACATTTGACTCACCAAACATCTTACGGTAACACACCTCCACCGTAGTACACAATTCTCACTCGCGCTACACATCCATGAACTCAACTTACATCTATCTCTCATGGCGCACATTGCTATATACAGTATCAAGGGCTTCCACATTCCTCACATATACTTATTTACATCATGGTCATAGACGAATATAATACATCAATCATAATTATCAATCATTGTTTCACCTACCAGTCATCACTGGAAAAACACTCTCCCAAGTCTTCCGACTGCCCTCCTTATGTTCGCCCTCTGGGGCTTTCTCCTACGTCCGCTCTCTTGGACGTCTTAGTGTGCAGTGATAGTAATACAGCGCTCTCGCCTCATTCAGACCCCCACCACTCACAACATGCACGCTTTCCCTTACTTGTCTACGTGCGTTAATTCTACTCTCCTCCTTTCCCCCCGTAATTATTAACTATCGCTCACTCCACTCGTGACACATTACCCGGGCTAAACCTGTGTTCCTAGTCTCTCTCTCTCTCTGATCTGGATAATTCCCCCACAAGAATGTACAGTCTTAAGAACCCAGGCGCGGCAGGGCCCAAAGCACCAACTGAAGGCCTGTCAAGTACAATCTCCTCGTGCGGAGAGCTTGTCAAGGGAGCATAAAAAAGAGATTGTATTTTACATTTTTAAAACTTAAAAAAAAAAAATGCCTGAAATTGAATAGACACAATAGATTGATACAAAAGAGATTAGGTTAGATTAGTTGACAATTGATAAAATTAATTTTATTATTTTTGAAACTGTCACGTAGGCTGCAACTTTGAGCAAAAAAGGGCCAAAGTTTGTACACCAATGAATTACTCCCGCCACTTTTTTTTTTTTTAATAATATGATGTCATAGCTGACCAGTGAACACAATCAGTATTTTCTCTATTTGCCATTGTAATTAGACCAGGATCCCCTAACAACATTCAATACTGTAACAGAGGCACAGGACACCGACACGGTTCAATTCTCCAAATTCCGTCCGTCTACTTGCGCGGGTAGTGTCATCCATGTCAACAATGCAACAATTCGCACCACATCCCTTCATAATTGAAAGACAAGTACCACACAGATCTGTGAGTAGTACTCACCGTGTTTATACGCGCCCAAGTTGTGGACATATAGTGAAAGAAGGAATGGTCCGTCTCGGTATTCTGTGCCTCGGGTTGTAAAAGGTAAAAACATCAGCAACACTGACAAGAATCATTTAATCCCGATCTAAACAGTTCTTCATCACTTTGCATCTGTGACTGTCTGTGGCACACTGAACCATCTTCATATAACTCAAGCTGTGCACAGACATCCCCTTACAGTAGCATGACGTGATAGATTAAACAATGTTCCATGTCTTTCCTGGAAGAGAGATGGACATGAGACTGATCAACGCCCATTTCAGTGAATAAAATATCATTTTCTTACAGGCAGTGAAGTACAAAATCTGGCAGATAATAATATAAAAACCATCAATATTATTTTATATACAATAAAGGCAGACAATAAAAGAATGTTAGACAGCGCAATAATGATGGTCCAGTGATTATAGCCTTTAGCAATCGACCTTCAATGGTGTTCCGTGTTCGCAGATTGCTAGGGGAGGGGTCCACTCTAATTGATTTACCGGGGTGGTTTCAAGACATCCACTCAACCTGACAGGGGCCCAGGTAGATAGATAGACAGATAGATAGATAGACAGATAGATAGATAGATAGATAGATAGATAGATAGATCGACAGTCAGACAGACAGACAGACAGACAGGTGTACAGACAGACAGACGTACAGACAGACGTACAGACAACAGACGTACAGACAGACAGACGTACAGACAGACAGACGTACAGACAAACAGACAGACGTAAAGACAGACAGACAGACGTAAAGATAGACAGACAGACAGACGTAAAGATAGACAGACAGACAGACGTAAAGATAGACAGACAGACAGACGTAAAGATAGACAGACAGACAGACGTAAAGATAGACAGACAGACAGACGTAAAGATAGACAGACAGACGTAAAGACAGACAGACAGACGTAAAGACAGACAGACGTAAAGACAGACAGACAGACAGACAGACGTAAAGACAGACAGACAGACGTGAAGACAGACAGACAGACAGACGTAAAGACAGACAGACGGACGTAAAGATAGACAGACAGACGTAAAGATAGACAGACAGACGTAAAGATAGACAGACGGACGTAAAGACAGACAGAAAGACGTAAAGACAGACAGACAGACAGACGTAAAGAGAGACAGACAGACAGACGTAACGATAGACAGACAGACAGACGTAAAAAAAGACAGACAGACAGACAGACGTAAAGATAGACAGACAGACGTAAAGACAGACAGACGTAAAGATAGACAGACAGTAAAGACAGACAGACAGTAAAGACAGACAGACAGACAGACAGACGTAAAGATAGACAGACAGACAGACGTAAAGATAGACAGACAGACAGACGTAAAGATAGACAGACAGACAGACAGACAGACGTAAAGATAGACAGACAGACGTAAAGACAGACAGACAGACAGACGTAAAGACAGACAGACGTAAAGATAGACAGACAGTAAAGACAGACAGACAGTAAAGACAGACAGACAGTTAAGATAGACAGACAGTAAAGATAGACAGACAGTAAAGATAGATAGACAGTAAAGATAGATAGATAGATACAGACAGATAGACAGACAGACAGACAGACAGACACACAGACAGATAAATAGATAGATAGATAGATAGATAGATAGATATTATACCACACGAGGAGGTATAATATCACTATCAATATTCTTTCTCTCCTTTAAGCCTCTTGATTCATTGAGGAACATGGGCCGACTACTCTGGCTACCTTCTCCTCAGCATCGATGCTCCGGCGCCTAGTCTGTTTTTGGTTGACCCACTTTCCTCTTTCCATGTGGGTTCCACACCAGAGCCTGCCTGGTGATGTTGGATTCAGGCGTTCGTAACGTGTGGCCGATCCATCCCCATTTCCGTTTCTTTATCTCAGTTTCAATTGGGGCTTGTCTCATCCTGTCCCACAGTTCTTCGTTGGAGATGACCTCTTGCCACCTGATATGGAGGATGTTTCTGAGACATCGATTAGTGAATGTCTGTAGCTTTTTGGTGTTGGTTTTTGTCACTCGCCATGTTTCGGAACCGTATAGTAGGACAGACGTCACATTGGTGTTGAATATCCAGATCTTGTTGTGGAGTGAGAGAGCTGTTGATCTCTAGATTGGTCGCAGGTTGTTGAAGGTGTATCTTGCTTTGTTGAGCCGGTACTTGATGTCTTCGTCTGCCCCCCCCCCCCTGTTTACTGACTACCCTGCCCAGGTAAACAAAGTTGTTGACTTCCTTGGTGGAGTCGAATTGGCAATGGAAATATTTGTGTGTGTATGTGTATGTATGGGTGTATGTGGGTACGTGTGTGGGAGGGTAGGTAGGCTAGTGTGTGAGTTCTGTATGTGCTCGTAGGTCAGGGAAAGAGGGAATTGCTTGTGACACATGAGCCAATTCATCCACTGAAGCGGTGGCTAATTGCAGATTGAGAACAATTATTATGTATTTACTGTGTTAAGATTGCGAGTATATAAATTCTATTTATGACAGTATTATTACAAGGGGTGATTTTTCGGCAAAGATTTTATGCTTTAAGATGCCTAATAGGTAGATGGGGAGGCTTGACCTGGGGCATTCTCGGCGTGCCGTGGTCAATTTTTTTCATTCCCAACTCCCTCTACGGCCAAATTTATAAGGAAGATTTAGTTCCCTTTGGATCAGTTTTCTCTTTCAACACCTCCTCCTCCTTCTCTTTGCTACAGTTGATCTTTCTCCCATCCAAACAGTTGTTGGTTAAGACAGGTACACAACTAACATAAATAGCCCTTTAGAGCGGACGTCCGCAAAATGGAGACATTTATTACTGTTGCCGCCTTTGGACAAACAATGGACGTTTTTATGGTGGAGCAGGAAAGTGGGAAGAGCTCACTCCTAGGCCACGGGCAAGTAGAACAGTAACAAACAGTTGCAGTAACATTTTATTTTTCACCTGCTTTTTTCAAACTGCAATGAGAACGGCAAATAAAGCAGCTAACAGGATGAAACAATATTGACAGTCCCAGCTAAACACGATCACACTTAACAACGTTAAACTCACTCAGTGATATCCCCCCCCCCCCCTTTTTCCCCCGAGCACAAAAAGTATAATGAGCTCGGGTTTAAAGTTGTGGCCTGTATAATTATCATGAGAGAGCATGGTTGGCGGCAATCACATCATTATGACAATGATGATTGCTATTCTATTAACTTCCCATCGCTTTATCCACGTCCAAAAACAACATTTTAACACTTAATATGTAGATTAACACCATATTCCTGACTACTGAATAAATAAACGTTCTTAAACCAAATCCGTGTTTAAAATTATCACAATAATTCTCTGCTTTTCTTCCTCCGCACAGTGGATCTGACACAGGATGGAACTGTCACACCCAACCTAACAATTACTAATCTAAGGCAGCTGACAGATGGAGATAACACAACCTGCTTGAGTGTCTCAGCTCTTCAGTCTGTAAATATTACATGGAATACATCGTATCCATTCACCTGGCTCAGGTTACTTGTCAACGATGAAGGTGAGCTTAAATTATTATATCAGTACGAGCAAAACTTACTGAGCACTCGGTTATTGTTTACACCAACGTTTTGTTTTAGAATTTCTCAATGAATTCCCTACTGGAGTCCAGTAGTTTCCACATGCATTCGCTATCAGTAATGTTATCCTGTGATCACTACGTTTTCAAACAGATGATACAATGTCGACTGATATACTGAACATCAGAGGATACGTCATAAAACATGTATTATCTCCCCAATTGGCATTTGACTAAAATTAAATCCAACGTGGCTGTTGAATCAGTACAAATATTTAATTATTTTTTGTCTATTCCTTTGTTAACAATTGACATCAGATGCGCTGCACAAAATCACTGTACGGTTCAGCAACGGCACATCATCATCAACTGTTGACTGCACCAACCGTCAGAACGCCACCATCTCTGACACAGCACTGGACATTCATTGTGATCTGAGTGTTACAATCTCTCAGGTTATCCTTACAGGGGAGGGAATCAAGGCACTTTGTTCTCTCTACATTAGTGGAGGTATGTCATTGTCGATACTGAAAGTTATTTACAAGCCATGGTTATTTCTTGGATTAAAAGAAAATAAACCACAAGGATGACTCAAAGAAGCCACAGCAGCATTGTACATTAATATTAAGAATATGCCATAGTTCTTTATCTTTGTTAAACATGAACGAAATTTCACTTACTCTCGAGAAATATAAATCCCATAAATATGATGTGCCGAGAGTTGACATAGACAGTCAATTAATCTGAAACCTGCTTAACTGAAAGAACAATGGAAAAAATAAATCAGACAAGTTTGATGATGAACTGACCATCTGGTACTTTGCCTCATGATCATTCAACAGTATGGCGATGTTCAACAGAATTAAAAAATAGACAAACAGAAATGGACAAAAACGGAGATGAAAATGTCATAAAAGAGCGTTTACTTTGGCTTGCATTTTAGGTATAAGGCATTTTCTAGGATAAGGACGAAAAAATTCGGAGGGCCCGTGTGCACGTTGCGCACGTTAAAGATACCTTGGCAGTTGGAAATCGTAAAGAGCAGGCCGAAAGGCCGCTGCCCGGGCAAAATTGAAATTAATAGATTAAAATTTATCCATATCATCTCCCCCCCCCCCCTCCCCCCGCCAGAACAAGAAATAATAAAACAAGTAAAGTGAGATGTAAATTCCAAGGGCAGCGAACCTCCTAAAATAAAGACCTCAAATCCTTGCATTTTAGGTCGTAATGTAGCGTTGAAGCAAAATACGACCCAGACAAGTACAACTGATAACTGGACAGCTGACAGAGCAGTGAATGGACGCCGTGAAAGAGGAATCTCTGTGAATCCCATGGAATTGTGTACTCACACTGCAGTAACAGATCCATCACCTAGCTGGACTGTGACACTTACAGGGCAACATTACATCAATAGATATGTTCTGTACAACAGATTTGGTGAGTGTTTCTCAGTCATGTTATATGTAATTAGTGCCCACCATCCTTTTTTTTTTTTTTGGTATCTCAGTTAATATATAGTAAAGAAGATTGTTGACATCAGCGCTTAAGTCATGCCATCTGCCAACTGACAGACTTTGGTTAGGTCCCGATTACTGCTTAGGTGCCAGAGTCTGGCAAATATTTTAATGAGAATTTAAATTCATGACCGCGGGTAGCTTAACTACTGGCAACATAAAACTCAATAATCATAGATTTCAAAAGTAACTTCTAATGATTGAATTGTGAACATCAATCCATAAATAAGATGCCGCATATGCACTCAATGTAGTCACTGCTAACACGTTTCGGTTAATTTGGTCAGCAATAAACATCATGAAACATTCTATCACAGAAGTGGGAAACAGTTCCTTGATGGGTAAGAAATTATGTAGGTAGGGCGGTAGGCAGGTAGGTAGGTAGGTAAGAATATAGGTAGATTGGTATTGAGGTAGGTAGGAATGTAGGTGGGTAGGTATTTAGGTAGGTGGGTAGGTTAGAATGTATGTAGGTAGGTAGGTAGATTTTTTGTTGGTAGGTAGGTAGGTAGGTAGGTGGGTGGGTAGGTAGGTAAGAAGGTAGGTAGATAAGAATGAAGGCAGGTAGGTAGATTCTGTGGTTGGTTGGTAGCTAGGTAGGTAGGTAAGTAGGCAAGTAGGCAAGTAGGTAGGTAGGCAGGTCGGTGGGTGGGTGGGTGGGTAGGTAGATAATTAGGCGGGTATGTATGTAGGCAAGTAGATGGGTAGGTAGGTAGGTAGGTAGGTAGGTAGGCAGGCAGGTAGATAGATAGGTAGGTAGGTAGGTAGTTGGGAAGGTAGGTAGGTAGGTGGGTAGGTAGATAGGTAGATAGGTAGGTAGGTAGGTAGGTAGGTAGGTAGGTAATTAGAGAAGAATACTGGTAGATAAGTAGGTTGGTAAGTAGGTAGCTAGGTAGGTAAGTAGGCAGTAAAAAGTTGTAGGAAATTGGTAGGTAGGTAGGTAGGACTGTAGGTAGATAGGTATTTAAGTAAGTAGGTAGGTAGGTAGGTAAGAATATTGTTACGAGGTGGGTCCTCGAGAGGTTACGATGGGGATTACTGTGCTCAAATGTAATTTAGGTGTTCGACTGCATTTAATAAATCGAGAGGTTTTACAAATTACTCTGCCATACCATGCCACATACACTAATAACAATTTCGTATAAGTTATATCAAGGACCTTGTAGGGCCACAAATTTATTACCTAAAATTCCTAACAATTTCGTCTATCTTACATATTAAAAGGACCACATCAGCAGCATCAAATGAAAATACAATAATACCTAACTAGAAGTCTCCTCTAGGTTCTCAAAAGATTAGAAACTCCATATCATTCTGACTCATTCACAGTTTACTTAATAATTATTTATCTTCAGGAAAATAATCTGCCTACTATCTCACACATACTATTCTTATGTCTCAGACGACAATATTCACTCAGTAAGTTACTTATAAAGGATCAAACCGTCAAGACACACTGATGTAGTTAAAATAGATCTAGATCTGCTCTAGGATGGGCTGGCAATCCCCAGCCTCATCCAGACACATCAATTACAATTTACAATTGTGTATATCAGACACTCATGCTAGATCTTAGTTGCAAGCAAACACATTGTAGTCTTGCATCCTTTGGTAGCACTTTTACTGAAGAAGTAAGGTCAGATTCACGTTCATCGTCGAAACAGGAGGTAGGACTTACGATTAGCCCCTGACACGAGATCAGGGGAGCAGTAGATAATAGCAGTAGTTGATTTCATGATAGCTTATGGCTCACTCCGAAGTCTATCAATGGCATAGACTTGGCTTAACAGTCTCTCTGGTTCTCTCTGGCAGAACCTTGGCCGACACCCTCGCAGGATAGAATTACGCTGCATGGAGTGATCAAATCTCAAGATGGCTCTGGTTATATACCGGACGGTCATCTGCATTTTCCCCAGCCAACTGCCCAATTTGATTGGTGCATCCATTTCGAGCTTAGCTCGTAGTCTATCAATAGTAACAGACAAAGTTAATCTATATCAAAATCGTTCGCAAAGTCTCTACACCCTAAACGTTTTATGTACGAATTTATTCGCTCCTTATTCGCCCCGTCTTTCCTTGCTAAAGCACACCCAAACCACGGGGTCGAAAACTGCACCGTCACTTGTTAACTTATCCATTCGTTCTATCCTGACCCACTTTCTTTCCATCTCTAAGAAAAGCGCTACAAAAACAAACCGTCCACGGGAACAGTTCAAGGACGTTTGGACTGGCCAAAATCAATGACATGAAATAAACAAAACCGTGACCTAGCACGGCAATTCAAATCCTAACCCTGACATATCCCCCACCCCAGTGAAAATTTTAAATAAAATTTACACGATAGGATCCAAGAAATCCCAAAGTTATTGTGGTAGGGGCTTAAGTAGTACTGTAGAAAAAAATGAGTCTTAAGCTTGAGAAGAAAAAAAAAATCTAACTAAGAACGTGCATATTGGATGGACAAAAAGCATCCAATTCTGGATGCCACGTTCTATAGAATTCATTCTATTTAAACATTCTTACTGCACACAATCAAAATTCTCTGAAACATCTATAATAATAATGAGTATATCACTGTATACTGATGGATTAAAGTATAACTATCATCAAATAATGAAGCCTTACTGAAGGAATAGGCTTATACTTATATAGTCAACACACATAATTGCTGCTTATATAAACATTCACACACAATATATTGTTAATTAAAATACTGTGGTTTCCAATGGCAGCAGTAGCTCTGGTAGCTTGGTTTGCCATGTCTTCATCTCATTGACCCGCTGACAAGGGCGTCAGGTTTGCCAGAAGTTCAGGTCACAGTCAGGAATGACGCTGGTGGAAAGAGGATATTCACAAAAAAAGATTGTAAAACTGGTTCATAAAGTAATGAACAAGATAAATGTGAATCCATCCACCGTCAAGAATTGAGGGGGACAAGCACTATCCAACCCCAATACAAGACACAACACTCTTTAATAGGAAATTAAATGAGACGTGACAAAATATCAGCTTGGGAATTGTCACCGCCCGGGATAGCCCGGATTACAAACCGGTATTCCTGGAGTGCAAGACTCCACCTCGTTAATCGAGCATTTTTAGCCCTGTTAGTCTTTAAGAATAACAACGGACGATGGTCCGTCTCAATTATAAACTCGGACATGAGTAGATATCGCGAAAATGCGTTTACAGCAAAAATGATAGCGAGGCACTCTCGCTCGATAACTGCATAGCGGCATTTCCTATCCAACAACTTACGGCTGGCGTATAGACATGGCCGCAAAGTATCGTCTCGTTCCTGTAATAACACAGCAGTGCGGACAATAAATATTTGGTTTATATCTGGCAGTATGAGAATGGGGGACGTGGAAAACAGTTGTTGAACGGTACGAAGTGTATCAGCACATTCGGTTGTCCACTTTACTTTATTAGGAAAATTCTTTCTTGTGAGGTCCGACAACGGAGCTGTAAGCGAAGAAAAATTTGGAATGAATTTCCTATAATAATTAAGAAATCCCAATAAACTACGAACTTCTTTCTTAGTTCGAGGTGGTTGGAGCTTTAAGATGGTAGTTATCTTCTTGTCATCAGGAGTCTGAACGCCGTGGGCAATTGTATGGCCCAGAAAATTAATTTTATTATATCCTAAAAACACCTTACTGGGTTTCGCCGTAAGGCCAGCTCGACGAAGAGCAATAAAAACTTGTCGTAGGGCTGCGAGGTGGCCCGACCAATCGGTTTGATAAATACAAATGTCGTCAAAATACGACAATACGGAACTCATACCCTGAAGCAATATTGTCATCATACGGGCGAAAGTAGCAGGGGCTGTAACTAACCCGAAAGGCATATAGCGCCACTGCATAAGACCCAACGGAGTCTGAAAAGCGGTATATTGCTTGCTATTCTCATCAAGCGGAATTTGCCAATAGCCTTTGGAAAGATCAATTTTCGAAAAAATCGTGGCCCTCGCTAACTGAGCAAAAAGATTCTCCTGGTTGGGAATCGGTTCAGCGTCATATATCGTAACCTCATTAAGTTTACGATAGTCAATACAAAAACGCACGGTATCATCTTTTTTTTTCACTAAGACGATGGGTGAGTTATATGGGCTCGTCGATCGCTCTATCACTCCTAGGTGAAACATGTTACGTACCTCGGTTATTATAGTCTCTTGTGCGTGCAGCGGACGCGGGTATGGTTTAACAAAGACGGGTATATCCGTCTTTAATCTTATAACATGTTGTACCAAAGAAGTATTACCTGGTAGATCAGTAAAGACTGTAGTAAACTCGTTAAGCAAATCTCTTATATCTTGACTTTGCGATTCAGATAAATCTGGATTTATATTTACATCGGAAGTGTTTTCAGAAGATCGAAGTGCAGGGATTGAATTCTCTATCTTAATAGGATCATCATCGTCAACTGAAACCAAGGCCGCATTGGCCTGAGCAACCACATTTCGGCGATTATTCTGTCGATTATGATCGTCGGACAGGTACTGCTTTAACATATTTATATGGAAGACTTTGTCCTGTCCTCGAATCTTGATAAGATAATTTACTCGAGAAAGTCTCTTTAGAACTTTAAAAGGTCCCTTCCATGTAAGAAGGAGTTTATTTTTGGTCTCCGGAAGGAGAACAAGAGTTTGGTCTCCGGCGGCCAAGGTTCGCAATCGGCTACCTTGATCGCGATATTGTTTATAAAGACTCGCATGCGCAGCTGAAGATTTTTGTGCGAGTTGACATGCGTTAAGTATTCGATGGCGCAAGTCTACAACGTATTGATATGTAGACCGCGTATCATTGTCGTCGGTGTCTGATCCGGCGAATAAATCATGGAGTATGGCCATCGGACCACGCGGCTTACGACCATACAATAATTCGAAGGGGGAAAAACCCGTCGATGCGTTTGGCAGTTCTCGGTATGCGAACAAAATAGCGGGGCGTTGTCGATCCCAATCACTCGGCTTGTCGGCGGAAACTCGCGCAAGCATAGCTTTCATGGTAGCATTCCAACGTTCACAGCAGCCATTAGACTGTGGGTGGTATGGAGATGTCAATCTTTGTTTAATTCCGACCAATTCCAAGACTTTCTTAAAAAGCTCTGAGGTAAACTGTGGACCTCTGTCCGATAAAATTTCAACCGGAAACCCAAGACGCGAAAAAGTAGTAATAAGGGCTTCAGCGATATGATCAGCCGAAATTTCTTTTAGCGGGATGGCCTCTGGCCAACGGGTTGCGTAGTCTATGACAGAAAGTATAAAACGATGTCCTCTGTCTGACTTGTGCAGAGGTCCAACTATATCTACGGCAACGCGCTCAAATGGTCTGGAGACCATAGGCATCTCCTGCAGAGGAGCTCGTGATGCTCTTCCTTTAGGAGTACGTCTCTGACATACGTCACATGTTGATACGAACCGGTTTACATCTGCGTAAATACTGGGCCAAAAAAATTGCGATAGTATTCGAGACTTAGTTCTGGCCTTTCCCTGGTGACCTGCCAAGGAAGTGTCATGTGCGAGACGAATAATGTCGCGACGAAAAGATCTCGGTATTACAAGTTGCATAACGGTCTCTCGCTTACTCCGAAAATTACGATATAATAAGTCATCTTTAATAAGAAACTTAGAGGTATCCGGTGAGGTAGGATCAACCTTAGCAAACAAATGTTTCAATGTGGGATCTGAATGTTGCTCATCATGAAATGCACTAGACGTTATGTTCACTTCAATAGTAGGATTACTCAATGGACTGTCTGCTCGTCGAATTGATTGTAGGCGTGTTGTCGCACAAGCAACACTCTCATCCTCAGTCCAAATGTCCAAGTTACCGATAGGAAACTTATTTACTTGAGGTACATTCCCTATGATTATATCAGCCACTGGATTAGGCAGTACACATGCAGTAACAATACCCGTGAGAAAAGGTGTATCAATATAAACTTCTGCAAGACGGAATCGCTCCACAGATCCGCCAAAAGTAATACAAGTTACCTCCTTATCCAAAAATTGTGTTGGACGGACTAGTGACTGTCGAACGCCGATAGTTGTGCATCCGGAGTCACGTAGAACAGAAGCGCGAATCGCGTTCACGCGGCCCTGGTAAAATGTTAATTCACCGAGTTCATGTAGGGCGGACATGACTGGAATAGTCTTTGATTGTGATGAAGATTCAGAATGACCGTCAGTCTCATAAGGTGTAGATTTAACCGAGCAGGCATTTGCTGCTTCCATTTTCACGTTACAAAATCTCTGTATGTGGCCTACCCTATTACACCTATAACATATAGTACGATTAGGATCGTTTCCACGATAGGGAAGACTCTGCGGTCTATTATAAGCATCATCAAAATGCACTCGTCGCGGCGGTCCCTGAGGCCGGTTATATTGATGGCCTGGATAGTTGCGGCGATAATATGGGCGAGGCTCGTAAAAAGAATAACTCTGGTATCCTCGACGCGGGGATACATTACCTCGATTCGGAAAATCTCTGTCTACAAAAAGGCGGCTCTGACTGAGATCGCGGATTTGGGGCCTGACGACGAGTCGGCCTCGAACGATCGTGTCCGGTTGGCGCTCCTTTGCTTACGTTGGCATAACACGGTGATGTGGTCGAAGGCTTTGCCAAAGGACGATTTGGGTGGGCGGACGCGTATCGTTCTGCGCACGATGTGATTTCCTCAGAGGATGCTGGTGCCCTCTCTTTAAGGTGGGCAACCAAATCGGAATGACATGCCGTATAGATTTGGTCCTTCAAGACCAAATCGTAAAGTTGGGAATAATTTCCGGTAGTTACGTTCGCGAGCTCAATCCAGCGATCTAAATAATGTTTCAGCCGATTGACATAAGTTGAGAAATTTTCAGCTGGTTCAGGTTTACATGAGCGAAATCTTTGATGAAAGCCATCCTCGGTATGCTGGAATCGTTTAAGCAGTGCTGTTTTAAGCTTGTCATAATCATTAGCATCCTCAACTTTTAGGCTATGAAATACTTCTAAAGCCTTACCTGTTAATAAGTTAGACAGGCATGAACTGTACATCGCCTGCTGCCATCCGACGCATTTAGCGTGTAACTCGAACCTATGTAAATATGCGTCGATACGGTCGAGTTTTTCGTTAAATGTAGGCAGTTTTGGTTTCTTAGCATACGTATTGTTAACAGTAGTGGGTGTTAGAAGCGATTGTTGCTCTAACTTTTTCAGTACGAGTTCATGCTCCCTTTTTTCTTTCTCTACGGCCTCTTTTTCTCTCTCTCTTGTTTCTTTTTCTCGTTCTCTTTCTCTTTCCTTTTCTCTCTCAACTTCTTTTTCTCTTTCTCTTTCTCTTGCTTCTTTTCGATCCTCGCGCTCTCGGTCTTGTTGTACTTGTCGTTCGCACCACGCGGCATGTTCTTCCTCTGGTATGCCTAGAACTTTGGCAGATTCAAAGTATTTAAGAAAATCTGCCATGATACGTTAAAGTCCGTAAACAGTAAGTATTTACCTACTATTAAGGTATATCGCGGTATCAATTATATTCTATGAACAGTTATTGACTGTTAATATTAATTCAGTGTCTTACGTTAGCACTGCTTCGCGAAAAACGTTCTATATCTCTCTCCCGGAAAATTACAGGCAGTATCACTTAAACTGCAAACACTTTATCTCTCTCTCTCAACGCGAAATAGCAGTGTCATCAATCTGTTACACCCACTGCAAAAAATATATATATATATCGCCTCTACTGCGATAAATTGTCTTGAGTGATCACTCTCAAAATTTATATCTCTCTCAACGCAACAAACCAGTGTCCTCTGTTATCACTGTGAAAAATGAATCGCTCTCTCAATGCGATGAATCAAAAATATATCTCTCTCTCAACACGACAAATTTGAAATATCTCTCTCTTCTCAAAACGCGGACACGCAGTGTCTCATGTTACCACTGCAAAATTATTCTCTATAGATCTATCTTCAACGTGAAATTGTCACGTGTACAAAAATTTATTATATCTCTCTCTCATATGTCAACACCAGAATACAATGCAACGTGGTTTTACCACGTGCAACCCCTCAGGCATCTATTGTAAACATATCAATGTTAGTATAGTAGTTTAAAGTTTATAATGAAAAAGAAATACAATAAACAGGACGTATACTGACAAGCAAAACGAACGATAACAGACCCTACAAGTCCTAACTTATTTTACAGAAAGTTTAAGAAGAAAACAGGAGAGACATCTTCCTAAAGAAAAGTGAGGAAGTAAAAGAAACACCACAATCTATACGAATAATGGATCCCTAAAAGAACTATTCACAGTGAAGCAAATCCCCCCGAGTTATTTTACATAGCCACCAAGGCCTCCAATATCCTTCGTAATGGCAAAGAAGATATGCTAAACTATGATCCCAACCAACCTCCCGCACTTAAACTAAACATATAGTAAATAGTAAAATGGCCTGGAAAACACACAGAGCGGAAAGTACTTCGCCCTCCCCAAGACTGTCAAATAGATGGTTCACTTATCTTTCTTTTTGAGGAATTCAGATGGTAGATATCCTCAAACCATAGCTCGTTCCAAGCCCAAAAATGTATGTCCGTCTGAGGTAGATCTGTACGGTGAAAGGGTTCCCTCGCCGGTGTCCACGGGTCAATGGGATGTTGAATTCACCATATGAAATTGAAACACAAAATATTAAATTAATACAAATGCGTAAAATCGATAATAAAAAGACCTGAAAACATAATATTACAAGAGTACAATATTAAATGATGGAATAAAAAAAATTACAATAGGTTTTAAATAATTTACTATGGCATGGCGTTATCTAAAGTTCTTTAAGGGTCCCTCTCCAGTGTTACGAGGTGGGTCCTCGAGAGGTTACGATGGGGATTACTGTGCTCAAATGTAATTTAGGTGTTCGACTGCATTTAATAAATCGAGAGGTTTTACAAATTACTCTGCCATACCATGCCACATACACTAATAACAATTTCGTATAAGTTATATCAAGGACCTTGTAGGGCCACAAATTTATTACCTAAAATTCCTAACAATTTCGTCTATCTTACATATTAAAAGGACCACATCAGCAGCATCAAATGAAAATACAATAATACCTAACTAGAAGTCTCCTCTAGGTTCTCAAAAGATTAGAAACTCCATATCATTCTGACTCATTCACAGTTTACTTAATAATTATTTATCTTCAGGAAAATAATCTGCCTACTATCTCACACATACTATTCTTATGTCTCAGACGACAATATTCACTCAGTAAGTTACTTATAAAGGATCAAACCGTCAAGACACACTGACGTAGTTAAAATAGATCTAGATCTGCTCTAGGATGGGCTGGCAATCCCCAGCCTCATCCAGACACATCAATTACAATTTACAATTGTGTATATCAGACACTCATGCTAGATCTTAATTGCAAGCAAACACATTGTAGTCTTGCATCCTTTGGTAGCACTTTTACTGAAGAAGTAAGGTCAGATTCACGTTCATCGTCGAAACAGGAGGTAGGACTTACGATTAGCCCCTGACACGAGATCAGGGGAGCAGTAGATAATAGCAGTAGTTGATTTCATGATAGCTTATGGCTCACTCCGAAGTCTATCAATGGCATAGACTTGGCTTAACAGTCTCTCTGGTTCTCTCTGGCAGAACCTTGGCCGACACCCTCGCAGGATAGAATTACGCTGCATGGAGTGATCAAATCTCAAGATGGCTCTGGTTATATACCGGACGGTCATCTGCATTTTCCCCAGCCAACTGCCCAATTTGATTGGTGCATCCATTTCGAGCTTAGCTCGTAGTCTATCAATAGTAACAGACAAAGTTAATCTATATCAAAATCGTTCGCAAAGTCTCTACACCCTAAACGTTTTATGTACGAATTTATTCGCTCCTTATTCGCCCCGTCTTTCCTTGCTAAAGCACACCCAAACCACGGGGTCGAAAACTGCACCGTCACTTGTTAACTTATCCATTCGTTCTATCCTGACCCACTTTCTTTCCATCTCTAAGAAAAGCGCTACAAAAACAAACCGTCCACGGGAACAGTTCAAGGACGTTTGGACTGGCCAAAATCAATGACATGAAATAAACAAAACCGTGACCTAGCACGGCAATTCAAATCCTAACCCTGACAAATATAGGTAGGTAGGTAGGTAAGAATATAGGTTGGTACGTAGATACTTGGGTATGTCATGCTCAAATGTAATTGGTACACGCTCAGTGGTAAAAAGGGAAATAACCTAGTTAATACAATAGAGAGGAGGTGAAGAAGTAGAACATGTGTACTACGTCATTTGTGCCTTAGTAGATAGGGTCAAGGAGGCGGACGCTGACTGGGGTTTTTGTGACGTCAGGTTAAGCAAGGGGTGACGTTTGACCGGCAGGACAGCGGAGGAACCACAACAGTAAACAAGACATCGATGACCATTAAGAATAGGTAGCAGAATCTAAATAAACTTAAAGAATGGGAGGGATTCCAACTTTAAAGCAGAAGAATATCAGGCGTTGATGAAAAGGGACATGTAGGTTTGGACCTAAAGGGGGGATTATAATTGTGACCCAGGACGGTCATACTGACGACCAATGGGAATAGGTGTAGTGATCAGAAAAGGGGCAGAAGAGATCGATTATATATGCAGCGATGGGGAACTAATTCTTCAGTTCCAGACAGACGATCCGGCTGTGAGGGGGCTCAGTGTGTTTCCACTAGAGTGAAACTAAAGCAGAGATATGCCTAGATGTATTAATTGAATCCATGGCAATTGATGATTATCCAAAGCTTTTTTTTGATTCCCTGGTTCATTGGAATCAGGGCTAATGGTGAGTCTCGATCACAAATTTAATGTTCCATGAATCAAGCAAATGAGCGTGGCCATCTACTGATCTAGGATAAGGCGTGTGTGATTATCCTCAGAGAGGAGAGAAGATGATTCCACCAAGAATGAGTGTGCGAGGAATTAAAGATTCATAGTTAAACATGTCTGGCGAGAGCTAGAGCTGTATCTAGTGTTATAAAATATAACTGTAACTTGAATTGTCCGGGTGAGTCTGGGAGTTACCAGCTCATCCTGGAGTTATGTCTAAATTCTATCCCATGTGAGGGTGACTCCTTAATAGCACGAGTGGTTTGAAAGTATAAATCTAACTGTGCCGACGTCTCCTTAGCGAGCTAGGCCAGCTGTAAACTGCGAATTGTTTATGGCTTAAAATATCTGAAATATTCTGATGCCTCCAGAGACTAAGTGAAATATAGAATTGCTTGTGTAATACAGTAGATCTATACAGTTCAGCCCTTGGCAATAGGAATCATTCAGTTAGTTATCATAGTTAGACTAACTAGGAATTACTATTATTACTATTGTTCATGATATTGTCTTACATCTATATATATATATTGTAACTGTTCCATCAGTACATTGTGGTTCCGGCCATGCAGACCTGCCCTAAAAGTTACACATTTTGTTATTTAGTGATTAGATCTAGTAAGAGGGGGAAGTGAGGTTTAGTTATATTTTAGAATCTAAAATGCAGCCGAACACGTAATCCCATGCATCCCAGTAAATGACAAACACACTCCATTCATAACATCTGAAAGTGGGTTTGTAACATTTAGATTGGGATTCATAACAGGGTAGGTAGGTAGGTACTTGGATAGTTAGATAGGAAGGTAGGTCGGCAATTAGATATGTAAGAATTTATAGGTAGGTATTTACGTAAGTAGGTATGTGATAAGGTAAGAATGTATGTGAATATTTAGGTTGATAGGCAGGTAGGTAGGTAGGACGGAATGTAGGTAAAGAGGTGGGTAGGTAAGTAGGTAGTGAGGTGGGTATTTAAGACGTAGCTAACTTATTAGGTTGGTTGATAAGGAGGTAAGAATGTAGGTAAATATTTAGATTAGTAGATAAGTAGGTAGGTCGTAGGTAAGTAGGTAGGAATGTAGGTAGGTAGGTCGGTCGGTAGGTAGGTGGGTAGGTTAGTATTTAGGTCGGTAACATGATAAGTATGTCGGTAGCTAGGTAGATAGGAATGTCGGTAGGTAGTTAGGTTGGTAGATAAGAATGTAGGTAAATAGGTGGGTTGGTAAGTAGGTAGGCAGGAAGATAAGAATGTAAGTAGGTAGGCAGATAGGTAGATGCATAGGTAGGTAGGTGTTACGTGTTGTTTGTTTCGTATCTTTTGTATTGTTTCTATAATTAGATTATTGGGTAATTAAACTTTCTGAGAGAGAGTGACGTAACCAACATGGCGATGTTAAGAAAGCCCATTAGTTAATAGTACGTCTATGAGAAAGCCTGATTAAAGTTCTGTCTACTGATTCCTATCATCAACTCTTCCAAGTCTTTATTTACATGTTTCTATGTATAATAAGAAACTAAACATGGTGGCAGCGGTAAGGCAAATCCTACAACTACAAAATGCAGATTTTGCCGACGGATGTGAATCTCGTATATCGTCATCGACTCGCATCGCTTCTCTTTGTGCTATAAATAGACTCAGCCAGGAAGCACGCTGGAGGTGTGGCCCCCTGCCCAATTTTTCAATCCAAGGGACATCACTACAATAATTTTTTGTTTGTTGCACAACTAGTACTACGCAGTTGTATTTTCCTCAGTTACTTACCTGGATTGAAAAATCGTGTTCTCTTACACTATGGCTACAGCTAGTGAAATTAGACCTCCTCCTCCTCTAAACATAAAAGACAATCCTATTGAAGGATGGAAGGTATTTAAACAAGGTTGGCAGAACTATGGCATCATAACAGACATGGGTACCAAAGACAACAAGTACCAGAAAGCTATGTTTCTTCATTGTATAGGCCCTGAAGCACTGAAAGTGTATAACACATTCAATCTGCCTGATACTGATGATACAGAACTGAAAGATATTCTTAAGAAGTTTGAAGAATTTATAATTGGGGAAACCAATGAAACTTATGAAAGGTACAAATTCAACCAAAGAAGCCAGCAACCTGAAGAATCTACTGACCAGTTTGTTACTACAGTCAAGACATTGGCTACTACATGCAATTTCTGCCAATGTATGAAAGAATCCTTGGTAAGAGACAGACTTGTAACAGGGATTAATAATGCTACCACAAGGAAGAAACTCTTAGAACAGCGAAAGTTGGACCTAAAAGGTGCAATAGACATATGCAAAGCCATGGAGTCTAGTGCATCACAACTGAAGGAAATGAATCCTAAACTTGAATCAGTGAACAAAGTCATGAAGAAGAGCTACACCAAAGACTACAGACCTACATCTGCCTATGCACAAAGTGCAACTCCTCACAAGAAGCCCTCTCAGTGTAAATTCTGTGGAGGTACCCACATGTTTGTGAAAACAAAATGTCCTGCTTATGGAAAGACATGTGGCAAATGTGGCGGAAATAACCATTTTGCTAAGATGTGCAAAAGTAAATCTACCACACTAAATAAGTTCAAGACCAAGAAAGTCAGAGCACTGGAAACAGAAGAAGAAAGTTCTGATGATAACTCAATGCCTAATTGGGTTAATGCTGTTGGAAAATCAATCAACTGCAACATGATAGTCAAAACAAAAAATGTGGCATTTCTGATAGACACAGGCTCATCGGTTAACATTATTCCAGAGGATCTTGCGACGCATCTTGTATCTGACAGAAAGAAGACTCTCAAATCGTACTGCAACTCTACAATAGAGACAAAAGGCCAAAGTAGACAAACAATAATAAATCCAAAGAACAAGAAGAAATACTCAGTAGAGTTTATTGTCGTGAACAAAGATAGTCAACCTGTCATAGGCCTTAAAGCAGCTAAACAGATGAAGCTTGTTGACATACGTAAAGATAATTTTGAACAAGTAGCATCACTGACTTCAAAAGCATTTGATGATGAATTAGGAACATTTCCAGGCAAGCAGCGCCTCACAGTTGATCCTTCTGTTACACCTGTGGTTATGCCGAATCACAGAGTACCTGTTGCGGTTAGACAACAGTTGAAAGAAGAACTTGATGAGATGACTCGAAAAGGAGTCATTGCTCCTGTAACTAAACCAACACCTTGGGTAAGCCAAATCGTTACCGCTCCCAAAAAGAACGGCAAATTGAGAATATGTTTGGATCCAAAACATTTCAATAAAGCACTTTTTCGAGAAAGATTTACACTACCAACTTTAGATGATGTGTTACATGAACTCACACAATCTCGTCTTTTCACGAAAGTAGACTTACGTAGTGGATATTGGCACGTCCAGCTCGACGATGAATCTGCCAATTTGACAACATTTCAAACCTGTTTTGGCCGACACAAATGGTTAAGACTTCCATTTGGCCTATCAGTATCTTCAGAAATCTTTGAAAGAAAAATTCCTGAACTGTTTGGGACACTCATTGGCGTAGTTGTCGTTCATGACGATATAATAATTCATGGAAAAGACAAAGCAGATCATGACCAAAATCTACAAAATTTTCTCCACAAATGCGAAGAATATGATGTTAAACTCAATAAAGATAAATTGGAATTGGCATCAACGTCAGTCACATTTATGGGACATGTTATTTCTCAAAATGGACTCAGCAGTGACCCTGAAAAAGTGAAAGCAGTTCGAAGCTTTCCAGTACCTACAAATGTGACTGAAGTAAAAAGATTTCTTGGCATGGTACAATATCTTGCCAGATACATTCCCCATTTAACAGACATGCTGCAACCCATTCAGAATTTAGTAAAGAAAAACGTACCCTTCAACTGGTCGACTACTCAAGAAGAAGCTTTCCAGAAAGTAAAAGAAGCTATGACAGAAAGCCCCTGCCTAGCACTCTATGACCCTGAAAAAGAGCTGACATTAGAGAATGACGCTTCTGAATATGGCATCGGATCAGTGGCATTACAAGAAGGCAAACCAATAGGGTATGCTTCTCGCACACTCACCAGTGCGGAGCAGAACTATGCTCAAATAGAAAAAGAACTTTTGGCTATTACATATGGACTTAACAAGTTTCATCACTACACGTATGGTAGAAAAGTGAAAGTGATCACAGATCACAAGCCTCTTGAAATTATCACAAAGAAACCTCTGGTAAAAGCATCAAAAAGACTTCAGAACATGTTACTTAAAAACCTGGAGTATAACTATGATGTAACTTACAAACCAGGTCCTGAAATGAAAATTAGTGATTGCCTGTCACGTGCACCAATTGCAGAAACCTCGGACAGCGACAGTGTCAGCAATATAGATTGTTTCACTCCATTTAAAGATCATCGATTGCATGAAATTAGTGGAGCAACACTGCCTGACCAAACTCTATGCAAACTCAAGATGGTAATCATGCAAGGATGGCCTGAACACAGAGCACAGGTTCCTGAAGAAGTCTTACCATATTATAGTTACAGAGATGAACTAGTGACTCAAGATGGACTAATTCTTAGAGGAGACCGAATTGTCATTCCTCAATGCATGAGACGTGAAATGATCACAAAAGTACATGCTGGTCACCAGGGTATCAACTCGTGTCTGCGAAGAGCAAGAGAATTAATCTTCTGGCCAGGAATGTCAGCAGACAAACGAACATTTGTTGAGAATTGTGACACTTGTGCGACCTATTGCAACAAGCAGAGTAAACAGCCACTACAAAGTCACGATATTCCCTCACGACCATGGGAAAAGATTGGAACAGATATATTCACGATACAGGGAAGAAACTATTTGGTCACAGTTGACTATTACAGTCAATTCATTGAAGTCGATTTTCTTCAAGAGACTACATCAACAGCTGTAATAACAAAATTAAAGCACCACATGGCACGTTATGGCGTACCAAATACTTTGATTTCCGACAATGGCCCACAATATGCATCTGCAGAGTTTAGAAAATTTGCTACAACTTGGAATTTCAAACACACAAGAATTGCACCTGGCAATTCAAGAGCAAATGGACAAGCAGAATCAGCAGTTAAAATCATCAAAAACATGATGATCAAATGTAGAAAAGCAGAAGAAGATCCTTACCTGGGACTTTTGAACATTAGAAACACCCCAAATGAAGGACTGAACACCTCTCCTGCTCAAAGACTCATGGGTAGAAGAACCCAAGCACTAACACCAGGAACACATTCAGCACTGAAACCATCACTAATTCCAGTCAGTGAGAAATCAAGGTTACAACTTAAGCGGTTTCTACCAGCACAGCGCTTATGTTCCAAGAAAAGTCTTCCTTGCCTACAAGAAGGTGATACAGTTAGAATGCAACCCATTGATGGTACCAAAGAATGGAGACCTGCAACAGTGACAAATACACTACCATTCAACAACTATGAAGTCTCTGATGGCAACAGATCATTTGTTCGAGCAAGAAAGTTTTTGCGAAAGAAACCTACAACACATGTTGAACCACCAATGAACAATCAAAGACCATTCACGGATCAACCAACAAGTCCAACAGAGAATCCAGACAATGCTCCAGACACCTTTCAACAGCATACAAGGAAGAAGACAGCTGCAAAAAGTCCTAGAATATCAACTAGAACTACACCAATCAGTACCACAAATCATTCTGACACACCCCTGGACACTGTGAAAACAAGATCTGGACGAATAATTAAACCACCGTCCAAATTAAATCTGTAAAGAAAACTGTTTCTATCCAATCACAGCTGATCCATAAACAACAGCTGAAAAACTTCACATATAGAATTTGTGTTTAATGTGAACCATACATCTTTATCCTGCACACTACCTGTATGACCACAGTAACAACAACATTAAACATATAAGAATTGTAGTTGCATAACTATTACATAGGCCATAATAAAGCCTTAATATTATATACAAACCATGCAGCTATGGTCATCAATATCACATACATCACACCTTCTCTTGTGAATTCATATTCATCATGGACAAGATTGTTTTAGTTTAAGTCATATTAAATTATAACAAGACATGAAACATTGTTGTTTAAATTAGTTAAGGACATGTAGATTTGTTCAATTTTAAATTCCAGTTTACTTAGCCATGATATTTAAATAAAGGGAGATAAAACCAAATAACTTTATACTATTTTTCAACATTCAGTTATCTTTCTTTATATATTATAAGATAAAATAGCAAAAGACAAAAGAAGAAGAAGAAGAAGCATAAGTTAAAAAGTTAAAAATTTACACATGGAATATCCATTTGTTAAAAACTTTCTATTATGTGTTATTCTTATAAATTCAATGCTACTATCAATTTAAAGACCATTAGTGTTCATAAAGTACTTAATTGTTGTATGTTGTGCTACATGTAATTCTTTTTGGTCTTATAAAGATTTAAGGGGGGAAATGTTACGTGTTGTTTGTTTCGTATCTTTTGTATTGTTTCTATAATTAGATTATTGGGTAATTAAACTTTCTGAGAGAGAGTGACGTAACCAACATGGCGATGTTAAGAAAGCCTGATTAAAGTTCTGTCTACTGATTCCTATCATCAACTCTTCCAAGTCTTTATTTACATGTTTCAATGTATAATAAGAAACTAAACAGTAGGTAGGTAGGTAATTAGGTTAGGTAGGTGTGAATATAGGCAAGTAGGTAGGTAGGTGGGTAGGTAGATAGGTAGATATCTATGTAGGTAGGTAAGTAGGTAGGTGGGTAGGTAGGTAGGTAGGTAGGTACGACGGAATGTAGGTAGAAAGGTGGGTAGGTAAGTAGGTAGTGTGGTGGGTACTTAAAACGTACCTAACTTATTAGGTTGGTAGATAGGTGGCTAAGACTAGGTAAATAGGTAGGTAGACAAGTAGGTAGGAATGTAGGTAGGTCGGTAGGTAGGGGGTAAGCAGCTATTTAGGTCGGTAACATGGTAAGTATGTTGGTAGCTAGGTAGATATGAATGTCGGTAGGTAGTTAGGTTCGTAGCTAAGAATGTAGGTAAATAGGTAGGCAGGAAGGTAAAAATTTAGGTAGGTAGGTAGGCAGATAGATAGATGGATAGGTAGGTAGTAGATAGGCAAGTAGGTAAATAGGTAGGTACTAAGAATGTAGCTAGGTAAGTATGTAAGTAGGTATGTAGGTAAGAATATAGCTAGATAGGTAGGGAGGGAGGGACGTTGGAAGGTAGATAGATAGGTATATAGATAGGTAGGTAGGTAGACAGATAAGTATATAGATAGGTAGGTAGGTAGATAGGCAGGTAGGTAGGTAGATAGATAGGTATATAGATAGGTAGGTAGGTAGATAGATAGGTATATAGATAGGTAGGTAGGTAGGTAGATAGGCAGGTAGGTAGGTAGATAGATAGGTATATAGATAGGTAGGTAGGTAGATAGATAGGTATATAGATAGGTAGGTAGGTAGGTAGGCACGTAGGTAGGTAGATAGATAGGTATATAGATAGGTAGGTAGGTAGATAGATAGGTATATAGATAGGTAGGTAGGTAGGCAGGTAGGTAGGTAGATAGATAGGTATATAGATAGGTAGGTAGGTAGGTAGGCAGGTAGGTAGGTAGATAGATAGGTATATAGATAGGTAGGTAGGTAGGTAGGCAGGTAGGTAGGTAGATAGATAGGTATATAGATAGGTAGGTAGGTAGATAGATAGGTATATAGATAGGTAGGTAGGTAGGTAGGCAGGCAGGTAGGTAGATAGATAGGTATATAGATAGGTAGGTAAGTAGATAGATAGGTATATAGATAGGTAGGTAGGCAGGTAGGTAGGTAGATAGATAGGTATATAGATAGGTAGGTAGGTAGATAGATAGGTATATAGATAGGTAGCTAGGTAGGTAGGCAGGTAGGTAGGTAGATAGATAGGTATATAGATAGGTAGGTAGGTAGGTAGGCAGGTAGGTAGGTAGATAGATAGGTATATAGATAGGTAGCTAGGTAGGTAGGTAGGTATTTAGGTAGGTCGGTCGGTTGATAGATATTTTGGTAGGTAGGTAGGTAGACAGGTAGCTAGATAGGTAGGTAGGTAGCAGGTGGGTATGTAGGTAGGTATTTAGGTAGGTCGGTCGGTTGATAGATATTTTTGTAGGTAGGTAGGTAGACAGGTAGCTAGATAGGTAGGTAGGTAGCAGGTGGGTATGTAGGTAGGTATTTAGGTAGGTAGAAAGGTAGGTAGGTAGGTAGGTGGGTAGGTAGGGAGAAGTTGACAATTTAAAAAAAGAAAGCATTGTATTTGCGGAGCCTTTCGGACATGAACAGACAGACAGAAGAGTACGTTACAAACTAAAGACAAATGTAAAAAAAAAAAAAAACAACTTAGAAAAAAAATCTACTTATGGTAATCCCAAATAATTTTCAAATTAGCAAATGAGGTCCGGCATGTTAGATTGAGGGGCCAATACTTGTAGTTTGAAGGAATGGTTCAGTTTTGGTTTGTAGTTTTGTGAACCGCCTTGCCTACCAATGCCGAGCATAACCAGTAATGCGCAGTCTTACATAAACTTGTTCCAGCTGCAGCGTATATAAAATTGATGTTTCACCTTAACTACGACAGCCGAACAGCACTCAGCTGTACACAGTAAGGGCTAATGATAGAACAAACTTTCAAGAGTCTGCAAGATATATTTATTGATAAACCTGCAAGAGGCTGCAAAATATATTTATTGATGAACCTACAAGAGGCTGCAAAATATATTTATTGATAAACCTACAAGAGGTTGCAAGATATATTTATTGATAAATCTACAAGAGGTTGCAAGATATATTTATTGATAAACCTACAAGAGGTTGCAAGATATATTTATTGATAAACCTACAAGAGGTTGCAAGATATATTTATTGATAAATCTACAAGAGGTTGCAAGATATATTTATTGATAAACCTGCAAGAGGCTGCAAAATATGTTTATTGATAAACCTACAAGAGGCTGCAAAATATATTTATTGATAAACCTATAAGAGGCTGTGTCGTGATGTTGCTATGTTTATGTGCTTTGTGTTACTTTAATCGCTCGTCATGTACTGTTTGTTTTATCTGTTTGTCTAACTATCTGCTATCTGCTTGTGTTGAACAATAACGCACCACTAATGAATACCACTGTGCGGAGATGACGTCACATACGTTGCAATAAACTATTTCGTCCTTCCTAGCGCCATTGCTCGGTAGAAGGATTATAACTGGATCATGCTTCTGATCCTACTACAGTTGAATGTTGAATAAAGCCAAGATAATTGGCTAAAACAGACTTCAGACTCTCCGCTTTCAATTTATTCATATCAATTTATTCAACATTCCAACATGGAGCGTTTTCTCCGACCTGAGAGGTTCAACGCGGACCCAAACACACCAGGCGCATCCAAACGCTGGAATCACTGGCTGCGAACTTTCAACAATTTCCTGTCATCTCTACGACAACAATCTTCCACTCCTACTCTTGATGAACTTGACTTGCTGATAAACTTCGTTGACCCCTTTGTATATGAATACATCATCGATTGTCCCACCTTTGCCTCTGCCGTGGAAGTCTTGAAAAACATTTATGTTAAACCTGGAAATGAAATATTCGCTCGGCACATCTTAACAACTACCAAACAAGAACCAGGGCAGACAATTCTTACAGAGACTGAAGATTCTTGCAAAAGAGGGTGAGTTCAAAGCTGTTTCAGCCGACAAAAACAGGGATGATTTCATCCGAGACGCTTTCATCTGTGGCCTCTCTTCAAGTCAAATCAGACAAAGACTCCTTGAGAATAAGACATTAGACTTGTCTACTGCTTTTGATCAAGCTAGATCGCTAGAAATGGCCGAAAAACAATCCCAGACATACAACAATGTACCAGCTTCATCATCAGTGCCCTGCGGCAGTACCACCACTCCAGCCATCGACGAGAGTGATACACTATCAGCTGCAATCAGTTCCAAATGCTTCTTCTGTGGTTTTCAACGGCATCCCCGATCAAAATGCCCTGCTCGAGAGGCAACTTGCAAAGGATGTGGGAAGAAAGGACATTATCAAAAGGTGTGTCTATCAAAAGGAAAACGGAATGACTTCGCCTCTGCTGCTAATCCCATCCTTAATTCGGCCTTCACTGCTGCGGCCCCCTTAAGTCTTCAGAAAGCCATTATAAAAGTCAAGGTCTTTGACACTCCTCTGAGGGCACTGGTGGACACAGGAAGCTCTGAAAGTTTTATCTCAGCAGACAAAGCTCAATTTATGAAGTTCAAGACCTTCAAGTCTAGAAAAGAGATCTCCATGGCTTCCACGAATCTCTCAAGTACAACCAAAGGCCATTGTTTTGCTACTCTGGAATATAATGGCGAAACTTATCAAGGAATAAAGCTCTCTGTTCTACCAGGATTGTGCGCTGACCTAATACTGGGTCACGACTTTCTAGATCAACACAAAGGACTTGAAATGACTTTCAAAGGCCCCAAGCCTACATTCTCTGTCTGTGGCATAACTGCTGCAAAGGTGGAACCTGCCTCTCTGTTCAAGAACTTGCTTCCCGATTGCAGACCTATAGCTACAAAGTCAAGACGGTTCTCTACACCAGATAGACAATTCATAGACTCTGAAGTCCAAAAACTGCTTGCCGAAGATGTGATTGAACCTTCTGATTCTCCGTGGAGAGCGCAAGTGCTGGTAACAACAAATGACCGGCACAAGAAAAGAATGGTAGCGGATTATAGTCAGACTATCAATCGTTTCACCCAGCTTGATGCATATCCTCTTCCTCGAATAGATGAGATGATTGAGGAGATCTCGAAATATGAGGTGTACAGTACAGTAGACCTTCGCAGTGCCTACCACCAAATTCCCATAAAGGAGGAAGAGAAATTCTACACTGCCTTTGAGGCCAGTGGAAACCTCTACCAGTTCAAACGTATTCCATTCGGCGTCACTAATGGAGTCGCTTGCTTTCAACGCATCATTGACGGCCTCGTCAGAAATGAGAAAATTAAAGACACTTTCGCATATTTAGACAATGTCACTATTTGCGGTAGAAATCAGAAGGAGCATGATGAAAACTTCTCTCACTTTATGAAGTTTGCCGCTGAGTACTGCATAACTTTCAATGAGGACAAGAGCATCCTTTCCGCCAGAGAAATCAAGCTGCTTGGGTTCCTGGTTTCCAAGGGCAGCATCAAACCTGACCCTGACAGACTACAACCGCTGCGAGATCTGGCTGATCCTCATGACGCAAAATCACAACGACGGGTTGTAGGCATGTTTGCCTACTACTCTTCTTGGATCCCAAACTTTTCTGACAAAATACACCCTCTTGTCAACAACCACACTTTTCCATTACCAAAGAAAGTGAAATGTGCTTTTGGACTGTTGAAGAGAGAGATAGAGAATGCTGCTGTTACAACCATTGACCAGGATATCCCTCTTGTGGTCGAAACGGATGCTTCTGGCATAGCGATAGCAGCTACCCTGAATCAGAATGGGAGACCTGTTGCTTTCTTTTCAAGAACACTAAATCATAGTGAAAGGAAACATTCATCTGTCGAGAAAGAGGCATATGCCATTGTGGAGGCTCTCCGGAAGTGGAAACATTATTTGCTTGGAAAACATTTCCAACTTGTGACTGACCAGAAAAGCGTCGCTTTTATGTACAATAACGCTCAGAAAGGAAAGGTGAAAAATGACAAAATCCAGAGATGGAGAATTGAACTGTCGTGCTACAGCTATGACGTAGTATACAGACCTGGCAAAGAAAACCATGCAGCAGACGCTCTCTCGAGGGGGTACTGTTCTACTGCTAACTCGAACGCCGAAATACTGCAAGATCTCCACAGCACACTATCCCATCCTGGGGTTACGAGGATGATGCATTTCGTCAAATGCAGGAACCTCCCTTATTCACTAGATGAAGTGAAGAGAGTGTGTGCAAACTGTAGAATCTGCTGTGAACTAAAGCCTTCCTTTTACAAATCGACTGATGCTAACCTTATCAAGGCCACTCAGCCTTTTGAACGCCTTAGCGTGGATTTTAAAGGGCCTTTGCCTTCTTCTTCGAGGAACAAGTACCTTCTGACAATGATTGATGAGTACTCCCGCTTCCCCTTTGCTTTTCCATGTGCTGATATGAACGCCTCAACTATAATCAAATGCTTTTGTCAACTCTTCTCTCTGTTTGGAATGCCATCCTATGTGCACTCTGATAGGGGCGCTAACTTCATGTCTAGTGAGCTCAAGGACTTCCTTCACAACAAAGGTATAGCTACTAGTCGGACTACTCCGTACAACCCTAGAGCTAATGGGCAAGTGGAAAGATTGAACGGCACGCTCTGGAAGACAATAACGCTTGCGCTGAGGTCTCGTGGCCTAGAGACCCATCAGTGGGAGCTCGTTCTCACAGATTCACTTCATTCCCTAAGATCTCTTCTATGTACCGCCACAAACGAAACTCCGCACGAGAGAATATTTCGCTATAACAGGAAATCCACAACTGGTATAACTCTTCCAAGTTGGTTAACTACTCCCGGTACTGTGCTCATGAGAAGAAACGTGAGGACTTCGAAGTATGACCCCTTGGTAGATGAGGTTGAACTGTTGGATTGCAATCCTCTGTATGCTCAAGTCAGACTTCGTGATGGGAGGGAGACAACAGTGGCTCTGCGCCACCTGGCACCACCTGGAGACATGACTACATCGCTTACTGTTCCGAATGAAGCGGCTCCTTCGCCGACAAATAATGACTTAAATGTGAATGACCAGACAAATCAGATAATGCTTGTTCCTGAACCAGCTGTTATGCAGACCGGTACGCAAAATCGTAGCTTGAATCTAACAGACTCTCTGAACACCCCAGGTAGTAACCCTACGACTTCTCTCAGAGAAGAAAACTCTGAGATTCAACCGGAAGCACCTGATGAAAGTAGACCTAGTCCAAAACGCCGTCCTTTTGTTCGGACCAGGGTTTATAACTTACGGAACAGAGAAGCTTGAACTCTACGATCACCAGGACTTTTTCTATGCATACTTGATGCAATTTGTGACAATAACGTTTCATTGCATTTTTGTTCGCTAGTATTAATTGGGGGTCATTGTAATTTTGAAAACGTGTTTAATGATGTCCCCGATTACCTGAGGGGGGAAGAATGTCGTGATGTTGCTATGTTTATGTGCTTTGTGTTACTTTAATCGCTCGTCATGTACTGTTTGTTTTATCTGTTTGTCTAACTATCTGCTATCTGCTTGTGTTGAACAATAACGCACCACTAATGAATACCACTGTGCGGAGATGACGTCACAGACGTTGCAATAAACTATTTCGTCCTTCGTAGCGCCATTGCTCGGTAGAAGGATTATAAATGGATCATGCTTCTGATCCTACTACAGTTGAATGTTGAATAAAGCCAAGATAATTGGCTAAAACAGACTTCAGACTCTCCGCTTTCAATTTATTCATATCAGGCTGCAAGATATATTTATTGATAAATCTACAAGAGGCTGCAAGATATATTTATTGATAAATCTACAAGAGGTTGCAAGATATATTTATTGATAAACCTACAAGAGGCTGCAAGATATATTTATTTTATTGATAAACCTGCAAGAGGCCGCAAGATATATTTATTAATAAACCTACAAGAGGCCGCAAAACATATGTCTGGATCACCGCGATAATTGCTAAACAATCCTCTAATTATCGATTACCCAGCGAATCCCAGGCATTCAGAAAAAAGGGGTATTATGCGTGAGGGACGTCTCGGCCTTGTCTTCGCACAATGATGACAGATCTTAAATTGCTGGCTGCAAGAGGTAACAGTTTGGAAATATAATAAGAGAATAGATATTATATAATAAGAGAATAGATATTATATAATAAGAGAATAGATATTATATAATAAGAGAATAGATATTATATAATGAGAGAATAGATATTATATAATAAGAGAATAGATATTACATAACATGAAGTTTGAGTAAAAAATATAATTGCAAATAAACACGCAAGCTTGCGGTCGCTAGGGCCATCATCAGACACATATAAGTTATATCAATGGGAAAGAAAATGAAAGGGGGCACAATTAATGTATGAACAACAAGAGAAAGATTTTTTTCAAATGTATCATAATCTGACCTATGCAAAGAGAATTTAGTAATAAAGTGACCACTGACATGGTAATCAACAGACAGACCACACAAACAAAAAATTGAGATTTAAGGGGAGGAGGGGGGAAAATGTTAGTGAGACTGTATGAAGATGAGTTGGATTTTTGATAGGTGTGAGAGGATGGATGATGGAAAATGTAAGGAAATAAAAATTCTACTTAGCTTCGCTACTGATCTGTGTGATGCACACAGGTGGCTGTAAAAAGGTGAACGGGCCCTCTAGGAGACAATGTGTTAGTCTGATGTCAGTGTCAATTAATATAAGGTGTGGCTATGTAGTGGCTATTATTGAGTGGGGTGGAGGGGTTGTAGTGTGGCTACAACAGGTTGATGTGTAGAGCGGATGAGAACTAGTTAGCCCACACATGCCTGAACACATATTCCTCCTCGATGTCACCTCTCTGCATATGCCCCACTCAGGCGGGCTCAAAGCAGCACAGCATTTCCTCGATTCACGCCCCAAGGTGTGCCCTAGTACACACAGTCTTCTTTCCCTAACCGAATTGCTCCTCAGCCAGAACTCATTCGAGTTCAATGGGGAGTTCCACTACCAAGTCAATGGTGTCACCATGGAGGCAAAAATAAGGCCCAGCTAGGCTTGTCTGTTCATGGGGTATTTAGAAGCCCACCAACGAAGAGAATACACTGGCCGCCAATCGGCATTGTCATCATCATCATCATTGCCTTTCTCACCCTGGATCAGGGTATAGGCCACCAACAAACACTTTCCATCCCTCTCTATCATGGGCCAGCCTCTTTACATTATTCCAAGTCTTTCCGCTTCGTTGCACATCATTTTCTCTGGCTCTTCTCCACGTTCCGCGCGGCCTTCCTCTTGATCTCCTGCCCTGGGGATTCCAATCCAATACCTTCTTCGTGATGCTGTTTCCTGTATTGTACGTGAGGTACATCGATGACGGACGATGAAAGGCGAGACATGCTTGAGGCGTCACCACCACTGGTTGTTTACAGGAGAGGAAAATACCCCAAGGACATGTTGGTGTGTAGCAGGTTTACCAGCGTTAAACATCGCGGCACCAGATCAAGCGGTAATTCCAGGTGCAAAAACCTGCAAAATTATTCTCTAGTGATTCAGCTGAGTGCCCGGCGCCCATCGTCATCTTTCCATGTCAGATGTGGCTTTTCTTGCTCCAGTAGGAACCACGTCTATGCCATTCCATGCGCCAGATGCAATCCAGTGTACATTGGTGAAACGGGGCGCCAGCTCAATACTCGATTCAGTGAATACTTGCTTGACGCTAACAACCAAAACGACAAAGCTATAATAGCTCCATTTTAACCAGCCCAACCATGTGATTTCTACTGATATCCTGATAATGGGAATGATGTCATGGCAGTCAGGCGCGAGGCAACGCTTTGAAACAGAGCAGCGCCTTATCTTTAAGTTGGGCACTCTGGCCCCTAAGAGCATCAACATACAACACTGCATAGCTTAAGACACCAGAAGACTATCCCACTGTACAAAACGTTCAATTCCAGTCATGTTTTTATCCCACATTCTCCTCCTCCATGCCTCCAGTTATGTATTCTCAATTCTCTCACTCCTCTACACATGCACCTAGCTCTTAATTCATCAGCTAGAAACACAGGCCTTCTACTACTTCCTTTCCAAACATACACAATCATTCAGTTTCCTTTTTTCCTTTCAAGCATGTGTGGGCTAATTAGTTCTTTACTCATGCGCTATACACATCGATCTGTTGTAGCCACACTATCCCTTTGTTGTTCATTAATTGTGCCCCCTCACATTTTCTTTTCCATTTATGTCATGAGTCATTTTGCCTCACGCAGAGCCGTGAGTTGTTTTGTATACCAGGGCCATGAGAAATTAGCGGGTGGCCTTGAATGGTCTCCGCATATTATTGTTTATGTGTGGAGAATTATTGCAACGTTAAATTATTAGATTCACGCTTTTGGTTTTTGGATGTGCGTGATTAGAAGTAAGGCAGTGAGGGTGAGAAAAAGGTGGGGATGTTTGACATTGTATAAGTGTGAATCCACAAGTTTTTGCACGTTAACTGGATGGTGGAAAAGTGCAAATGTATTCCTACATTTAATATGGTGGGACTTTTCGGCCAATGTGATTGCCGCACTAACTTAGCCAGCGGATTAACCCTGCTGGGTATTTGGTCATATAAAAGATCGTGTAAGACTGAGATTCGGGGACAAGGTGGTCTAGAGGCAAGGTGCTCGCCTCTCATGCCAAGGGTCCCGGGTTCTAAACCCGGGCAGTGCAGGCATGTTGGAAAGTGGATTTTTCTCATATTTTCAAGTCCCTGGTCCTATTGGGGGGTAGGATCGAGTAGTTCTTGGAAATTGGATTTTTCTCATATTTTCAAGTCCCTGGTCCTATTGGGGGGTAGGATCGAGTACCTAGTCTTCTCGGATAAGGACGAAAAAATTCGGAGGGCCCGTGTGCACGTTGCGCACGTTAAAGATACCTTGGCAGTTGGAAATCGTAAAGAGCAGGCCGAAAGGCCGCTGCCCGGGCAAAATTGAAATTAATAGATTAAAATTTATCCATATCATCTCCCCCCCCCCCCCCCCCCCCGCCAGAACAAGAAATAATAATAAAACAAGTAAAGTGAGGTGTAAATGCCAAGGGCAGCGAACCTCCTAAAATAAAGACCTCAAATCGTAAAGATTCGGGGAATACAGACGAGCTGACGCATCGAGTCGTGAAGTACATCCGGTTTCACCAGTACCAGAACTGAGTAGTACGAAGACAGTCCTTTAACACCGGACTGAAGAAGCATAGAAAGAAAGAGAGAAGCTCATAGAAAGAGGGTTCGGTCGGACTGACCTTTAAGAGTCCACACAGCGCATTATCTATGTTCACGCCTACCCGATAGGCGTGACCAAGGTAACTTAGCTTTTCCTCCAGTAATTGAAGCAGTGCAGAGAGCGGAAGTCTGAGAAACCTACAGCTTGGACGAATGTATTGTTAACTCGTGTTTATTACAGCACGAACTCACTGTTGATTAATAGGAATGTTAAGAGTCATTAGCTGTATAGAATTGTATGTAAAAACGTCTTAATACCTGCAAGCCGAATCGTGCTTTGGCAGGAGTTGAATGTACTGGGCTTTCAGAGCCTACATTGTACCTTAAGAACCCATATTATTTCTGAGGAGTTGTCTCAAATACTAGATAAATTGATATATTGTTTTGTTATAGAATAGACCATTTTGATATTGAATGCAGTAACACTGATAGGAGCATAGTCACATAATTATGTTACATTAAGTTATAAGTGGAAGCTTTTGCCTTTTTGCTATATACCTCTATTGTCTTTTGTAAATTAATACTTATTACATATGGCCCGACCGGCCTGAAATATATATTACTGTATTTAATAATTTCTTGTGTGTTTGTGTCCGAGTGTGAGTTAGCTGCCTCTCGAGCAGTCACTTCATCCCAAAAGTGCTAACTCTGCTCGTGACAATTTATATATTAAAATATTATGTATATAATTTTATGTGCCTGGTCATAGCGACCGAAAGCTGGCGTGTTTAAAATATGTAATTTTATTTTTTTACGTAACGACCATTTCTTATATATATTCTATTATTAGATTTCCCCAATGTTACCGCTGGCGGCCAGCAATTTATGATCATTCATCAATGTGGGAAAAACGGCCGCAGTATCCCAGATGCATAACACCCCTTTTTCTGTACGTCTGGGCTTCGTTAGGTAGTCGGACATTAGAGGATTGTTTAGCAATAATTATCGTGAGGATCCAGACCTTGTAGCCTCTTGTAGGTTTATCAATAAATACATCTTGCAGAGTCTTGGAGATTTGTTCTAAACCGTTAGCCCTTACTGTGTACAGCTGAGTGTCGCTCGAATGTCGTAGTTAAGGTGAAACATGACTTACATAATACGCAGCAGCTGGAACAAGTGCAGTAAGCCCTTACTACGGATCGCTGGTTCTGCTCGGCAGTTGTAGTCAAGGCAGTTCACCATAAGATTCAAATGAGCATATGCTGCAAGTATCCAACAAAACTTAACCATTCCTACAAACTACAAGTATTGGCCTATCATTCTATAGTGCTGGACCTCATCTGGTAACTTTTTTAATTTTTTTTATTTTTTTTTATTATATATCTCTCTGTATCTCTATATCTCTCTCTCTATATATATATGTGTGTGTGTGTGTGTAGATATAGATATAGATTAGGACGTAGGTATAGATATAGATACTGTACAAAGCACTTGGCGTTCTATTATCATTACTGAACAACAAAGATCCAACAGAAGAGGAGACAACAAGAAGAACGTGGTAACTACGTAATTATGAACACATGCAAAACTGTTACCGCCGATAACAAACAACCCAAATTTGCCGGATATGCCATCGATGGCAAAAATAACATCATCAGACGCCTAAAAGTGAACTGGACAAAATCACATTGGATAATGCTACACGAAAAGAAAATGTGTTTTACAGTCATAACATTTTAAATAAGAATCCCTGAAATTTAAACACAATAGCTCGATACAATGAAACTTTGTTAGATTGGTGGAACCTTAAAACATTAATCTAGTACCTTTTTTTTTTACTTTTGTCATTCGGGCTGTAGAGTTGAGCAAAATTTCTATAAACAATGTTGAATTCGTTCTATGAACGGGGGGAAACAAGGAACCAATCTGGAGCAAACTCACAAAGATCAGGGTATGTCATAAAAACACATAAGCATTGTCATATGATTTTTCCAGCCATCCTGGAGTTACAGAATAGAAGACTGATTTAAAAAACAAAAATCGAAAGTAAAAGTAATCGGGAGTTATTGGTGTTAATGGCAAAGACGACAATAAATAAGTAATTTAAATGTTTGTCATTTCTGTAACAATCGCCCCGCACATCACCAAATCATAAGACTGAGCAGCACAGTCATTGGTCTATCACTGAACCAGCGGTTGTTCCCGCAGGCGAGGCAAAAGATTAAACTTTTTTGTTTAGTTTTGTTGTTCTATTTTAGGAGGTGCTGCGGTAGGGATAGTGGATAGTTTCCCCGTGAAACCGAAAAAGGAGAACATAGCTCACCAGTGAATACAACTTTCAATACATTCTCTGTTTGGCTTTACTTGGAAATTGTAATACTTTCCCTGCCATAATACTTTATCTCTTTAGATTGAGATTCCCTGCATTCGGCAATATATTACAGTATTGTTTTTTGTTTTTTGTTTTTCAATTTGATTCTTGTTGTTTTATGGGAGTGGAATATTTGACCCGATGTCTTTTTTTTTCTACAATTGTTTCCCTCTTGTGCCTGCACACGGTTGAAAATATGACTGGTAGGCGAATGAATTTTAATCTGAGCTTATCAAAAGGAACCAGAAAATGAGTTGTTTTTTTTAAACAATTTTTAAAAGGATGGCTGGAAGTTGGATGCAAAGGAGATTGGGTTAAATTGTTGCTGAGTACGAAAATTCTGCCGCCACTACTTTTTTAGAATTTTTTGCGGATGTTTTTGACAGGTGAGGAACAACGAGATGAAATAAAACATGTCTGTATAGAAAATTATAAATGTTTGCTAATTTGAAATATATATCGTTCATTGAGGATTTTCTGTTACCTTTCTATCAGTATTTTGTCCACAGTCTGAAGTAAAGCTGGGGGTTTTCAGGTCAAATAATTATACATGTTTGTCTTTGGCTTCGTTTACAGCTTGTTGCAGAGATCGACTACAAGGATTTGTTCTGACAAGTTTTGACCCAAATGGCCATACCGTCTTCAGTTATACAGATATGACGAAGAGAGGTTTATTCAAGTACATTGTCACATCTATCACAGATACACAACCAGTCATTAGTGTTCGAGTCAATGTAACAAAGGCTGTCTTTAACAATGATCAAGTACCATTCCTAGCTCTGTGCGAAGTGGAACTTTACGGTGGTGAGTTAGATGGCTCAAATCGCTGTTACTCGCCTACATGTAATTATAACCATCAGTGGATTCAACATTGTAATTATCATTTGAACCGAACATTTTTAGTATACTTTGGTAATTTAATGATATCACTGTCTCTATAGTATTAAAATGTTCTGATATGAAATCATAATTGTATTGAACTGTTCAATTTAATTACCGTATTTTTACTTATTAATGAGATTTTAATAATTTTTTTAAAATATATTATCTAGTGATTATATTACTAGTATCAGAGGAGTTGGGTACACTGTTTAATTGTATCATACGATATTTCCCACACAAAACTGCTATTTTATCACCACTAAATTAGTTTTTCTTTACCAAAGATACAGTGTGTTAAGAGCTGCACCTGGTTTTCTCATGATTTCTAAAGCCATTGTATATACAAGAATAGGTCTTATAAGTTTTGTCTCAAATGTACATAAGTCGTGAACCAGACTAAGGCTGGCGTAAGCGCCAGATTGGTAGTTCGCCACCCAATATTATGTATCACATTAAAACACTACTCACTGCCCACACTGCAGCATTCTGGGCTTTGAATAGTGATTTAGTGTGATGTATAATAATTAAACGGCGAGCTACCAGTTTGACACCCACACCAACCTTGATCTGGTTCGCCCTTAAAGTGGATGTGCTGTGTTTTATGCAGCGGAACACATATCTAAGCATTAGCTGCTACCATGCTTTCCAGAATTCATTTAAATCATCTTATCAAAGTAAAAATCCAGCCACAGGTTGTCTAATTTCACGTGGTGGTTCAGAACGTCAAAATTAACAATGTTTTTTAATCACCTAAACCGTTATTTTAGACTCAGCATGTCAGACAGGGAAATTTGGCAGAGAATGTGAGAAAGATTGTAACTGTGCTGTACAAAGTGAGGCATGTTTTGTCAGTACTGGAGGATGTCCGTCTGGATGTGCTGCTGGATTCTATGTCGAGGATTGTCACACAGGTAATTTCAATCTTAAACATGTGTGCTCTTGTAGTAAAATATACTCTTTCCAGTTTTATTATAATTGTTAAATCTTAATGACTACATGCTCAATATCCAAAATCCCCCCCCCCCCCTCAACTTCCACCCCCGCCTACATCATCTCTCTTTTGTACATTCACGTTAAAGGTTTTTCACAGATTGAGCACTGTCAAAAGAACTTGTCATTCAGTGATTGTGGGCAAAACTATGAGAGTACAACTATGATGAGAGAGAGAGTCAGTTATGTTAATCTCAAACATCAAATCTCAAAAAAATCAACCTATGGATGCCAATGTCGAAGCTATTTTGTGTATGTGTGTGTGTATGTGTGACGGAAGCAAATTTCTCGTCTGAGATAAATAAAGATTCTGATTATGATATTCACCACCTTCACTAGTATTTGTTTTCTGATCTATTACCGCTATCTCCTCCCAGACTGTCCACCCACACGTTATGGTATCAGCTGTAGAGAAAAATGCAGCATCAGCTGTAGAGGCCAGTTATGTGATAGGGTGACTGGAAATTGTCTACAATGTTTACCTGGCAAGTTGGGAGACAAGTGCGAGAAAGGTTAATTATATTTTATTTTCATCTAATTACTATTCGTATAGTTTATACAATGAAGGCAAAAGCTGGTTCGTTGCCATTTTGCTTGACTATACAGATATCCCATGACAGTATTAAGTAAAAACTGTTGAATAACCTGCCTCTGTGTCTTCAAGAGGATGTTCAGCTCGGAAGTTAGATGGTTTGTAATATTTTGTCTTATTTTATTCATAAAACATGTAGTTTTCTACCTGAAATCCTTAACTTATTTTTCGTGGGCGGCGGGGGGGGGGGGGGGGTACTCCACAAAATTAATGTGTGGGTTTAATTGCAGTAATTTGAGCAAAATTGTCGAACCCGTATCTCTAAGATTAAACATCCCAGTTTGCTACCCTGGTTGGAGAAGATGCAATGATTGAAGAGGATTGGGAGGGGGGTGTTGTAACGGCAGGACAAACTTAAGCAGCCAATATTCTGGTTTTCTTTTAATATGTGTCTTGGCATGTCAGTCTGTGACTATTGGTACAGTACGGTTACAGTATTATTTCAGCTTTTAATGTTTCCCCTTTCATGCTACACAGACTGTCCAATAGGAAGATATGGCCAGAAATGTAATGAAACTTGCAGTGAACATTGTGTTGGTGGTGCAATGTGCAATCCAGTCAATGGGTCATGTCTTCATGGGTGTGAGCCTGGCTATACCTCACCCCAGTGTAATGAAAGTAAGTGTGAGGAAGAAATGCATTTGCTTACAAGTGTTCGGTGACAAAATTATAAATGTTCTCATTGAAATATTTTGTTTTTCTATGATGAAGAGAAAATTATACATGTCACTGGCGAGGGTTTGACGTAATTTATAGTGCCAGTAAAGAATCATATTTTATGTGCATTTTATAGTCGACTATCTTGTACATGATCACATTGAGTGTGTAGGGTGCAGGTGCCTGTGTGTATGGAGGGAGTGAGAAAAGAGAGAAGGGGAGACACACAGAGAGAGAGAGAGAAGGGAAGACACAGAGAGAGAGGGAGAGAGAGAGAATAATAATATGCAATTATAAAATGTTATCAAACTGGACAATTAAAGGTCATGAACACAACTTTATATTTGACCTTTAAGGGGTTTTCACATTGTCCTAATGTCCCTTTTCCATTGTCAATATTACAAAATAAAGAATGCCCTAAGAAGGTCTATGGTCCAGGCTGCACCATGACTTGTAGTACTAAGTGTAAAGTGAATGAGACAGCAGCACCAGCCGTGTGCCATCATGTCACAGGTCTCTGTCTACTGGGATGTGTCAATGATACAACTGGTGATGAATGTTCAGGTCTTCCTGGCAGTGGATCAGGTCAGTAATAACTCAGCTTTCTTCAAGTATCCCAATCTACTGCTTTGTTTGCTGATGTTTATATGGTAAACTCTGTTTGTGCAAACTGTTTATAAATTTATGTGTATACATTTACCATCTCTGAAAATAATAATTATCACACCATTGACACTCGTTTTCTTGGCTTATTCTTATTCCGTCTTCCATCTGTTCAGGTGTTCCACTTGATCATATTCATCATTAGTTTAATTAAAGGGGTCTATTATGGCTAGCAAGAATTTCATATCCAGTGGGAAATTATGCCTAACCCGTGAAAAGGTGTCTGAGGACAAATATCCACCTTTATGCTCTCCAATAATTGGCCTTATTTTGGAACAGGTGGAGTGGGCAGAGACTTCAGATATATCTCTTCCCTTACCCCTCTAGGGGACAAGGTGGTCTAGAGGCAAGGTGCTCGCCTCAAGTGCCAAGGGTCCCGGGTTCGAAACCCGGGCTGTGCAAGCATGTTGGAAATTGGGATTTTTCTCATATTTTCGTGTCCCTGATCCTATTGGGGGGTAGGATCTAGTACCTAGTCTTCTCGGATAAGGACGAAAAATTCGGAGGGACCGTGTGTGCACGTTGCGCACGTTAAAGAAACCTTGGCAGTTGGAAATCGTAAAGAGTAGGCCGTACAGGCCACTCCCCGGGCAAAATTGAAACTAAAAATTAATAGATTAAAATTCAGCCATATCACCTCCCCGCTCCATATCTCCAACAAACAAAAAAAAAATGTACATAATTCATTATTAATTATTAAAAATAGGGAGAACCCCTAAAAGCAGACTACACGGAGGAATGCACCTCCTACAACACTGTTGAATCCACGTGTATCGACCATGTCGTTCCAATGGATCAAATCAACACTGTCGAGAGGGGGAAAATGCACCACGGGCTAGGCACTTTCTCCATATCCACAGCTCTGGCATGCAGCACAAAAACTATTTACTATTTAGCTGCTGACCGTCTGCCAAGACGAAAAGAGCCAATTATATTATACCCCTCTAGGTTCTATAGGACCAACCCTTTCTTTCCAAGTGCTTAAGTAGATTTTTAGAAATGTTTTCCAAGAGTATTGTGAGACAAAAATTTGAAAATGTCTGTTAAAAAAAAAAAAAGGTGAAGTGTATATATATTTTTACTTTTATAACCAAATTCAGGGAGTTTTGAGATAGGAGCTTGGCCAAAGTTATTCATTTCCTGTTATCTATTACATATTTACAGTATTCTGTAGATCATTTTCGTAGTTTCATTTCTCAGTCTGTGGTTACATATAGTTGACACATGTGACACATAGTTGATTATAGGCCTTGTCAAGATTTCTGTGGTGCTTTTGATCCTCGCAACCAATGTTTGTCTGATTTTCAGGAGATACTGTTTTGCCTGTCATGTCCATTCCTGAAACTGGTACATAAACATTTTTTTAAATTTAATTCACTATGTTGTAAAAAAAAAAAAGCAGAGTGATTTGAAATAGAATGCACTTTAAGCCAAATGTCGCCGAACCATTATGGCTACGGTACTTGTGTAGAGCTAGTTGACCTTATTTCTTCATGTCACGACGTCTGTGGTTTACCTGAGTAGTTTGAAAGTTTTGGTGATTTGTTTTTCTTACCCTGCCTTATAATTCTTAAACGAATATTTCAGGACCTGGAGATGGTGAAGGTGATGTTGGGTTGATCGCAGGTATTGTTGTGGCCATTCTCGTGCTTCTAGCTATTGTTGGAATTATTGTAATTCTGTGGAGGTAAGAAATGCTCTATATTATATGGCACTTACTTATTAATTGGATTATTACTTAATCATTATGAAGATATTTTTAACTACTGACTGCGATAGGAAAACGTTATAGAGTTCTCTCTGAATAAAATTTAGGTTTTGCCACACATATGCATATGATATGATCCAAGTTTGGTTTACATAGAAAAAGAAAGTATACCTTCAAATAACTTACTTGTGCTCATGCTGAGGTATTCTATATGCGTCTGTTCATGGGGCAGTTCGGCGTCTGCGCAATAACAGAATGCTGCATCTGTTTAATGTTCAATTCTAGTGTTAGTTTATGATGTAATTCGTGTTACGAATCAGTCGGATTCGACTTTATTGAATACACACACATATATTATATATATATAGTTCTATATCTCTAACTGTTGTATCAGGAGGCGAAGACGTTTTTCAGGAGAGAAACTATCTGTCATTGACGGCGCTCAAATACAAGAAGAGACTGGACTCCCTGAGATTCCAAATTCCGCAGTCTCAAGTAATCAAGGTGAATACAATGTAAACAACGTTTACATTCAAAAAGTACAGTAAATGTTCTTTCAACAACTGACACAGAAAATTCGTGGACGCCAATTGTAACTGGACTTCACAATTCTCATAATGAAGCTTTTTTATTACTAAACTAGTCACTGCCGCATTCTTTAAATAGTAAAAAAACAACAACAAGGCCATTAGTTTAACCGAAAGAAATCAGCACAAAAACATTGAGGCCGAGATGCGTAGGTCCATCCACAAAATGCAGCGATTAATAGATAGATAGAACGGTATACAGTGTGCAGTGGTGAGCATCGAGAATTTTTCAGGAAGTCACCATGTTAAGGACCTATTGTGTTCAGGAAAATAAAGGATCGGAGGTAGTCAATTAACGACACAAAGTAATCTCAAAAAACTATTACCTCACTATTTCAAGTCTTCAGGTAATTATTTTAAAAAAAAAAATAGAACCTTCTACAGGTCAAAAGAAAGGCACCAGTAAAATTTCAAGCCAATTCGAGCTGTACGAGCGGTGGTAGGTCTTGTTAAAAATCCCGCGAGTTTGTTTTTTTTTATTATTATTACAATAAGATTAGATCTACCTTGTAATCAATCATGATCATGTTGTAAATTAATCACAGATGTCAGTTCTGCTTTTCATTTTATCATAAGTGGGTTGTCATTTTCCCTTTTTCTTTTTAGCATATAGATAAATATTTCATGGCGCTAATTATAGTCTATGAAAAGTAAGTTTTAAAAATTTCTGAGTATTAAAGTTTTAAATATTAATATATATCTATAATATATATATAATACGCACCCTTTTTAGGTAATATACAATTTTATTTTATAGTTCACTTTAAGTGCCAGCCCGTGAGATAATATCTGGCAGGCCTACTTTACGGCAAACTCATAGCCCCGGTTAGGCCTAGAACAAGCTCCCAGTAATTTCATTCTGCGGAAAGAAAAGTCAAGACATTGTCTGGCAGGCCTACTTTACGGCAGATTCACAGCCCCGGTTACGCCTAGCATCCTGGACTACGCTGGGCAGAACGTTTAGAACAAGCTCCCAGTAATTTCATTCTGCGGAAAGAAAAGTCAAGACACTGCCGGCATGTTTTGTTTATTTTAAAATGTAATACATGACCTGTTTTTAAGGGACAAAGCCCCGGGGTGGGGAGAGGGGGGTGTAGTGACAGGACCTTCCTTCCTCCTGCTTCTTGTTCTTCCTTTTTCTAAAACCATCTGGCGCCAACTAAAAAACAAGGAACAAGACACAAGAATCAAACAACAAAGTATGAAGAGAAAGAACAAGAACAAGAAAGAACGACAAGAAACCAGAAAACCATCAAGAACAGGGAACCAACAAGTCGTCGGCTTAGGCCCCCGACAAACAAAAGACAATTCAGTCATGGTCTATGAAAATCTCCCTCACCCCTATAAGGATGTTTATGTTTGACTATTCATTTTACACGGATATATCCCAAACCAAAATTATGGACTGACTTTCATGTGTAGTTCCCATGAATTATTGTCATTGTTTATCTTTTACGAAATATTGAAACAATATTGATTTGAAGAAAGGTAACCCAGCTTTCACTGATCGTCTTGGACAAAACGATGTGCTCTGATCATCCACAGACAAAACACTTACAGATATGCATGATCATCTACATAATATTTCAACAGAAAATAGTTCTACGGCAATTCTCGTGACAGATCTGGATAATTTCATGTCCATCCATGGGACAGAATTTTTGAAGACTCAGTTTGAGGTTTGTTGAAAATCAATATTTCATATCTGGTCTTACGTATACGTTGGTTTCATTATCACAAAGGAGATAATCACTTCTTGCATTCAAACTACATTATTTACACTATAATACATATTATATAATGTTATTATTGGATTTTGGAAGGAGAGTTCCAGTAAATCCTGAAGCTAACACCTGATACAGGAAATCTAAATCTATAAGTCGGGAAAAATTTAGATAATTTCAAAATAAATATTTTTTTGCCTTGAGGGAAGTCTACTTACTTTTTTCTTTTACTACCTTCGTCCTGCTGAACTCTTTATTTATATATGTATGTGCTGTTGGCATTTTATGAAACATGTTTTTGTCTTTCAATCGTCTTTCAATTCTGTCATTGACTAACAGAATTAGAACAGTGTGAGAATCTGTAAATAGCTTTTATATAAATGTTCTGCATTAATAGTTTGCTTCGTCATCTGCTATCACTAAATTGGTTCAAACCACTAACAAACCTGTACATTTTTGTTCTCACTGATGTACTGTAGAATGTTGCTGCTATCAATGTGAACTTGTCCATGAGCATAGGCCTCAGTGTTGCCAACAGGCACAAGAACAGATCCAGGAAACTAAGTGCATGTAAGTTTACATTTGGGGAATAAAATATAAATTTTTTAATAATATACCACAAATTTGAATCATTGTGTCGATGGTTTTCATGTGGTCCTCTTTCAGACTCAAGACCACGCTGGGGGAATGCTCCTTTTATTAAATCATAATTATTGAAATAGATTATTTTATCATATAACAAAGTTTTATCATAATAAATCTACAACAGTTAAATTATAATCATTGAAACAGTCTGGTTAGCCAGGGAGCAACATTATGGAAATCTGAAGTCAAGACTGATGTCAAGGTTGCACATGGGCAATGTAGATCCCTAAGTTACGACATTATGCTGATGTCGTTTTGATGTCAAAAATACTCATCTACAGTAATCCTACTAGCTCTATGAATTCCTGTAAAATTCACATTGACAAAGATTGCTGGCTCGGTTATTTTCAGAAAACAAAAATTTAATGAGTTTTACTCAATAGTCGCGTATCTATCGTTTTCCCAACTTTCCTTTGGCCATTTGTTTGAGGTTCTGGTTTGGTTGAGTAGATTTTTTCTCATTTAGAAAGTCAGAACTTTGTTCTTTTAAACAGTAACAAATTTCTGAATGTCTGAACTTTCAGTGGAGTAAAAAACCAGCCCATTGCAATATTATTTGATTCTATGACTTTTGTTGACAGACGACCACTCCAGAGTGCATCTAAAAACCAGCAAAGGCAATGAAGTGGATGATTACATCAATGCGTCTTACATCCAGGTGATTTAAGTAGATAATATTAGATTTGTGTGCGTGTGTGTGTGCGTGTGTGTGTGTGTGCGTGTGTGCGTGTGTGCGTGTGTGTGTGTGCGTGTGTGCGTGTGTGCGTGTGTGCGTGTGTGTGTGTGTGCGTGTGTGTGTGTGCGTGTGTGCGTGTGTGCGTGTGTGTGTGTGTGCGTGTGTGTGTGTGTGCGTGTGTGCATGTGTGCGTGCGCGCGTGCGTGCGGGTGTGGGTGCGTGCGGGTGTGGGTGGGTGGGTGTGTGTGTGTGTGTGTGGGCGTGTGCGTGTGTGGGCGTGTGGGCGTGTGGGCGTGTGGGCGTGTGCGCGTGCGCGTGCGCGCGTGCGCGCGTGCGTGCGTGTGTGCGTGTGTGCGTGTGTGTGTGTGTGTGTGTGTGTGTGTGTGTGTGTGTGTGTGTGATTCTTGTTACAGTCATTGGTTTAAAAACACAGACAAGATACCCTGTCTATACCGTTCCCGTGTGTACAAATATAGATCTGAAGCCTCGCTCAGCTTTCAAAGCCAAGTATCCTTGTCTTTTGATTCCACCATTAAAAGACATGGTTTTAAGCAAGACTGAAGGAACGTATTCCAGTATCCTGATATTAACAAAAAAGATGATTTACGATCTGTAAGAATATCATTAAAATTGAAGCCATTATAATGCATTTTTCACTAGAAACTGCGTGTTTGAATAACATTGAATATGACCATAATGTTCCAATTTGTATTCTATTCATATAATATGTGACTGATTGCTGTTGTAACTACACCATCAAATTTATCGACATAAATGTATGTTTTCACAGGGCTACGACAAGAAAGAGAAATTCATTGCATCTGAAGGTCAGAGGCTTTCATTCATCATAATAAACTGTTTGTAGCTTTTTATTGTCTGCAGCATCTTAAGTTGGCAATTTTTCATGCAGTACATTTTAAAAGTTTATATTCGTTTATTAGCTGTCTCTTTTGAAGTCGGCTTAAAATATAATGCAGTGCACATGTCAAGAATATTGGATTTTAAAGGTAACAAAGGAGATTTTTCCTTAAGGAAATCTGTCATTATGACCAATCGTTATTGATTTTGATATGCGGCACTGAATAATTAGTTTAAAATATGTCATTAACATTACCAGTTGCCAGGTAATTTCCTCTGCAATAACCAGAGGAAATTCAACATGTCCTACAAATTTTTGTGTTTATCGGTTTATTTAATCGGTTTTGCTCATGCCAATATTGGAATCATCCCTGTCAAAAATCAATCGGCAACAATTATTGACAATAAATCACCCAGCTAACATCATTATATCAGCTTGACGTAGATTTTAGTAGAGATTGACAGGATTACCGTTAGAAGTAGATTCCTTACATTAAACTGACGTCGGCGGGATGTCATTCCTATGTGAAAACTGACCTTACTCCCAGCTTAGGGTTGCTTGGCGGGCAACTTTTGATGTTTGTCCCCCAGTTGATGAAAGTGTAGCAAAAGGAAAAGAAAATGATGAAAGATTAGAATGTCAGAGCTCAGTTCAATATTTGTCCCAGCAATCACATCTCTGCAAACGTAATCTAATTTTGTCTTTTTTTAAGGACCTAGTAAGATCAACAAAAATGATTTTGTCCGGATGCTGTGGCAACAAAGACCTGATAAGGTGGTGATGCTGACAAATCTGACTGAAGATGGAAAGGTGAGACCATAGATTCATGTAAATATATTACAAGAATTTGTGTACATATTCAAATGTTTTGTCGAAAACCAAACTTTGTAAATTTATCTGAAATAATATTTGCAGAATAAAAAAAAACAAAATTCTTTATGATTATTCTTTACGTCATAGTTTGTGACTTATATTCAGGAACCCGTAACTGGAAAAATGTCACTTGAACCTTGCTTGAACGATGAATGATTTTACAGTCTATTGGTTTTTTTTTGACCGAATGATGCCTTTAATTCCTTGGACTTGTTTGAGTACTAGAAAGGACGATGGAAAGTGTTTTTAGGCTGCAAAGCGAAAACTACCTTTCAGCTAATATCTTTAGCCTTGTTCCTCTCATACCTCTTTACATGAAAAACAACCGCTGTCCAGCAATAGAAGCAAATTTAGAAAAGGCATCTTCTTTTCAGCCAATGGACTTTCAAATTTTAAAATGCGAATTTCTCCAAACCTTCATTTTGTGACAACTGACGTTTTTCCCCTGTAGTCTTCAACACTATCTCCATTTTATACAGGAAGCATTCTAGGTTTTCATGCACGCATGATCTTATTAAAATCGACCCCCCACCCCACCCCACCCCAACGCCCCTCTCCCAAGACAGTAACCTCCTTCAAATAAGACATTGACTTAGAATGGCTGCAACGGAAGCAATACTGATAGAGTATATATGGCCTTTAGCGTCTTTACAGACGGTCTTAGCAGCTAGAATATTCACTTTCATTTTGACTGACAGCTTCTCTCGTGGCTTATTCTACCAATGTTTGACCCGAGAGTGCGATGGCAGTGATTGCAGGTCAGTCTTTTGGGTTCACTTTGGCGAGTGTTTTCATTCCGCCTCCGTCGTTTTGTCAGGTATGTTTCTTTTGCCTTGAAGTCTATTGCGAGCGTGCCACTGCGCAATTTTTGTCTCCATCTGCTTCGATCATTTGCAAGGTTCTCCCATTCATTGGGGTCGATGTTGAATGCTTTCATCGTGACCTTGCAAGTGTCTTTGAATCGCAGATGTGGCCTACCTCTGGGTCGGTTGCCAGTAGCAAGTTCCCCGTAGAGAATTTGTCTGGGGATGCGATCATTTTCCATACGGTGGAGATGTCCAAGCCACCGCAGTCTTTTTTTGCCTAGGAGAGCCTGAGTTGATGGAATGTTGGCTCGGCTCAGAACTTCGATATTTGAGATCCTGTCTTGCCACTTGATCTTGAGAATTTTGCGTAGGCAGCGCAGGTGGAAGGAGTTGAGGGATCTTTCATGTTTGGAGTAGGTGGTCCATGTCTCTGAGCCATACAGCAGGGTGCTTAGGACGCAAGTTTGGTACACGAGTACCTTTGTTTTGATGGTCAGCTTGCTATTGTTCCACACCCTTTTTGAGAGTTTGCCAAAAGCTGTGGCCGCCTTTCCTATTCTGGCATTTATTTCAGTTGTTATGTCTGTGCTACCACTGATGGTTGAGCCTAGGTAGCAGAATTTTCCCACTTGCTCCAGAGGAGAGCCATTCAGCATGATTGGTTTGGGGTTTCGCAAGCCTTGTGTCAAAACTACAGTTTTTGAGACACTGATCTTTAGCATGAATTTGTCACAGGCTTTGGCAAGGCTATTGATGAGAGCCTGGAGCGTGGTTTCATCGTGGGCCACGATTGCAGCATCATCTGCGAAGAGGAGCTCTTGTAACATAATATGCTCTGTACGAGATTTTGCTTTTAGTCTGGCAACATTAAAAATGGAGCCGTCCACTCTGGTGTTAATAAGTACTCCACCTGAACATTGACCAAAGGCATTCTTGAGTAGGGCTGCAAAATATATACCAAATAAGGTAGGAGCAAGAACATATCCCTGCTTCACACCGCTGTTTACAGCAAATGAATTGGATGTGCAGCCCTCAAAGTTGACACATGCCCTCATGTCAGTGTGGAAGGATGCAATAAGTTTTAGCAATGTTGGTGGACAGCCTATGGATTTAAGGACTGCATACAGGCCAGATCGGCTTACGGTGTCGAAAGCCTTTGTTAGGTCCACAAAGCATGTTATAAGCGGCCTGTTTTGTTCTTTACATTTTTCTTGGATTTGCCGAAGTGCAAATATCATGTCAACAGTTGATCGTTTGCTTCGAAAGCCACATTGTGTTTCTGGTAAGACTTTTTCCGCCAGTTGTTGAAGGCGGCAGAGGATCACGCGAGCAAAAGCCTTTCCAGTAATGCTGAGGAGGGATATGCCTCGATAGTTGTTGCAGTCGCCTTTGTCTCCTTTGTTCTTGTAAAGTGTGACAATTTTGGCGTCTCTCATATCATGTGGTATCACGCCTTCTTTCCAACACTGCAGTAACAGATTATACAGGTGTGGTAATAGTGGGCCTTTTAGGTCTTTTAATACCTCTGCAGGAATGTTGTCACTTCCTGTGGCTTTTCCAGCAGACAGGTGGTCGATTGCATTACAAAGCTCGACTAAGGAAGGTTCAGCGTCAAGTTCGGCCATTATTGGCAGTTTTTGGAGGTGTTCCTCAAAATCTGGTGGAATATTTTTCTCAGTTGAATACAACAGAGAGTAATGCTCTACCCACCTATTCAGTTGTTCATTTTTATCTGTGATGGGTTCACCATTTACAGACTTAAGTGGGGCGCTTTTGGTGATGATTGGCCCAAGAGCTACTTTCATCTGACTAAAGGCGGTTTTCATATCTCCCTTTTCATTTGCCTCTTGTATGCTGTTACACAAGTCTGTCCAGTATTTGTTGGCGCAACGTCTTACCTCCAGCTGAAGTATAGCTTTTGCATTTTTCAAACAAGTTTTTGTACTCTGATTGCAATTTTTGTTATACTCATTGAAAGCAGATTTCTTTTGCTCAATGAGAGGTAGGAGAATTTCGCTGTTCTGGGCTACCCAGTCGTTGTTTGAAACTTTATGCTGTCCAAAAGACTTGATGGCACAGTCATGAATTTTTGAACTGAGAGTGTTCCATGTTTCATCTACCGAGTCACATTGGGTGACATTATCCATGCTTTCAGCAAATAACTTTTCAAATGACTTTCTATTTGATTCATCTCTGATTGCTGTTACATTGATCTTAGGGATTGAAGGGGCTTTTGATCTGTATATTTTCTTGGCCGAAATTTTGATTTTGCTGACTACCAGTGCATGGTCGGTGTCACAGTCAGCACTGTGGAGGGAACGAGTTATTTTTATACAGCCCAAACTCTTCCTCCTTGAGAGAATAAGATCTAATTGATGCCAATGGCCAGACCTGGGATGGCGCCATGATGTTCTTTGGCATCTCTTAAGGTCAAAGTACGTGTTTGTAACACATAATGAGTTTACGGAGCATAGCTCCAGAAGGCGCTGCCCGTTTTCGTTGATGTTGCCAATGCCGAAGTGCCCAATGCACTTTGGCCATGCGGAGTGATCTGCTCCCACTCGAGCGTTAAAGTCACCCAGAATTAGCAGGCCTTCGGTGAGAGGGATGTTGTGGAGAGTCCTCTGCAATGCCTCGTAGAAAATGTCTTTGGTTTCGTCAGAGGAGGTAAGTGTTGGGGCATAGACACAGATAATGTTGGTAAAACTAGACCGGGTGTTCAGTCTGAGTGTCATGATGCGTTCTGACACTCCAATTGGAGTTGCGATCGAATTGATAAGGGAGTTTTTTATGGCGAAGCCCACGCCGTGGATTCTCGGCTGTTCGCTGCTAAGGCCCTGCCAGAAGAAGGTGTAGTTTTCTTCTTTGACTGACCCGGAGTCGGGAAGTCGAGTTTCTTGAAGGGCAGCGATGTCGATGTTTAGTAGCTGAAGTTCTCGATCAATAATTTGGGATTTCCTGATGGAGTCAATATCAGTGAGATCTTGCTGTTGCAAGCCTGGGCGCATTTTTCTGACGTTCCAGGTACCAAGTTTTAGTATTTTTCTGTTTTTGCCAGGTGCACACTTTACGTCAGCTTTTCGACTTTTGGTCTAGCTCCAACCACCTTATGAAGCAGGCTGACGTGGCGGAACAACACCCAACTGCCTGGGGGCTGCCCAGGTTACGGCGGGCGGTAGTTGATCAATGCAGCTGAAAAGCCGCTCCCACCGACAGAGGGGACCCCTGGCGCTCATCCGTACGCCAAATGGATTGAGCTTATCACCGGTAACTGCCACCTCCCGTGTTGTGCCCATCCGTAACGGATGGCTGGAGTGTCCTCTCCAAATCGGAAATGGGTGGGCTTATAGAGGAGAGACAGACGCTTGCCAAGCCCGAGCAAACGCCTCCTCGTTTTGCTGCCTTGCCTGGGCTATTTTTAAGAGATGGTGCTTTGCCCAGAGGCACCACCCCTCTCTCTGCCATTCTAGTTAAACCCAAGGGAGAGACCAGGTCAATACATTTGGAACTAGTCCGGCTGCAGGAGATGCTGGAAGCCAGTTTGATGCAGTTCTCCCTGACAACCACCTTCGGGTCTCCACTCCTGGTTTTCTGTCTGGGTTTACTCCCATAGCCTTTGCTATCATAGCAACACACAAGGCAGTGTGGTATTTGTATTCAGGGTTACCTTCCCCTAGTCTTCCTCTCTCCCGAGATGACCCACAAGACAGTGGGGGTGACAGTAGCAGGCTGTATTGTGTACTGTCATACAATAGCAGAAAACTCTGGCCTGACATGAGAATGGCTGCAACGGAAGCAATACTGATAGAGTGCATGCAGTAATAGGGGTGGCTTATTAAGTTTTTCACTCTTTGTTACAAAGATATCTTGCTTTTGACAAACATCCAACTGAAACTGAATAAAGTGAATGTCTAAACCCCCACAGCCCAAGTGTGAAAGGTACTGGCCAGACGATGACGAGGTAACATTTGATAGAATTACAGTAGAGCTGAAGACAACTCATGTTTTCTCTGACTTTATTATCAGAAAACTTGTCTTGAAAAAGGTAAGGAAAAAGTTATTTTTTAAAGTGTTCAAGTCATCTAGTTTTAATCACAAAGGCTACATTTAAAGTCTTGGTCCATCTATATCATAGCATGATTATTGTTGACAAAATGCTGAAGGGAGAGTGACATTGGCTTTGCAGTTTGATACAATGCAAAGGAAATAATTTAGTTTATAGTAAATGAACTTGTAACGGTAGAAAATAGGGCAAACTGTTTGTTTTTTCAACCCCCGTGCCATGGTATGCAACTAAGGAGAATACTCAGTAAGTGGCATAATTTGAAAGGCTTCTAATGAGGTGAAGTATTTGATTATACAAACAATCGCCATACATATCTAGTGTTTAAATATTAATTTATTGAAAGAATTTATTAAAACCAATAAAGTTATTACAATATGTATTCAAATCAAGGACTACTCTATGAAAGGACGGCACGGCCGAATTTCTGACATCGCTAGCGAAGGCCATTTGATTATTGACACCTACATCCTTATTATGACACCTAAGACTAACCTATTGTAACCAATGTTGCATCCAAACATAATCTCAGTTTTACCACAGTTAATGACGATACCATACAGTAGAACCTCTGGCATAAGACCTCAGTATGTAATAACACATGCAATTTGTCCTTGAAATCAACCTTTTCTATTGGATTTTTTTAACCACCTTAATTATAGCACATTCCATGAATCAGGACCATTTCTGTAGTCTTATAGCAATGGTTCCTCTGTATACTGAAACGAAAAATAACTCACCATGTTGCAGCCCAAATTAGTCAGCGAGCCGTGCCTTCTTGATGGAGATCTGGTACAGAGCTGAATTTCTTTGATGGTCCTTTTCCAAATTATGAATCCCATGCAGAAGAACATTTATTTTGCCAGGCGTCGCAACTGATGTTTAGAAAATAATCCAAAACCATAGTAGTTGTTCATGGTGAGAAGAATGTTGACAAGTCTTTGACGGCAGCATGCTTTATGTTTGGATTTCTTCACAAAGCACAAAACAGTCCTTGCCAACTCATATGTGCACACATGTGGGACAGTCAAACAACCCCTTGAAACTTCTTGGATGAAGTCTTTTACTTGGCTTGACAATAAACACTTCAGCAAGTGAACTGAATCATACAACAAATACCAAGCTCACTGATCATTCAAAGGATGTACAATCTCAAAGTCAGTTCTTCTTGTGAATAATTTGCAGTATTGCTGATTGATTTTATGATTGTCAGTCATGGACCCTAAAACAATCCCACCTGTCTTCTCAACAACAGCAGCAGCTTTCTTGACAACAGTGAATTGGTAGGCAGCTGTTAGGTTGTTAACAGGAGTAACAGATACCATAACACTAGGTCCACCATGCAAACATTTCATCATGACACATAACATAGAGCTTGACTTGGAGTCTGGGTCATTTTTTGACATGCCATTGAGAACACCCCCTGAAAAGGCGACTCTTTGGCGAATTTTCACTTCATCGACTAACAAAAAACAATGTTTCTGCTGAGCATTCTTTGCTTTCTGAAATGTTTTCTCCAGTACTTGGTCAACATCTGTAGAAGAGATCATAGGCTGCAGCTTCCGTCTACTTGGGAGAACAAGAAAGTCAGGCAGTTGATGGTAATTTCAGTGAGGGAAAGATTCAATTGCAAAGCAGTAATCTGCCACCGAGAATGCCTTGTCCTATATGAGTTGAAGCTGTCTTGTCAGAAATTTGAGTTTCTTGCCTTTGGCAGCTTCAAGCGACTCTTAGGCTTGAACTTGTTGAAGAGTCGTTGCCACTTTTTTAACAACACCATCCACAGGAAGGTCATAGTTAAACGCTGAGTGCACAGCCTCAAAGAATTGTGTGTAGGATGACAGACCAGTGTTTGGACTTAAGATTTTACCCAAACGCACGTTAATCCCATTCTTGAAAGCAGAAAGAGTAAGAGGTGAACACAAAGTAGATTTGTTGTGAACAACTATTGACAAGAGACTCTCTCTGTAATCTTTCATCATGAAAATACACACAAATTTGTCTTCTGGACGAGATATGAGAAGATTTTCATACATTTTTAACAACTCTTTGTCAGGAGAAAAGTCAGAAAACAAGTGATTCTGTCTTTCTTGATGAAATAGTTCAGCTGTTGATCCTCAGCTTTAGGCTCGCGTGGTGCTGGTTTTTGTGTTGGCAAACAAGAAGAAGGAACATTAAAAATACTTGGTGACAACACAGGCCGAGTATGTCCACCTGGTATCTTGACCATAGGTGTATCCGCTGGCCAATGCCTCTCACATATAACAAAATTTTGTTGGGTCGACAACAAATTCCTCACGCGGGGGGAGAACGTTCAACCATTTCTGTTTTTCTTGTTCGTCTTTAGGTAGTTTAAACACACGGCATTTGTTAGATTCGTTGTAGTTGCCTTTGCAGTTCACAACACCACACTTGTTTGGCATTTTGAAAGAATATGGATCCCACAACTTGCAAAAAATATTCACCAGTATCACATTGTTTCACATGTCCGTTTCAATGTTTATATTTTCCCACACAACAAAAGCACTAATTCCGGTAACGTAAACATCCGGGAGAAAAAGATTGCAAGCTTTCTGCACTAGATCTAGGCCTAAAAATAAACGTTTTGGCGTGTTGGATATTGTAACAGCTGAGGTTGTTCTAGCACGTTATAGTAGGGGGGAGTTAGTTGATCTAACTACAACCCTTTAGAAAACGAAACTATTACAGCTGTAGAATAAATAAACACGAGATCCGACGATAGATTAAATAATACTAAAGTTTAATAACTGTATAGTGAACAATAAAATACTAGGAAGACACCAGCGAAACTAAATATCTACGCCACACAAAAGGAAACTCACTTACTCACCGACCAACCACTCACATAGGTCCATATATATATACATTTCTACAGAAAGTTCCCGAAATAAACGTTACCTCTGCCCTCGCACCAACTAACCAATCACGTATCAATACGTCATCAGGTTACATCACCCAAGGCCAAATCTGGCGTAAACATTCGTATCCATAACGTTATCGAATATTCGGGAACATACTAATATTTACTGAACGAGTCAAAACACCTGACAACAAGCGACCGAGGAAAAAAACTACTCACTAGAAAAAGCAGGTCAGGTCACTGGGTACAGTACACTCTGGCGGTTGTCAACAATAAAATGGAAACAGAAGTGAACACATGCTCACCAGTGTAACACGAAAACGGGGGAGGGCAAGGGATAGCTTGCAGATGCTACACAACTCCCCAATTTAAGTTGAATATCTTTCAACTCCAAAACATTATACAGCGTCTGCAGTATCTTGAAATAACAATCTTACAGCACTCCCACTCTCACAAAGGTAGTTGCTAATTCTATTACAATTAACAACACTTTCAGTGCTTCCCGAATGTCATCACAAATACAATACAATGTAGTGTCCTTTGCATCACTAATACAATAACTAATACAATACCATCATTGCTTCCCAATGATTAACAGTAGGCCTACTAGTCAACATAACGCCACCGCTGTGGTGAAACTATGGTCAATGATATTATTATAAATCATATATGGTGAAACGATAGCCCATCGTTTACATAATGCTTCGTGCACGAGCCATAGCATATAACTTGTACATAACATAGTTATCTCCAAAATGTCTAACTCATACGTACAATGGCAAAATACCAATACATACCGACCACTGATCAGGGTCTTTCTTCATCATATTAGGTCAAAACAAGTTACAACAATGCAATATAACACAATCACTGCTTGCTCGCAGTCCCCATTTGGGTTACATTTTCCAAAAATTACACCAAGTTCCATTGGTAACAAATATGACATAGCATAAAATCAAAATGTGACTAACACATCATGACTCTCTATCAGCCATCAATTCAATATTCAGTCACAGATGAACTATGTCCCCAATTACAGTACAATACTGCCGTCCTAGAAATTCATCTAGTAGGCAAAAGTATGGGTTACAATGCATTTCACTGATAGTGTACTACTTTAAAATACCCTGCTCAGGAAATCGGCACAGACATTTTCTCTGCCTTTTACGTAGTGAATCCTGAATCGATAAGACTGTAAAAATAAACTCCATCGTAATAACTTTGGACTGTCAAACTTGGCAGAGTTCAAAAACTCTAATGACCGATGTTCAGTTTGGAGCACAAACTCCTTTCCGTACAAATACAAAGTAAACCTTTTTTACAGCCCAAACAATAGCTAAGCATTCGCGCTCTGAGACCGAATATTTTGTCTCACGAGGCAATAGCTTACGACTAGCATATGCCACAGGGTACAACTTTCCCTCATGTTCCTGCATAAGACTAGCGCCTAATCCGCGATCTGATGCATCAGTTGCTAAGACAAACTCTTTGGAAAAATCTGGCAGACATAACACGGGTTTGGAGGTAATGACATTCTTCAAAGAGGTGTACGTTTTCTCCTGCGTTTCCTCCCACTGAACTATATTGAGCTGACCCTTTCTAAGTAAATCAGACAATGGTGATGCAATCGCTGAAAAGTTAGGAATAAATTCACGGTAATATCCCACTAATCCTAAGAATGCTTTCACTTCCTTCTTAGTGGTGGGTCTGGGTGCGTCTCGTACCTTACATACATTCTCTTCTAACAGGCCAATCATACCTTCTCCCACTGAGTGTCCAACAAAGTCTACTTCAGACGTTCGAATAAGACACTTGGATGGTCTTGCAGTTAATCCAGCTTGGTCCATCCTCTGCAGTAAGTCTTTGAAAGTCTTCACATGCTCGTCGAATGTCTCTGTATTAATCAGCAGGTCGTCCACATATGCTGTCACATTGTTCATTCCACGGATCAATGGCTTTACGATCCTGTTCAGCGTGGCTCCTGAGTTCATCATCCCAAAAGGCATCCGAATGAATTCATAGTGTTCGCCCATGGTGACGAACGCCGTCTTGGGAATGTCTTGCTCTCGAACTTTCACTTGCCAATATCCCTTGCTCAGGTCAATCCGAGAGAATAATTTTCCTCTCGAGAGACTCTGAAACACTTCCGATGGCGCTGCTGTCGGATGAGGGTCGAATACTGTGATCTTGTTTAACTTCCTGTAGTCGATGCAGACTCGGTTGGATCCGTCCTTCTTCTTGACGACAACAACAGGTGAAGCATAAGCTGATGAGCTCTTTCGAATGATGCCCAGCCGTTCCATGGTGCTAAGCTCCTCCTTCAATGAGTCGCGCATAGCGTAGGGCACCGGGTATGGTCGTTGACGAACTGGTACTTCTGTCGTCAGGTCGATGCGATGTTCACCCAACTGGCAGCATCCAGGGAGATTGGTGAAGATGTGTTGGTAATCCTTCACCACATGGCAGAGTTCTTGACGTTGTTCCGACGTCAGTTGCGTTCCATACTGGACATCTCTGTAGCCTTCATTCTGGTCCCAGCTTCCTAGGTCGGCAAGGTCCTCCGTCGTTCCACCAGTGTCGCCTTCCAGGTCGCAGTCCTCGATGATTGTCATGCCAGCTGACTCCACGGGTTGACTTCTGTCCATCATGTCGTCCTCTGCCAGTACAGTCTCAGCGCTACCACCGCCGCCGTCCTTTATGGCGTTGACATGTTCAGGCATGGTATCTCTCCAACTGTTGTCCATCCCACACATCTCGGTCACAACAGGTCTCGGTTCCATTACCACTGCTGCTGCTTTTGACGTCCTTGGAATGTATCTCTTGAGGAGGTTGGCGTGCAAGGTCTTTTCTTTTGCACCCATCTTGACTCTATAGTCGTTGACGCCGACGACTGAGACTACCTTATACGGTCCTTTCCATTGGACTAGGAGCTTGTTAGTGTTCGTCGGCAGTAGCACCAACACTTCATCTCCGGGGCGGAACTTCCTCTCTCGCGCCTTCCGGTCGTAGTAGGTCTTCTGTCTACCTTGAGCCTTGGAGAGTTCTTCCGTCGCTAGCTTCCATGTGTCCTCCAGCCTCTCACGTAGTTCCATGACGTACTGGTAACTGGTCTTCGTTTCCGGCTCCTCTACGTCCTTGGTCCATAGTTGTCGTAAGATGTGCATTGGTCCTCTCACAGTTCTCCCATACAGCAACTCGAATGGGGCAAACTTGGTCGACTCTTGGGGAACTTCACGATATGCGAAGAGCAGCGGGTTGACGTGTCTGTGCCACTGCTTAGGTTGCTCTGCGCACAGTCGTCTCAATGTTTTCTTCAGCGTGCCGTTGAATCGCTCCACCAACCTGTTGCACATAGGGTGGTAGACTGTATTGGTCGACTGTCGAATTCCCAGTAGTCTGTTCGTTTCCTTCATGACATCTGACATAAATGGGTCCCTTGGTCTGACAAGATCTCTTCGGGCACACCCAAACGGCTGTAGATGTTCACTAAGGCTTCTGCTACCGTTTCTGCGTCGATCTTCTTCAAGGGTGTGGCTTCGGGGTAACGAGTAGCGTAGTCTATGTACACCAGGATATACCGATGTCCGCCTTCACTTGGGGGGTCGATAGGTCCTACTAAGTCCACGGCCACTCGCCTAAACGGTACGTCCACTACTGGCATACTCTGCAGGTGCACCTTTGGGGTCGCTCCTTTGTTCACTGTCCTCTGGCATATGTCGCATGAGCGGCAGTATCTCGTGACGTCACCTTCAATTCCAGGCCAATAAAAATTGCTCATAACTCTGTCTTTGGTTTTCTTCACGCCGAGGTGTCCTCCGACGATCGAGTCGTGGGCAACACTCAGTACATACTCTCTCAGTTTCTCGGGTAGTACCACTTGCCTTATAACCGTAGCCTGTCTCAGGTCCTTGTAGATCCGGTACAGTACTCCTCCATGTTTCTCAAAATGAACAGACTTATTGCCTCTGTTAGTTGGGATCTTCTTCTGCTCTAACTTCTTAATGACTTCGTCTTCTTCCTGGAGTCGGATAAGTTCCTCTCTATCCACTCCCGCGTGCCTTTCTGCCCTCGGCACCTTCAACGACGTAGACCGGTCCTTCCTCTTCTCCTGGGCCCTCGTGGTCACCGCTCCTACCATCACCTCAGTATCAGGGTCGTACGGGTCCTTCGCTCCGTCCACGTTCCCGACTACTGGGTCGCAGATGGTCTCCGGGAGACACAGCGCCGTCACTTTGCCCGTCAGGTAAGGCGTCTTCACGTCGATAACGGCTTCCTCCGCCGCTAGCAAGGAGTTATCGATCCTCGCGATAAGTTTCTTCCCACCGGTGAGCTGTCCGTCGTCCACCAGTGATCGCCGCACCACTACACCTTCACAGCCGGTATCTCTTAGGACATCTACCGCTCGATTTCCAATCAAGCCCTTCATCAATGGTAACTTCAGCTTCTCCACGGTCCTTCCGTCACAGCATCCTCCGCACGTAACAGGCACCGTTAACTGTAGCTTCCCGTCCTTCATTACCGCTTGAACGTTGATGCTGGTGTCAGCCGCCGTCACATCTTGTCTTGACGACTCGTCCGCCGCTATAACTACGGCCGCCGCCGCCTTGTTCGGCTTGCCTCGTCCCATCTCCTTCTGGGCTGGACACATCCTCCGAAAGTGGCCTGGCTTTCCACAAAGGTAACATTTCAACTCACCTTTGTCGTTTATCTTGGTACGACACTCCGTCGCCTTGTGTCCCGGCCTCTGGCACCTATGGCAGACCTGTGGGCTTCTGTCTCCGTTGGGCCTCTGTAGCACTGGCCGGCTCTGCAGTCTGGCGCTCCCGCTGAGCGTCCGGTTCCTCGCTACCAGGTACGCCTCCGCTGAACCTGCGATGTCCTGTAGCGTCTTCGGTTTCCTCTCCCTCACATGGGTTGCAAGGTCTGGTGGGCAAGCATCCATGAATTGCTCTCTGACGAACAGGGCTCTCACTCCTTCGTAGGTCTCCTCCGTCTTCGACAGCTTTATCCACCTCTCTAGATAGGTCTTGATCCTGGTCAAAAACATTCCAACATCTTCTCCATCTTCAGGCTTACCTTGTCTGAACATGAGTCGGTATCCGTCCTCTGACAGGTTGTACCTCTTCTGCAAAGCTTCCTTGACCTTGTCGTAGTCCTTGGCTTCGTCGATCGGTAGTCTGCAGAAGCACTCCAAAGCTCTCCCGGTCAGCAGGGCAGACAGTGATGTCGTCCAGGTGGATCTGGGCCATTCAGCTGTCTCGGCAAACCTCTCAAACCGCAGCAACCAGCTATCCAGATCATCCTTCTTGTCCTGAAATGCAGGTAGCTTGGGTCTCTTGGAACTGGCGTGGTCGTCGGTCCTCTGCGCTGAGTCGTTGCCTCCACGTTGCTGGCGGATCTTCTCCATCTCCAACTCGTGGTTCATCTTTTCCCTTTCCAGCTGTCGTTGAGCCTCCTTCTCCTGTCGTTGAGCCTCCAGCTGTCTTTCTCTTTCCAGGCCTTCACGGAGGTAGTCCCGTCTCTCCTGCCCAGTGAGCACCATAGCGTCCGCTTCCTGGCTAAGCCTTCCAATAACCTCTGACATGTTGTAGATAGCTTGTCGATGATATTCCTACAATAAACTATGTATATAAATCTAGTCATTTTGATCTGGTCCGCTCGAATCTGGTCGTATCCCGGACGAGCCCCCAATATGTAACAGCTGAGGTTGTTCTAGCACGTTATAGTAGGGGGGAGTTAGTTGATCTAACTACAACCCTTTAGAAAACGAAACTATTACAGCTGTAGAATAAATAAACACGAGATCCGACGATAGATTAAATAATACTAAAGTTTAATAACTGTATAGTGAACAATAAAATACTAGGAAGACACCAGCGAAACTAAATATCTACGCCACACAAAAGGAAACTCACTTACTCACCGACCAACCACTCACATAGGTCCATATATATATACATTTCTACAGAAAGTTCCCGAAATAAACGTTACCTCTGCCCTCGCACCAAGTAACCAATCACGTATCAATACGTCATCAGGTTACATCATCCAAGGCCAAATCTGGCGTAAACATTCGTATCCATAACGTTATCGAATATTCGGGAACATACTAATATTTACTGAACCAGTCAAAACACCTGACAACAAGCGACCGAGGAAAAAAACTACTCACTAGAAAAAGCAGGTCAGGTCACTGGGTACAGTACACTCTGGCGGTTGTCAACAATAAAATGGAAACAGAAGTGAACACATGCTCACCAGTGTAACACGAAAACGGGGGAGGGCAAGGGGTAGCTTGCAGATGCTACAGATATTCACTAAGTAAATTAATGCCAACAAGTCGTATGGAAAATGTGTTTACTTACTTAATTGACATAAACTTCATCGCATCTTATTAGTCTAGATTACTACGCTAAAGCGCACTATTTCGTTCGGTCTAAAAATAGACTTCATCAGAAACTGGGTCAATGCAATGGCCTTCGCTAGCGATGTCAGAAGATCGGCCGTGCGCGTCCTTTCATACAGTAGTCCTTGATTCAAATACACACTATAATTTAATAATACTCATAACATTATTGCTTTTCAATCCAGGAAAACAAGCCAGCTCACCAACTGACGCAGTTCCATTTCACCTCCTGGCCAGATGGCAGTGTCCCTACCAATCTTTGGTCACTGGTAGATTTTCAGCAAAGAGTGTCTCGCCCTCTAACCTCCAAACCTGTTGTAGTTCATGGCAGGTGATGAATCTTTTGTCGGAGACAAATTAACGGTTTTTTATGATCAGCAAAACTATGTGATATGTCTTGACCTGACGTTCATACTGTGACTAACATCTTTTTGATGGCTGCTAAACATTGCGAGCGAATATTGTAATAATATAATCTTTAAAAAGAAAAAGATTTACATCATGCATGCTGTCATTGTTTGAATTAAATTAATATTCATGTATGCAACGTAGCCACTGTCAAAAAAAATAATAATAATAATAAATCTGGCCCCATCTGTAGGCAAGTGTTGTGTGATGTGATTTATAATTTTTGAGGAGCAAACTGGACTATTTATACATACATTTTTACGTAAAGATTGTTCAATTATCTCTTATTGATTCACCATTCTGGTATACCTCACAGTGTAATTACATTATATTTTGCACAAAAGCAAAAATATAATTAGAGATGGGGATGAAGGTGTGTTTTTGTTTTTTTAAGGGTAAGATCAATATTTGTTAACAATGTGAGATTACTATACATTACTAAAGGTGAATATTATGACCATTTTCTAAAGTGTTTCGGTTTACCTATAATTTATGATGCACATTTCTTTCTTTAGTAGTGGCTCAGGACGCACCGGAACTTTCATTGCCTTGTGTCATGTGCTGAGAGAGGCAGAGGATAAAGGCACAATGGATTTCTATTCTACCCTGGTAAAGCTGAGAAATGATCGGCCCAGTATGATACAGACTGTGGTAGGTAGTGTTGATACATGTCAGAATTGCTCTAGTTGACAAAATTGCTGCTGGGGTTTATCCTTATCAAAGGGGGAAAGAGAGAGAGCGAGAGAGAGAGAGAGTGCATGTGTGAATGAGAGAGTGTGTGTGTAATAGGACCCCCTAACTGATGTGCAGTAAAACAGTCGAGCTTTGCAAGCAGTGGCTTACAGGTTAGTGTGGCAACTGTCCAGTTAATCCTTATTCCTTTATCCGCGTGCATTATCTCTCTGTCACCTTACTTTCTCATGCTTTCTTAATCTCAGCTTGCTTCCCTAATCAACCTATTAGTATTATTTGGAAATATCGCTTCTCCGTGAACTAACTTCAAATCTCTTGTAAAGTAGACATAAAGTAAAACAGTTATCGTAATTCTCTGTTTTAATAATCTGTTAATACACCAGGAACAATACCTATTCCTTCACAAAGCTGCTAATGTGGCGAGGATCTGCCTTGGCAAGTCTCTGGCAACAAGCAACACTAACAGTTCTGGAAACCTGCAAATGTCATCTTCTGGACTGATTCAGTTGGAAAGTGAATTTAAAGTGAGTAAGATGGGTAATAAATCATTCGTCCTTTTTCTGTATCATATTTTATGCATAGTTTGTGGTGGAGAAAATTCACACAGTCACAGTGAGATTTTAGTATTTTTTGCTGGTGAATAAAGTGAAAAAAGCAGTTGAAGAATGAATACAGTAAAACAGGCACCATTCTGGTTTGAAAGGAGCGTGGATTTAGAAATTGATAAATCGATAAGAACAAAACAACCAACCAATATAAATAGTACCCATTCATAACATTTTTTTTTTTTTTGTAATAGAACTATGATAGGCGTGAGTTAAAACTGTGAAATGAAATTTAAAAGAAAAATATAAAAATTTTATTCATGTTCAACTTGAACCCTTTCCCCGCCAGGCTGTGTGCAAGGCAAGTGCTGACAGTTATAACTCTGTTGTAGTCAAAACCATAACAGACAGCTCTGAAACAACACTTGTGAATAAGGAGCCCGCCGGAAACAAACTCAAAACCACTGCGGAGAACATGTTGCCAAGTAAGACTAAGAATACAAGGGAAGTTAAAAAGCAATTTATCAAACCGATGAAGAAATGTGACATTATTTCTGACTAGGACATGTGCAATCTTGACCTATCACGGGCTTCCATTATTTTCCTTTTGATTTTTTAATTTTTTTGCACCCTCCATGGTTGGATAACATGGTCGTCTTTGTTTCATCCAGACTCCAATATCATAAAAGTACTTACTTACTACTTCATTTGGCATGGAGTCAAGGAACCCATTCACAGATTCCCATTTAGAGGCAAAACATTCCATTTATAGCGTTACAAATAATTATCTTTGAATTAACCAACCAGCCAAACAAAATATTTACAGAAAAAAAAAATCAACATGAAGCAGTGTAAACGAAGAAATATTTGAACATAATTAAAATTTGTCACATAATTATTTAAACAATGATTATGGATTGATGTTGCTCCACATTTTTCAGAGAACATCTACAGGCCACGTTTGACCAGGACAGGAAATGATTCAGAGGGTTACATTGATGCTGTGCTGTTGCCGGTAATATAAAAACTACTTAAATATAAGATTCTGAATGTTTAATGTAGAGCTATGTATGCCTTGGATGTCTGTGGAAGAGTTTTCTAGAATGAAAAGATGGGTCTGTTTGTCTTTAAAATTTCATAGGTTAGTTGCTGTGCTTTAAATTCTTCATTTGTAGCAATGGAATCTGTCACAAAAGTTTACAACTTCCCTTTCATCAATGTCAACAGAGTTTCACAAAGAGAAACAATCAAATTTTGACACAGCTGCCGATGCCAGGAACTATCTCAGACTTCTGGCGTCTGGTCATACAGTGTCAGGTCTCTCTGATTGTGGCATTTGAAGTTTCCAAAAATGATGATGATGAGGTGAATTTGAACAAATTTTAATATAATATCACTACTCAGAATGCAATTAGGAAGTATATAGGAAGCGTTTATGAGCCTGGCAATGTGGCAAAAAAATCAATAAATGTAATGTGATTGTTGTTGTTATTGAACATAATATTGACTTTAACGCTGATACAAAATCTTCCAAATAGGAACATTGACGATGTGATGATTATTGATGGAAATATATTTGATGCCACATGAATATATTCACCTTTTTAAAGCATTACCTATATGATGATAATGGAAACGATATTTTGCTCTTCATTACAATTCATGTATGTTATTTTATTTCAACACCAACGCCAGTTTAATTTCATCCATTGATTCTATTTTAGACTGTTGGAGATTATTTACCAGCCAATGAAATTACACCCCTTTCTCTTGGCCCATTTGGCATTGAGACTGGACCGATAACTGCTACCAACTTGTGGGAAGAGCAAGAGTTGGGTATCTTTACCAACACCCAGTATAAGGTATTATAAGTCAGCTGCTACTGTAAGCGGTGCATATATATTTGTAATTCCTGTAAATGCTTGAGCAATTGTTACCCATTTAACTCGTAACTCGTATGACGATAGGGAAGTGTGGAATGAAGAAGAAAAATGTGTCGTGCTTCGTGGATTTACAGTGCAGTCCGCTTAAAGTGAACTCTTTGGGACCAGAAAAAAGTGTTCACTTTATCCGAGGTTCAGTTTAACCATTTTGGCCAAAATCAAGGGAAGCAACAAGAAAATGTCAAGTGAACGAGTTTTCGTTTTTATGGGTTGCTTCCCTTGATCAGAACTCCATACAATGTGAATTTAGTGCATTCCGTGTGAGTGTGAAGTGATATTGATTTTTTTTTGGGGGGGGGGGGGGGCAGACGGGCAGAACGCATCGCGTGATTAGTCAGCCTAGTCTTGTCTAGTCATGCCTCTCAGTACGCGCAGTGGTGGGTCTCAGGTGGAGGTGGGGTGGGGGAACAACACAGCGGGCGAGCTCTTTCTTTGTGATTGCCGTCGCCAACGCCGAGCTGGGATTGTCTGCCAATGCCCGAGGCAAAAATTTTATTTTCACAGCATGGCGACAGTGACACGGTCGGTCCGTTCTTCGCTTTCACTCATTTTGGCCGTTCACTTTATCCGATTTCCCCATGAAACCGGTTCATTTTATCCACTATTTTTTTACTTAAACAAATAGCGTTTCAATCGGGACCACAGAATATCGTTCACTTTAACCGATTGTTCATGTAAAGCGTGTTCACTTTAGGCGGACTCCACTGTAATTCAGTTTGTTTTACTGACAATGATGACATGATAAGTACCCGTGCCGTGTGAGAAACTGACTAATCTGATAAATGCATAACCTGACAGTATTTAAGAGTGGAAACATATAAAACTGGAGTAGCTGGGCAAAAACAGATGGAACCTGGCTATTAATTGAGAGAAGGAATGAAAGCTGCAATAAAAATAAAGATTCACAAATTTCAAAAAAGAAGGAAACATTTCAAGAATGGAGTCATAACTAGGTAGAAACTGTTTATGTGACTAGTGTATTTATTTCAGCCAGAAGATTAAAATTTCTGATTCTAACATGTTGTGATGTTTCCACTTTCTCTCACTAACTTTCTTCTGACACCAGCCGTGATGGGCACGGCACAAACACACTAAATAATCGACTATCTCTCTTCTATAAGTTATAACAAACGATATCTGTATTGCTTACATATATACAATAATTATTAATTCATTCAATAATAATAGGAACATAGGTCATACAATTTCATGTGAATTTCGATGGAATGAAGTTGATGCAAATCAGTACATGCTAATTAAATGGCTTCGTAATATTCAATCTCTAGCACATTTTATAAAACACATGGGAACATTCAGCATAAGGAAACCTCTCCTTTAGGGGTGTATGGCGCTATCTGGGCACTGGTTCTTCCTCTCTACCCTGGCTTGACTGCGCAGTTAGATCAACAGGTATCGGCAGGTACCAATAGGTCGGGAAGCCAAGAAGCCACGATGTCGTTAATCAAAGTACAAGAAGTTGAGAAGCCAAGAAGGTGTTGTTCTTCCTCCTCTGTAGAAAAACAATCGCAAAGTCCTAATCTACTGCTGGAAGGCATGACTTCCATACTTACTCCATGACGGATATCCATCATTAACACTTTTAACCGCTGACACTGTTATAAGTCAGGCTGCAGCTCCCATACTCCATAGGCTCCCATATAGGCAATAGAATAAACGATCAATACAGTTTTAATGATATTTACACGTTCCCCACGAAGAATAACGCTCTCTCTAACGGACCCCATCCTATAAGGTTTCGTAACATATATATAACGGCGTTTCCGTGACTCTCTCAGAGGCAGTAGTTATACCAAAGTAAACCCACTAGATTTAGGTTCTACAATCATGAACATTAAGTAAAATACACATACATCGTACAATTAACTTACCACTCAGCAACAGCCCAAATGCCGACAAGATACCAAAGATACCACGCTCTGACAAAGGATGTTTGCGGGTTCCCTGACCTTCCCCACTCACAAGACTAGTACAAAGTTACAGTTGCAGTTGTGGTCTCCTCTTCGGCACGAAGCTGGTGAGTGCTCTCAGCGGTCTGAAGTTGGAAGGAGCGTTCGGGGATTTATACCCAGTCAGGTAGCGTCCCAAGACGCCCACCGAGTGTGCATTAGTTATCCTAATAGCCACCCCCGTCGGCTCCACGTCAAATACTATTGAAACAGCTCTACCCCCCAAGCAATTCCCAGGTGATCTGATCGACAAGTACGGCGGTCAAGTAAACACTACCCTTTTCGGGTGTTAAAGCTCTTCAGTTGCATCCCATACTTTCCCCCTCTGGCCTACAATGACTCTGTCTCCCCGCCGTTAACTATCTTCCCACGCTAGTTATAGGCACAATATTATTATAACTACTAGTTATACCTTGCCAATCTATGACCCTGTTACACATGTATAACAAGTCATGGGTTCTGTGGCATTCAGTTACACAAATGACAAATTACCCTCACATATTTTTTTACAGGAGTCGCCAGATCTCGTTGTAACTCACTTGAAATGCAAAAGTACTGACATCGATGTCAACACATTACTTGGAATAGTGGAAGAAATCAGAGCACAAAGATCTTCTCATGATGGTATGGTATTGTACATGTGCAGGTAGGTTTGATAAAAATGTATTCTGCATATCATCATACTTCTGAACTACATTACGTGTGCTTGTCCCATTCTTTAGTTATTGTAAGTGTTCAGAAACAATATGCAATATTTGAAAGTATTCCACTCCATGTAACTTTGCTGAGATGAGATTATTTCCAATAAATTGTGATTCCTGATATTTCTTAAAGCATATTTCCTTTACAGGACCTTAATTCATCATGCACATATTAGTTTGTCAGGTGTTTTAACTACAGAGTACTTTTATGTGTTGATTCAGGGATGGTGCCTTCTACAGTGGTCTGGTTTGTGTCTTGGTTCTTCTCCTGGATAGAATAGACAATGATCACTGTAGGACCGTTCCTCTGGTTGTTGGCGCTATCAAATCCATTCACCCTCAAGTCATTCCTACATTGGTAAAGGACACACTTACAATTGATTATAATATATAATATGTATGTATAATGTTCACGACCCTTTAATACAAAACTAGATAATGATAATTTAAGTCTTCAGATTCAGTCTGATCACTAATAAATTCATGCTGGGCTTAATGGGTAACCTGTCATAATTATTTTGTATATTACAATAAAGGGTGGCTTTTCTTCAGTTCATTGAATATTTGAAGGGTGTCAAGAGCAGATTTAATTCATAAGAGTAAATTTTTGCGAGAGCAGTAAGTAATTTTTAGAAACGTAATTATTGTACGAGCCAGCATAACTTGGCCTTGAGCTGGTCTCGTAAACAATGTGTTTTGAACAGTTTTTTCCCTGATAGATAGACAGAAGGTGGGGAAGGATAGAGGGACAGCGTAGGTGTGCATGACTGAGCACTTGTTGTATCTCGTGTTTTGAACTAGGGGTAGTAAAGAGGGAAGGGGTGAGTAGGAATTAAATGTTATTGAGACGTCTGTTGACGTACAGAAAAACCGTGATCCAGAGTAAAAGCTCGGGGTTTTGAACATGTTAAGAATTTATTGCTATAAAATTTATATTATATTGTATTGAAGTAATTCGACCTTTGATGTCGACCCAAGGTCGTTGCGTAGGGCTGTTACTTAAAATAACTCAGTTCGGCAGCTGAGCTAGAAGTGGTTGCACCAATCACAATCCAGGAATTAGACGGTAAGCTGCAGATGCAGTCCAGTATTTAAGGCCATACAGAACTTAGTTCTGGGCCACATGTAGAAAATCCATTTACGAGGTGGACGGCGATAGTCCTCAGCCAGATGAGGGACATGGAGACGCAGTTGAGCAGTCCATTGTGAGGGGCCTGATTTAAAGCTCCAGAGCCTAAGCTACTTGGTTTGATATAAACCCACAGCGTTTACATCCAGCGCTCCCACTCCCAGTGAGGGCCGCATGGTGAGAGTCTATACTAATTTGTAATGATGAAAGTGAACCGTTCTACTTACTTTTGAAGACAGTTTCAGAGCTACCGCCAGACAACGCATGGTTGTACAAGCATTCTCCATGGCGTGTCTAGAGGAAATGTCCACATCATAACATGTCTCATTGAATTAATAGAATTTAAACTGTTATATCCGTCGCCACGTGCGCGGATTCTATTTGCCATATAACTCATATGACCTGCAAGTAGTTAGATTGAATTCGTTAGTCTTTATAAAAGCTGTAGTTCCATTAGTTAGATTCAGTTGCCTTTGAATTGATATATATATTTATAATTATATTTGTTACATTAATTCCTGTAATTAAACTGCCCTACAGTTCTGCTAAAATTGAAAGCAATTGATTTATTTAATTTTTAGAGTGCAAGTATTTATTTTTGTGTGTTCGTCGATTGTGGGAGCGGACCTCGAAAGAGTGTCAGTCGAAATATCCCCATGTAACCCACATCGCGACACTGGAGGGGACATTGTTTAGTTTATAGGTTATTTAGATTGGAGTATAATATCGGTTTTCTCTTTGATTAACTTTTGTTTTTTTTCAGTTTCAGTGCTCACGTGGTCTTCACGTTGAGCTACTTTAATTACTTCATTGTATTTAGTTTTGTATACTGCTTTCTTTCATTATTTGTTCCACATATTTCCGGCTCTCCCATTGACCCGAGGATCGAGGCCAAGGAGACTTCAACATAACTAAACGAAGAAAGACAAACGTACTGACTGTGGTGTACGCAAGGGCTAAAGGAATCTCCACCAGTTCCTTGAGTTAAGTGATTCCATCCTTAATATCGTCTGCGTTAAGGAGTTGAGTGTTCCTCCTTCTGTTTTACAGGCTCATTTTACTTTTTCTCTGTGTTTAGGAACCCACGGGCGGTGGCGAGGGCGTTCTTACGTGTGCGTGTCCTCTGTGCCAAAGTGGTGGCTTGGTCGCCGATTTTGCCGTTTCGACGACAACGTCTGCGGTCTCGCAACAACCAGTGGTGATTAAAACAGTGAGGATTCGCATTCGTGAGAATAGACTTTGATAGGGATCTGTACATTTTGTTTAGATTGTAGCGTTTCTATCTTCCTCGTTGTTTTAGGAAGACGTCTCTCTTGTCCTCTTCTTAATCCTATCTGTAAATATGTTCAGACTGTAGAGTTTGTTAGTGTCCGTCTTTTCTTGTTAGTCTAGCGTCGAGTTTCGTGTTGTTTTTTTTATTACACCTTACGTACATTGTAATTATACATTCCTTTTCTTAAATATATTGCCTGTGTGAATCATGCGTCAATGTTGACGCATTGATTATATTCTCTGGTTGTTGTGACGAGTAAGGCTCATAGGCCGGAAGTTAAATATATTGTTGGGAATAGAGATTCCCCATTCAAGCGCAGTTGTGCACCTGCCTTGAATCTTCAGTAACTAAGTACTGAAATAGTAGTTCTTAAAAAGAACTTCAGGTAATAGAATTTACCTCGGAATTTAAAATATACGATAGCTATATAAAGATAGCTGTAATTTTAATCAACGAAATAAAATTGTCGTTGATTTATACGTCATAAACATTAGTTACGCAGTGATAACAGTAAGGACACTGCAAGTTGTATAACGAAGGAACAGTGTTGGTAATTCGTCGTTCTTAGTAGCGGCCACCCGACGAGGTCAATTGGCCTCAGGGATAATTGATAACTTCAGGTTAATAATTAAGATTGTTATTTTAATCGGATAATCGTAAAGAATACAGTGCTAACATAGTTCACTGTACGCAGGTTATCGCGTGAAGGATCCGGATACCTGACCTTTATCAATACTAGATCTCATATAGAGACTTATTCGGAGTCTTAACCATAATGACTGATTACTCTGCCTATATTAACGCGGCGAAGCTGTTGGGCGTCCCCGATGATCAGCTACCCGCATGGTGCGAAAGGAAACAAAAGGAAGACCAAGAGCTGGCTCGAGAGGAGCGCGCCGCAGAACGAGCCGAGAAGGCCGAGGAACGCGAACGAGAAAGAGAAAAAGAACGACACGAAAGAGAAAAAGAAGAACGAGAAAGAGAAAAAGAAGAACGAGAAAGAGAAAAAGAAGAACGAGAAAGAGAAAAAGAAGAACGAGAAAGAGCTGAGAACGCGGCTCAAAGAGAGCATGAAATTTTTCTAAAGAAACTAGAATTGCAGGCCATCCAGCCCACCGCGGCTCCGCTAGCATCCGCGAATAATGTTAAAACTAAGCCGAAGCTACCGACCTACAATGATAAGATCGACCACATCGATTCTTACATCCATCGCTTTGAGCTCCACGCTGTAGCCGCCGGTTGGGACCGCACGGAATGGACTTCGTGCCTTGCAAATTTATTGACTGGTCGTGCGCTTGAGGTATTTCATGGCCTCAATATTGAAGATTCTAAAAACTATGATGTCCTTAAAAAGGCTCTTCTCAAAAGATTTCAACATACAGAGGACGGGTTTCACCAACGATTCCGGACGTGTAAACCGGACCCATCCGAAAACTTCTCTACGTACGTTGATCGATTAAAGCACTACCTCGACCGCTGGATTCAGTTAGCCGGCATCGCTGACGGTAGCTTTCAAGGGCTGTACGAGCTAATATTAAAGGACCAAATTTATAACGCGTGTCACCCTGATCTGGTGTCCCACCTTAAAGAGTGGGCACCGAAAACATTAATAGAAACCACGTCGTTGGCGGAGCAGTACGCTTCTGCCCATCCCAATCGTTCGCTGGCGAAACCAAAAACAAGCGAACCCTTTTATGCCGGAGTCAGTGGTGCTCCACCTGCGGGAAGTAGAAATTCCCGTCCTACTAATCGCCAGACACCGTCTCCGAGGGCATACTCCCAACCGCCACCGAATCGATCGCGCGGTTTTCCGCGACGTGCTGGACCACCCACTTGACCACAAGCGCAAAATTTTTCTGGTCCACCGCGTCGGGATAATTGCAAGGGCTTCCAGTATCAAGGCCCACCATGCCCACCTCCTTGGGCATATTTTACTACTCCATATAACGCGCCTCCAATGCCACCCCAACGTAACGTGAATATTATCAGGTGCTATCGGTCCAATAGACCTGGGCATATATCAAAGGATTGTAAAGTAAAATTCGAGGCTGCGAATGCTTGCACTGTCGTAGTTCCGGCTGCACAGAATGTCAGCCCCGTCGAACTCACGTCGCCCATGACGGGCGCCGTCCCGGTGATGTCGGCCCTTCATCAGCACGGGTCATTGACATTATATAAAGGTCATGTAAATGCCATACCCGCGTCCGTGTTACGGGATACAGGATGCACCACCATAGGTGTCCGGGAGTCTTTGGTTCGACCGACCCAATTTATTGAACAACAGGCAACATGTATTACTTTTGGGGGCTCCGTCGAGCGTTTCCGACTCGCGGAGGTCTACGTCGCCACGCCATTTATTACCGGTGTCGTAACGGCGTGTGTTTTACCGAATCCGGTTGCCGATTTAATAATTGGTAACTTACCACAGGTGAACGATACACCTGACGGCGACTTGAACATCTGGACAGAAGAAGTTGCGTGTGTAATCACCCGACAACAGTCAAAGCGTCCACCGGATAGTAATTTAGCGACCCCCGTTTTTGATTTCAATGTCACGCCTTCCATTTTTTACAGAGAACAACAAAACGACTCTTCACTTCAACCGCTGTTTGCGAGGGTTCAACCTCAGAATGGAAATGCCTCTCCATTCCTTATTAAGAATAAATTACTTTATAGAAATTTCAGAAATAAACGCGACGCCGTCGAACAGCTGGTAGTTCCTAAGTCGTTCCGTCGTGATATTTTGCGTCTCGCGCACGACACTTCCTTTTCAGGCCACCAAGGTTCAGCCAGAACCAAGTCACGAATATTGGCACATTTTTTTTGGCCTGGAGTATACGCGGACGTCAACCGTTTTGTGGCGCGCTGCGATGGGTGTCAAAAACGTACACCCAAAGGTAAGGCATCGCGCGCGCCCCTACAGGAAATGCCTCCAGTCTCAATCCCATTTCAGCGGGTCGCGATTGACTTGGTGGGCCCTCTTACTAAATCAGATAGGGGCCACCGTTTTATTCTTTCGGTCATCGACTACGCGACGCGCTGGCCTGAGGCTATTCCCTTGAAAGACATTACGGCTGACCATATCGCTGAAGCGCTTATGACTATTTTCTCGCGAGTCGGATTTCCCGGCGAGATTCTTTCCGACAGAGGTCCACAATTCACCTCTGAACTATACAAAAAGGTGCTGGAGTTAGCGGGCATTAGGCAGAAATTAACGTCCCCCTATCATCCGCAATCAAACGGTTGTTGCGAGCGGTGGAACGCGAGCATGAAGGCAATGTTAGCCCGCGTATCTGCCGATAGACCAGGAGACTGGGACCGTCAGCTCCCCGCTATTCTTTTCGCCTATAGGGAACTCCCGCACGCCTCCACGGGTTTCTCCCCATTTGAACTATTATACGGACGTAAACCACGTGGCCCGATGGCCATTCTTAGTCAATTGTTCACCGGTTCGGAAACCGATGATTATGATACGCGCTCCGCGTATCAATATGTTGTCGATCTCCGACAACGAATTGTTAATGCATGTCAAACGGCCCTGCAATTTGCATGCGCTAGGGCGCGTCTTTCAAAATTTTATCGCGATCAGGGCGCCCACATGCGCGCCTTGTCAGTCGGAGATCTGACACTTGTACTTTTGCCTCAAACGCAAAATAAACTCCTTCTAACGTGGAAGGGACCATATAGAGTCCAAAAGAGACTCTCCAGAGTCAATTACTTGATAGACATCCGCGGGCAGCAAAAAGTATTCCATATTAATATGCTCAAAAAGTACCTGCCTAGCGATGATCGTCGTCGAGGCGACTCCGTTCATGTCATCGCAAGGGCCAACGCGGCTTTAGTTACTGTCGACGACGAGGACCCGTTAAGTATCGACAGATCCTTGCCCATATTACAAGCCTCCGAGAGCATCAGTGATATTAATATCAGTGATGAGCTTACGCCGTCTCAAAAACAGGACCTTACGGACCTGCTCCAAGAATTTGCGACAGTGTTCACTGACCTGCCCGGTTGTACGTTTTTAGTCCAACATGTAATCCGTCTCCAGACAGACGTGCCTGTTTTTGTAAAACCGTACCCGTACCCGCTGCACGCTCACGAAACAATAATCACCGAGGTACGTGCAATGTTACAATTAGGCGTAATAGAGCGGTCTACAAGCCCTTATTGCTCGCCCATTGTGTTAGTCAAGAAGAAAGACGATACCGTGCGCTTCTGCATTGACTATAGAAAGCTCAATGCTATTACCATCTATGATGCGGAACCCATTCCCAATCAGGAGGACCTTTTCGCGCGGTTATCTAGCGCCACTATCTTCTCTAAAATAGACTTATCCAAAGGATATTGGCAGATTCCTCTCGAAGAGGATAGTAAACAGTATACAGCCTTTCAAACCCCTTTGGGTTTAATGCAATGGAAATATATGCCTTTTGGACTGGTTACTGCACCAGCAACTTTCGCGCGCATGATGAACATCTTATTAAATGAACTGCGCTGCGTGTTATCCTACTTCGATGATATATGTATTTTTCAGACCGATTGGGCTGGCCACTTGATGGCCCTTCGTGAAGTCTTTGCCACTCTTCGCCGAGCTGGCCTTACCGCGAGGCCCAGTAAGGTCTTCTTGGGCTATTCCCACATAAACTTCTTGGGTCATACCATAACCCGCGGGGTTCAGACTCCAGACAATCGCAAAATATCCACTATTTTGAAACTTCAACCCCCTAAAACTAAAAAACAAGTCCGTAGCTTGTTGGGACTTTTGAATTACTACAGGAAGTTCATACCAAACTTTTCTTCCCTTTCAGCCCCGTTATCTGATCTAACGAGGAAGAATTTTCCAAATAAAGTCGTCTGGACGCCTCAGTGCGCTGATGCCCTTCAGACTATTCAGAATTTATTTTCTACTTTCCCCCTGCTTGTTTTACCAGATATTCGCCAGACCTTCGTCGTCCGTACAGATGCGTCGGATAAAGGTATCGGCGCCGTGTTGCTCCAAGAGCATGAAGGTTCCTTACGTCCGTGCTTTTACGCAAGCCGGAAGCTACTTGATAGAGAGACTCGATATGCGATTATCGAACGTGAGTGTCTCGCGATTGTTTACGCGGTCGATGCATTTTCTCGATACTTATTAATGTCCGAATTTATAATTGAAACGGATCATCGTCCATTACTATTCCTCAAGTCGAACAGAGCGAGAAATGCGCGACTTACCCGATGGAGCCTTGCGCTCCAGGAATACAAATTTACCATTAGAGCTATACCTGGGAATGATAATCTACAAGCCGATGTGTTGTCCCGGTTAATTTAGTATCATTATATAGTCTGTAAACATTGAGGTTGAGCATTTTTCACCTTATTCGGAGACCGTGGATGGTTTCACATTATTTGTCCTACAAGTTATGGGCATACTTTCTCAAAATTTATGTGATTCCTTTATCCACTAGCGTCCATTCTGACCAAGACCTGAGTTCCAGACAACCTTGACGCCTTTGTCTGCGGGTCAATGAGATGAGGAAATGGCAAACCAAGGGACCAGACCTACTGCTGCCAGGATACCATTACGTTAGATTAACCATTGTTTGTACATGTTATATATGTCATAATTACGCTCAGTGAAGCTATGAGCTAGATGCTCAATATTTTAAGTCTTTACAGTATGTCTTTGTGAAATAGGTTATCACTTTAATTGTAACGATATTGTTACATTACATATATTACACTATACACAATTACCACATATATTATAGAACGTCGCATATGTCCTTCAGAATGCACGTTCTCAACAATTTTTTTCATGACTTTCAGTTAACGCTATAGTTTTTCCATATGGCTTCCAAATGTATTCTGACTTAATGACTTTAGTACACATTGTGTCGTTCAAACCCTAAGTTTTCACTGGGGTGGGGGATGTGTCAAGAGCAGATTTAATTCATAAGAGTAAATTTTTGCGAGAGCAGTAAGTAATTTTTAGAAACGTAATTATTGTACGAGCCAGCATAACTTGGCCTTGAGCTGGTCTCGTAAACAATGTGTTTTGAACAGTTTTTTCCCTGATAGATAGACAGAAGGTGGGGAAGGATAGAGGGACAGCGTAGGTGTGCGTGACTGAGCACTTGTTGTATCTCGTGTTTTGAACTAGGGGTAGTAAAGAGGGAAGGGGTGAGTAGGAATTAAATGTTATTGAGACGTCTGTTGACGTACAGAAAAACCGTGATCCAGAGTAAAAGCTCGGGGTTTTGAACATGTTAAGAATTTATTGCTATAAAATTTATATTATATTGTATTGAAGTAATTCGACCTTTGATGTCGACCCAAGGTCGTTGCGTAGGGCTGTTACTTAAAATAACTCAGTTCGGCAGCTGAGCTAGAAGTGGTTGCACCAATCACAATCCAGGAATTAGACGGTAAGCTGCAGATGCAGTCCAGTATTTAAGGCCATACAGAACTTAGTTCTGGGCCACATGTAGAAAATCCATTTACGAGGTGGACGGCGATAGTCCTCAGCCAGATGAGGGACATGGAGACGCAGTTGAGCAGTCCATTGTGAGGGGCCTGATTTAAAGCTCCAGAGCCTAAGCTACTTGGTTTGATATAAACCCACAGCGTTTACATCCAGCGCTCTCACTCCCAGTGAGGGCCGCATGGTGAGAGTCTATACTAATTTGTAATGATGAAAGTGAACCGTTCTACTTACTTTTGAAGACAGTTTCAGAGCTACCGCCAGACAACGCATGGTTGTACAAGCATTCTCCATGGCGTGTCTAGAGGAAATGTCCACATCATAACATGTCTCATTGAATTAATAGAATTTAAACTGTTATATCCGTCGCCACGTGCGCGGATTCTATTTGCCATATAACTCATATGACCTGCAAGTAGTTAGATTGAATTCGTTAGTCTTTATAAAAGCTGTAGTTCCATTAGTTAGATTCAGTTGCCTTTGAATTGATATATATATTTATAATTATATTTGTTACATTAATTCCTGTAATTAAACTGCCCTACAGTTCTGCTAAAATTGAAAGCAATTGATTTATTTAGTTTTTAGAGTGCAAGTATTTATTTTTGTGTGTTCGTCGATTGTGGGAGCGGACCTCGAAAGAGTGTCAGTCGAAATATCCCCATGTAACCCACATCGCGACAAAGGGGTTTCATCTGAGAACATTTAATGTCCGATATGTTATGTGCATTTTTTTTAAATTCCAAAACTGTATGGCAACAACAGAGCCGTCTTAACGCATGGACACACTGGGCAGTTTAGGGGAGCCCAAATGTTTACTTGACCCAAGCATGCACATTTACATTGGTTTTCGAAACGGGGACACGCAGCCGATTGCTTTGCCAATGGCGCCATAATGATGCTAAGTCGCCAATGTGCAATAAGATACCAAGAAATGCCATATTGCTAAATTCAGGGTTTCCTTACAAAATATCACTTGGCATTAAAAAAAAAAACACAGATAAATAAGAAGTTACCGGAACGAGTTTTAATTACCTAGTATTTATTTTGTCCCATGACATTCTTCGCTGGGCCTTATCTAGGAATTGTAAATTTCGATACAACTAAAGCAGGCAATGAATACTTGTATTTTACATCTAAAGTAAGACGTCAAATAATGTAGCCTGCATTCGACATTACACATGGGGTGTTTTGGTTTTTTTTCTGTTAGAGTCAACATGGAATGTAGCGACAATGCTTTTATTTAAATTAGTTTTTCCATTAATTCATTTCTGATTCAGTGCCCTATTCTCTTTGTTGTGTCTTGCGTGGGGCTATGTAATAGGCAATCTTTTTACAATAGCATAAAAAAACTAACCCCCCAAAAAAAAAAAAAAGCAGTGAGTTTGATAACAACAGGAGAGATTATTGGAAATGCATGATATAACTGGGTCTTTTATACAAATAAGAAAACATTTACAATTGACTTAACTGGATATTTATTATGTCCTCTAACAGGAGCAGTACAAACTGTTGTATGAGGTGCTGGATAGGTACAAACCCAGAGACAACCATTACTTAAACGTTGGAGATATTCTACCAGAAACCACATCACATACTGTGCTAGACCCAACCTACTCTGACTATGCCTGTACAAAAGGTGCTGGCGCTCACATATATGACACTGTTGATGACAGCGAAAGCCACCTTTGATATTTTAAGCACCACACAAATGAAGATGGCTTGCCTGAAGAGAGACTGATAAATTACTGATTTTAATGTCCAAAAAAAAATCCCAGCCAGTATCCCTTGTTTCAGTCCGTTTTAGATTTGTCTATAGAATTTCCTGAAAGTTGTAAGATTGTGTAGGGGTGTATTATTTAAATCAAAGCAACTGTGGCGAGATTTGAGAACCAGCAGATCTACGTAGGAACGATGTCATGACTTACCAGACTTACGTAGTAGGTTTGGCTCAGGATTATTGGCTGGAAAGTTTTAATGTGCTTTAATTTAGTGGTCCAGGCAACCTGGAGACTTTCAGAAAGATGCTTTTCTGTATATTGGTTATAACTATGTCTCATTTCACATCACTGATCCATATAAATGATTACTGAGGGCTGATATCTTTGGCCGTATAATGGTGAAAATGTCAATCTAACAGGGGCAAAATTTATGCCATTAAATTTTAACTACACTGTGTGTTAAATGCATGTGCATATGATAATGATGAAGTTCCTATAACAAAAAATATTTTGTATACTGATCTTTGACCTTTATTATGTCATCTCAATAAATCTTAAACTTGTAATCTTCCTGTGACTGCAATTTGCTGAGAATAATTATGTCCCTATTATTTCTTATTTCATTGTTACGGACTTCATTCAATGAATTACACAAAAGTCAAGGCAATCTCACAACGCTATTTCCTCAAAACACACCACCGTTAGCCTGGCACCTTCAAAGGCCGTAACTCAGAAAGTGTGTAAGCTACATATATAAACCACTTTCACATCATATACAGATCTCATCATCGTCAAAATAAATCGAGCGCCTCGGACAATCTCACAAATATGAAAATCCCAACAGAAAATTGTTATCCGTAAAGTTCAAGCAAAACCCATTTTTTGTGGACATTGTCTATATTTTATAGTAATCAAATTACCTTATTGGTTACTTTGTGAAAAGAAGTTCTTTAAACTATTTAAATGGTATCTTTTCTATAAGTGTAAGTATACCGGGTATGTCAGTATTTACAGCCGATATTCATGCATTAATATTAGTTCATGTTACATAATATTGGCAAAAAGGATTTTAAAAATGTCACCATTTCATTTATTTCTGTATTTCTTTTGTGTCCTTGTTTGTTTTATAGTCAATTTCACATGTATAAATCTATTGATTTGAAAACCAAGATTTTGTAACTTCCAGTTCTATCACCAAGTGTCGCCAAAGAGAGGCAACCAAATTTTGCAGAGAAAAACAGACACTCAAAACTCATTACTGGGTTATGTCCTTTAGTATAGTAAGCAGATCCTTTAGTTTCTGGGGGCGATATTGTTGCCCCTGCGGACAGTTTTTAGGCACCTGACAATGTGTGCTCACTGTTCAGCTTGATTTTATTGACAAATTTATGTTTTATACTCTCATGTTCATGTTAGAGGAATTCATTAAACTGACCACATTATTGTGTTGGCTGACGTCCTGTTATTTTGCAATAATTATTTTTTTTCTTCATTTGGCAGGTTTTTCCAAACCTTAAGTGTTAAATATTGGTCTAAGGATTTTCACTAAGAAGGCTAACACATCGGCATAATTATGTTCATGGTTGGGCTCTTTTTCACTGAAAGACAACTCAACTTAGCAATATTTAAAGATTTGGGAGTGTGGGGGGGGGGGGGCAATCTGGTCCTATTTCTATATTTTATTTCAAAAGGAAAGAACCAGAAATAAAACTTCCAATGCAAACAACAGCAACAACAGCCACATGTTGGAATTGAGAAGAAAAAACAATTAACAATTGTCTAAATTATGTAACATAAAATTTATTACAGCATAACGCTTAGAAATAATTATAGGGAACGGAAATCAGATGCGTGGCTTGTCTGTGTGGCAAATATCATAAAAGTAAATCTGGAATTGCCTGCTGCTGCCATTTACTAAAGTCAGCCTTCACAGGAAGGAAACTTTCCGGAGAAGAAGAAGGAAGGGTAAAACAATAAATATCTGTGTCAGGATTCCTTCACAAATGATAATAGGTACATTCAATTCAGGAGATGGCACCAGCCAATAGACATACTCAAAGTAATCTAGAACAGAAGATCAGCTACCAATCAGCTATGATGCATAAAAAAAAACCAAACTGATAGATTTCAACATTATACTATTGCAGCTACAAGTCAGTAACATCATCTTGACACAGACTGAATCTCTGAAATCAATATCGTACAGAATGATTGTTGTGTGGTTATTGCTGACCGTGTCTTTTTTTTATTTTTATACTTCAAACGTTATGTACGAGGAATTGTTTATTGTGAATTTTTTTAGTCAGGGCATCGCTCGTCAAAAATTGACGTCAAACTGTCGACTTCAGAGTAAACTGGTGACTCAATTTCTAATTACTATTAAATTGAAAAAAAAACAATAACAATAAGCGGCAAGCCATTTTTTTTTTCGACGTAATTTGAAGCTGTGAGTATCTGACGTGATTTACGTCATGCTTAATCACCACTGTGGGTTAACGTGGCCGCCACTGCTGATCTTTCTCTCAAGAACCGCGTCTACTTTTCACAATATTTGGTTTCCGAAACTTGGTCGACCATGAATGCATTATAATATAACCGACCAGCTGCCAAATCTGGACTCGATTTAGTTTTTTCTATGTTGTTGTTATTTAAATTCTGGCATAGATATTTTGGCAGTCATTTTACTATTTTTACGTGAGTAACTGCATTCGGCTGAGGCACCAGAGAAACAAAGATCTCTGTCCCTTAGAAAACTGCAACCTGACTACAGTATTAGAACTGCACGTAGCACGTAGAAATATCATTAACTGGTGTGCTTTAAAGTATGAAGCGAGATCAATCATGTGAGTGATTACAATATCAAAACATCTAAAATGCAATTTTAAATCTTTTTTTTTATCTCAGATTGACTTTAAAAATGTCATGTCCATACATTTGCCAAGCTTTTTGTACTGCAAGTGCAACAATTATTTTCAGGGGAAAATGTAGCGCATCACTCAAATACTCCGTTTTCCTCAACCCTCCATTCCAGAAAGCATTTTAAAAAGAAGAGGAGGTACTAGAAAGTAAAATTAAACAAGTACCAAATCTTTCTTTCCTGGCTTCGGATCAAATGCCAATATGAGTGAGACTTTACATCATGTGACCACATGCCAGAAATCTGTCACCGTAGTGGCTAAGGGCAGTCGTGTCAGAATCTGCTGATTGTTTGGCGATGCTCTTGCAAACAAAAAGTGTAGATTTGACTGAAATATAAATCTCAATAAGAAGACAGTGAAATCAGTCTTGTAAAATGTGACAACATTTTGTCTTGGAAAAGAAACGCCAGTTATAAAAAAAGCTTGTGAATTTACAAATCTTAACATCGATGATGTGTGTCCGAATTCCAATGTGTGTTAATATTTGAAGAGTGAAGAATCTTGCCCGTAGCATACTGTGAATGATAAGTGAATTAAGATCAGCCAGTTAGAAATACATATTGTCACGAGTGGAGTGAGCGATAGTTAATAATTACGGGGGGAAAGGAGGAGAGTAAAATTAACGCACGGAGACAGGGAAGAAAAGTCGTGCATGTCATGAGTGGGGGGTCTGAAGGAGGCGAAAGCGCTGTATAACTATCACTGCAAGTTAGAAGGTCCTAGGGAGCGGATCTGTGAATAATAGCCCATCGAGCAGACATAAAGGAAGCGGTCGAGAAGACTAGTGAGAGTCTTTCCAGTTATGACTGGTATGTAGAACGTTGATTGATTATTATGATTGATGTATTATATTATATTCGTCTATTACCATGATGTGAATAAGTATATGTGAGGAATGTGGAAGTCCTTGATATTGGATATAGCAATGTGCGCCACGAGCGATAGATGAAAGTGAGTTCATGGATTTGTAGCGCGAGTGAGTAGTGTGTACTCCGATGGAGGTGGGTTACCGTAAGATGTGTGGTGAGTGAAAGGTGAACTAGTGTGTGTACGCGTCATGGATTGTAAGGAGAGGTGGAGTGAATAGAAATGGTAGGGTATTATACCAATGTAATGTTATTCTTGTAGGTGTCGGGGACGGGCCGCAGAGCCACCTCGATGAGCACAGGGGATAGGCCAGCATAGGGCCGGAGGCCACACATAGGCCAGAAGTGAGGCTGTCGGGGCAGGACAGTAGAGGCACATAAAGTCGTGGCAGTCAGGCCACGGACAGGGACGTAGATATGAGAGTGAATGAGATACTATATTGTTGCCATGTTGATAGGCTAGTGAACTGATATTATGTTGTTGCCATGTTGATGGCTATGGAAATAATAATGTGTTATTGCCCTGCTGAGGTGCTAGGGGAGTGCTAAGGTGTATGACAATAGGAAGGTGATATTGAGAGACTGCGGTGCCAGTGAATCATTAATGTACTATTAAGACCCTGAGGGGAGAGGCTGAGGCCGAAGTGCCTTTAGGAGTAACTACCGGATTGTGGATCCGAGGGAGCGTGTGTGTGAGAATAAGGCCGTTGTACGGCAGTCATTTCAATAATATAATATATGTAATTGCGCTATTATATGTATAATTATGTTTAATAAATGTGTGAGTCTGATGGGTTGTTCTGTTAAGTGTTAAACTTGTTGTTCGTGATTGTTGTCCTGTCATACTTATTACATCTCCCAGTCTGGGATTTGTGACACTGGGGGCTCGTCCGTTGTGACATTGGGGGCTCGTCCATTGTGACTCGTCCATTTTCGTAATATTTAGTTGTAGTTAGTTAGTAGGTAATTGTGCTGTCTTGTTCGTTGGATGAATGGACATTTCATGATATGATTTATGTATAATAATGAATGTATATTGATGCATGTATTGCTATGAATAGGTATTAATTTGTATTTAAACTTTCCAGAGTGTGTGCGTGCAGCCTGAGGAGACGAGCAGCCAGAGCTCCGATTAAAGGGAGGAGTTTACTCAAAATTTCAAAAATTGAAAGTTAAGTAAAAGTCTAAAATTTTGTACCCTGGATTAAGGGCTGTCTTTTCATCTGTCTGTTTCCCTGTTTTTGCTGTTTTTGTCGTTATAGGTTATACGGGCGGTGGCGCGGGTTTGCTGTGTTGAACTTAGTTTATCCTTTTAAAAAGGTGTGGTAAACTTTGGAACTTCGTTCATCACAGTGACCAGTTCTGTAGGGACCTGTATTTTTGTTTAGATTGTAGCGTTCTATCTTCCTCGTTGTTTTAGGAAGACGTTTCTCTTGTCCCTCTTTCTACCTATCTATAGATACGTTCTTTTTTTTTCAGACTCTGTTCTTGTTTGTACCGTGTAGTATAATCGGCGTAGTAGGTTGCATTTTTTTCCATTATAGTTTTTTTTTGTAGAAGCTTTGTCCTAGTCTGGTTCGTTGTCCTTGACGTACTTGTGGTCCTTCTACTGTATTTCTTCATTCTTGTCATTTCTATTTTCTTTTATAATTAATAGTGCTATGCATTTTATAGATATAGAATTAATTGTTTGGTAAAGGTAAATTTCTGAATTGTATTTGAGACAACTGGGTATTGTTATATCTGGTGTGATCTCAGGTCTCTGGTCGTGTCGTTAGTATCATACCGACAGGTTAGCCGTTTTTTTTAATATATACCATAACCATAAATCTGTGAAATGGCGGAACTCCAACAACTAATGAAGTTGGGTAAGGAACTTGGCCTGGAGGGAGAGGAGCTACGCGGCTGGATCAAAGAACAGCAGGCGGATTTGCGCGATGAGCGTGCTAAGGATAGGGAGCAGGAGAGAGAGGCTAAGGCTCAGCAACAAGAAAGAGAGGCTAAGACTCAGGAACAGGAAAGAGAGTTAAGGTTAAAGGAGATAGAGGCGCAAGTAAAGATTGCGGAGTTAGAACTCAAGAGGAACACGCCAACGGAAACGGTTGAGCGGCAGGTACACAATAAAGGTGGCGTTAGGATTAAGCTCCCTACGTTCGACGACCGGAAGGACGACATAGACGCCTTCCTTTACAGGTTCGAACTGAACGCACAATTCCAATGGGGGGAAAATAAGGAATTATGGGCCACGTACCTGGCATCGCTATTGCAGGGGCGAGCGTTAACATACTTTAAAGAGCTACAGCGCGAAGACGTGCAAGATTACGATAAGCTGAAGGCTTTGCTGCTTCGCCGATTTGCGCGTACCGAGGAATATTTCCGGGAGCAGTTTAGGCGAGCACGCGCAGATACCAGGGAGGACTTTGCTGCCTTCGTCGCGAGACTAACGGAGTATTTCGCGAACTGGGTAGACTTGGCGCATGTGGGCACGGATTTTGCCAAACTGAAAGACTTAATGATCCGTGACCAGCTGTACGCGTCGTGCCACAAAGATCTGGTGGCTTTCCTGAAAGAGAACGAACCCGCGACGGTGCAGGAGGCGTCTAGGTTGGCGGAGGCATACCGTACGGCGCATCCGTCCAAACCAGTCGCCAGGGCGTACGTCCAAGATGCTGGCTACGTCGCCGTTGTCGAGGGGTCGCCGGCGGGACTTAGGGACAGGTCGCGTCAGCGTGGTGCCTATAGCGGGCAAGCCCAGGGGCAGCGTAGGGGCTATCACCAATCACCGGCATATGGATCCGGTAAGTTTGACCGAGCAGGAGGGCTAGGTCGCGGTAATGGCCGGGGGCGAGTTGTAACCTTTGCCGATAACCGACGGCATAGGGACTCTAGTTCCGGTCGCGATGGGTCACGGGGACCCAGGCCTAGAGCAGCACAGGGAGCGGAGTGTTGGACTTGCGGACGCGTGGGTCACTTTTCGCGCGAGTGTAGGGCCGCGAAGTGTTGGAACTGCGGAAGAGCAGATCACATCAGCGTGAACTGCCCTGCAGGTAGGATAGCGGCGAACGTGGACAGTAGCTCCAGTCCATGCTCCCCAAATAAATTTCATCATGCGGCTGCGTGCGTTACATCGGACAACGGAGGCGAACAGTATTCTAAGTGTCCCAGTTGTGAGAAGTTATTATCTTCCGGTGTTTTACCTTGTGGGAGAAAGATCCCCGTCATAAATTCATGTCATACAGGAGGTGGTCTTAGGGTTTATCCGGGGTTTGTTGGGGACGAACCGGTCTCGGTTTTACGAGATACAGGATCTACCGTTGTGGGAGTGCATAGGGACTGCATTCGGGATTCACAGCTTACAGGTGAGACTGTCCCGTGCATCCAATTTTCGGGGGCCATTGAGAAATTACCCATGGCAAAAATAATGATAGATACACCTTTCCTTAGCGGGGAAGTCGAAGCAGTCGTTGGTTGTTTTCCAGGCGCCCAGCTCATCATTGGGAATGTATCACGGGTAGTTTCCCCTTCCGATGAGAACGTGCAGGCATGGTCGCAATCAAAAGGTATTGACTTTTGCGCCGCGGTCGAAACACGCCGACGGTTAGCCGATAAAGATAAGATTAGACCTTTGGCTACGCCAGCGGTCAACCTAGACATCACGCCAGAGCGCTTGGCGAGATTACAAAGGGAGGACCCATCATTAAACCCATGTTTTGGGGAAGCGCGAACCGAGAAAACGAGGAGATATAAGAACGGGTCATCTTCTTTTTTTGTCCAGGGAGGCATTCTGTTCCGTATGTACGTCACAGTGGCTTCCGTTCAAAAGCAGGTCGTCGTGCCACGGTCGTTGATTGCTACAGTATTGCGTCTGGCCCATGATGTTCCATTAGCGGGTCATATGGGAAGTACTAGAACCAAGCAGAGAGTTCTGAAAGATTTTTATTGGCCGTCAGTAGACAGAGATGTACGGTTATATTGTAAGACGTGCAGTGCGTGCCAAAAGACGACGCATAAGGGTCGTACACCCCAGGCTCCTCGTCAAAAGATCCCCACGGTTTCGGAACCGCTTAAAAAGGTTTCGATTGACCTTGTTGATTTAAGAGAAAGATTATCTTCAGCGCGCACTATAGCAGAAGAAGCGTCTAGTATCGCTTCAGCAAGAGCAAAGACCTATAAAGATAAAGGGTCCAAACTGAGAATTTTTAAGCCAGGAGACAAGGTTCTGTTGTTGCTACCTACGGACCATAATAAGTTATTGATGACATGGAAAGGTCCTTATGTTATTGAGCAAGTTGTTTCGAAGGTAGAATACGCTATCCACATTGATGGATCAGTAAAGGTTTTCCACGTTGATATGCTGCAGAGGTTTCATGAGAGACCAGAGTATCTGTATTCTCATACTGAAGTTGAAGGACATACCTAATGTCGTGTCATTCTTTGACGATATAGCATGCCATACGTCGACATGGTCTGATCATATTCAGACACTAACAGTAATTTTTCAACGATTACGTCATTTTGGGTTAACTGCTAAACCCGCAAAGATGGATTTGGCATGTCCAGAGATAATATTCTTAGGACATATTGTGGGTAGAGGTGTTCAGAGACCTGAAGTAACAAAAATTGACAAGTTAGTAGGGTTGCAAATCCCAAAAACAAAGAAACAAGTCAGAAGCTTAGTGGGAATTTTAAATTATTACAGAAAGTTCATTCCAAATTTTTCCTCCTTGTCATCTTCTCTTACTGACCTTACTAAGAAGGGACAACCCGATAAGGTCCAGTGGACGTCTGAATGTCAGACATCATTTGATAATTTGGTGACAGCATTATCATCGTCACCCATTCTGATATTACCCGATTTTCGATCTAATTTTATCCTCAGAACGGATGCGTCGGACTCTGGTGTCGGCGCTTGTCTTCTACAGGAGAAGAACGAATGTCTCCATCCTGTATGTTATGTCAGTAGGAAGTTATTGCAGAGAGAAAGAAAGTATTCTGTGATAGAGCGTGAGTGTCTTGCCATTGTCTGGTCCGTCCAGAAACTAGGACGTTATCTCATGGGACGAGAATTTTGTATCCAGACAGACCACAAGCCACTGACATTTTTGTCGAAGAATCGTTCGTCCAGCCCACGCTTGTCTAGATGGGCATTGGCTTTGCAGCCGTATGCCTTCGTTATTCAACCAATTCCAGGAACCAGCAATCATATCGCCGACTACCTTAGTCGAGCCTAGGGCAGGACTTCAGGAGCTTATACATCGGAGGACAGGAACATTGACAGGATCTGTGTGAATGAGTCGACTTTAAAATATTGACATTATAAAATATATGATATGAAGAATGGTTGATAGGTTGAGTGGTTTTTTGATTCTGTATTAAGTATTGTGATTAGTTAGCTATTCATGATGTGACACATATATGCATATTGCAGGCCATATTGATCCCCATATTTTCCCCTGATTTGGGTATTTTATATACTAGGGGAACTGCTAGGTCAGTTTTTTTTAGTGTAGGTATTGCTCACGCTCACTCGTTGACAGTCATCTTGATGCGATTTGAAATTAATTGCATTAATTTTTTTGGGGTGGGGGATGATGTCACGAGTGGAGTGAGCGATAGTTAATAATTACGGGGGGAAAGGAGGAGAGTAAAATTAACGCACGGAGACAGGGAAGAAAAGTCGTGCATGTCATGAGTGGGGGGTCTGAAGGAGGCGAAAGCGCTGTATAACTATCACTGCAAGTTAGAAGGTCCTAGGGAGCGGATCTGTGAATAATAGCCCATCGGGCAGACATAAAGGAAGCGGTCGAGAAGACTAGTGAGAGTCTTTCCAGTTATGACTGGTATGTAGAACGTTGATTGATTATTATGATTGATGTATTATATTATATTCGTCTATTACCATGATGTGAATAAGTATATGTGAGGAATGTGGAAGTCCTTGATATTGGATATAGCAATGTGCGCCACGAGCGATAGATGAAAGTGAGTTCATGGATTTGTAGCGCGAGTGAGTAGTGTGTACTCCGATGGAGGTGGGTTACCGTAAGATGTGTGGTGAGTGAAAGGTGAACTAGTGTGTGTACGCGTCATGGATTGTAAGGAGAGGTGGAGTGAATAGAAATGGTAGGGTATTATACCAATGTAATGTTATTCTTGTAGGTGTCGGGGACGGGCCGCAGAGCCACCTCGATGAGCACAGGGGATAGGCCAGCATAGGGCCGGAGGCCACACATAGGCCAGAAGTGAGGCTGTCGGGGCAGGACAGTAGAGGCACATAAAGTCGTGGCAGTCAGGCCACGGACAGGGACGTAGATATGAGAGTGAATGAGATACTATATTGTTGCCATGTTGATAGGCTAGTGAACTGATATTATGTTGTTGCCATGTTGATGGCTATGGAAATAATAATGTGTTATTGCCCTGCTGAGGTGCTAGGGGAGTGCTAAGGTGTATGACAATAGGAAGGTGATATTGAGAGACTGCGGTGCCAGTGAATCATTAATGTACTATTAAGACCCTGAGGGGAGAGGCTGAGGCCGAAGTGCCTTTAGGAGTAACTACCGGATTGTGGATCCGAGGGAGCGTGTGTGTGAGAATAAGGCCGTTGTACGGCAGTCATTTCAATAATATAATATATGTAATTGCGCTATTATATGTATAATTATGTTTAATAAATGTGTGAGTCTGATGGGTTGTTCTGTTAAGTGTTAAACTTGTTGTTCGTGATTGTTGTCCTGTCATACTTATTACATCTCCCAGTCTGGGATTTGTGACACATATCACTTGATGTTGAAAGATTAAAGATACTCGTGAAGGAAACGGCAGAAAACAAACCCTTTTCTCAATAATTGTAGCAAGCAAAGGCCATGTTGAAATGCTCATACTAATATTTGGAATTGAGAAGAAGTTTTTGCGTCTTATCTTCCTCTATTTTCCTACCCCCCCCCCCCCTTAAATTATTTTTTTTAATCGGCCAAACTGAACGTCCTCAAACTAAATATGTCATGGGAGATCAAAAAGAAAAAAAAAAGGGAATTACCTATGTATTCATTTGTCCATTACCGTAGCAATTGCAATGTACAAGGCGTTCCATTTTTACTGGAACAAACACAGAATTTTTCTTGTTCATCTCTCTCCTGAATCAGCCTCACCCGGCAAAATTCCTCTGGGAAAACAGAACAGAATGTTTTAATGCAAATTGTCAAAAGTGGGATTTGGTGGATATAGTACATGGGTGTATAACTCCGTTCAGCTGTCAAAACCGAGGTGAGTCAATGCATGTGAACACAGCTCGTTGACTCCCACCCGAAACATTCGTACCTCAATAACTAAGCAACACAGGAGTATTAATGTTCAGGCCTGAAGGGCCATATAAGCATAATACAACATTCGACTGCATAATTTACGGTAATCACAATCATAGATATTACATAAATGTCATCGATTACAGAAATTCCAGCAAGTCTATCTAAAATAGGGTATAGAAAAAAAGTATTGTACTATGCACTCTTTAAGTGCGCCTATCCAGGACTACGGTTCCTAAAGGACACCGGTGTAAACAAATTCAATTTGGTCGGTCTCCCTTTCATACAATCAGTAATAGCACCTAATCAGATAATTGACTGACTCATAAAGCGTAGCAGTACTCACTAATAATTTTCACAGTAATACACTTTACAAAATATCTATGCTGCTCCACACTAAGAAGTATACAGCTGGGAAATGAACATATTTCAATCTCAAACACAATCTAACAGCTCATTACACATCTAGTAAAAGTATAGTCAATGTCCTTCTCCTCGTCACAATGGGGTGGCGAAAAAACTGTCACAGTTCCTGGCACGAACACATACGAGGGATCTCACTATTTCCTCGCTCGCTATGGTTTTGCGAGCGAGAGTGTCAGAATCAAATACGGTCAAGGGGAAATACCTCAATTAATACAACCTAGAAAATACGTTGGCCCCAGAGTAAAGTTAACTTTCGTGAAAACCCAAAATATCTATTAGAGTGGCCTTAAAGAATTGTCGTCTGCTGTGTCAATTTTTAACGTTTAACAAATTTTCATAGAGCAAGTTAACAACCCGCCCGTGCAGATGCGGGGCCCTCTTGCAGAAGAGGGACAGCAAAGAATACATCTGACGTGATACTGCGTGTCGTAAGAGGCGACTAAAGGTGCAAAGGTCCTGGTCTCCCGAGAAGAGCCAGTTGGCGGTGGGCCAACTACCCACCCTGTAAAAATAAACCAGTTACAGAAACACAAGCAAATACTTTAAATCAGTCTTTTATCTTGGGAGAAGGGGGAGCATCTGCACCTGTAGATTCAATGAAGGACAATGGACAAAGCCGAAAGGACTCCACTGGCCTGACTGCTCCTTCATCAAACAAGTCACTCCGGATTGCGTCGTGGAATGTCCGCTCCATGTATGAAGCAGGAAAGAGTGCCCAGGTTACAATGGAGATGAGGCGATACAGACTGCACATACTTGGAGTTAGCGAGACCCGCTGGATACAGTCCGGACTGAAACAACTTAATTCTGGGGAAAAGATTTTGTATTCTGGAAGGGAGGACAAAAAGCATACAGAAGGAGTAGCGATCATCTTGAGCAAGCACGCCCAGAGGTCACTGAGGGGATGGGAACCCTACGGAAGGAGAATTATATTGGCATCATTTACTACAAAGAACAAGAACATCAACATGAACATTGTACAGATATACGCCCCAACAAATGAAGCAACCGATGAGGACAAGGACGATTTCTACAACCAGCTTCAGGAAATAGTTGACACATTGCCAAGAAAAGATGTGAACATTATAATGGGAGACGCCAATGCCAAGATAGGACAGGACAATACAGGGTATGAGGACATTATGGGGTGCAATGGTTTGGGACAAATGAATGAGAATGGAGAGCGGTTTGCAAGTTTCTGCGCATTTAACAGCTATGTGATTGGAGGTTCAGTATTCCCACACAAGAGGATCCATAAGGCCACTTGGATTTCACCGGATGGAGTAACTGAAAACCAGATTGACCACTTTTGCATCACCCGACGATTCAGACGCTCACTGGAGGATGTCATAGTACAGAGAGGAGCTGATGTTGGATCTGACCATCACATGCTGCTGGCAAGACTCAAACTCCGCCTCAAGAAACAAGGTACCAGAGCAGGAACAAAGAGGAGAAAGTTTCAAGTGAGCCTTCTGGATGGAGACAAGAAGAAAGAGTTCCAGCTGACACTGAGGAATAGATTCAAACCCCTTGTTGACCTCGAAGAGACAGTAAATTTGGAGACTCACTGGGCTAAGGTAAAAGGAGTACTTACATCGACATGTCAGGATGTTCTTGGGGAAAAGAAAGTGGAACACAAGGAATGGATCAGCCAAAAATCACTGGACTTGATAAGGATAAGAAGAGACCTAAAAGAACAGGTAAATGCAAGTCGTACAAGAAGCTCAAGAGTTGGTAACCAGGAAGAGTACCGAGCATCAGCTAAAGAGGTCAAAAAATCAATTAAAAAAGACAAAGAGGAGTTCATAGGAATGTTAGCAGAGAAAGCAGAGAAGGCAGCAACAGGAGGACACATGAGGATCCTCTACCAGACTACAAAGACTCTTGCTGGAAAATATGGAAAACCTGAAGTTCCTGTCAAGGATTACAACAGGAAGGCTATTTTTGGAAAGGAAGCTCAGGCAAAAAGATGGATAGAACATTTTAACAGCCTCTTGAACAGACCTCCACCAAGCAACCCACCCGACATTCTACCCGCAAGAAATGATTTACCGATCAGTTGCGACCCTCCGACTAAAGCAGAGATTAATGATGCCATAAAGCAGCTAAATCGAGGCAAGGCAGCTGGACCAGATCAGATCCCACCAGAGGCGCTGAAGGCAGATGCTGCTGGGGCTGCAGAGGGTCTGCACTCACTATTCTCGAGGATTTGGATCGGAGGCAAGTTTCCAAAGGACTGGAAGGAAGGACACCTCGTGAAGCTTCCAAAAAAAGGGGACCTCAGCAATTGTAGTAACTACAGAGGAATCACACTTCTCTCCATCCCAGGAAAGGTTTTCAATCGGATTATTCTCAAGCGAATACAGAATGCAACAGACCCAAAACTTCGTGAGGAGCAGGCTGGTTTCAGGAGTAATCGATCAACCACCGACCAGATCGCCACGCTGAGAATCATAGTAGAGCAGTCGCTAGAGTGGAACTCCCAACTGATAGTGAACTTCCTTGACTACGAGAAGGCCTTTGATAGCATCGAGAGAGAAACACTGTGGAGAATATTGAGACATTATGGAATCCCAGAGAAGATGGTGAACCTTATCAAGAGCATGTACGAGGGGACAAGTTGCAGAGTCGTACACGATGGCGAGCTTACTGACAGCTTTGATATCAAGACTGGTGTTAGGCAGGGTTGTTTGCTGTCCCCATTTCTGTTTGTCCTGGTGATTGATTGGCTTATGAAAGAAACCACCAGTGGAGGAAGAAACGGCATACAATGGACCCCATGGACACAGCTGGACGATCTAGATTTTGCAGATGACTTGGCACTATTGTCGCACACACACGACCAGATGCAAGCAAAGACTACAGCTCTAAAGAAAATTTCAGAATCTATTGGATTGAGGATACATCCTGCGAAGTCGAAGGTCCTAAAAATTGTTGCACCCCCAAGCGCACAAGTCAGAGTAGGAGATCAACCACTGGAAGATGTAGAGTCCTTCTGCTATCTTGGTAGTATCATTGACAATAAGGGAGGAACAGAGGCAGAAGTCAAAGCACGAATTGGAAAGGCACAGGCAGCTTTCACGTCCTTAAGCAAGATTTGGAGAACCAAGGATATATCTCTAAAAACAAAGCTGAGGATATTCAACTCGAACGTGAAGTCAGTCCTGTTGTATGGATGTGAGACTTGGAATGCGTCCCAGGCCTGCATAAAGAGAATCCAAGTTTTCATCAACAGATGTTTGAGGAAGCTACTTAAGATCAGATGGACAGACAAGGTCAGCAATGAAATTGTATGGAAAAGAACAAGACAGAGCCCAGTCAGAGAGGAAATTGGTAGGAGGCGATGGAGATGGATCGGCCACACTCTCAGGAGGCCAGGAAACAGCATCACGAAGAAGGTATTGGATTGGAATCCCCAGGGCAAGAGATCAAGAGGAAGGCCGCGCGGAACGTGGAGAAGAGCCAGAGAAAATGATGTGCAACGAAGCGGAAAGACTTGGAATAATGTAAAGAGGCTGGCCCATGATAGAGAGGGATGGAAAGTGTTTGTTGGTGGCCTATACCCTGATCCAGGGTGAGAAAGGCAATGATGATGATGATGATGAAGTTAACAACCACGTCTAGAAATCTTCGTGGATTGATAATAATAAGAAAACATGTAAATTAGGGAGCCGGTAGAGAGTTGGATAAAAACCAGTATGGTCTAGACGAAAGATTAGCGCCCCAGTTTTACTTTTCTAAGGGGATTATATTTCCTCTTACTTCAATGCGTAGTGATCGTGCTGCTTGCAAACCGTGCGGGCAGCACTTGTTATTCATTCCGTGCAAGGCGACCATTGGCGATGGAGTCAGTGTCGATTCTACTTGAATGAATCATTATCATGCCGTACAGATTTCTCCATCTATGAAAGTTTCAGCGCAGATCCCGCTTGAATGGATCCAGTTATAATGAACAGCATGGCTGGACGAATGTCTTGTCACTAATCCATGGCTCATTGAATATGACACCGCCTTTATCTACCGTTTCTGGCCTTAGCGCCAGAACAATCGTAAGTAAGATCTGACCGAAGCTCGTGATGTTTGGACAGTGAATAGTGAGGCGAAAAGCATGACAGTTATTCAGTAGGAGTATTGATCACTTGATGAAATGCCAGGAGTGCTTGCTGAACATTGCAAGATGCTAAATATATAGATCTAGCTGTGATCCCTAGAACTGCAACTCGTATTAATGTGTGAATCATATAATTGTAATTGAATTGTCTGGGTGAGGCTGGGAGTTGCCAGCCCATCCTTGATCTACATTTAACTGTGCCGACGTCACTTCGACGGGCAAGACCTAGACCTAAAAATTTGGATCTAAATAGGCCTATCTGAGATGACCTTATGTCTCCAGAGACTATACTAGTATATTGATTGCCATACAATAAGCAGACCAGATTTTAGAGATATATAATTAGTATTTAGATAATTAACGAGAACAGAAGTTGAATGATTTTGTAGGAAACTTAGAGCTAGACTTGTAATGACGTATTTATTGAAAATGAAATTGATGCTTCTGATATTTATCATTACTACATATTAGATCTCTAGTCGAAATTGTTAGTGAATTTAACGTAAATAAAATGTGGCCCTGCAGGCCCTATTGTTGAAATGTATCCACTTTGTTCCTTAGTAATTGGCATGGGTCTGCAAATTAATATTAAAGTTAATATTACTATTAGAAATATGCAGTCGAACAACACCCCAACACAACATTATGATACCATCTACGATCGCAAGTAAAATTCATTAGTAACAACTGGAGGGCACACCCTTCCTTGAATTGTAACAGAGAGAGTCCAATGCAAGCGGTGTGCACACTTAAGCCTGGTGCACAGAGGCTTCGTCACTGTCCAGGTCTCTCACAGTGCGAACCTTTCTGCCTGTCATCTCCACTCAGGTAGGAGGCCCCCGTGACTCGTCCTTTCGCCAAATGCTCGAAATATGAATCCACTGATCTTAGTACGTGTGTTAGCTTTTATAACCCCCGATGGTTACTAAGGGTCTCCCTCCCGATTGGACGATCAAGGACCTAGCCACGAAAAACACAAGTTTGTCTTTCAGTTAACCCTAACTGCTTTCTCAAAAGGATATGTACATAACTCAGAAACCTACGCTCGAACTTCTACAATCCTACTATGTAAACAAGAAAATCTCACACGCACAACAAAATCAAAGGGTTAACTTAATGTTTACAAACTTCACTCACACATCCCTCATCACGAAATCCGTGGCTCGATTAAAAGCTAAACGCGTTTCATATTCTCCCAAAATAACCAACCCATGACAAACAGAAAAAAAGAGCTCATGCGGCTCGTGACACAAATATTGTCAAAATGCAAATGAAGAGCGTTTTTCCAGAAATGGCTAAGTCAAATTTTGCATGAGTTATGGTTCCTTTCAGATAGTTATTCAAATTTAATGCAAGATATGGTGTAAACGTTCAGTCAAAATGTGCTACGTCCCGTCGTTACCCGAAGATAAAGGCGGGACATATTAAGTATCAAACGAACATTGACCTCGCGTCTTATACTAATTTGGTATAATGTAATCCCATTGCAGAAAAAAAAAATCAACCAGAACTTCTGACATGAAGTTATTTACTTCATGAATCTTTATTACCTGTCAGTTTTTTCAACTTCCTGGTTGCCAGTGATCTCTAACCATTCAAAATTTCTACATCCGCCTGTGGCAAACAAGTTAAGCAAAACCTCTCGTTGGGGACCATGTACAGAGTTAACAAAGGTAGTTACATGAACACACAGCATTCAGCAGTGGCAACTGGATTGTAAAGAAAAATAAAATGAAGAGGTTGAATATCAACAGCTACAGTTACTGGCTATGGAACTTGTCAGGCTGGTTTTTGCACGTGAATATTTATCTCTATGCCATTTAATAGCATCGCCCACTGTCTATGTCATGATCACATTAGGATCATAAATGCCGTGCTAGGTCACGACGTCAGTGAGTTAGTTTTTACGATCTTGTTGATTATAACCAGCGTAATTTGTCCTTGAGCTGTTCTCGTGAACAGTTTGTTTTGAAACACCTTTTTTTCTGATAGATGGAGAGAAGGAGGGGCGAGACAGAATAAATGTATAGCTAGGAATGACAGAGCAGTTCTCGACCCCGTGATTTTGATTAACATAGATAAGGGGCGAGTAAAGGTAGTTTATTTAGACGCTTAGTTGGCGTTCGGAAATTCGTGCATAAGAGTAGAAAGCAAGGGGTTTGAAGATTTTAGTAGTTAATGTTTCGCATTTTAAATTTTGTCTAGACCGTAAAATTGACCTTGATTTGGGCGCAAGGCCATGACAAGCATAAATTAATATTGCAGGCTGAGCTGAAGCGACTTCACCAATCAAATGTATGAATCTGGACGGAAGGTCGAGACATAGCTTTAGTATTTAAACCCGTGCAGAGCTTAGATAGTGGCCACATGTAGACAATCCATTTACGAGGTGGACGGCGATAGTCCTCAGCCAGATGAGAGACATAGAGACGCAGTTGAGCAGTCCATATTGTGAGGAGCGCCTGATTTAAAGCTCCAGAGCCTAAGCTACTTGATTTGATATAAACCCACAGCGTTTACATCCAGCGCTCTCACTCCCTGTGAGGGCCTCATGGTGAGAGTCCATACTAATTTGTAATGATGAAAGTGAACCGTTCTACTTACTTTTGAGAACAGTTTCAGAGCTACCGCCAGACAACGCATGGTTGTACAAGCATTCTCCATGGCGTGTCTAGAGGAAATGTCCATATCATAACATGTCTCATTGAATTAATAGAATTTAAATTGTTATATCCGTCGCCACGTGCGCGGATTCTATTTGGCATATAACTCATATGACCTGCAAGTAGTTAGAGTGAATAAGTTAGTTTTTATAGAAAGCTGTAGTTTCATTAGTTAGATTCAGTTGCCTTTGAATTGATATTTATATTTATAATTATATTTGTTACATTAATTCCTGTAATTAAACTGCCCTACAGTTCTGCTAAATATCAAAGCAATTGATTTATTTAGTTTTTAGAGTGCAAGTATTTTTTGTGTGTTCGTCGATTGTCGGAGCGGACCTCGAAAGAGTGTCAGTCGAATTCTCCCCATCTAACCCACATCGCGACAGTCTACATTTCAAATTACCCCCGTTCTCAGCCTTCCCTCCACGAAACAAAAATAATTATTTCATGGCTAGCAATGAAATATTACACATTAAACACTAATAAAGGGGACTTTAGCACTTCCTCAAGCACATTTCTAAACTAATTCTCTCCCATAGGATTCCGTTTTTAAGGAAATTATACTTTCACATTAACTTCTCAGGGACGGGGTCTCCGATGATTAAAATTTCAATTTTTAGGTTCTGATATATCTGGCTCATTTTTTAATTTTTTTACTAGAGAAGGGACCGGTGGTGAAGAGAAATATTTTGTTGTGACATCCCATAGGAATTTGTCACAAAACAACAAACAAACAAACAAACAAAAAACGAGAGGAGAATTTCAGCATAAATTATCTGAACAAAATTGATTTCTAATATGGTATTCCAAAAAATACTTGGAAATAATTTGACTCACCTCTACGTGACTTCACATACCATTTAAATGCGCACTTGTATGTGCCAGCAATGTTCCTTGCAAACATAAACTAAACTAACCATGTTTATCAAGTCTAAAATTATAACATTTTCAGCTGTGAAATTCAGGGTGCCGCCATGTTTATAACAACCACAACTTTAACAATTTTGATGATTTATCATTAGAATTTTTTAATTAGAAAAAAAAGGGAATATTATAAGATGACTTTCATGACATATGCACAAGAAGCACACTGATCTTCAAGCATGAACATTTATCTTACTTTGTGACATAAAAGTACATATCCGTGTACGATGTCGGTGGACTGCAGGCTTATCTCCTGTGCTTGAAATGTATGTTTTAAATCACGCTTTGGACAACAGCAACATCCCTTAGAAGGACGAAATATTGTATCGATTGGACTAATTTTCTGTCTTGGGGGAAGGGGCTATATTAAATGTTTAACAAGTTATCGCACATCATCCCTATGAAAAGTCTTTTCAAAATAATATTTAAAACCTGAGAAACGGTTTCCACCTCTGACTTTTCGAGGCACCCAAAAGTAAATGTTACTGCCTTATACAGTAAAAATGGCAGAGAGTGTAAGAAATGTTACAAGAGTGTTATTATCTATTCATTTATTCTTATCCAGAAGAAAATAAAATTAGGTAAATGTAAAGATTGAAATACACAATAAATGTTCACTTATGGCAAGTGCGAGATGTAAAAATAGAAGCTTCTCATGCCTACAACTTAGCGCTTCAGAATGTATTTCAATATTTCACACACACTATAATATACACACAACAACTGTTGTAATGGTTGGACTCGGAGAAGTTGGAGGGTGGGGGTTGGGGGGGAGGGGGCGGAAAGAGATTAAGTAGGAGACAGACATTACATGATTGTATTACTATTTAATTTGTTCATTTTGGGCATTTTCTAATAATAATTACCCCAGTATTGCGTCAGTGACAAACATTACAGTTTAACGGTATTGGTCATCATGCACAACACACTCCTAGTTCAGAACCAAAAAAAAAAAAAAAATCAACCAGGATGTTTTGTCGAGACGTCACCCTATTTCATTTAAGCAATATCCTGGTTGTCGGCGATCAGTTCAAAGATTGTAAGGCTGTTCGTGTCAGCCTGAATACTTCAACTATCCCGTTAAAAGAGAGCTACATTCAATGCACGGCAGTCGGCAAATGTAACTCGGTTGTACAGAAAAGCGATATTGTTGGATTTTGTTACAGCTCCTGCAGATGTTTTATGTCAATCACTTGTCAAATTAGTTCCGCAAAAAGGATTTTTATCATCTCGTGATTTAACATCATTGCCCACTGTTTAATTCTCAAAATACTCCTCCTCGCCCGACTTTAGTACTTTGATCTGCATGTATTTAAGATAAAATAAATTCCCTTACTTTACCTTTTCATGACTTTATTATATAACATTCAGACTCAAGGGTATAATAATATAGTTATCAGTGGTTAAAGTGGCAGGTTTTAGACTATGATATTTAGCTCATTTGTTTACTATAAAACAGGAACGGGTTAGTAGAGCCTTCTCGAACTTTTTTTTTTTTTTAGAAACTGAGAGTCTGGACACAAAGCGAAATAAAATCTATTTCTAACTCTAAACCCTCAAAGATTTTCGCAAGAAAACAACAAATGCCAATCGCTGGTAACTGACGCCAATTTTACGGCTACCGATTATTAAATCTTTCATGGAGCAAATGACTTAGTGGGACGCAATGGTGCAATCAGCTAACATAGGTATTTAATTTCAAAGATGAGTAGATTCCAAAATGTCTCTTATGACACGGCCAAACGCACACACAAGTATGTAACTGTGCACACTGGACTTGTAAACATGAACATTCCACGACCTTTGTGACTTTATGTATGTCCGGACGTGATGTCCGTGGTTTGTTGTCTCAACTGAGATGTCAGAAAGAAATTAAATTTTATGATATTCTGCATTTTACACGGCAGATTTTAATGTTCTTTAGAAAGATAAAAAAAGAAATATCTTATCAACGGAGTCGGTTGGGTGGCACCTATATATTACCATGCAGAGAGTGCAACATCCGTATCATGTGTATATTCATTAATATATTCTTTTCATTTTGAAATTAGAAGGTATTTTGATGGGCGACTCGAGTGGTAAAGGCGTGACAGGGAGAATTGGGACAGTGGAACAGACACAGCATGTACGTTGGAGAACCAGCGTGAGCGGAACTATTTATTGTATTCCTGCGCCAGGCATGCGCAAACAATGAATCATGAAGCAGAAGAAAGACAATTTACATCAAGCATCAAGGAACCATCGACTATGTCCCTTAGACCATTATTGGCAGTAACTCGTATGTCTAGCCCGAATACGACATCTCCCCTTTTAGGATAAAGACACAACAAATAACTCTTTTCAACTTGAACCACCAATAAACTAAATTAATCCAGCAGAGCGTCCTTTGACTTTTATGCTTCAGCACACAGTATCTGTTTTCACTTCGAAACGACGATGTGACTTCCTGCATAGCGTCACTGAATAAATCAAAAGTCACTCACCAAGCCATCCTTGGTTACTTATGATTATGGTATGTAACTTTACTGGTACCGGGCTGGTTTGTTGACCTGGCGACCAGACCTGGTTACATATGGCTGTGGCGACTGCGTCGGCGGCTGCTCTGGCGGTGGCTGCCCCTGCTGCTGAAGCGGTTGCACCGGCTGCGACGTTTCACTGCCTGTAGGTTGTACGGACATCTTCGGGTCGTCTTCGTTGATCTGCATCGACATCTTCGGATTGTCTACGTTAATCTGCATCGACATCTTCGGGTTGTCTACGGTGATCTGCTCGGACGACGTACGTAACCTTATGTGCTTGCGGTTACGCCTCAGCCTACCCTCAGGTGTCTGAACGAGGTAGGATCTTGGAGCACACTTTTCAAGGACTTCGCCTGGCTTCTTCCAGCCTTTCTCTCCATCCTCCTTCATGAGGACGAGGTCACCGGGTTTAAGCTCTGGCAAGCTCCGTGCTCTTTGGTCAAAGTACTGCTTTTGTGACTGCTTTGACTTTTCGTCACTCTGGCGTACTTTGTCATGTTCCACTTTACATGGGACAAGGGACTGGGGAAGGACGGGTAGGGTTGTGCGTAGCCTCCTTCCGAACGCTAGCTCTGCCGGGCTTACTCCGAGGGTAGGGAGTGGAGTAGCTCGGTAAGTCAGCAAAGCAAGGAGATAGTCTTTTTGTCTTAGGATCTCCTTTGCTGTCTTCACGGCACGTTCTGCCTCACCGTTTGACTGGATAATGAGGTGAACTGGTGACATGGCAAAAGTTCCATTCTTGAGCAAATCTCTTGAATTCTGCTGAAGAAAACTGTGTTCCGTTGTCGGAAACGACTGTCTCCGCAATTCCATGTTGCGAGAAGATTATCTTCACCTTGTTGATGATTGCTATGGAGGTCATCTTGCTGAGTTGAGCTATGTCTATGTAGCGACTGTAGTAATCGACTGAGACGAGGTAGTTCTGGCCTTTGATCTCGCAAATGTCGACAGCGATCCTCTGAAAGGGTCTTTCTGGCATCTTCGACGGAAGCAATGGCTCACTCGCTTGTGATGGTTTCTTCTCTTGACAATGCTTACAAGCTGCGACTCTGTTCTTGATGTCTTGGCTTATGTGTGGCCACCACACTGATGTTTTTGCTCGTTCACGGCACTTGGTGATTCCCATATGGCCATCATGGATACGTCCCAACACTTCTGCTCGCATGGAGACTGGTACGATACGCCATAGATCAACAGTCCTTCATGGGTACTGAGGTCTCCACGAACTGCAAACAGATCTCGAGCTGCCAATTTGACATCTTCTTTGTAGACTGGCCATCCCCTGATGGTGTAGTCTAGCGCTGTTTTGAGGTTGACGTCTTTCTGGGTCTCCTCACGTATCTGGTTCAGCTTGGCATCTGAAATTGGCCATGCACTTGTAACTTCATGCACGTAGACTTCTACGTCATCTTGTAGTGCTGTTTTTCCTTTCTCTGTCTTCAAAGGACTTCTTGACAGGGTGTCTGCTATCACCATGTCTTTCCCTTGGACGTACACTGCTTGTGGCTTGAACCTCATCAGCCTCATCAGCATCCTTTGGCATCTCAGTGGTGTGTCTGATAGGTCTTTGGTGTTGATGAGCGGAATGAGTGGCTTATGGTCGGTTTGAAGCGTGAAGCTGTCTAGCCCAACCAAATATCTCTCGAATCTCTCGCAAGCCCACACTGACTCAAGGATTTCTTTCTCGATCTGTGCCCAGCGTGTCTCTGCTTTGGTCAGTGTTCTCGAGCAGAATGCGACTGCACGCAATCCATCTTCATGCTCCTGGAGAAGAACTCCTCCAAGACCGTAGCTCGACGCATCGGCTGAGACTGTCGTCGGCTTCTTTGGGTCGAAGTACGCTAAGGTAGGCGCAGTGGTAAGCATCTCCTTCACCTTCAAAAAGGTTTCTGACTGCTCTGGACCCCATGTCCAAGCTGCCTCCTTGGACAAGAGCGCGTTCAGCGGTTTCAGGACTGAGGACAGGTGTGGTAAGTACCTTCCAAGATAGTTGACCATGCCCAAGTATCTTCTGAGTTCTGCGACGTCTTCTGGCTGTGACAGACTCTTGATCGCATCAATCTTGGACGGATCTGGATGAACGCTCTGCTCACTGATTGTCACGAGTGGAGTGAGCGATAGTTAATAATTACGGGGGGAAAGGAGGAGAGTAAAATTAACGCACGGAGACAGGGAAGAAAAGTCGTGCATGTCATGAGTGGGGGGTCTGAAGGAGGCGAAAGCGCTGTATAACTATCACTGCAAGTTAGAAGGTCCTAGGGAGCGGATCTGTGAATAATAGCCCATCGGGCAGAGATAAAAGGAAGCAGTCGAGAAGACTAGTGAGAGTCTTTCCAGTTATGACTGGTATGTAGAATGTTGATTGATTATTATGATTGATGTATTATATTATATTCGTCTATTACCATGATGTGAATAAGTATATGTGAGGAATGTGGAAGTCCTTGATATTGGATATAGCAATGTGCGCCATGAGCGATAGATGAAAGTGAGTTCATGGATTTGTAGCGCGAGTGAGTAATGTGTACTCCGATGGAGGTGTGTTACCGTAAGATGTGTGGTGAGTGAAAGGTGAACTAGTGTGTGTACGCTTCATGGGTTGTAAGGAGAGGTGGAGTGAATAGAAATGGTAGGGTATTATACCAATGTAATGTTATTCTTGTAGGTGTCGGGGACGGGCCGCAGAGCCACCTCGATGAGCACAGGGGATAGGCCAGCATAGGGCCGGAGGCCACACATAGGCCAGAAGTGAGGCTGTCAGTGCAGGACAGTAGAGGCACATAAAGTCGTGGCAGTCAGGCCACGGACAGGGACGTAGATATGAGAGTGAATGAGATACTATATTGTTGCCATGTTGATAGGCTAGTGAACTGATATTATGTTGTTGCCATGTTGATGGCTATGGAAATAATAATGTGTTATTGCCCTGCGGAGGTGCGAGGGGAGTGCTAAGGTGTATGACAATAGGAAGGTGATATTGAGAGACTGCGGTGCCAGTGAATCATTAATGTACTATTAAGACCCTGAGGGGAGAGGCTGAGGCCGAAGTGCCTTTAGGAGTAACTACCGGATTGTGGATCCGAGGGAGCGTGTGTGTGAGAATAAGGCCGTTGTACGGCAGTCATTTCAATAATATAATATATGTAATTGCGCTATTATATGTATAATTAGGTTTAATAAATGTGTGAGTCTGATGGATTGTTTTGTTAAGTGTTAAACTTGTTTGTTCGTGATTGTCGTCCTGTCATAAACTATTACATCTCCCAGTCTGGGATTTGTGACACTGATGACGTTGCCAAGAAAGGTAATCTCCCTCTTCTTGTACTCACACTTGCTCTTGTTCAGACGTAGGCCTACTTCCTCAAGCCTCTGGTGGACCTTGGTAAGTAGCACGTCATGCTCCTCCAGCGTCCTGGAGTGACAAACGATGTCGTCAAAGTAGCATATGACTCCATCAATGTCCTGCAATATTTCCATCATAACGCGTTGAAAAATCTCTGGAGCAGAGGAGATTCCAAACGGAACGCGTTTCATGAAATATCTTCCGTAGGGGGTAAGAAAGGTAGTGAGCTTGGCTGTGCTCTCATGAAGTGGAAGTTGCCAGAAACCTGACTGAGCATCGAGCTTGGAGAACACAGTGGAACCCCTCAGCTTGTGGATGATATCGTCCACTGTAGGTATGACGTATCTTTCTCTCTGAACTGCTTGGTTCAACTTTTTCAGGTCTACGCAGATCCTGACGTCACCGTTAGGCTTCAGAACTGGAACCATGGGCGACACCCACTCAGTCGTCTCTGTGACTTCTTCGATTATTCCTTCTTCTTTCATTCTTCCTAACTCTTTCTTCACCTTTTCTTGCAGCGGGATTGGCACCCTTCTTGCTGTAGTGATACTGTACGGCTGTGTACCTTCTTTGATCTTTATTCTCACGGGCTCACACTTCACTGACGCGAAAGTGACTGAATTCACTCTCTGTACAAGGTTCAGCGCTGTCGCTGTACTGCGGCTAAGAAGACTGTCAGAGTCGTTATCAATGACGTACACTGTAGCATCAATCTTCTTGTCAAACTTTGTTGTGAAGTGACCTAGAGTTTTCACTCTGCCCCCTGAACTCACCAGGTTGACACGATTCGTTGGAAGCAGCTTCGGCTTTCCTAGCTTTGCCCATGTAGATTTGCTGATCAGGTTGACGTCGGCCCCTGTATCAATCTTCCAGTTGACACTTGTTCCTTCTAGACTCAAATTCACCCTCCATGGTGGTTCATTGGACTCGACGCTTCCTATGAAATACTCTGTTTCAGGCTCAGGCTCAGGCTCTTTCTCAGGCTCATTTTCTGGCTCTGGTTCTTTTGCTGGCTCTCTTTCAAGCTCTCTTTCTGGCTCTGGCTCTGATGTAACTTCATCTTGTTTCTTTGTCTTCGACTTGCACATCTTTGCAAAATGTGACATCTTTCCGCACTTGTGGCATTTCTTCTGGTATGCTGGACACTTCCTCTTTTCATGGGTAGCTCCGCATTTCTTGCACGCAAACTTCTCTGGAGTATGCGCGTGTGCACCTTGACCTACGTGTGATGATCCCTTCCCTCCTCGACTACCGGGTCGGAAGCGGACTCCATCCACTGACGTTGCAACTCTTTGTTCCTGTATTTCTTTCTTCACTTGTTCACGCTGCCTTGACAAGGTGATTGCCGTCTCCAAAGTCAGCGCACTCTCTAACTGAAGCTTTTCAGAAATCTCTTTGTCTCTGAGCCCGAGGACCAGTCTATCTCTAATAGTGTCCTTCTTTTCTGTGAAAGCAGCATGCTCTGCTAATTCATACAAAGCATTGACGTACTGTTCAACTGTTTCTCCTTCTTTCTGGTTCCTACTGTGGAAAGTTGCTCTAATGTGAATCACGTTTCTCTTCGGAATGAAATGTTCATCGAACTTTTTCTTGACCTTTTCATAGTCTTTCTTGTCGGCATCACTCATTTCAAACTGTGCAAAAATCTTATCAGCGTCAGCTCCCATTGAGTACAGTAAGCTACTGACCTGAATTTCGCCATCTTCTTTGCTCAACTTCGATGCAAGCCTGAAGCGATTGAATCTTTCCACCCAAGCAGGCCATGCAGACAGATCTTGAAATGCAAATGGCTGCGGCGGTTTGAACATGGTGACACGAGGTAGCAGTTTTCAAGCAAGAAACTTAGCTCAGAAAAGTTCGTTGTGCAGCAACTGTCGGTTACCCTGCATTCCCCTGAAGTTCATGAAGATTCTGACACCATTATTTTGATGGGCGACTCGAGTGGTAAAGGCGTGACAGGGAGAATTGGGACAGTGGAACAGACACAGCATGTACGTTGGAGAACCAGCGTGAGCGGAACTATTTATTGTATTCCTGCGCCAGGCATGCGCATACAATGAATCATGAAGCAGAAGAAAGATAATTTACATCAAGCATCAAGGAACCATCGACTATGTCCCTTAGACCATTATTGGCAGTAACTCGTATGTCTAGCCCGAATACGACAGAAGGAAAAAAATTATGATCGGGGTTCAGGTTCACAATATATTGAAAATTGATAGAATATCTTTATCGACAATGTTAAGAATTCGGTTCCAAGATACGAACCTAGCCTACAAGCAAACCTTACATCCCTTGCAGCCAAGTCACTTAGACCCCTTTCACACGGCGCGGGTCCACCCGCACCCGCACATTTGCGTGGGGTCCACCCGCACCCGCATACCCTTTCACACAGCGCGGGTGAAAATCGCACCCGCACTTAGATCTCTCCAGTTTTTTATTCTATTTTACACTGTACAGTCGCGAAATACGGACAGTGATCGGTTTCTCCTCCTATATCTTGTATTTGCGACAAAAGAGGAGACATAGATGTACATTATCAGTGTATCCTTTGATTGGCGAAAGAACTTGCTCCACATAACTTTTACTGGCCTCCCTAGTACTAATGACATTAGCAGTTCTATACCAATATCTGCATCCATACTGTTTCTGCAGAAAAAAAAATCACAATCAAAAGGAAATACGGGATTAAAGCGCAGCCAAGGACAAATTCCTGCATACGGTGTCCAATTTCAACTTCGCGGGTGCGGGTACCCTAGGGGAACCCGCGCAAACATTTCGCCCGCAAACACGTACGACCCGCACCCGCGCCGTGTGAAAGGCTCCATTGAAAACCTCAGCCTTAGGTTTGCGCGGGCCCCGCACATAAGTGCGGGTGCGGGTTGACCCGCGCCGTGTGAAAGGGGTCTTATACTACAGGGCCTCTTCCAAAGTCTTATTACTGAGGCCGGAAAGCAGGCCAAAGTTTTACTGTCCCCTCACCGCCTACGTTGGGCTAATTGTATAGACTTTAAAATAGAACAGTAAGAAATAAAAAAGTAATGGCTTGACTTCAATATTTCTAAAGTGTTTCTGAAACGTTCATAGCCGAGACGCTCAGGCCTAGCGAGGCATATATTGCATGTGTAAGTGTCCTTCGTGTCAGTGGGGTAAGACATCCTGGTAAGTTGATTATACAAACTTTAATGGTATTAGAACTCAGTAAACCTTGGATGCCTTTAACAAGTATCTGATCTCTTCCTGTAATTGCGTGTGTAAAATACAACGTTTAGAAACCCAACAGTTGATGCAATAAGGAAATCAACATTGGCCAGTCGTCTCCATTCATAGTAGAATGTTCTAGTAGTCAGTGCTTGTTGTTTGTACAACGTTCATCATAAAAGCTTTGATATCTGTAAGTATGACTAGGTTAAAACTACGTTTGCTGGATATATCACATATTACATGTACTGTGTAAGGTGTAAGAAATTCCAGGAAGTAAATGTTTGATGGAGGGCGTGAAGACTCCTTGTAGTCTCGCTGTCCTAATTGTGTCAGTTCTTTACTTTATTGTTATAGTTTTTATGTTGTAAGTCAGTGGTTGCTCCTGATCTTGTTAATTTTTGTTAGTCATACATAATGTAGTTTATTTACTCGTAACGAGTTTTTTTTTTCTTTTGAACACTAAATTGTGGACAGATATTATGGTTGTTGAGAGACATGAATACTTTTTTAAAGAAGAGTGGCCTAGATATTTTAAGTGAATACCTATCAACATGTCTGAATCTTTCTGTGGCGTAATTTACTTCCAATACGTCATAAAGACAGGGCTCATCAAACATATTAATAACATTATGAAAAAAACAATCCACTTGGTGAAATGCAACTGAAATATCTCCACTGTCACTTTTAACATTGCCCGTTTCCGGTGACATGGCCAATCATAATCACATTCTGAAAGCTAACCCCTTCTCTCCCCTCTCCCGAATTGCACAATGAAATTGATTGTTGTTATTACTGTTAATGTTTGTAAATACCTGAAATGACACGATCAGATCTTGCCATAATAATTATGTTCAGATTATTTGAAGCAAATGGTAAAAATTATTAATAATGTTTCGACTGACAGTCGATGTCCAGTAATACAAGTCTGTGGACATGTAGAAACCGAGAAGAAACAATGACGTCCGTCCAACTTCTCATTTTAACAGCGACTCTACTTCCTCTGTCTACACTAGCTCAGGGTATGTACTGTTTGTTGAACTGACTCACTGAGTTTGACTTAATGAATGGGAAACCGAGTGAAGCATAATATAAGGCAGGGACCGCTATACTTGGTTACACATGTTCGAGAGCCACAGATTATGAACAAAATTTACACTCACGTATTTATTGTTTCATACACATTTCGTTACCAAAAATAATATTAAGAAATACTATGTGTACAATATTTATATATGCAGTTTTGTAAATTGTTGATTTGTATTGGTTTCAGTAATCACAAAGTACACATACATGTATACCAAGTTTTCAAAATCCTGACTGATGATTGTTTTAAGTATACTGAAGGTGTTAAATACAGTAATGAACTACGGGAAAGTCTAAGAAAAAGGCACGAATGTCATAAACAAGTTAACCTGACTAAATGAGAACATGTTCTTGATGCCTGGGTTTGTACATGAAATGAGGGAGCTAAACCTCTTCATCCAGTGATAAAATAGGCTGTAAAACTCTTTCAGCAAGTTGAACTGTGAACAATTCAATGTGGAGGGGGAAAAAATTAAAATATAGAAAAACTCATCATGGTGTAAGTTGTGGGAGCCGCATATTGAACGTCAAAGAACCGCTTGTGGCACGTGAGCCTCGGTTTGGCCACCCCTTATATAGGGGAATGAATGAATGTGTGCAAGCCTGAAGCGAGTAAATGCATGAATTCAGTTATTAGTCCCATAGTATGTGAACTCATTTGATGGGAAAATGAATTAATTGACAACATGAGGAGTTTCTTAAAGTATGTAACAAATCCCAGATTGGGAGATGTACTATATGACAGTAACAGTCACGAACAGACAAGTATAACAATTAACAAAACAATCAAACAGGCTCACACATTTATTATAACATTAATATCGACAATCCAATAAGTACAACATCTCACTCGTTCTATTAAGCATTCAGTCCCCTTCCCGTTCCTCTCTAGGATAATCACCCCTTCACAATATGATAGTGGGCCTCAGCCTAACAATACATCAATGGCTGCACTGCCTTGTAGCACGACGTCTCACCGCCCGTGCTCAACCTCACATCAATATCTTAATCTCACATCGATATCTTAATACATAATTATCATTCCTGAATGTGGCCAGACTGCCACGGATAATGTGCCCTCACTGTCCTGCGGGTGGCCTCACTGCCCAACCCATGCACCTCACTTATGCTGGCCTGCGGGTGGCCTCACTGCCCAACCCATGCACCTCATTTATGCTGGCCTGTCCCCGGCACCTATAAAGAATAACATCACATCTCTATAATACTATGTACCTACTATCCACTTCACCACTCACTACGAACCATCAAGCGTACACATAACATTCCACAGTTCACCCACCATACAGCTGCACCTCTCTACTGTAGCATACCCCCACAGTATTACACAGCACTCCGACTAGGCTAGGAATCCCTGCTCCTAACATACATATCTCGCTCATCGTTCACATCTATGTACACAGTAACAAATGACTTGCACACTCCTTAAGTCCTCGCATATAACTTATTTGCATCATTGTCATCATCAGAATATAGTAGATCTATCACCACAATTATCAATCCTTATAATTCAACCTAAGAGTCTTCACTGGAATACACTACAAACTCCCGACTGCTCTCTTTCACGTCTGTCCTCTTGGACTTCTTAACTTGCAGTGACCTTTCATTACTCCAAACGCCACCTCAACAACTATGCATTTTTATCGTGTCATTCCACGCTTTCACGTTAACTAACAGAAGTCAATATAGGTGAGCAGCCTCAACTATCCCGTGAGTCAATCCTACAACTATAAACCCGCTCTATAGCAATCCCCTTAACTGCACTCACTCCACTTGTGACAAAGTATGATGATCAAATTGAACAGATGATGCACTTATAATGTGACAATGTTATAATGATTATTCACTGGTCTTGATAAAATAATTCTACATTCTGTTTCAGACTGTGACACGGGCTGGTTTGGATCATCATGTCAGTACAAATGTCATTGTCCTGGAGACCAGTGTGATACAGATGGACATTGTACTAATGGTGTTGCCTGTCAGACGGGATGGTTTGGTCCTTCATGTCAGTATGGTGGGTGTTTTATATTTGTATACAACATTTCTATGGCAGGAAAATGGATGATTAGCTAATTGAAGAGAGTTTTTTCCAAAACTGGGTAAGTCGAATGTTGCATGAGTTATGACCCCTTTCAGATAGACATTCAAAATTAGTGTAAGACGCGGTGTAAGTGTTCAGTTACAACTTGGTATGTCTCGTCTTTATCCGTAGTTTCGACTGAACATTTTCAAGTTGCTACTGAACACTTACACCGCGTCTTACATTAATTTTGAATGACTATCTGAAAGGTACCATAACTCATGCAAAATTTGACTTAGCCAGGTTTGGAAAAACGCTTTCAACTAGACTTAGAAAATTGACACCTTATAAAATATAACATTATACTTTTGAAGTTATTTCTAGGCTATACAGGTACACAATGTTCATGATCACAAGGGAGATTTTCCAATAGCATCTCATGGCCAGATTTTCTTTCATTTATGAACTATTTCAAACTGAGGGGTATAAGTATCCTCACAAGGACACGACTTTTTAGGCCGCCATGAGTGGGGAAAGGGAGGAGTAAATCCTCTAAATGGATGTTTTTATAGTTGTTTTTATAGTTGACGTGCGACTCGGCGGATAACTGCTTAGTACAATTAAAGGGGCATTCTAGCAATACTGGTATGACATGCTTTCGGAAGTCTCTCCTAGAATAATATTGTCTTCATCAGGCTGTATATTATATTGCCATAGATATGGTGTAATGCATTGCACAGTGTGGATGTCTGTATCAATAACACTCAATGAGCACACTAATCTTTTTACAGGAAACTCGAGAAAGTACGTGTATTTCAATCACTTGGTAGGTTTGGGTCGTCTTTACTTTAACAAACCTATGGCATTTGCAGACCGGTACCTGACATAACTTTAATGTACACTGTCACGATCACGTGCGTGAAGATGGTCACGACCACGTGTGTGATGAGTACCTAACTTATTTACCTTTCAAACCCGACTAACAAGCCAAGCAAGCAGACCAGCGATCAACGGACACATGGAGTGAGATTTAAATTAAACGAGATTTAATCATAAATGGATGACAAAACTTATGTCAAAACATTCAACTCATGATAATCACATACATAACCACAAAAACAGAGATACTTCAAATTTACTCTTGGGGATCATGGCTATTATCTATTCCCCGTTTCACATCTAGATCTAATCCCTCTGTCTATAAACTTAACTACGTATACTTAATAGTCTCTGTCAACAGCTGCCCTCCTCGTTGATGCAGTTTCACGTCTCCAGAGTTCACACGATCCTTTCTAGATCTCTAACTTCGACGATAAAAGGGGAAACAGACGTCCCTGGCTTCACACAAATAAGAACACACAGTTCACACCCGCCATCGTAGATTACTTGTTCCTTGAGGGGTTATCATCCCATCCTCAAAGACTCTTCTTCTGCAAACACACAGCACATCGACGGTTCACACCCGCCATCGTAGATTCACGAGCTTCTGATGGGTTCCCAGCCTATCATCAGAACTCAACTTCTGGTCCCCATGGCACGACCTTCCACTGGTCGCCCGGACCGATAAATTCTTCTTATTGGGAAATACATGCGAACATCATGGATCCCTCACACACCTAACACTTCTGGTCCCCACTGGCACGACCTTCCACTTGTCGCCCGGACCGATAAATTCTGCGTCTTCCTTTAGGACTGAATAACTTGGGAACCTCATAGATCCCTCACATACATGACACCCCTGGTCCCCACTGGCACGACCTTCCACCTGTCGCCCGGACCACTTCTTTCTCCGTCTTCCTCTGGTAATGAATATTTTGGGAACCACGTGTGTCGAGCTTCTCCTCTACTTATACTCCCGAGGTTTTTGCACACGCGACTAGTTTAAAGCGAGTCGTGTGTATCTATCCACGCTCGTCAACAATGTTAAAAACCGTGTTTTCTCCTGCTAAACTCAACCCCCTAGACTCGTGGCGCACAAGGCCACCGACCTTCCTCGTGATAGTAATTTTTCATGCTAGACAACAAATTAAAAACTCCCCTTCTCCCCTACTAAGCTTACCCCCTCTATACTCGTGGCGTACAAGGTCACCAACCCTAATCGTGACAACACCATCTCAATACATGACAATAACATTCGTAGAATTGATCCAATGTTAAACTATCATCAAATTTGCTTTTTTCCTTCTCACAGTGGATCTGACAAAACACAGAACTAACCCATCAATGAATGATGTAAAACTGCTGACATATGAAGATCCAACCACCTGCCTGGAGGACTCAACACTTCAGTCGGTAACTGTTACATGGTCAACACCTTATCCATTTACCTGGCTCAGGTTACTTGTCAATAATGAAGGTAAGCTTTAGTCAATACAGAGCAAAATTTACTGAACACTCAATTGTTTACACCTGCATTTCTTACTGGATTACATGTATTATTATCATTAATGTGTTCTCAAATTACTACGTTTCTGGAAGACAAAACAACATATTATTTTAATGAACTGTGATACTGAACATCAAAGGATACGTCATAAAACTTATCATAACCATTGACTAGAATTAAATCCGCTATGATTGTTAAGTCAGTATAAATATTGATCAAATTTTTGTCTATTCCTTTGTTAACAACTGACATCAGATGCGATGCACAAAATCACTGTACAGTTCAGCGACGGCACATCATCATCAACTGTTGACTGCAACAACCGTCAGGACGCTGCCGTCTCTGACACAGCACTAGACATTCACTGTGATCTGAGTGTTACAATCTCTCAGGTTATCTTTACAGGGGAAGGAATCAAGGCACTCTGTTCTCTCTACATTAGTGGAGGTATGTCATTGTCGATACTGAAAGTTATTTAGAATACATGGTTATTTCTTGGATTAAAACAAAATAGAAAACAAGGGTGAGTAAAAGAAGCCACAAAAATAGTATACATTAATATCAAGAATGTGCCATATTTGAAGACCACAGGGGAAAAACGTCGGTAGTCACAAAATACGATTTTCGTGGTTATCCCCCCTACCAGTAGCCCTCCTACTGAAGTTTCGAACCCCCTGATTGCCTCTACCGAAAAACGACTGTAGTCCTATAAATTTGTCGCATTTTAGAAAGGCATCTATTGGAAAAATGACTGTAGTCCTTCAAATTTGGGGAAAGAATGACGGTAGTCCTTTATTGGTCATGTGACTTTGATAACATGACCTTCCAGGACCAATGAGAGACGACTTCCTGCGGGTTTGTTGTTCATGTTGCCTAGAACAAAATGGCGGATGCTGACATTCCACAAGTGACAGAGAAGCCAAAGAAAAGGCCAATTATTGGCAGAAAGAAAGACGAGGCAAAGAAACAAAAGCTAACTTCACAATATCCATCACGAAGGAAACATTCGTGACAACTTACATGAAAAAATCGCTTCAGATTCAGATTAGGAATTAGTAACAAATGGAACTATAACTCCAGTCTTTTATGTTAGGGTTTCTTCTTTGGACTTACAATAACATGACATTATTTTCAATTTCCTTGTAAGCCTACTCATTGGTGTGATTAGTCTGTGCACTGGTATCATGAACTTGTGCAAGTAATTTGCCAGTATACCAACTAAATGAATCAATATTGTCCCAATCTTCTTTTCTACCATGCATGATTCCATGTCATTGTAGGTACATGTACATTTTTTTCCCAAGGCTACTTGGAATTATGCCTCAAAGATTAACAACAGCCAGAAAGCTCTTCTTATTGATGTCATGTTTTTATCTTCCATCTTCTCATTCATTCTTATTGATGTCATGTTTTTATCTTCCATCTTCTCATTCATTCTTATTGATGTCATGTTTTTATCTTCCATCTTCTCATTCATTCTTATTGATGTCATGTTTTTTTTATGTTCATTCTTCCGTCTTCTCATTCTTATTGATGTCATGTTTTTTATTCCCATATATGTTTTTCTCATTCACTCTTGTTGATGTCCTGTTTTATTTTTGTGTTGTTTTTTTATATAATACTACTCCCACCACCAGTCTCACAATGTCATCTCAAAATTCAAAATTTGCGCCAATGTTGTCACCAAAATATCCACCCTAAATGGCTCCATGGTCATTAAAATTAATAAATTTTTTTCAACTTATGTTTATCTTTCAGTTTTCCTTTGCTAAGCAACTCGTTGGAGTGAAAGAGCGTGATGCTATTGAATTGCAGCAAAAAGGATGATTGTTATTCTTTACTACCAGGGAAAAACGACAGTAGTCCAAATGTACCCTGATTAGATTTCAACCTCAATTCTAGTATGAAAATTAAGTCCTACATGTTTCAAAATGATTATGCACATATAGAAATACTTATTCTATGATAAAACAAAGAAAGGAGCAAGGTTATGTTTCTTGAATAAGAATCATAGACTTTCAAATCTTAAAATTCATTTTACATAAAACAAGTATTTTGTGACTACAGTCGTTTTTCCCCTGTGGTCTTCATTTATCTCTGTTAAACAAAAACAATATTCCACTTACTCTCGGGAAAAATAAATCCCATAAATAGGATCTGCTTAGAGTTCACATAGTCAGTCAATTAATCAGTAACTTCTTTGAATGAAGGAACAATAGGAAAAAAATACAATCAGATAAGTTTGACGACAAAAACATCATCTGGTACTTTGCCTCACAATCATTCAACAGTATGACGATGTTCAAATGCATTAAAAAATAGACGAAAAGAAATGGACAAAAAAACGGCGACGAAAATCTCATAAATAAGAATTTACTTTCACTTTTATTTTAGGTCGTAATGTGGCGTTACGACAAAATGCGACGCAGACAAGTACACACTCTCCTTGGACAGCTGACAAAGCAGTGGATGGACGAGCTGGAAAGGGTACTCAATCACAGTTTTGTACTCACACTGCAGGAAAGGATCCATCACCAGCTAGCTGGACTGTGACACTTACAGAGGAACATTTCATCAATAGATATGTTCTGTACAACAGAGAGAGTGAGTTGTTTCTAGCATGCGAGATGAACAAGATCAAATGTCATGTGCGATTACTTCCCTTGTCCCCCCCCCCACACACACACACACCTTTTTTTTTCGTATCTCAGTTAAACAACAATTGTAAATACGGGTGTTGACATCAGCGCTTATGTCATGCTATGTGCCAAATCTTAGAATTTTTAGTTTGAAATAAATGTGTAGATAATCTCCACTGACTGTGGTTTTTCTATGACAAAATATGTCTCTGCAGATGCCGTTTGAAGACCAAATTTTAATGAGGAGATAACTTGCAAAATCTGCAAAGTCACATTTAAAAAAAAAAAATGAGTTGCCGTCCTTAACATCAAATCAGCTGTAAGACCTGTCTACAGCTAAAACATTATGGAAATCAAAACGTGCGAATTCAATGTGTTTTTCATTTAAACTGTAAGTTCCCTCTCAGAATCAATATTATGCTGTGTCAAAATTAGCGCGTTTTCTCAAAATTAATATTATAAATTGACTTATCAGCTTTTGAAAATTACATCCTCAAATATAACTCATTTAAATTTTTAATACCTTTAAATTTTTCCTTCCCATCCCGAATAAGATGCCAAAGAACGGTAGCAGCTTGATGTCTGATGAATAGTTTAGGGGGAATGTAAATATATGACAGCGGGCATCTTAACTATTGGTAACATACAACTTGGCAATAATAGAAATGAAAAGTGAGTTCAAATGATTGAATTGTGACCATCAACAAATAAATATTATGTCACTTATGCACTCAATGTAGTCACTGCTAACACTTTTCGTTTAATTTAGTCAATGAAAAACATGATGAAACATTCTGTCGGAGAAGTGGAAACACTATAATATCAGGTAAACAAACAGACGACAGACAGTCAGACAAACACACAGACGGCAGACAGACAGACACATATATAGATAGATATATAGACAAAGATAGATCGATAGACAGAGATAGCTATATACATAGAGAGATAGATGTATGTATGTATGTATGAGGGTGTGTATCAGTCTGTACATGAGTCTGCCTGTCTGTCTGGCTGACTGTATCATACTGTATGTATGGAAGTAGGTAGGTATGTATGTAGATAGGTAGGTAGGTAGGTAGGTAGGTAGGTAGGTAGGTAGGTAGGTAGGTATGTATGTAGGTAGGTAAGTAGGTATGTATGTAAGTAGGTAGGTAGGGCGGTAGGTAGGTAAGTAATTATGTATGTAGGTAGGCAATTAGATATGTATGTAGGTAGGTAAGTAGGTATATATGTAGGTAGGTAAGTAGGTATGTATGTAGGTAGGTAAGCAGCTATGTATGTAAGTAGGTAAGTAGGGCGGTAGGTAGGTAAGTAGGTATGTATGTAGGTAGGTAAGTAGTTATATATGTAGGTTGGTAAGTAGGTATATATGTAGGTTGGTAAGTAGGTATGTATGTAGGTAGGTAGGTTGGTATTAACTCTAATATTTTACCAGAGAAGGAGATTTGGAGAGCAAGAATGAAAGGGACCATAGCATGTATTTCCGCTTCTGTACAATGTGAAGTATTGTTTTTCCAATAAGATATTGCACGGGTACATTTGACATGTATTTAATGGAAATAAACAATTGATATGTAGGTAGGTAAGTATGTGTGTATGTAGGCGGGTAGGTAGGTATGTATGTAAGTAGGTAAGTAGGTATGTATGTAGGTAGGTAAGTAGGTATGTATGTAGGTAGGTAAGTAGGTATGTATGTAGGTAGGTAGGTAGGTAGGTATGTATGTAGATGGGTAGGCAGGTATGTATGTATGTAGGTGGGTAAGCAGGTATGTATATAGGTAGGTATGTAGGTTTGTATGTAGGTAAGTAGGTAGGCTAGGGCGGTAAGTATTACCGTAGGTAGGTAGGTAGGTAGGCAGGCAGGCAGGTAGGTAGGCAAGTAGTTAGGGTGATAGTTAGGATGGTAGGTAGGTAGGTAGGCAGGGAGGTAGGTAGGTAGGTAGGTAGGTAGGTAGCTAGGTAGGTAGGTATGTATGTAGGTGGGTAGTGTCATGATCACGTGCGTGAAGATGGTCACGACCACGTGTGTGATGAGTACCTAACTTATTTACCTTTCAAACCCGGCTAACAAGCCAACCAAGCAGACCAGCGATCAACGGACACATGGAGTGAGATTTAAATTAAACGAGATTTAATTATAAATGCATGACAAAACTTATGTCAAAACATTAAACTCATGATAATCACATACATAATCACAAAAACAGAGATACTTCAAATTTACTCTTGGGGATCATGGCTATTATCTATTCCCCGTTTCACATTTAGATCTAATCCCTCTGTCTATAAACTTAACTACGTATACTTAATAGTCTCTGTCAACAGCTGCCCTCCTCGTTGATGCAGTTTCACGTCTCCAGAGTTCACACGATCCTTTCTAGATCTCTAACTTCGACGATAACAGGGGAAACAGACGCCCCTGGCTTCTCACAAATAAGAACACACAGTTCACACCCGCCATCGTAGATTACTTGTTCCTTGAGGGGTTCTCGAAATCCCATCCTCAAGACTCTTCTTCTGCAAACACACAGCACATCGACGGTTCACACCCGCCATCGTAGATTCACGAGCTTCTGATGGGTTCCCAGCCTATCATCAGAACTCAACTTCTGCAAACACACAGCACATCGACGGTTCACACCCGCCATCGCAAATCACGAGCTCCTGAAGGGTTCCCGTCCTATCATCAGGGCTCCTCAACTTCTGGTCCCCATGGCACGACCTTCCACTGGTCACCCGGACCGATAAATTCTTCTTATTGGGAAATACATGTGAACATCATGGATCCCTCACACACCTAACACTTCTGGTCCCCACTGGCACGACCTTCCACTTGTCGCCTGGACCGATTCTCTCTGCGTCTTCCTCTGAGACTGAATAATTTTGGGAACCACGTGTGTCGAGCTTCTCCTCTATTTATACTCCCGAGGTTTTTGCACACGCGACTAGTTTAAAGCGAGTCGTGTGTATCTATCCACGCTCGTCAACAATGTCAAAACCGTGTTTTCCCCTGCTAAGCTCACCCCCCTAGACTCGTGGCGCACAAGGCCACCGACCTTCCTCGTGATAGTAATTTTCCATGCTAGACAACAAATTAAAAACTCCCCTTCTCCCCTACTAAGTTTACCCCCTCTATACTCGTGGCGTACAAGGTCATCAACCTTAATCGTGACAGTAGGTAGGTATGTATCTATGTAGGTAGGTAAGTAGGTATGTATATAGGTATGTAGGTAGGTATGTATGTAGGTAAGTAGGTAGGGCGGTAGGTATTACCGTAGGTAGGTAGGTAGGCAGGCAGGCAGGTAGGTAGGTAAGTATGTAGGGCGATAGTTAGGACGGTAGGTAGGTAGGTAGGCAGGGAGGTAGGTAGATATGTAGGTAGGTAGGGCGATAGTTAATACGGTACGTAGGTAGGTAGGGCGGTAGGTAGGACGGTAGGTAGGTAGGGCGATAGGTAGGACGGTAGGTAGGTAGGTAGGTAGGTAGGGCGATAGGTAGGACGGTAGGTAGGTAGGACGGTAGGTAGGTAGGACGATAGGTAGGAGGGTAGGGTAGGTAGGACGGTAGGTAGGTAGGGCGATAGCTAGGTAGGTTCAAAATGAATGTATCCACATAACTCTTCATCAAAAATTGATGCAGTACACCAAGTATCATAATTTTTAATGGCGTAGTCGCGAAATTTTAGTTGCTTACAGGTTCACCCTCTAGCTCAGTTATAGTAAGAAATACTTTTTCCAGCCATTCTCGGACTATAGAGTAGAAAGCTGATTTAAAAAACAAAAAGCGAAAGTAAAAGTAATCAGGAGTTATTGATGTTAATGGCAAAGACAACAATAAATAAATAGTTTGGGTTTGTTTGTCATTTCTGTAACAATCGCCCCGCACTGCCCCAAATCATAAAACTGACCAATACATAGATCAAGGCCCATCATTGGTCCAGCGGGTTTTCCCGCAGGTGAGGCAAAAGGTTAAACTTTTTTATTTGCTTTTGTTGATTTAGTTCAGGAGGTGCTGCGGTATGGATAGTTTCCCCGTGAAGCAGAAAAAAGAGAACATAGCTCACTAGTGAATACAACTTTCAATACTTTCTCTGTTTGGCTTTACTTGGAAATTGTAATACTGTCCCTGCCACAGCTCTTTCTTTTCTTTAGATTGAGATTCCCTACGGTTGGCAGTATATTGCAGTAGTTTGATTGTTTTGTTTTGTTTTTGTTGTTGTTTTTCAATTTGATTGTTGTTGTTGATATTATTGTTGTTTTATGGGAGTGGAATATTTGACCCGATGTCTTATTTGTTTACATTTTTATCCCTCTTGTGGCTGCACACGGTTGAAAATAATAATTATGACCGGTAGGCGAATGAATTTGTAATCTGAGCTTATCAAAGGGAACCAGAAAATGAGCTTTTTTTTATTTCAAAGATGTTTAAAAGGTTGGCTGGAATAAAAGCACTAGGCGGATATAAAGGCGATTCGGTTAGATTGGTTGATGCTTACGAAAATTAATGTGATAATTTTTTAAACTGTCACTCAGGTTGTAGAGTTGAGTAATCCCCCCCCCCCCCCCCCCATGAAATGATCGGGGCATAATTGCACTACAGTTGAGTACTGCCGTCACTTCTTTAGAAGTATTTTTTACGATAAATAAATTTTACGAATATTTTTGACAGGTGAGGAACAAGGGGATGAAATAAAACAATGTTATGTCTGTTTAGAAATTAAATGTTTTTGCTAATTTGAAATATACATTGTTAATTGATGATTTTCTGATACCTTTCTGTCAGTATTTTGTCCACTGGCTGAAGTATGTCACGAGCTAGTGAGCGAGGATCAGTAGTTACGAGAAGAGGGTTCGAATAAAGTCAACCCACGGGCCACGGGGTAAGGAAAAGCGTGCATGTTGTGAGTGGGGGGGGGGGTCTGAATGAGGCGAGAGCGCTGTCTTACTATCACTGCACACTAAGACGTCCTAAAGAGCGGACGCAGGAGAAAGCCCAGAGGGCGAACATAAGGAGAGCAGTCGGAAGACTTGGGAGAGTGTTTTTCCAGTGATGACTGGTAGGTGGAACGATGATTGATAATTATGATTGATGTATTATATTCGTCTATTAGCATGATGTAAATAAGTATATGTGAGGAATGTGGAAGTCCTTGATACTGTATATAGCAATGTGCGCCATGAGCGATAGATGAAAGTTGAGTTCATGGATTTGTAGCGAGAGTGAGTATTGTGTACTACGGTGGAGGTGTGGTACCGTAAGATGTTTGGTGAGTGAAATGTGAACTATTGTGTGTACGCTTCATGAGTTGTAAGGAGGGGTGAAGTGAATAGAAGTGGTAGGGTATTATACCAATGTAATGTTATTCTTGTAGGTGTCGGGGACGGGCCGAAGAGCCGCCTCGGTGAGCACAGGGGATAGGCCAGCATAGGGCCGGAGGCCACACATAGGCCAAGAGTGAAGCTGTCGGGGCAGGACAGTAGAGGCACATGAAGTCGTGGCAATCTGGCCACCGACAGGGATGTATATATGATCGTGAATGTGCTATTGAAATGATAATGTGCTATTGCCATGTTGATGTGCTATTGAAATGTTAATGTGCTATTGCCATGTTGATGTGCTATTGGAATGCTAATGTGTTATGGCAATAGGAAGGGGCTATTGAGAGACTGCGGTGCCAGTGAATTATTAATGTGCTATTAAGACCCTGAGTGGAGAGGCTGAGGCCGAAGTGTATTTAGAGTAATTACCGGGTTGTGGACCCGAGGAAGTGTGCTTACGGGAGAGGGCCGTGGACGGCAGTTAATTAAGTAGTATAATGTACGTCATTGCATTTCTATGTTTATCTTATGTTTAATAAATGTGTGAGTCTGATGGGTTGTTCTGTTAATTGTTATACTTGTTCGTTCGTGATTGTTGTCTTGTTATAAATATTGCATCTCCCAGTCTGGGATTTGTGACAAAGTAAAGGTGGGGGGAGGTAAAGACAAAGAGTTATACATGTTTGTCTTTGTCTTCGTTTACAGATTGTTGCAGAGAGCGACTACAAGGATTCGTCCTGACAAGTTTTGACCCAAATGGCCATACTGTCTTCAATTATACAGATATGACGAATGAAGTTTTATTCGAATACATTGTCACATCTATCACAGATACACAACCAGTCATTAGTGTTCGAGTCAATGTAACAAAGGCTGTCTTTAAAAATGATCAAGTGCCAGTCCTAACTCTTTGCGAAGTGGAACTTTACGGTGGTGAGTTAGATGGCTCAAATCGCTGTTACTCGCCTACATGTAATTATAACCATCACCGGATTAAACATTGTAATTGTCATTTGAACTGAACATTTTATTATACTTTCATATTTTACCATAATAGTTCACATCAAGTATATCCAATATGATGTCAGAACTTTTAGTTCACTAAAATGTTATGGTCTGAAATCATAACTGTGTTAAATACTTCAATTACAATAAAGGATTTTATGTGTTGATGAGATTTTCATATCCAGTGGTTGTGCTACTGTGATAGGCGTTCGGTACATTAATTATTAGTTGCATCATACTATCGGCTGTACTATTGCAGAGAGATATCAACGATGATGCGATATTTACTACACAAAAGTGCTATTTTTGATATCACTTAATTATTCTTTCATTGTCAAAGATAGACTGTGTTATGATCAGCAGAATCATTTTTTTTATTATTCCTAAAACAATTGTATGTCTAGAGCTTGTACGTTTGACTCAAACCATGTACATAAAGTGGGTGGGCTATGTTTTATGCAGCGGAAGACATTTCGCTGCTATGTCTTCTGTCATGCTGCCTGGATGCATTAAAGTCATCTTCTCATTAGAGTAAACTCTAACCACAGGTTGACTGATTTCAGGTGGTGGTACAGAACGTCAGAATTAATGGACTATATTATTTCTCAATGACTTAAACCGTTATTTCAGACTCAATATGTCAGACAGGGAAATATGGCAGAGAATGTGAGAAAGATTGTAACTGTGCTATACAAAGTGAGGCATGTTTTGTCAGTACTGGAGGATGCCCATCTGGATGTGCTGCTGGATTCTATGGCGGGGGTTGTCAAACAGGTGATTTAAATATTAAGTATGTGTGCTCTTGTAGTTAAAATACGGCTTTCCTTCCACTTTCATTATTCCCCCCCCCCCCCCCAAACTTGCACTCCTGCCTACCGTATCTCTCTTTTCTGCATTCAAATGTTTGTTTTTCACAGATTGAGCACTAGTAACAGAACATATCATTCAGTGATTGTGGGCAAAAATATGAGAGTACAAATATGATGGAAGAGAGGAAGCGGAAGAGGCAGAGAGAGAGTCAGTTACGGTAATCTCAAACATCAAATCTCAAAATAATCAACCTATGGATGCCAATGTCTTTGAAACTATTTGTGTGTGTGTGTGTTTGTGTGTTTGTGTGTGTGACGAAAGCAAATTTCTCGTCTGAGATAAATAAAGATTATGATTCTGACATTCACCATCTTCATTAGTAATTGTTTTCTGATCAAGTACCGTTATCTCCACCCAGACTGTCCACCCACACGTTATGGTATCAGCTGTAGAGAAAGGTGCAGCATCAGCTGTACAGACCAGTTATGTGATAGGGTGACTGGAAAATGTTTACAATGTTTACCTGGCAAATCTGGAGACCAGTGCGAGAAAGGTTAATTATATCTTCTTTTTTTAATTATTAGTGTACTTTTATACAATGAAGGCAAAGGCTGATTCGTTGCCTTTTGCTTGACTGTACAGCTAATATGCCATGACAGTATTAAGAAAAAACTGTTGTATAATCTGCAGTGGATTAAGATCTAGGTTTTCAAGAGAACATTCAACTCGGAGGTTTAAGGGTTTTTTTAGTTTATCTTATTTTATTCATAATGTATTTTTCTACCCAAGATCTTTAACTTTGGGGGGAGGGGGGGGGGGATTCACACAAATGTGTGAGTTTAATTACATTAAGTTAAAATATGCTCAGCCTGGTTTTTCAGTACTATAGAATCATTTGTGCCACATCGAAATTGCAAAGGCTTTCTATCTTTCCTCCTAACGGTGTGAGGATGGTGGCACCTGGAAACTTAAGTTTGAGCAAAACTGTCGAACTTTTTTAGCTTTGCATTATTGGACTATGCTCAAGAAAAGATGAATATCTTACCTGTCTCTTTGTTGATTTGTAAATCTACGCCTTGGCTGACTGCTCACATGGTTTTCTAAAGTTGACCTCTATGTCAAGTAAGTCTACTGTAATTAAGTAAGACTCCTTTACTATATTATTATTTGGAAATTACCATTTTCCTGTCAATAATTCAGAAATAATTTAGCGGGCATTCTTGCTAATGGTCGATGGGGTGTAATACCTGCTAATACAGTGCATTTATCGAATCTACTTTCTGCTTGTTTGCGCTGTAACTCGTTTTTCGAGTACCTATCATAATGATTGTATTGTTGAACATTAGTAGGAAAGTGATCTAAAAATCAGTTGCACTGAACTAAAGAGTTAAAGACCGAACCTTGTATGTTATAAGGTAGATTGTATTCAGTATGTTTATGTTATTATTGTCACGAGACGGGGGTACTTCTGTGTGTGTGGGGATTTGTGTTGACTGCGTGGCCACACGCTCACCTCGCGTCAATCAAAGAAAACACACACACACACACACACACACACACACACAAACCGCAGTACTTGCTACAGACAAGCTTGCATGGCCATGGAATCTTTAATTAACAATTAACAATCATACAATTCATAAGACATAATTATCATGCGTATGGCAATGTGAGGAGCAATAATTCCTCCGTCTTGCTATAATGAATTTCTTCAAATGGACAGGCTCGTGTCCTGCTAACACAATCAGTAATTAACTAATTTATCTAAATACACAATCTACTCAATGCTATGGCTAATCTCAAGAAGTATGAAAATCCATATCAGTTCACATTGGCACACTTGAATAAGGTCTCGCTCTGCGGAGGAAGATTTCGTTTTCCAAAGCGGTACGAGACTGCTCACTGTCATGATCGTGGGTTTAGTACTCTACTATAAATAAGGATATGTTTTCGACTGCATTTAAAAGAACTAAACCACACTCACAGACATACTACTTACTAAATAACAAAATGGTTAAATTCTAACGGTCAGGCCAGCAGGGCCACAACCATTTATTCACGATACAAAACAATAGAATCTAAGCAAGTTGTAATCATGTGAAATCAATATAATAAAAACAATATCAATAGTAATTCAATATAGCTCTAATGTAAATCTAACTCTAGGTCTGAATGCCTAATCTAAATCAATTACTCTCATCCATGAATCCCCCACTGAATTATAATAATAATAGTTCGTCCATCAGGTATGATGATGATCTTAACAACACCAGAGGAATAAAGAACAGAAATTGTTGAGAATTTCAACACATGGACAATAAAGAGAACTAAAGAACACATAGGACAGAATGGAAAGACTGTTCTTTCATGACTTATGGCTTCTCATGTGACTGATAAGTCCTATTTTTGCCCTGCAGACCCTTCCGCATAAATGACAAGAGTGCTCTGTTGGTTCAGTACCACTGGGCCTTTTCTTGCGCCGTTCTCTTTTTTTGATAGCCTGCTGGACTCTGTCAGCTTCCCATGCTTTGCTGCCTCTGGTAAGGGCCGCCCTCCAATTTGCACGATCAAGCGAGAGCTTTTCCCACTCACTCACATCAATGGCAAAGGCCTTCAGTGATTGCTTGAGAGTGTCTTTGTAACGTCTCTTTGGGGCCCCAACAGTCCTCGTTCCATTGGAGAGCTCAGAGAAGAAGATTTGCTTAGGGAGTCTGGAGTCGGGCATTCTGACAACATGTCCTGCCCAACGTAGCTGAATTTTTTTCAGGTGGCAGAAGATGCTCAATTCCTTGGCACGATTGAGGACCTCAGTGTCTGGAATTTTATCCTGCCATTTGATCCTTAGGATCTTTCTAAGGCAGGCCAGATGAAAATGATTTAGCTTTCTGGCATGCGATTGGTACACTGTCCAGGTTTCAGCCCCATAGAGTAGGGTGGGAAGGACCACAGCATTGTACACTTTCAGCTTAGTGTCTGTGCGAATGCCGGGAACATCCCACACTCTCTTTCGAAGCCTGCCAAATGCAGAGCTGGCTTTGCTGATTCTTGAGGGAATTTCAGTATCAACACGAGCCGTGGAAGACAGTGTACTGCCAAGATAGGTGTGTGAGTTTAATTACATTAAGTTAAAATATGCTCAGCCTGGTTTTTCAGTACTATAGAATCATTTGTGCCACATCGAAATTGCAAAGGCTTTCTATCTTTCCTCCTAACGGTGTGAGGATGGTGGCACCTGGAAACTTAAGTTTGAGCAAAACTGTCAAACTTTTTTAGCTTTGCATTATTGGACTATGCTCAAGAAAAGATGAATATCTTACCTGTCTCTTTGTTGATTTGTAAATCTACGCCTTGGCTGACTGCTCACATGGTTTTCTAAAGTTGACCTCTATGTCAAGTAAGTCTACTGTAATTAAGTAAGACTCCTTTACTATATTATTATTTGGAAATTACCATTTTCCTGTCAATAATTCAGAAATAATTTAGCGGGCATTCTTGCTAATGGTCGATGGGGTGTAATACCCGCTAATACAGTGCATTTATCGAATCTACTTTCTGCTTGTTTGCGCTGTAACTCGTTTTTCGAGTACCTATCATAATGATTGTATTGTTGAACATTAGTAGGAAAGTGATCTAAAAATCACTTGCACTGAACTAAAGAGTTAAAGACCGAACCTTGTATGTTATAAGGTAGATTGTATTCAGTATGTTTATGTTATTATTGTCACGAGGCGGGGGTACTTCTGTGTGTGTGGGGATTTGTGTTGACTGCGTGGCCACACGCTCACCTCGCGTCAATCAAAGAAAACACACACACACACACACACACACACACACAAACCGCAGTACTTGCTACAGACAAGCTTGCATGGCCATGGAATCTTTAATTAACAATTAACAATCATACAATTCATAAGACATAATTATCATGCGTATGGCAATGTGAGGAGCAATAATTCCTCCGTCTTGCTATAATGAATTTCTTCAAATGGACAGGCTCGTGTCCTGCTAACACAATCAGTAATTAACTAATTTATCTAAATACACAATCTACTCAATGCTATGGCTAATCTCAAGAAGTATGAAAATCCATATCAGTTCACATTGGCACACTTGAATAAGGTCTCGCTCTGCGGAGTAAGATTTCGTTTTCCAAAGCGGTACGAGACTGCGCACTGTCATGATCGTGGGTTTAGTACTCTACTATAAATAAGGATATGTTTTCGACTGCATTTAAAAGAACTAAACCACACTCACAGACATACTACTTACTAAATAACAAAATGGTTAAATTCTAACGGTCAGGCCAGCAGGGCCACAACCATTTATTCACGATACAAAACAATAGAATCTAAGCAAGGTGTAATGATGTGAAATCAATATAATAAAAACAATATCAATAGTAATTCAATATAGCTCTAATGTAAATCTAACTCTAGGTCTGAATGCCTAATCTAAATCAATTACTCTCATCCATGAATCCCCCACTGAATTATAATAATAATAGTTCGTCCATCAGGTATGATGATGATCTTAACAACACCAGAGGAATAAAGAACAGAAATTGTTGAGAATTTCAACACATGGACAATAAAGAGAACTAAAGGACACATAGGACAGAATGGAAAGACTGTTCTTTCATGACTTATGGCTTCTCATGTGACTGATAAGTCCTATTTTTGCCCTGCAGACCCTTCCGCATAAATGACAAGAGTGCTCCGTTGGTTCAGTACCACTGGGCCTTTTCTTGCGCCGTTCTCTTTTTTTGATAGCCTGCTGGACTCTGTCAGCTTCCCATGCTTTGCTGCCTCTGGTAAGGGCCGCCCTCCAATTTGCACGATCAAGCGAGAGCTTTTCCCACTCACTCACATCAATGGCAAACCCCTTCAGTGATTGCTTGAGAATGTCTTTGTAACGTCTCTTTGGGGCCCCAGCAGTCCTCGTTCCATTGGAGAGCTCAGAGAAGAAGATTTGCTTAGGGAGTCTGGAGTCGGGCATTCTGACAACATGTCCTGCCCAACGTAGCTGAATTTTTTTCAGGTGGCAGAAGATGCTCAATTCCTTGGCACGATTGAGGACCTCAGTGTCTGGAATTTTATCCTGCCATTTGATCCTTAGGATCTTTCTAAGGCAGGCCAGATGAAAATGATTTAGCTTTCTGGCATGCGATTGGTACACTGTCCAGGTTTCAGCCCCATAGAGTAGGGTGGGAAGGACCACAGCATTGTACACTTTCAGCTTAGTGTCTGTGCGAATGCCGTTAACATCCCACACTCTCTTTCGAAGCCTGCCAAATGCAGAGCTGGCTTTGCTGATTCTTGAGGTAATTTCAGTATCAACACGAGCCGTGGAAGACAGTGTACTGCCAAGATAGGTGTGTGAGTTTAATTACATTAAGTTAAAATATGCTCAGCCTGGTTTTTCAGTACTATAGAATCATTTGTGCCACATCGAAATTGCAAAGGCTTTCTATCTTTCCTCCTAACGGTGTGGGGATGGTGGCACCTGGAAACTTAAGTTTGAGCAAAACTGTCGAACTTTTTTAGCTTTGCATTATTGGACTATGCTCAAGAAAAGATGAATATCTTACCTGTCTCTTTGTTGATTTGTAAATCTACGCCTTGGCTGACTGCTCACATGGTTTTCTAAAGTTGACCTCTATGTCAAGTAAGTCTACTGTAATTAAGTAAGACTCCTTTACTATATTATTATTTGGAAATTACCATTTTCCTGTCAATAATTCAGAAATAATTTAGCGGGCATTCTTGCTAATGGTCGATGGGGTGTAATACCTGCTAATACAGTGCATTTATCGAATCTACTTTCTGCTTGTTTGCGCTGTAACTCGTTTTTCGAGTACCTATCATAATGATTGTATTGTTGAACATTAGTAGGAAAGTGATCTAAAAATCACTTGCACTGAACTAAAGAGTTAAAGACCGAACCTTGTATGTTATAAGGTAGATTGTATTCAGTATGTTTATGTTATTATTGTCACGAGGCGGGGGTACTTCTGTGTGTGTGGGGATTTGTGTTGACTGCGTGGCCACACGCTCACCTCGCGTCAATCAAAGAAAACACACACACACACACACACACACACACACAAACCGCAGTACTTGCTACAGACAAGCTTGCATGGCCATGGAATCTTTAATTAACAATTAACAATCATACAATTCATAAGACATAATTATCATGCGTATGGCAATGTGAGGAGCAATAATTCCTCCGTCTTGCTATAATGAATTTCTTCAAATGGACAGGCTCGTGTCCTGCTAACACAATCAGTAATTAACTAATTTATCTAAATACACAATCTACTCAATGCTATGGCTAATCTCAAGAAGTATGAAAATCCATATCAGTTCACATTGGCACACTTGAATAAGGTCTCGCTCTGCGGAGGAAGATTTCGTTTTCCAAAGCGGTACGAGACTGCTCACTGTCATGATCGTGGGTTTAGTACTCTACTATAAATAAGGATATGTTTTCGACTGCATTTAAAAGAACTAAACCACACTCACAGACATACTACTTACTAAATAACAAAATGGTTAAATTCTAACGGTCAGGCCAGCAGGGCCACAACCATTTATTCACGATACAAAACAATAGAATCTAAGCAAGTTGTAATCATGTGAAATCAATATAATAAAAACAATATCAATAGTAATTCAATATAGCTCTAATGTAAATCTAACTCTAGGTCTGAATGCCTAATCTAAATCAATTACTCTCATCCATGAATCCCCCACTGAATTATAATAATAATAGTTCGTCCATCAGGTATGATGATGATCTTAACAACACCAGAGGAATAAAGAACAGAAATTGTTGAGAATTTCAACACATGGACAATAAAGAGAACTAAAGGACACATAGGACAGAATGGAAAGACTGTTCTTTCATGACTTATGGCTTCTCATGTGACTGATAAGTCCTATTTTTGCCCTGCAGACCCTTCCGCATAAATGACAAGAGTGCTCTGTTGGTTCAGTACCACTGGGCCTTTTCTTGCGCCGTTCTCTTTTTTTGATAGCCTGCTGGACTCTGTCAGCTTCCCATGCTTTGCTGCCTCTGGTAAGGGCCGCCCTCCAATTTGCACGATCAAGCGAGAGCTTTTCCCACTCACTCACATCAATGGCAAAGGCCTTCAGTGATTGCTTGAGAGTGTCTTTGTAACGTCTCTTTGGGGCCCCAACAGTCCTCGTTCCATTGGAGAGCTCAGAGAAGAAGATTTGCTTAGGGAGTCTGGAGTCGGGCATTCTGACAACATGTCCTGCCCAACGTAGCTGAATTTTTTTCAGGTGGCAGAAGATGCTCAATTCCTTGGCACGATTGAGGACCTCAGTGTCTGGAATTTTATCCTGCCATTTGATCCTTAGGATATTTCTAAGGCAGGCCAGATGAAAAAGATTTAGCTTTCTGGCATGCGATTGGTACACTGTCCAGGTTTCAGCCCCATAGAGTAGGGTGGGAAGGACCACAGCATTGTACACTTTCAGCTTAGTGTCTGTGCGAATGCCGGGAACATCCCACACTCTCTTTCGAAGCCTGCCAAATGCAGAGCTGGCTTTGCTGATTCTTGAGGGAATTTCAGTATCAACACGAGCCGTGGAAGACAGTGTACTGCCAAGATAGGTGAAGTTCTCCGACACCTTCAGAAGACTGTCATGGACTTTGATATTTGGGGTCACAGGATACTTGTCGTCTGGAGTAGGCTGATGGAGCACTTCCGTCTTCTTTGTGCTTATTGTGAGGCCAAAGTTGTCACAGGCACTAGAGAAATTATCAACACAGTTTTGCATGCTATCCTCATCGTGTGCCAGAAGTGCACAATCATCAGCAAATAGTAGGTCACAGACTTGAGTACTTTTGGTTTTGGTTTTTGCCTGAAGTCTCCTGAGGTTGAATAGACTGCCATCAGTTCGGTTCTTGATGCTTACCCCTTGAGGAGGAGAGCTAAAGGCTTCTTGTAGCATTGCAGAGAACATGATGCTGAACAGAGTTGGGGCTAAGACACAACCCTGTTTTACCCCATTTGTGACAGCAAAAGGCTCTGAAACACTGCCGTTGCTTTTGACTGCAGCTTGCATGCCATCATGAAACTGGCGCACTATTGTGATGAATTCGGGTGGACACCCAAACTTCGCCAAGATTTTCCAGAGGCCTTCACGACACACTGTGTCAAATGCTTTTGTGATGTCAACAAATGTGATATACAGCGCTTTATTTTGTTCCATGCATTTTTCCTGAATCTGTCTGGCAGCAAAAATCATATCCGCCGTTCCCCTCTCTTTACGAAAGCCACATTGGCTCTCGGGAAGCAAGTCATTTGACGAGAGGTGATCAAGAAGGCGATTCAGAAACATTCTTGCCAATATTTCTGCTTTTCTATATAGCCTACGTCAATTCCACGACCGTTAAAGAACTGGCCACTCCATAGTCCGTACACAGTCCCGTGACTTTGGCGTATTAGTTTCGCCGACGAATTGAGCTAGAATAATTATATTGATCGGCGGCTAACTGACCCGCCACAGCCAGAGGTGATATCACACGGTGAAGGCTGTCAGCCCTTTGTAACATTTCGGCTAGACGAATTAATAACCCCTTAAATATCTAGATTTAACTACCAATAGCAATATTGACTTGATTTACATTATAGGCCAAGGGCCTGAACTTTGTAATAGTTCATAAATAAACAATTCTGCACAATACATAGCTGTGATGCCCTGGTAGCTCCCAGGCAATAATTTAAGTTATAATACTTTTATAACTGCCTAGCTCACCAAGGAGATGCCGGCATTGGAAATTCCATTCATTCAAATCATTGTAGCACACACACGATTAAAGATAAATGCTACACGGGGATCCTGTTCCCGTGCATCTAGTAAATTCCATTCATTCAAATCATGGCACACACACTATTAAAGATAGATCGGCCATTCTGGGTTCGCTGTGCCTGTCGTTCTAGATCTGTTCCTGATATTATCGGAATCTATTCAGCTTACCATGATTCCTGGCTTAAACAAGCCAGGAACATCCAAGAAAAGCGTGCATATTATAGTACACTGGATCTGGGCTCTCTTCACTTAGTCCCTTGCATCCAGTACTATGCATGTTAGTTGGTCCACTGCAAAAACATTTACTCGTCTAGCCGAAATGTTACAAAGGGCTGACAGCCTTCACCGTGTGATATCACCTCTGGCTGTGGCGGGTCAGTTAGCCGCCGATCAATATAATTATTCTAGCTCAATTCGTCGGCGAAATTAATACGCCGAAGTCACGGGACTGTGTACGGACTATGGAGTGGCCAGTTCTTTAACGGTCGTGGAATTGACGTAGGCTATATAGACAAAAATAATCCCTCCTTTCGATATCATAATTACGCGTCTATTGACAGTCTTTTCTCATCCTCTTCTATTATAGTTACTAGTTGTGTCGTATTAAGTATGTTATCTCTCATTCATCCGTGCCGTTCCTTTCATTTTCTCTGTAGCCATAACCAGACTGAACCGGTTACGCGTGACATATTACTCATACATAGTTTACACTAGTTTACGAGGTCGCTGAGTGCTTTTGACCCAGCAGTGGATTATTAGTCCTATATGAATCCGGCAGCTGTCTAACTTTGCCTGATGTTTTTAGAATTAAAATGACTCGCGACACTCACTGGTTCACTTAAGGACAAAATGACTTACATCGTCGGCCACCAAGAGGTAGACGGCAAGCAATGGCGGGCGGCACTTTCTTCCTCGAGGGATATGGGCTACAAAATGGCGCTTGCTATGCCCTTCGTCAGTATAAACTAATTAATGTGGCTGTCTTCGACTGTAGTCCCTCTAAGTCGGGGGCTCACCGAGTCTCTTCGTGCAAGGATACAACATTACCTAAGACTGAGGTTAGCTGATTTGAGGTCTTTATTTTAGGAGGTTCGCTGCCCTTGGCATTTACACCTCACTTTAATTGTTTTATTATTTCTTGTTCTGGCGGGGGGGGGGGGAGATAATATGGATAAATTTTAATCTATTAATTTCAATTTTGCCCGGGCAGCGGCCTTTCGGCCTGCTCTTTACGATTTCCAACTGCCAAGGTATCTTTAACGTGCACACGGGCCCTCCGAATTTTTTCGTCCTTATCCGAGAAGACTAGGTACTCGATCCTACCCCCCAATAGGACCAGGGACTTGAAAATATGAGAAAAATCCACTTTCCAACATGCCTGCACTGCCCGGGTTTAGAACCCGGGACCTTTGGCATGAGAGGCGAGCACCTTGCCTCTAGACCACCTTGTCCCCTAAGACTGAGGTTAGCGTTGTGTTATCACCAACTGGCAAACATTTCGAGAGAAAACGATGTTAAACATCTTCAGGTGGGTATTTAATTTCTAGTTTATACCTCTGTGTTACAAATTGCTTATTATCTGTTGAAGTTAGACTGAGGTTAGCGTACCAGCTCCTGGCTTTTATAGAATCGCGAACCTGCCCTGTCACTGCGTCCACGAGCATGAGTGGAAGCTTACCGCCCGCCCCTTCTCGACAGCTTGTACGCCCCAATCAAGATCTATAATTATTTATTCCATTTACTCCGACTCCTGACAACTCCTCGGGTGAACAGCACGGGTTGAATAGCATGTGGGGCAGAACACGAACCGTGACAATCATAAATAAAACAGATTTTGTGCATAATTATAATTGTGGTTGGGAATACACTTTGATATGCTGAGTTGGTTAGTTAAACAGATAATAAGCAATTTGTAACACAAAGGTATACACTAGAAATCAAATACCCACCTGAAGATGTTTAACATCGTTTTCTCTCGAAATGTTTGCCAGTTGGTGATAACACAAGTTGAACTAACATCGTTTTACTTCATGAAAATGGTGAAGAATAATTACCACGTAAATTCCATGACCAGATGGGAATTTAATCAAGAAATCAAGTTATAATTACTTATCTGTACAGAGAGTATCGAACACGGATAGTTCAGGGTAATACATCAACTTACCAAATCCTTCCTGGCTCTAAATTTATGGAGATGGGGGGGGGGGGGAAATCGTCTCTAGGATTAGACTCCTCCCCCCCCCGTCCACCACCGTGGTTGAAGAACATGCAATGGTCGCGGAGGATTTGGAGGCGGGGTTGTAACGACCGGACAAACATAAACAGCTAATTCTTTCACTATGTGTCTTGGCATGTCAGTCTGTGACTAGTTGGTACAGAAATATTGAAACTGTTACGGGATTCATTCAAAGTTTTTGTTTCCCCTCCCATACTACACAGACTGTCCTAGAGGAAGATATGGCCAAGACTGTAGTGAAACTTGCAGTGAACATTGTGTTGGTGGTGCAATGTGCAATCCAGTCAATGGGTCATGTCTTCAGGGGTGTGAGACTGGCTATACCTCACCCCAGTGTAATACAAGTAAGTCTGGAGAAGAAATGAAACTACTGACAAGTGTTCAGTCACAAAATTACAAACGTTCTCATTAAAATATTTTGTTTCTCTTTGATGAAGAGAAAGTTATACTTGTCAGTGGCGAGGGTTTGATTTGATGGAAGTTTACAGTGCCAGTGAACAATATTTTCTGTGAATTTTTTCTATCTTGTACATGATCAAATTGTGTGTATAGGGTGTATGTGCGTGTGTATAAAGGTGGGAGTGAGAAAAGGAGAGAAAGAGAAAGAGAGAGAGAGAGAAAGACAGAGAGAGAGAGAGAATAATTATTATTAATATGTCATTATTAAACGTTATCAAACTGTCCAGCGCCATAAGCGTTATGAGCAAAACTTTATGTTTGACCTTTGAACTCTCTGACATTGTTCATTGTTGATGTTTTCCTTTTCCATTGTCAACGTTACGCATTGAAGAGTGCCCTAACAAAACCTATGGTCTGGACTGCAACATGACTTGTAGTGTGAAGTGTAAAGTGAATGAGACAGCAGAACCAGGCGTATGTGATCATGTCAAGGGTCTCTGTCTGCTGGGATGTGTCAATGATACAACTGGTGATGAATGTTCAGCTCTTCCTTTCAATGGATCAGGTCAGTAATAACTTTCTTCACTATTTACTACTTTGTTTTCTTATGTTTGTGTGGTAAACTCTAATGTTTGTGCAGATTGTTTTCAAATTTGTATTCATACTCCATTTACCACTTCTGAAAATAATTATTTTCTTTATTATGAACATTGTCACCTTTTTGGTCTTTGCTTTCTCCACTTTCTATTGTGTCCGGTTGTTTCATATTAAGATATGATCAGATTCAACGCTAGTTGCGACTTAGGCATGGAATGTTGGCGTACAAAAATTTCATATTCTGTAGACAGCAAGTTAGCAAGGGACACATATGGACACAATTTTATCATTTGTTCTGTGTACAAAAACATTCTATTTTTGAAGTGTTAGTGGTGGAGATAAAGATCTTAGATTTTCTCCTTGCCTAGTGTCAAGAACAGATTTGATTCATAAATGTTTCCACTGAGTAAATTTTTGTGAGAGAGCAGTGAGTAATTTTTACAAACGTAATTATTGTGCGAGCCAGCACAACTTGATCTCGTAAACAATTTGTTTTGAACAGTTTTTTTCCTAATAGATAGACAGAAGGTGTGGGGAAGGATAGACGGACAGCGGAGGTGTGCATGACTGAGCACTTTTTATATCTCGTGTTTTGAACTAGGTTTAGTAGAGAGGGAAAGGGTGAGTAGGAATTAAATGTTATTGAGACGTCTGTTGACGTACAGAAAATCCGTGATCCAGAGTAAAAGCTCGGGGTTTTGAACATGTTAAGAATTTATTGCTATAAAATTACATTTTATTGTCTTGAGTGATTCGACCTTTGATGTCGACCCAAGGTCGTTGCGTAGGGCTGTTACTTAAAATAACTCGGTTCGGCAGCTGAGCTAGAGGTGGTTGCACCAATCAAATGTATGAATCTGGACGGAAGGTCGAGACATAGCTTTAGTATTTAAACCCGTGCAGAGCTTAGATAGAGGCCACATGTAGACAATCCATTTACGAAGTGGACGGCGATAGTCCTCAGCCAGATGAGAGACATAAGAGACGCAGTTGAGCAGTCCATATTGTGAGGAGCGCCATGAGTTAAAGCTCCAGAGCCTAAGCTACTTGGTTTGATATAAACCCACAGCGTTTACATCCAGCGCTCTCACTCCCAGTGAGGGCCGCATGGTGAGAGTCCATACTAATTTGTAATGATGAAAGTGAACCGTTCTACTTACTTTTGAAGACAGTTTCAGAGCTACCGCCAGACAACGCATGGTTGTACAAGCATTCCCCATGGTGTGTCTAGAGGAAATGTCCATATCATAACATGTCTCATTGAATTAATAGAATTTAAACTGTTATATCCGTCGCCACGTGCGCGGATTCTATTTGGCATATAACTCATATGACCTGCAAGTAGTTAGAGTGAATAAGTTAGTCTTTATAGAAAGCTGTAGTTTCATCAGTTAGATTCAGTTGCCTTTGAATTGATATTTATATTTATAATTATATTTGTTACATTAATTCCTGTAATTAAACTGCCCTACAGTTCTGCTAAAAATCAAAGCAATTGATTTATTTAGTTTTTAGAGTGCAAGTATTTTTTTTGTGTGTTCGTCGATTGTGGGAGCGGACCTCGAAAGAGTGTCAGTCGAATTATCCCCATCTAACCCACATCGCGACACCTAGTGTTTACCTACTTTGTGCACTTCATACATGGGATCCTTTATCAGTACCTGGCCTATACTCGTCTTGAAGGGTCACACGTTTTCCTTGCAGTTGGTCGATGGACCAATATGGGGCAGGTTATAAACTAAGATTCTTATGTACAGTTTGTGTGAAAAAAAGACATCTAAAAATATATACAACTATGATATTACAATGTTCATGAATTTTGCAGAATATAATAGTGATTTACATGTCAGGCCAGAGTTTTCTGCTATTGTATGACAGTACACAATACAGCCTGCTACTGTCACCCCCACTGTCTTGTGGGTCATCTCGGGAGAGAGGAAGACTAGGGGAAGGTAACCCTGAATACAAATACCACACTGCCTTGTGTGTTGCTATGATAGCAAAGGCTATGGGAGTAAACCCAGACAGAAAATCAGGAGTGGAGACCCGAAGGTGGTTGTCAGGGAGAACTGCATCAAACTGGCTTCCAGCATCTCCTGCAGCCGGACTAGTTCCAAATGTATTGACCTGGTCTCTCCCTTGGGTTTAACTAGAATGGCAGAGAGAGGGGTGGTGCCTCTGGGCAAAGCACCATCTCTTAAAAATAGCCCAGGCAAGGCAGCAAAACGAGGAGGCGTTTGCTCGGGCTTGGCAAGCGTCTGTCTCTCCTCTATAAGCCCACCCATTTCCGATTTGGAGAGGACACTCCAGCCATCCGTTACGGATGGGCACAACACGGGAGGTGGCAGTTACCGGTGATAAGCTCAATCCATTTGGCGTACGGATGAGCGCCAGGGGTCCCCTCTGTCGGTGGGAGCGGCTTTTCAGCTGCATTGATCAACTACCGCCCGCCGTAACCTGGGCAGCCCCCAGGCAGTTGGGTGTTGTTCCGCCACGTCAGCCTGCTTCATAAGGTGGTTGGAGCTAGACCAAAAGTCAAAAAGCTGACGTAAAGTGTGCACCTGGCAAAAACAGAAAAATACTAAAATTTGGTACCTGGAACGTCAGAACAATGCGCCCAGGCTTGCAACAGCAAGATCTCACTAATATTGACTCCATCAGGAAATCCCAAATTATTGATCGAGAACTTCAGCTACTAAACATCGACATCGCTGCCCTTCAAGAAACTCGACTTCCCGACTCCGGGTCAGTCAAAGAAGAAAACTACACCTTCTTCTGGCAGGGCCTTAGCAGCGAACAGCCGAGAATCCACGGCGTGGGCTTCGCCGTAAAAAACTCCCTTATCAATTCGATCGCAACTCCAATTGGAGTGTCAGAACGCATCATGACACTCAGACTGAACACCCGGTCTAGTTTTACCAACATTATCTGTGTCTATGCCCCAACACTTACCTCCTCTGACGAAACCAAAGACATTTTCTACGAGGCATTGCAGAGGACTCTCCACAACATCCCTCTCACCGAAGGCCTGCTAATTCTGGGTGACTTTAACGCTCGAGTGGGAGCAGATCACTCCGCATGGCCAAAGTGCATTGGGCACTTCGGCATTGGCAACATCAACGAAAACGGGCAGCGCCTTCTGGAGCTATGCTCCGTAAACTCATTATGTGTTACAAACACGTACTTTGACCTTAAGAGATGCCAAAGAACATCATGGCGCCATCCCAGGTCTGGCCATTGGCATCAATTAGATCTTATTCTCTCAAGGAGGAAGAGTTTGGGCTGTATAAAAATAACTCGTTCCCTCCACAGTGCTGACTGTGACACCGACCATGCACTGGTAGTCAGCAAAATCAAAATTTCGGCCAAGAAAATATACAGATCAAAAGCCCCTTCAATCCCTAAGATCAATGTAACAGCAATCAGAGATGAATCAAATAGAAAGTCATTTGAAAAGTTATTTGCTGAAAGCATGGATAATGTCACCCAATGCGACTCGGTAGATGAAACATGGAACACTCTCAGTTCAAAAATTCATGACTGTGCCATCAAGTCTTTTGGACAGCATAAAGTTTCAAACAACGACTGGGTAGCCCAGAACAGCGAAATTCTCCTACCTCTCATTGAGCAAAAGAAATCTGCTTTCAATGAGTATAACAAAAATTGCAATCAGAGTACAAAAACTTGTTTGAAAAATGCAAAAGCTAAACTTCAGCTGGAGGTAAGACGTTGCGCCAACAAATACTGGACAGACTTGTGTAACAGCATACAAGAGGCAAATGAAAAGGGAGATATGAAAACCGCCTTTAGTCAGATGAAAGTAGCCCTTGGGCCAATCATCACCAAAAGCGCCCCACTTAAGTCTGTAAATGGTGAACCCATCACAGATAAAAATGAACAACTGAATAGGTGGGTAGAGCATTACTCTCTGTTGTATTCAACTGAGAAAAATATTCCACCAGATTTTGAGGAACACCTCCAAAAACTGCCAATAATGGCCGAACTTGACGCTGAACCTTCCTTAGTCGAGCTTTCCAATGCAATCGACCACCTGTCTGCTGGAAAAGCCACAGGAAGTGACAACATTCCTGCAGAGGTATTAAAAGACCTAAAAGGCCCACTTTTACCACACCTGTATAATCTGTTACTGCAGTGTTGGAAAGAAGGCGTGATACCACATGATATGAGAGACGCCAAAATTGTCACACTTTACAAGAACAAAGGAGACAAAGGCGACTGCAACAACTATCGAGGCATATCCCTCCTCAGCATTACTGGAAAGGCTTTTGCTCGCGTCATCCTCTGCCGCCTTCAACAACTGGCGGAAAAAGTCTTACCAGAAACACAATGTGGCTTTCGAAGCAAACGATCAACTATTGACATGATATTTGCACTTCGGCAAATCCAAGAAAAATGTAAAGAACAAAACAGGCCGCTTATAACATGCTTTGTGGACCTAACAAAGGCTTTCGACACCGTAAGCCGATCTGGCCTGTATGCAGTCCTTAAATCCATAGGCTGTCCACCAACATTGCTAAAACTTATTGCATCCTTCCACACTGACATGAGGGCATGTGTCAACTTTGAGGGCTGCACATCCAATTCATTTGCTGTAAACAGCGGTGTGAAGCAGGGATGTGTTCTTGCTCCTACCTTATTTGGTATATATTTTGCAGCCCTACTCAAGAATGCCTTTGGTCAATGTTCAGGTGGAGTACTTATTAACACCAGAGTGGACGGCTCCATTTTTAATGTTGCCAGACTAAAAGCAAAATCTCGTACAGAGCATATTATGTTACAAGAGCTCCTCTTCGCAGATGATGCTGCAATCGTGGCCCACGATGAAACCACGCTCCAGGCTCTCATCAATAGCCTTGCCAAAGCCTGTGACAAATTCATGCTAAAGATCAGTGTCTCAAAAACTGTAGTTTTGACACAAGGCTTGAGAAACTCCAACCCAATCATGCTGAATGGCTCTCCTCTGGAGCAAGTGGGAAAATTCTGCTACCTAGGCTCAACCATCAGTGGTAGCACAGACATAACAACTGAAATAAATGCCAGAATAGGAAAGGCGGCCACAGCTTTTGGCAAACTCTCAAAAAGGGTGTGGAACAATAGCAAGCTGACCATCAAAACAAAGGTACTCGTGTACCAAACTTGCGTCCTAAGCACCCTGCTGTATGGCTCAGAGACATGGACCACCTACTCCAAACATGAAAGATCCCTCAACTCCTTCCACCTGCGCTGCCTACGCAAAATTCTCAAGATCAAGTGGCAAGACAGGATCTCAAATATCGAAGTTCTGAGCCGAGCCAACATTCCATCAACTCAGGCTCTCCTAGGCAAAAAAAGACTGCGGTGGCTTGGACATCTCCACCGTATGGAAAATGATCGCATCCCCAGACAAATTCTCTACGGGGAACTTGCTACTGGCAACCGACCCAGAGGTAGGCCACATCTGCGATTCAAAGACACTTGCAAGGTCACGATGAAAGCATTCAACATCGACCCCAATGAATGGGAGAACCTTGCAAGTGATCGAAGCAGATGGAGACAAAAATTGCGCAGTGGCACGCTCGCAATAGACTTCAAGGCAAAAGAAACATACCTGACAAAACGACGGAGGCGGAATGAAAACACTCGCCAAAGTGAACCCAAAAGACTGACCTGCAATCACTGCCATCGCACTCTCGGGTCAAACATTGGTAGAATAAGCCACGAGAGAAGCTGTCAGTCAAAGTGAAAGTGAATATTCTAGCTGCTAAGACCGTCTGTAAAGACGCTAAAGGCCATATATAATATATAATAGTGATTTACTAAATTTGTCATAATTATTTACCATTCATGTCTTATTAATCAGGCTGATGAATATCATTACTGTTGATTATTTTCAGCATTCCTAAGATGACAGCGATCACCGGGTGGATTATTTTCACATAGTGTTTATTTTGACCTTTTTCTACAGGTGACAGCGATGACACAGAATTGATTATTGGTCTTGTTGTGGCTGCGGTTGTATTGGTTTTTCTCTTTGCCGCAGTTCTTGCTGTGATTTTCTGGAGGTTTGTTATTGTTTTACATGTTCAGTCACGGGGAAAAGTATGAAAGTCTGATAGTTAAATTCGTTATTTCAAAAAAATAGTACATAGTATCATTATAATTATAATGATTTGAAATTGTTCGGCAAAATGACATCAGAATCTAATGGGTGCAATTTCTGATTCTCAAACTGACCACAACAGTACATGTTAGTTTGAAGTTGTCTTATTTAGAGGATGACAAGATAAAATGGGGACAGTGACGAAATAAGGTTAAAGGACTCCTTGATAAGCATGATTATATTACTGAGGCAAACTTGTTTATGTGTAGGCCTAAGGTGTAGTTTGTCTTTGAAGACGGACTAAACTTTCAACTCGCTTAGAACGAAGACATCTGGTTTTCGTTAAAGGGAAGTTTGAATGTCCATTTTATTCATGAATCCAAAGGTAACAAAAGCACGTTTGTAGTTGATGATGGGTATTTAAGCAATGATGGACGTATTTTCAGTTCAATAGTTCAAATTGAATTCAGATAAATCAGTGGATGCACAGGTATACTCTTTTAACCAAGGAGAAGAAGAAATTCCACACCAAAGGAACAGTCCAACATGGAAACACCTGTGGACAAGATTGAACCTGTATTCTATCAACGCAAGAGAGCTTTATCCTTGCAGAAGGCTGTCCACAGCACAGACGATGATGCTGGAGATGATCCTGCATCTGGTAATACTAAGTATTTTTTTGTACATGCAGCGTCGTCCCGTGTGTCTATTATTTACTGAAATTGACGTTGCCTGAAGACAAGGAGGAATAAAAAAAAAAAGCAAAAGCGGACAGCAAATGTAAAGGACAAGATTACAAGTCAGTCATGTTTCTGTAGCATCCTGTCTGCCTGTGATCCATTACCGTTTTGTAAGTCAAGCGTTTTAAAGAGAAAATCATTATACCTTTGAGACACCCAAAGGCATTCATGTATAAAACAGCTGTAGGCAAAAATAACATCAACAATAGAGTAAAGATGGGTGAGAGATACTTTAGCATCTCCTTTATTTGCCAAAGTCAAAATTGCAAAGGTGCAAGAACTCGCAGTTAAGTAAACTGTTTCAATTCGTTTCTATACATTTCCTGTTGAAATCTTTTAGTGTTCGATTTTTGTTTTCATTTGACAAAGGCAAAAGCCGAAAATTTTGTATATTTTCTGTCTTCTCTTTAGTTTGCTTTGTATTGTTTGGGTTTTATTTCTCACGCAGGGTTTCGCAACATACAACTTTTTCTTTTTGCCCAATTTTGACCTTGCTTATAGCCCATGCTGCGACCCCACAGTTTTTCTGTGGTTTTTATGATATTTAGTTGCCAAATTGGGCTGGTGATTTTGATTAAAAAGTGGTCCATATGATCACATTAACATAACGACGTTGATGAACACCTCCCTCAGCCTCACACAATCACACCACAAACACAATCGCACGCACACACACATACACACAGACTGAGAGAGAGAGAGAGAGAGAAGGAGAGAGAATAGCCATGGGTGGCAAAATACAGTCGTTGTTTTCTTTGTTTTGTTTTTTTGTGTGTTTTTTTTTTCTATCTGTTTTTTGCCAGATTCATCCTATCAATGTTGATATGGTGCTTGCCACGCAGGGTTTGTAATTTTGTCCATGACGGTCTGTCACTGTCTTTTTTTTCTTAATCGTTAATTATTTTTTTCTCCAGCTGAGTGAATAATTTTATTGAAATAAGAACATTGTCTGTAGTACATTAAATTTAGCTCTTCCAATTTTGAAATCACTGGCCCTTGTACATCCTCTCTGGTAAAATACTTTTCATGGCAATAGATGCCCCTGTTACGGCTGAGACACCGGCGACCAATGCAACAGGTGGATATTACAACACACATACACTATCTGGGGGACAGAACATGACTGCCATTCGTGTTGAAGATCTGGGTGCTTTCTTGTCCAGCCATGATAAAGACTACTACAAGAACCAGTTTGAGGTATGTAAAATGTGATAAACAACTAATCTGATACGAAAACATAATAATAATAATAATAATAATATATTGCATTTATATAGCGCCCAACCCCGTCGATGACAAGCTCTGGGCGCTTTAACAAACTCTTACACACACACACACACACGCATACACAAAAGAAATTCAAAAATATTTACTCTTGTTGCTGCCGAAAAACACCTAGCCTAGTTTGTATGAAAGAAATGGGTCTTCAGATGGCGTTTGAAAGAACCAATGTCATTAATTTCCCTGGTTGTCTTTGGAAGAGTGTTCCAGATGGTAGGGCCAAGAAATGAAAAGGACTTTTCTCCTACAGTGGACAGATTCATTTTAGGTACTTTCAATTTTGTAGTGTCAGATGATGATCTTAGTTGACGAGATGGAACATAGTAATCAGTTAAATCAACTAGGTACGATGGAGCAGTATTATTGACACATTTGTGACAAATGGATGACAATTTGTACATTATTCTTTTCTCAACTGGCAGCCATTGCAAACTCTGCAGAAGTGGCAGTGCTGAATCTCTTTTCTTTTTCTTCAAAACAAGTCTCGCTGCATTGTTTTGAGCAATTTGAAGTTTTCTAATATTTTTTTGTGAAATTCCAGCCAAAAGGGAGTTGCAATAGTCAAGCTTTGAAAGTACAAAAGAATTTACTAAAACATACCATCCATCACTATACTACATTCTCCACAGACAATACATGCATGCAATATCTAATGAGTCATTCTTGTCCATACTTACTGTATAAATGTTACATATTATTTTCATATTATTGGTTAATGCCTAATTTTAAAATATATCAATAACAACAACAAAAGTTGAGAGTTTCTAACGCGGGGATTTGCAACTTTTTTCTTCTTTTTTTTTTGTCTTTGTGTGTTTTGTTGTTTGTTTTTTTACCATTATTTAAGTTAGTGCTCAGCCCTGCCGCAACTCCCCAGTGGTTTTTTGTTTAAACATTTATACATGGTGTGCATTTTCTATTTCCTCACCATGGTACACACTGCATAGAGTTAGATGAGTGCAACTTTCTTCAGTGTTTAACATTAACATTTTTAGTATAGCGACATCATTTCATAATGGTGTTTCCTGCCACCAGGATAGTCAGACCAACTGTAGAAACAGTCAAACTATAAATTCCTATAACAATTTTCAAATTTGTTCCAAAGTCTAAGTGGACCTACGATACTAACAAAAAGTGGGGAGATAGCAAGAGATTGGTATCTTGTTACAAAGAAGAAATGCTAATTTTGCCATGGCACTTCTTTTCTCTGAAGGTTCAGGACTTTTTTATTTTGTGCTTTTAACTTTAATAATTTCATTGCAGACACTGGCTGCTGGACAAAATTGTTTGAATTTATTATTTAATTATGTTTTCAAACAAGATGAGGTTAAAGATTAACCTACACATCTTATTTAATTAAAATATTTTTAGATATTTAATGACAGAGAGGACAGACTCCTAGTATGCATTGTTTTGTTATTTAGAAAGTGCCGGGCGTCATTGAGAGATTTACCATGGACGTGGGACTTAGTGATGAGAACAAGTACAAGAACAGATACAAAAATATTTGTGCATGTGAGTTTTTCATTCATCTGATGTAACTAAAAAAAAAACACCATTGTGATCCTCCCACTGACTCTCAGCCTCAATTCTTTTATCCAGCTTGGATCCGTGTAGGAGTATAAATTTTGACTTGCAGACAGATCACTTTAGAGAACAGACGTACATAAATCGGGATATAATATTATGTATTTTTTTACTACTACTACACTATGCTTCTTCTGGTATTAGTCTTTATTTGGAATAGGGCCTAACACATGTATAAAGATGTTTAGTAGGCGTGGTTTACGGTTCAAAATATGAAATCGTCATTCTCAAGTCTGACGTCATAGTTAGTATCTTACAACACTCCAAAATCTTCACGATTATAAGAAACGCAGAAATTTGCTAGGGCCATAATAACAAGAATGTTCTGTGTAGATGTACCCAGTGCCTTGGAGTTTTATGAATTAGTCAGAATGTTCTTCCGTGTGGGCCCGGGGGATCAAGTATAAAAGGACTGTTGAAGAGAGACGATAAGCATCTTTGTCTTAGGCTATCAGTAAAAGTCCTGTCTGCTAGGAGAAGTTCCTTTTCTGGCAAAAGAGTTAGAACACAGAACAACTGGTTTCCTTCGTTCCTATGAGACTTGTTATGTCTGGTGATTATTTCGTACTTTGTATCTCAATACATTGATTTTGCTCAAAGTTGGAATATTAACTGCATTATAAAAAAAATCAGGCATTTTTTCATCTGACAACATGTGAATAATTTCCGTTCAAAGATGACCATTCTCGTGTCCACCTGAAAAAAAATCGGAGCAGACATGAAGGAGACTACATCAATGCATCATATGTGGAGGTAATCGAAACCTATCATTATTTCAAGTTATTGTGTTGTTGTTACTGTTCTTGCTATTGATGGCATTTGGGAAGAATGTGGCTTTAATTTACTCAATCCTGAAATATATGAATATATGTGTCTGGGGAAATATAAAATGAACCAGATCTCTTCGCGGGTGGCTGTCGGGCGCTTCTTGCAGACACTTCATCTGTCATAATAATTATTCTGATATAGTCTAGTCTGTCTATCGTCCTGCATCTTCCCAGCACCATAATTATGACAATTCTCGTGTCGTCTTCATTTGTCCAAACTCAGTATCAAAGCCAGAGCTCTTCAGAGATTATTTCTTTCATAGATAAATCATAAAATTCGAAGGTGAACTGAAATAAATCATTTTCATTGTGCCATATATTACAAATCCAGTGCACCCAAAATGTGAATGCTTTTAGTGGACAATCCCTGTATAAGGTTGCTCTTCACGTACTTTCCATCTCAGATACTTTTGGTTGGCCTTTTTTTCTGGTCAGATTGTGTGCCATAGCTGTGATTTACACACCTGTGGTCACTGCACTTTTCTTTTCCACAGGGCTACAGCAGTGAAGAGAAATACATTGCATCTCAGGGTCAGTATAAATTTGTTTGTATTTTTACACCTTGTCTTGTCCTAGATTAGGGCCAGGTAGACATATCTAAGATGTAGCTGTCATTCCAAAATCATCTCCTTTAAGCGGTGGACCATTTTGTGAATTACTCCATTAAAAAATACATCGACATCTGCCACTCTAAGACTGGGTTAACTTGCATTGCATTTTCCATTGCAAGACAATTGTCAGGGTTTAAGTAATATAAATGCCGTGCTGGGTCACGACGTGTAAGGAGTTGATTTTTCACGGTCTCGTTGATTATAACCAGCGTAATTTGTCCTTGAACTGTTCTCGTGAACAGTTTGTTTTTGAAACACTTTTTCTTAGAGATGGAAAGAAAGTGGGGCGAGATAGAATAAATGGATAAGTTAGGAGTGACAGTGCAATTCTCGACCCCGTGATTTTGATGAACACTTAGAAGGGAAGAGAAGGGGTGAATAAGGATAGATAGTTTAAGACGCTTAGTCGCGTTCAGAAATTCGTACATAAAATGTAGAAAGCACGAGGGTTTAAAGATTTCAGTAATTGTTTTGACATTTTAAATTGACCTTGTCTGTTTTTAGTACAAGGCCGTGACCAACTCCCACGTAGAATATATTAATACTGCGAGATGAGCTCGCATGGATGCACCAATCAAATCTAGGGATTTGGACGGTAATTTGCAGGGGGCTGCACAGTATAAAAGTGTAGCCATACCTATGTCCATTACTCCATACAGAAAATTCCAATCTGTGCAGGCGTCGGCACGATTCTGCCTGAAGAATCCTAAGTCTGTTCGATATCATGTCTAGTCCACTATAGACATTTGAGATGAAGCCATATGCTTGAATGAGATATGCCCACTGCTATTGTCCACTGTTCCCTGGTTGTTTCTAACACCAGGGACCAAGTGTAAGTGTTTGTCCTTTGATGATTCAACAATGAACGAGGAACTGAACATAATTAATCCAGTAGGACAGGATTGCCGCATATGCTAGGAGTGCTACCCAAGAATGCAAGACAAAGATTTATATTGACTTGCCACTAGTATGAATGTTTGGCATACACATCTGTGAATTGGGATTGATTTGTCTGGATGAGGCTGGGGATTGCCAGCCCATCCTAGAGTAGATCCAATAGACTTAACTACGTCAGTTTATATTGACGAGCTTGATCCATTATAAGCGGTAGGCACAAATAGCTGAGATGACATCGTCGCCAGAGACGATATTAGTATATTGCTTGATAGATAGTAGGCAGACTATATCTGAGAGATATATAACTAGTACTTAAATTGTTAGTGAGTCAGAATGATCATAACCTTATAGGAATCTAGAGAAGACTTCTAGTGACATATTATTGAATTTTCATTTGATGCTGCTGATGTTGTCTTTTAGTATGTAATAGATCTAGACAAAATTGTTAGGAAATTTAATGTAATTAAATTTGTGGCCCTGCAGGTCTGTTTATGAAACTTATTCAGATTGTTCTTAGTGTGTGGCATGGTACGAAAGAGTAAATAGTAAATACCTCTCGATTTAAAATGCAGTCATAATTCCATCATTGAGAAGACCCTCTTCATAACAGCTAGAGGGCACTACCACCCAGTACCAGATTTGTAACAACAATGGAATAATACACGAAGAATAAGTGCCAATGCTTCTTTTTTTTTTCAACTTGTCAGAATTATTATAAAATTAATGTTTGGATAATCTTATCTGTGGCGTATGTCGCGATGTGGGTTACATGGGGATATTTCGACTGACACTCTTTCGAGGTCCGCTCCCACAATCGACGAACACACAAAAATAAATACTTGCACTCTAAAAACTAAATAAATCAATTGCTTTCAATTTTAGCAGAACTGTAGGGCAGTTTAATTACAGGAATTAATGTAACAAATATAATTATAAATATAAATATCAATTCAAAGGCAACTGAATCTAACTAATGGAACTACAGCTTTTATAAAGACTAACGTATTCAATCTAACTACTTGCTGGTCATATGAGTTATATGGCAAAAAGAATCCGCGCACGTGGCGACGGATCTAACAGTTTAAATTCTATTAATTCAATGAGACATGTTAGGATATGGACATTTCCTCTAGACACGCCATGGAGAATGCTTGTACAACCATGTGTTGTCTGGCGGTAGCTCTGAAACTGTCTTCAAAAGTAAGTAGAACGGTTCACTTTCATCACTACAAATTAGTATGGACTCTCACCATGCGGCCCTCACTAGGAGTGAGAGCGCTGGATGTAAACGCTGTGGGTTTATATCAAACCAAGTAGCTTAGGCTCTGGAGCTTTAAATCAGGCTCCTCACAATGGACTGCTCAACTGCGTCTCTATGTCCCTCATCTGGCTGAGGACTATCGCCGACCACCTCGTAAATGGATTGTCTACATGTGGCCCAGAACTAAGTTCTGTATGGCCTTAAATACTGGACTGCATCTGCAGCTTACCGTCTAATTCCTGGATTGTGATTGGTGCAACCACTTCTAGCTCAGCTGCCGAACTGAGTTATTTTAAGTAACAGCCCTACGCAACGACCTTGGGTCGACATCAAAGGTCGAATTACTTCATACAATATAATGTAATTTTATAGCAATAAATTCTTAACATGTTCAAAACCCCGAGCTTTTACTCTGGATCACGGTATTTTCTGTACGTCAACAGACGTCTCAATAACATTTAATTCCTACTCACCCCTTCCCTCTTTACTAAACCTAGTTCAAAACACGAGATATAAAAAGTGCTCTGTCATGCACACCTACGCTGTCCGTCTATCCTTCCCCACACCTTCTGTCTATCTATTATAAAAATAACTGTTCAAAACAAATTGCCCACGAGACCAATTTATGCTGGCTCGCACAATAATTACGTTTGTAAAAATTACTCACTGCTCTCTCACAAAAATTTAGTCAGTGGAAACATTTATGAATTAAATCTGTTCTTGACAGTGTACATTAGGTATTTCAATAGCTCATCAGATGATCATAGAGCAGGTACAATAATTGTGCATTTGATCCTGGCCTTTAACAGTTTCAAGTTGTATAATAACAAGTTGACAGCTCCATGTTTCATTGATTCGACCGTATCAATGTCACACAATCATATGAACATGAATTAATTTATCTCCATACCATCACAGCGCCTAACCAGATTATGCTTGACGATTTCATCCGGATGTTGTGGGAACAAAAACCCGACAAAGTAGTGATGCTGACCAATCTGATTGAAGATGGAAAGGTTTGATCATTTTCTCTTGGAATAATTAGGCTAGTGTCTTGTGTCACGAGTGTAGTGAGTGCAATTAAGGGGATTGCTACAGAGCGGGTGTAGAGTAAGAATGGCTCACGGTAGACAAGTAAGATAAGCGTGCTGTCGTGAGTAGTGGGGGGGGGGTCTGAATGAGGCGAAAGCGCTGTATTACTATCACTGCAAGTTAGAAGGTCCTACGGAACGGACCTGTGAATAAGAGCCCATCGGGCAGACATAAGGAGAGCAGTCGAGAAGACTAGTGAGAGAGTCTTTCCAGTGATGACTGGTATGTAGAACGTTGATTGATTATTATGATTGATGTATTATATTATATTCGTCTATTACCATGATGTAAATAAGTATATGTGAGGAATGTGGAAGTCCTTGATATTGGATATAGCAATGTGCGCCATGAGCGATAGATGAAAGTGAGTTCATGGATTTGTAGCGCGAGTGAGTAGTGTGTACTCCGATGGAGGTGTGTTACCGTAAGATGTGTGGTGAGTGAAAGGTGAACTAGTGTGTGTACGCTTCATGGGTTGTAAGGAGAGGTGGAGTGAATAGAAATGGTAGGGTATTATACCAATGTAATGTTATTCTTGTAGGTGTCGAGGACGGGCCGCAGAGCCACCTCGATGAGCACAGGGGATAGGCCAGCATAGGGCCGGAGGCCACACATAGGCCAGAAGTGAGGCTGTCAGTGCAGGACAGTAGAGGCACAGAAAGTCGTGGCAGTCAGGCCACGGACAGGGACGTAGATATGAGCCTGAATGTGATAATGCACTATTGCCATGTTGAGGGGAGAATGTACTATTGAAATGATAATGTCTATTGAAATGATAATGTGTTATTGCCCTGCTGAGGTGCTAGGGGAATGCTAAGGTGTATGACAATAGGAAGGTGATATTGAGAGACTGCGGTGCCAGTAAATTATTAATGTGCTATTAAGACCCTGAGGGGAGAGGCTGAGGCCGAAGTGCCTTTAGGAGTAACTACCGGATTGTGGATCCGAGGGAGAGTGTGTGTGAGAATAAGGCCGTTGTACGGCAGTTGATTTCAATAATATAATGTATGTAATTGCGCTATTATCTGTATAATTATGTTTAATAAATGTGTGAGTCTGATGGATTGTTCTGTTAAGTGTTAACTTGTTTGTTCGTGATTGTTGTCCTGTCATAACTTATTACATCTCCCAGTCTGGGATTTGTGACACTGGGGGCTCGTCCGGGATCGTCCGTGTAGGGACCTGTATTTTTGTTTAGATTGTAGCGTCGATATCTTCTCTGTTCCGCAGGAAGACGTATTCTCTTGTCCCTCTTTCTACCTATCTATAGATACGTTCTTTTTTTTCAGACTCTGTTCTTGTTCGTACCGTGTTGTGTAATCGGCGTAGTAGGTTGCATTTTTTTTTCCATTATAGTTTTTTTTTTGTAGAAGCTTTGTCCTAGTCTGGTTCGTTGTCCTTGACGTACTTGTGGTCCTTCTACTGTATTTCTTCATTCTTGTCGTTTCTATTTTCTTTTATAATTAATAGTGCTATGCATTTTATAGATATAGAATTAGTTGTGCTGTAAAGGTAAATTTCTGAATTGTATTTGAGACAACCGGGTATCGTTATATCTGGTGTGATCTCAGGTCTCTGGTCGTGTCGTTAGTTATCATACCGACAGGTTAGCCGTTTTTTTTTAATACATACCATAACCATAAATCTGTGAAATGGCGGAACTCCAACAACTAATGAAGTTGGGTAAGGAACTTGGCCTGGAGGGAGAGGAGCTACGCGGCTGGATTAAAGAACAGCAGGCGGATTTGCGCAATGAGCGTGCTAAGGATAGAGAGCGAGAAAAAGAGGCTCAAGAGCGACAGAGACAAGAGGAAAGAGAGGCTAAGGATAAGGAACAGGAAAGGGAGTTTAAGCAACAGGAAAGAGAGGCTAAGGCTCAGGAGCAGGAGAGGGAGTTAAGGTTAAAGGAGATAGAGGCGCAAGTAAAGATTGCGGAGTTAGAACTCAAGAGGAATACGCCAACAGAAACAGTTGAGCGGCAGGTACACAATAAAGGTGGCGTTAGGATTAAGCTCCCTACGTTCGACGACCGGAAGGACGACATAGACGCCTTCCTTTACAGGTTCGAACTGAACGCACAATTGCAATGGGGGGAAAATAAGGAATTATGGGCCACGTACCTGGCGTCTCTATTGCAGGGGCGAGCGTTAACCTACTTTAAAGAGCTACAGCGCGAAGACGTGCAAGATTACGATAAGCTGAAGGCTTTGCTGCTTCGCCGATTTGCGCGTACCGAGGAATATTTCCGGGAGCAGTTTAGGCGAGCACGTGCGGATATCAGGGAGGACTTTGCTGCCTTCGTCGCGAGACTAACGGAGTATTTCGCGAACTGGGTAGACTTGGCGCATGTGGGCGCGGATTTTGCTAAACTGAAAGACTTAATGATCCGTGACCAGCTGTACGCGTCGTGCCACAAAGATCTGGTGGCTTTCCTGAAAGAGAACGAACCCGCGACGGTGCAGGAGGCGTCTAAGTTGGCGGAAGCATACCGTACGGCACATCCGTCCAAACCAGTCGCCAGGGCGTACGTCCAAGATGCTGGGTACGTCGCCGTTGTCGAAGGGTCGCCGGCAGGACTTGGGGACAGGTCGCGTCAGCGTGGTGCCTATAGCGGGCAAGCCCAGGGGCAGCGTAGGGGCTATCACCAATCACCGGCATATGGATCCGGTAAGTTTGACCGAGCAGGAGGGCTAGGTCGCGGTAATGGCCGGGGGCGAGTTGTGACCTTTGCCGATGACCGACGGCATAGGGACTTTAGTTCCGGTCGCGATGGGTCACGGGGACCCAGGCCTAGTGCAGCACAGGGAGCGGAGTGTTGGACTTGCGGACGCGTGGGTCACTTTTCACGCGAGTGTAGGGCCGCGAAATGTTGGAACTGCGGTAGAGCAGATCACATCAGCGTGAATTGCCCTGCAGGTAGGATAGCGGCGAACGTGGACAGTAGCTCCAGTCCATGTTCCCCTAATAAATGTCATCATGCAGCTGCGTGTGTTACATCGGACAACGGAGGCGGACAGTATTCTAAGTGTCCCAGTTGTGAGAAGTTATTATCTTCCGGTGTTTTACCTTGTGGGAGAAAGATCCCCGTTATAAATTCATGTCATACAGGAGGTGGTCTTAGGGTTTATCCGGGGTTTGTTGGGGACGAACCGGTCTCGGTTTTACGAGATACAGGATCTACCGTTGTGGGAGTGCATAGAGACTGCATTCGGGATTCACAGCTTACAGGTGAGACTGTCCCGTGCATCCAATTTTCGGGGGCCATTGAGAAATTACCCATGGCAAGAATAATGATAGATACACCTTTCCTTAGCGGGGAAGTCGAAGGAGTCGTTGGTTTTTTTCCAGGCGCCCAGCTCATCATTGGGAATGTATCACGGGTAGTTTCCCCTTCCGATGAGAACGTGCAAGCATGGTCGCAATCAAAAGGTATTGACTTTTGCGCCGCGGTCGAAACACGTCGACGGGTAGCTGATAAAGATAAGATTAGACCTTTGGCGACACCAGCGGTCAACCTAGATATCACGCCGGAGCGCTTGGCGAGATTACAAAGGGAGGACCCATCATTAAACCCATGTTTTGGGGAAGCGCGAACCGAGAAAACGAGGAGATATAAGAACGGGTCGTCCTCCTTTGTTGTTCAGGCGGGCATTCTGTTCCGTAAGTATGTAACGGTGTCCTCCATTTTAAAGCAGGTCGTTGTGCCAGCGTTGCTGATCGCAACAGTATTGCATTTGGCACATGATGTCCCATTAGCGGGTCATATGGGGATAGCTAGAACCAAAGAAAGGGTTCTTAAAAATTTTTACTGGCCATCGATCCACAGAGATGTGCAAGTCTATTGTAAGACGTGCAGTGCGTGCCAAAAGACGACGCATAAGGGTCGTACACCCCAGGCTCCTCTTCAGAAGATCCCCACGGTCTCGGAACCGTTTAAAAAGGTCTCGATAGACCTTGTTGGCCCCATTCACCCAGCGACCGATAGGGGGAATCGATTTTTCTTAACGGTCATATGTAATGCTACGAGATGGCCAGAGGCGGTTCCTCTGCGGACCATAACGTCTGAGGCAGTCACGGAAGCGTTGTTTGCAATTTTCGCTAGGGTAGGAATACCAGAGCAAATTCTGTCTGATAGGGGCGCGCAATTTACGTCGGAGATGATGAAGGAATTGTTCCGCTTATTCAGTATACAACCCATCACTGTCATGATTCGGATGTTGTTAAAACTCACGCAGAGAGTGAGTTGTTGTTGTTTACCAGGGCCATGAGAAATTGGCTGGTGGCCTTGAACGGTCCTCGCCAAATTATAGTTAGTGAGTAAATAAATGTAAAGTTAAACTGTTAGATTGACGCTTGTGGGTTTTAATGTTCGTGATTAATAAGTAATGGAGTAGGGGTGAAACAAGGTGGGGACAGTTGACTTTGTTAAGTATGACTAGACAAGTTTTTGCACGTTAACTGGCTGGTAGAATAGTGCAGACGTATTACTACAATTAAAATGGTGGGAGGTTTCGACCTATGAGATAGCTGAACTAATTGGGCCAGCGGACTAGCACGCTGGGTAGTTAGATAGTATATAACATCGTGTAACGTTCAGATTTGGTGAATACAGGCGAGCAGAAGCATCGTGTCGTGAAGTATCTCCGGTCGACCAGTACCTGAACTGTGTGCTTTGAAGACAAGAAGTCCTTGCTAACGGAATGACTGAGCTCTAGAAAGAAAGGTCTGAGTGGGCTGACCTTTGAAAGCCCACGCTGCGCTATTTTGATGTTCGCGCCTCCCAGTAGGCGTGAGCAATGGTAATATATTTTATTTGTTCAAGTATAATAGAGATCGGAGATAGAGAGAGAACTACAGCCTCATAGGAAGACTAAGGAAACCCCAGCTGGCACTCGACCACGAGTGTCCTGTATGATAGATCTATTGCCATAGTATGATTGGAATAATATAGCACATTGTTGATGAATTGAATAGTGATTGTGCATAAAATATAGTCTTTTGGCAACTGCTTAAATTACCTACAAGCCGAAGAGTGCTTCTGTAGGCTTTGAACGTACTGGGCTCTCCTAACATTTAAGCCCATATGATTTATGGAGAGTTTGCCTGGCGACTGGCCAGTGGCGACTCAACTGTCACTTTAAATTGATATCCAGTTTCGTATAATATACCTATTTACTATTGATTGCAGTACCTCCATAGTTACATGAATATCATTGGTTAAGTTATTAATTAGAGTTTTTGGTTTGAATATATACCTCTATTGTCTTTTGTTTTGTTATTAATATTTATGTAAACTATGGCCTGACCGGCCTGACATATATACGCTCTAGTTATTTAGTACTTTTCTTGTGTGGTTGTGTCCGAGTGTGAGTTAGCTGCCTCTCGTGCAGTCGTAACATCCCCAAGACCCTAACTCTGCTCGTGACAATCACTACCACCCCTTATCATCCGCAGGCTAATGGCATGTGCGAGAGATTGAACTCGACGTTGAAGTCGATGCTGCGTAAGGTAGCTGCTGATCGCCCTAAAGATTGGGATAGATATATCCCTGCAGTGTTATTCGCGTACAGAGAGGTACGGCAGGAGTCAACGGGATTCTCGCCGTTCGAAATGATGTACGGTCGTAGTCCTAGGGGCCCAACTGATGTTCTTCGGGACATGATGACGTCGCCATCATCGGGAGACGATGAGCAGATTTCGGTGTTTCAGTACCTTGTTGATTTAAGAGAAAGATTATCTTCAGCGCGCACTATAGCAGAAGAAGCGTCTAGTATCGCTTCGAAAAGAGCAAAAGACTATAAAGATAGAGGTTCCAAACTGAGAATTTTTAAGCCAGGAGACAAGGTCCTATTGTTGTTACCTACGGACCATAATAAGTTATTGATGACATGGAAAGGCCCTTATGTTATTGAGCGAGTTGTTTCAAAGGTAGATTACGCTATCCACATTGATGGAACGAGTAAGGTTTTCCATGTTAATATGCTACAGAGATTTTATGAGAGACCACAGTATCTGTGTGCACAGACAAGACCAGAGGAGACTGTCTTCTCTACTGCTTGCACGGGGGTCGTAGACCAGTTGGACTGTGACGTAAGCGACACCGAGGCGCAGGAAGAGTTACAAATTCAATTGCCGGAGTTAACTGCGACACAAGGTTACAGGGACGTAAAAATTAACCCTGACCTTACGAGTTCAAGGAGTAGGGAACTTGAGACCCTGTTAGCGTCATTTCCGGATGTTGTTACGGATTTGCCGGGTCGCTCTACGGTGATCCAGCACCAAATAAAGTTGACTTCGGATAAGCCAGTATTTCTTAGACCGTATCCGTTGCCTTTTTCTTCGAGAGATAGAGTTATAAAGGAAGTTGAGTCAATGTTGAAGTTAGATGTGATAGAACCATCAACATCGCCGTATTCATCACCCATCGTCCTCGTGAAAAAACTTGATGGATCGGTGCGGTTCTGTATTGATTTTCGAAGATTGAACACTATTACGGTAGGCGATAGGGAGCCTATTCCGTTTCAGGAGGAATTAATAGCTTCATTGGCCGGGTCCACGTGGTTTTCCAAGATAGATTTAACGAAAGGTTATTGGGAAATCCCGCTTACTGAGGAGTCGAAACAATACACGGCGTTCCAAACGCCCATGGGATTATTCCAATTTAAGTTCATGCCATTTGGGTTGGTAAACGCGCCAGCGACGTTTGCACGATTAATGAGATTAGTGTTGAAGGACATACCTAATGTCGTGTCATTCTTTGATGATATAGCATGCCATACGTCGACATGGTCTGATCATATTCAGACACTAACAGTAATTTTTCAACGATTACGTCATTTTGGGTTAACTGCTAAACCCGCAAAGATGGATTTGGCATGTCCAGAGATAGTATTCTTAGGACATATTGTGGGTAGAGGTGTTCAGAGACCTGAAGAAACAAAAATTGACAAGTTAGTAGGGTTGCAAATCCCTAAAACAAAGAAACAAGTCAGAAGCTTAGTGGGAATTTTAAATTATTACAGAAAGTTCATTCCAAATTTTTCCTCCTTGTCATCTTCTCTTACTGACCTTACTAAGAAGGGACAACCCGATAAGGTCCAGTGGACGTCTGAATGTCAGACATCATTTGATAATTTGGTGACAGCATTATCATCGTCACCCATTCTGATATTACCCGATTTTCGATCTAATTTTATCCTCAGAACGGATGCGTCGGACTCTGGTGTCGGCGCTTGTCTTCTACAGGAGAAGAACGAATGTCTCCATCCTGTATGTTATGTCAGTAGGAAGTTATTGCAGAGAGAAAGAAAGTATTCTGTGATAGAGCGTGAGTGTCTTGCCATTGTGTGGTCCGTCCAGAAATTGGGACGTTATCTCATGGGACGAGAATTTTGTATCCAGACAGACCACAAGCCACTGACATTTTTGTCGAAGAATCGTTCGTCCAGCCCACGCTTGTCTAGATGGGCATTGGCTTTGCAGCCGTATACCTTCGTTATTCAACCAATTCCAGGAACCAGCAATCATATCGCCGACTACCTTAGTCGAGCCTAGGGGAAGATTTCAGGAGCTTATACATCGGAGGACAGGAACATTGACAGGATTTGTGTGAATGAGTCGACTTTAAAATGTTGACATTATAAATATGATACGAAGAATGGTTGATAGGTTGAGTGGTTTTTGATTCTGTATTAAGTATTGTGTTTAGTTAGCTATTCATGATGTGACACATATGCATATTGCAGGCCATATTGATCCCCATATTTTCCCCTGATTTGGGTATTTTATATACTAGGGGAACTGCTAGGTCAGTTTTTTTAGTGTAGGTATTGCTCACGCTCACTCGTTGACAGTCATCTTGATGCGATTTGAAATTAATTGCATTAATTTTTTTTGGGGTGGGGGATGATGTCACGAGTGGAGTGAGTGCAATTAAGGGGATTGCTACAGAGCGGGTGTAGAGTAAGAATGGCTCACGGTAGACAAGTAAGATAAGCGTGCTGTCGTGAGTAGTGGGGGGGGGGGGGTCTGAATGAGGCGAAAGCGCTGTATTACTATCACTGCAAGTTAGAAGGTCCTACGGAACGGACCTGTGAATAAGAGCCCATCGGGCAGACATAAGGGGAGCAGTCGAGAAGACTAGTGAGAGAGTCTTTCCAGTGATGTCTGGTATGTAGAACGTTGATTGATTATTATGATTGATGTATTATATTATATTCGTTTATTACCATGATGTAAATAAGTATATGTGAGGAATGTGGAAGTCCTTGATATTGGATATAGCAATGTGCGCCATGAGCGATAGATGAAAGTGAGTTCATGGATTTGTAGCGCGAGTGAGTAGTGTGTACTCCGATGGAGGTGTGTTACCGTAAGATGTGTGGTGAGTGAAAGGTGAACTAGTGTGTGTACGCTTCATGGGTTGTAAGGAGAGGTGGAGTGAATAGAAATGGTAGGGTATTATACCAATGTAATGTTATTCTTGTAGGTGTCGAGGACGGGCCGCAGAGCCACCTCGATGAGCACAGGGGATAGGCCAGCATAGGGCCGGAGGCCACACATAGGCCAGAAGTGAGGCTGTCAGTGCAGGACAGTAGAGGCACAGAAAGTCGTGGCAGTCAGGCCACGGACAGGGACGTAGATATGAGCCTGAATGTGATAATGCACTATTGCCATGTTGAGGGGAGAATGTACTATTGAAATGATAATGTCTATTGAAATGATAATGTGTTATTGCCCTGCTGAGGTGCTAGGGGAATGCTAAGGTGTATGACAATAGGAAGGTGATATTGAGAGACTGCGGTGCCAGTAAATTATTAATGTGCTATTAAGACCCTGAGGGGAGAGGCTGAGGCCGAAGTGCCTTTAGGAGTAACTACCGGATTGTGGATCCGAGGGAGAGTGTGTGTGAGAATAAGGCCGTTGTACGGCAGTTGATTTCAATAATATAATGTATGTAATTGCGCTATTATCTGTATATATATATGGCCTTTAGCGTCTTTACAGACGGTCTTAGCAGCTAGAATATTCACTTTCACTTTGACTGACAGCTTCTCTCGTGGCTTATTCTACCAATGTTTGACCCGAGAGTGCGATGGCAGTGATTGCAGGTCAGTCTTTTGGGTTCACTTTGGCGAGTGTTTTCATTCCGCCTCTGTCGTTTTGTCAGGTATGTTTCTTTTGCCTTGGAGTCCATTGCGAGCGTGCCACTGCGCAATTTTTGTCTCCATCTGCTTCGATCATTTGCAAGGTTCTCCCATTCATTGGGGTCGATGTTGAATGCTTTCATCGTGACCTTGCAAGTGTCTTTGAATCGCAGATGTGGCCTACCTCTGGGTCGGTTGCCAGTAGCAAGTTCCCCGTAGAGAATTTGTCTGGGGATGCGATCATTTTCCATACGGTGGAGATGTCCAAGCCACCGCAGTCTTTTTTTGCCTAGGAGAGCCTGAGTTGATGGAATGTTGGCTCGGCTCAGAACTTCGATATTTGAGATCCTGTCTTGCCACTTGATCTTGAGAATTTTGCGTAGGCAGCGCAGGTGGAAGGAGTTGAGGGATCTTTCATGTTTTTGAAAGCTTTGAAAATTATAGGTAGGCCTAATCCTTCCCCCCCCCCCCTCCCCCAATGCTCAAAAATACACTTTTCTTTGATTTTCAGTGTTTTAATTCAACGCAGAATGTAAAGTAAATGAACAAAGAAGCGAAAAATATATGTATCGGTATATTAAAAAATGTTCTTATTTTTCGACCAAAAAGTTAAGTCCAAAATCTCACTTTGTCCAGCGGTACAATTCGGACCGATCCATGGCGACATGTCATTTTTAGTGAAAATAATGTCCCAGAACACCTAAATTAGGCAACTCTTAGTTCATCAAACGTTCGTCTAGAAATGGTAGAGCGTGGCGGGGTCAAACGAGGGTTTTCATAATTTATCTATACGTCCGTATGGTTAATTAGAGGGACAATTTCTCAGAGAGAGAGAGGGTTCATTTAATTTCATAAAACTTTGATTCACCCATTTTAATTCAAGTATTAGGCATATTTATTTTAATAATAATTTAGCAATGACGTGACTTCAAAAGAATACACTCTAGCATCATTAATCTCTGATATGAATTTATTGTTGGAATGTATCTTTACGGGGGGGGGGGGGGGGGGGTCCAGAAGCTAATAAAATGATTATTTCTATTTTGAATATAAATTTTATAATGGATAGCTGATTTGTTGTTTTTTGTTGTTGTGGTATTATTTTGTGTGTGTGTGTGTGTGTGCGTGACATGAGAAATTACACACCGTGCTGTTCCACAGAGTATTATTCCTTTCTATGTTGAAAGAGATTTTTACTGCTTGACAGAAATGTAAAGAGTATTTTTTTTTAATGCATATCATTCTTTTATTTAATTTTATTATCTTTGCTACAGGCCAGATGTGAGCAATATTGGCCAGATGATGGGGAGATGATGGTCGGTGCAATTATCATAGAACTTCAAACTACGCATGTTTTTGCTGACTACACAATCAGAAAACTTTGTCTGAGGAAGGTGTGTATTTCTATCACACATTGACATGTATGGATCTATGTGTAAAGTGCATTGTGAAAGAATTTTTTTTGATACTTCAAAGTTAAATATGTTTGAAGGATAAAGCAGACATGTGTACACATTCCATTATACAGAAGAAAGCAGCCCACAGCCTGAGCCAGTTCCACTTCACCTCCTGGCCAGACAAAGATGTTCCCGACACTCCCTGGCCACTGGTAGATTTTGAACAACGAGTGGCCTCCAATCCAACCACCAAACCTATCGTTGTGCATTGCAGGTGAGTCTTCTTGAAAATGTGAAGCATTTCAGAATTCAGTAAATCTCTTTCAAGGGGTCCACAATGTACCTTGTGTTTATTTTCATTCTATGCCAGCCTACTCAGAATATTTTCTTTTTTCACCATCATATTTGTGTTGGAGGGGAAATGCGTTTCGGCGGAAATAGTTCAACAATCTGAGCCACGACAGACCATACCTAAAATAATTTCATGAAGTAAGATGAGAGTGTGGATTTGATGGAGGATGTCTGCGCTGAGCTTTGCTGGATCTAAATAGACCATCACATTGTCTTCTTAGGTCAGTATTTGGATGACTGACCAACACATAACAGCTCTCAAGATACATTCTTTACAATTACATATTGCTACAGACAATAACTGGCTGGCACACATTGTTTCTGAAAACAATTATCTTCCTCACAGGGGATCCTCGGGATCCAATTCGGAAGGGGGAGGGATGATATGGTGAAATAATGCAACAATTTCGCTTTGCCCAACTTTGCAAAAACAGTTTCCAAGGGGTGTCATCTTTTTATTTACCCGGATATCGTCAACACAAGATATGCCTCTCGTAGAATTTTTACAGTTGTCATCTATTTCTTTCGGTAATAATTCTTCAGGCAATACCGATTCAAACATGGCCTATCCAAAACATAATAAATGAGGTTATGATAATTAGAGTAGAAACGGATATTGGTTTGATGATATTAATTGACACTTACGTTTTTCTGGTCAGTGCTGGCGTGGGACGCACTGGGACATTCATTGCTCTACATCATCTGATGAGAGAGGCAGAAGACAAAGGTACAATGGATTTCTATTCAACACTGGAAAAACTAAGAAATGCCAGGATGAACATGATACAAACTTTGGTAAGCTTTATCAAATTTTGGTAGAAAGTGTGTTCACATTTAATTTGAGTGGCAGTACTTTTGCTTCGTCTAATGACGTACAGCGGTGAAGCAGATTTTAGATTTTCAAAAATGGGAATTATATTCATAAGTTATATCGTGCAGAGAAATTATTGGTAAATCACAGATCTTGCTAATTTGTGAAATCATTGGAATAGTTTCGGTGTTAGGTATAGTAACCGTTCATGCTCTGTCCTATGCATAATTTAAGCCTATTATACTGTCATATTCTGCACTGCATTAATAAACATTCCACACTGCGTACGTCCGTCTCCCATGACTCTTGGCTTCCATTATTTTGTGTATGTGATCTTGTCTTCCACATTCCCATTCTTCAGGACCAATACATATTTCTGTATAGAGCTGCCCATGTGGCAATGATCTGCCAGGGTACAACCGTGATGGCCAGCAAGAGCACAGACAGACTTGAAAAGTTACAAACATTGTCATCAACAGGACAAAGTAACATGGAGTCTGAATATGAAGTAAATATCAATCTACCCAGTCCTCATATCTGTTTGACAATTTTCTGCATTCTCAGATACTTAAATAATGAATATTAATGTAAGCCCTAACTTCAGTAGATTTGGTAATTGTATTCACATAATTTACCTCTGCTGAAAATGTTTCTATGGAAGCGCACAGTGGGTTGGCATGTTTCATTCTTCATTAAAGTCATTACCAATATTGTATCATTATCTTGAAACTAGGAAGTACACAAGGCATGCTCAGACCAAAGCACAGAATCTGATGACATCACTGAAAATGTTTACCAGAATAGCCGATTTGCTGATAACAAGCATAAGAATAGAGTCAACAACATTCTGCCAAGTGAGTTTAATGAAGCTTCTAGTATATTAATAATAGGCTCTTTTCGTCTTGGCAGACGATCTAAGCAGCTATATGTGTCCTACTTCTGCAGCTACGCTCGTGACTGATTCTGCCTATATTCGACAGGCACGCTCTGTCGCAGAATCTGCATATGAGGGAGGTGCCATAGGGCAATGAGTTATCTTTTCTTGTCTGGCGTTTTGCCTCAAGGGCTGCAACAATGTTTTTTTCATGGTGTTTTATGCCAGAGTCCACTGATGTTTTCCATGCTGATCTGTTTTCTGCTGTCGTCTCCCACGTTCTCAAATCGATGTTACACTTTATCATACTGCTCTTGCATGTATCTTTGTACCTCAGTTTTGGTCTTCCTCTGGGTCTGCTACCTATAGCCATTACACCATATAAGAATTGCTTGGGGATTCTGTTGTCGTCCATCCTCTTCAAATGCCCCAGCCATCGCAGTCTCTTTTTGCACAAGATGGTCAACATGGTTGGGAGTGCTGCCCGTTTCAAGACCTCTGTGCTGGTAACTTTATCTTGCCAGCTGATGCCAAGGATCTTGCGGAGGCATCTCAAGTGAAATCCATTCAGTTTCTTCTCTTGTCTTGAATATAACGTCCAGGTCTCTGAGCCATAGAGGAGTGTGCTCAATATACATGTTTCATATATCCTGATCTTTGTTTTTCTATTTAACATTTTGTTGTTCCAAGCTCTTTTGTTTAATTTTCCAAAGGCTGTGGCTGCTTTTCCTATTCGGGCACCTATTTCGCTATCTAATGAAGTTGAAGAAGCCATTGTTGATCCCAGGTAGCAAAATTTCTGGACAGTCTCCAACTGGTTGTTGTTCAGCTTGATGTTGCATTGTGTTGTGCCATCTTGTGTCATAATAACAGTCTTCTGGACGCTGATAACAAGAGAGAAAGCTTTACATGCTTGTGATAAGTAGTCCATCATTGATTGTAGTGTGGACTCGCTATGGGCAACTAGTGCTGCGTCATCTGCAAACAGCAATTCTCTGATCAATGTTGACTTGGTTTTAGTTTTTGCTTTGAGGCGTGCAAGATTGAAGAGGGATCCATCAGTTCGCCGGTGGAGATAAACATCTCCAGGGGATTCCCTGAATGCAAACTGCAGAAGCATGGAGAAGTAAATACCAAAAAGTGTTGGTGCCAGGACACAGCCTTGTTTCACCCCGCTTTTGATGTTGAAGCGATCGGATGTAGAACCATCAAATTGGACTGTGGCTTGCATATCTTCATGAAAGGACATGATGAGTTGGAGGAGTGTCGGGGGGCATCCGATCTTATGGAGCACCATATACAGTCCTGATCTGCTGACTGTGTCGAAAGCCTTTGTTAAATCGACAAATGCCATATGTAAAGGTAGACTTTGCTCGCGACACTTTTCCTGCAGTTGACGTAAAGAGAATATCATGTCCATGGTTGATCGTCCTGACCTAAAACCGCACTGGCTTTCTGGAAGTACTCTTTCTGCTAGTTGTTGAAGACGCTTTAAAAGTATTTTGGCAATTGCTTTTCCTGTGATACTTAGCAGAGATATGCCTCTGTAATTATTACAGTCTCCCTTATCACCTTTGTTCTTATATAAGGTCACGATGTTAGCATCTTTCATATCTTGTGGAATGTCTTTATGCTTCCAGCACAGGATGAGGAGCTTGTATAGATGAGGAAGGAGGAAATCTTTGTTCTCTTTCAAGATTTCCGCTGGTATGTTATCACTACCCGGAGACTTTCCACTTGCAAGCTCATCTATAGCCTTGTTGAGTTCTTCCTGTGTAGGTTCTTTGTCTAGGTCTGTAAATTCTGGGAGCTGCGGGAGGGCCTCTTCTAGACTGTCATCCACTGTACGTTCTTGAGAGTAGAGATTTGAGTAATGTTCAATCCATCTGGCCATTTGTTCGTTTTTATCTGTGATTTGTTCACCTGATGACGATTTTAGTGGTGCTATCTTGTTAATCTGTGGGCCAAGAGCAATCCGAATTTTCTCATACATTCCTCTACTATCTCCGATGTCATGAGCTTTCTGTATGTCTGTGCAAAGATTCTCCCAGTATGTGTTTGCGCATTTCCGTGTCTCTTTTTGAAGTGTAGATTTTGCAGCTCGTAATTTGTTTAAGGTGCGATCTGATGGAGTTTTGTTGTGTGCCAAAAGTGCCATGCGCTTTTTCTCGATAAGTGGCAATAGTGTTGCTTCGTTTTCTTCAATCCAGTCTTTACTGTTTGATCTGTTTGTACCAAAGGCCTGAGAAGCAGAATCGTGCATAGCTTCCTTTAAACCGGCCCACATCTTCTCTGGTGTAGTATCATCTATGGAGAGGAGCTGTTCTTCCATCTTCCCCCGAAAAACTGCTTGCATGTCTTTGTTGCTGGCATTTCGTGTGTTAATTTTTGGTCTTTTCGTCTCTTTGGCTCTGTGAATGTTTCTGCCCACAATCTTTGTCTTGGCTAAAAACGAGCAGGTGATCGGTGTTGCAGTCTGCACTGTGGTATGATCTTGTTTGTTTGATGTTGTTCAGATGGTTCTTTTTGACGATAATAAAATCAATTTGATGCCAATGTCCAGATCTGGGATGACGCCATGAGACTTTGTGGCAGTCCTTTCCATTGTAAAAAGTATTTGTGATGCATAGATTGTTGTCTGAGCAGAGTTCCAAAAGTCTCTGGCCGTTGTCGTTGATCTTGCCTAATCCAAAATGGCCGAGACAAGTTTGCCATGCTTGTTGATCTGTGCCAACTCTGGCATTGAAGTCACCAAGGATAAAAATCTGATCGTTTGTTGGTATCTTCGCAAGTACGTTTTGAAGGTCTTCATAAAACTTGTCTTTGTTTTCTGTTTCAGCTGCTAATGTTGGAGCATAGGCACTAATTAGATGGGCTGTGCCTGACTTAGTCTTCAGCTGCATGGTGATGATGCGTTCGGATATACTCTGAGGTGTATTAATTTTGGCGAGGAGCTTGTTGTTGACTGCGAAGCCCACACCATAAAGTCGAGGCTCTTCTTGTCCTAGACCTTGCCAGAAAAAAGTGAAGTTTGCCTCTCTCACTGAGCCACTATCAGCCAGTCGTGTTTCCTGCAAGCCCACGATGTCAACGTTTAGCCTCTTGAGTTCTTTGTTTATGATGGCAGTCTTTCTTAACTCTTTGGTGTTGTCAAGATCAGTGTTGTCAAGTCCGGTGCACATTGTCCTCACATTCCAGGTGCCCAACTTCATTGGGATTGATTTAAATTTGCGTTTCTTATTGCCTGGTGCTTGGCTTTACGTCTGCTTTTTGGCTTTTGTCCTATCTCCATACACCCATAAGAGCAGGCAGACGTGGCGGATCGACACCTTACTGACTGGGGGCTGCCCAGTTTAGGCGGGCGGTAGCCGATCAGTGCAGCTGAATGGCTGCTCCCACCGCCGAGAGAGACCCGTGGCGCCTTCTCTGTTCGCCAAATAGAGTCGACTTAGAACCCGTAACTGTCTCTCCCCGTGTTGTGTCCATGCTGGTCAGCAAGGATGGAGTGTCCTCTCCATTGTCTTCATGCTGCACTAGCTGTGGTTGAGCGATAGGCGATGTGCACTGTACTTGCTCGGATTGCAGTGATCTCCTTTAGGCATGCTGCTTGCCTGGGCTTCTAGAGAGAAAAGTGTCTAGCCCATCTTACACTTTCCCCCTCTCGACAGTGTTGATAAGCTCCAAAGGAAAGACAGGGTCCATACGTTTGGAAATCAACAAAGTTGCAGGGGCTGCCAGAGAATGGATTGGCTAAGAGCCTCCCCATCAACTGCCTTAGGGGCCCTCCCTCCGGATTTGTTTAGGGTTTACTCCCCTAGCCTTTGACCCTCCCGGGCCACTCACAAGGCAGTGAGGACAGTCACAGGTTGTACCGTTTACTGCCTTACAGTAGCAGCTAAGCTGACCTGACCTGTCATATATATTAGACATAGTATATTAGAGGGAAATTTAATGTGAAATACAGTGTGACATTTCAGAGTTCGATTGATAGTAGTTTGAGTAACATCTGCATTACACATTAGTAGAATTGATTCAAAGAATCTATGGAGAATCAGGCAGCAAATCTACCAGGACAATACTGGAAAATGTACATCCCTTAAGTTACTGCAAGGCACAGACAGACTGAGTTTATAGGTGGATTTACATAATTTCAATAGAAAGATCAGTGGAGGACTTTGAGAATGCTGTATAAGTTGTGACACCCTGAATAAAATGATGCATAGTAACAGAGAATTTTCATTTTGCTGAACATCATCTGAGCATGACTCTACGGACGTCCAACTCAACACCCGTCTCCCCATTCTAGTATGCTCCACCCGATTTGGCCGAATGGTTTCCAACCCTTGGAATTTCACAGTGTCCATTAATTTTCAGATGTTTAATCCAGCAGTGAATGTCGCTGTACATGTGTTGAACATATTTATTTATCTCCCCAGATGACAATTACAGAGCTGTCTTAACATGTGAACTGAAAGATGTTGGAGGTTATATCAATGCTGTCTTGATGCCGGTAATACGAAATTTTCATTGTAAAATGATTGAAGTTTAATATGCATTGAGGCTGTCTTTGGGGACATGACCAAAGTATGAACTATCAATTTATTCTCTATTCGTTAAAGGCATTTTTGTTCCATATAGCAAAACCACACAGGTTTGGCACGAAAAAGTATGATTTTGCCAATGAATAATGTTTGCAGTTCCATGACAATCAATGAACCCACTACAATTCTAGGTAATTTTTGTTTTTTTGTTTATGCACTATTCCTATTGTGATTTTACTGTCATTCATGAAAGAAAACTCTTTTTTTAAATATTATTCTATCATGCTGTAAGATATGAAACTATGGTTAACTGTCCATCTGGAAAAGAACGTAGCAAAACCATATTTTAACAGATTTGTAAAGATGCAGAACGTGTACAGCACTGAAACATTCGGAGAAAGTATTGTACAAAACGATTATGTCAACAGAGCTTCACAAAGAGAGATGTTCAGATACTGACTCAGCTACCAATGCCAGGAACTGTGCTGGACTTTTGGCGTCTGGTCATGCAGTATCAGGTCACTGTCATTGTAGCTTTTGAAGTTGACTCCAGGGACACAGACGAGGTTAGTAAAAATCTCAGATTGTTTTAAAGACTGACTTTTTTTCTGAGAAGGTATGAAAAGGTATGAGACATGATGAGAAGAGGATGATCATGTCTGTGTGCAAGGTGTTGTGCATCACAATTATTTCGTCATGTAAAGTAAAAGATAAAAAAAAAAAAGAACAAAATTGTCTAATCACTATTTAGAGTTTCATGTCTGGCACCATCAAATAAAACCATGGAGCAAAGAAAAAAAAAAAATATGGCGACGACATAAAAAGATGACTTTCAGCAGTGTGGGATATATTCAAATTTGTTTTGCACTATCATTAGTTTCTCTTTGTCCTGTAATACATTTATTGCCTGTCGTTTAACACACACAGACTATTGGAGAATACTTACCAGCAAGTGAGAATGACGTTGTTACAAGTGGACCATTTGACATCAAGACAGAATCAATAACTTCTGCCAGTCTGTGGGACAAACAAAAACTGGTGATCTCCACCAATGATCAATACAGTTCCAGTTCAGTTAGCAGTTCCATTGTAAGTTATCCTTCTCTTTAGTTCAGCTTCAAACTTCTGGTCTGTCCTAATTTAGGCCTCTATTACTATTGTTTACAAACATTTATACTTAGATACATTCATCAGTCCCTTTGTGATCATTTAGATTTTGGCAAGACAGAGGAAAATAACGTGACTGTTTTCACCATCTTGTTTTCCCTAATGACGTTGTACTAACCATGTTTGTGTGTCTCAGTGCGAAACCACTAATCATATTAGATAATTCCATCTGAGATATTCCATAGCTTCTTATAATTTTGTAGAATTCTGATGGAGGTTAGAGGAGGAGGATGAGGAGCAGGGTGGGCGAGGGGGGGGGGGGTAACTATGTCAAGATGTTTTGTCATGGTACATGCATATAATGTGTAGTACACAGGAGCTGTTTGGGTTCTGGAATAAAGTGTGAATTTATACGTAATTGTACTTAAAGAGTAGAGAGAATGCCAATTTATGTGTTATAATTGTGTTTTAATTTCAAAAGATGGGATGAGTTACCTCTGTGCGATTTTTTATTTCAATTTTTACTGCAAAACGCTTTAATGATTGAAACTATAAAACAGCAATAAACAACAATACTGTTCAGTGTGATCAGCTACGAGTAGCCCTGGGGCCGATTAAAGTTTGTGGCAACTCTGAAACATGGCACGAGGTACAGAGCCAATGAGATATCCTACTTTTCATCATAGTAAAACATTAGGTAAGGCAAATAAACTTACTTAGTGATCAACTCAACATTTTGCATGAGACAACAGAAGAAATATATATTATATACAAGGACTACTATATGAAAGGACGCGCACGGCCGATCTTCTGACTTCGCTAGCGAAGGCCATTGCATTGACCCAGTTTCTGATGAATAGTCTATTTTTAGACCGAACGTAATAGTGCGCTTTAGCGTAGTAATCTAGACTAATAAGATGCGATGAAGTTTATGTCAGTTAAGTAAGTAAAAACATTTTCCATACGATTTGTTGGCATTAATTTACTTAGTGAATATCCAACACGCCAAAACTTTTATTTTTAGGCCTAGATCTAGTGCAGAAAGCTTGCACTCTTTTTCTCCCGGATGTTTACGTTACCGGATCAAGTGCTTTGGTTGTGTGGGAAAATATAAACATTGAAACAGACATGTGAAACAATGTGATACTGGTGGATATTTTTTGCAAGTAGTGGGATTTATATTCTTTCAAAATGCCAAACAAGTGTGGTGTTGTGAACTGCAAAGGCAACTACAGCGAATCTAACAAATACCGTGTGTTTAAACTATCTAAAGACGAACAAGAAAAACAGAAATGGTTGAACGTTCTCCCCCCACGTGAGGATTTCGTTGTCGACCCAACAATTTTTTTTCTATGTGAGAGACATTGGCCAGCGGATACACCTATGATCAAGATACCAGGTGGACATAATCGGCCTGTGTTGCCACCTAGTATTTTTAATGTTCCTTCTTCTTGTTTGCCAACACCAAAACCAGCACCACGCGAGCCTAAAGCTGAGGATCAACAGCTGAACTATTTCATCAAGAAAGACAGAATCACTTCGTTTTCTGAGTTTTCTCCTGACAAAGAGTTGTTAAAAAAGTATGAAAATCTTCTCATATCTCGCCCAGAAGACAAATTTGTGTGTATTTTCATGGTGAAAGATTACAGAGAGAGTTTCTTGTCAATAATTGTTCACAACAAATCTACTTTGTGTTCACCTCTTACTCTTTCTGCTTTCAAGAATGGGATTAACGTACCTTTGGTTTGGGTAAAACCATAAGTCCAAACAATGGTCTGTCATCCTACACACAATTCCTTGAGTTTGTGCACTCAGCGGTTAACAATGACCTTCCTGTGGATGGTGTTGTTAAAAAAGTGGCAACGACTCTTCAACAAGTTCAAGCCTAAGAGTCGCTTGATGCTGCCAACGGCAAGAAACTCAAATTTCTTACAAGACAGCTTCACATCATATATGACAAGGCATTCTCGGTGGCAGATTACTGCTTTGCAATTGAATCTTTCCCTCACTGTAATTACCATCAACTGCGTGACTTTCTTGTTCTCCCAAGTAGACGAAAGCTGCAGTCTATGATCTCTTCTACAGATGTTGACCAGGTACTGGAGAAAACATTTCAGAAAGCAAAGAATACTCAGCAGAAACATTGTTTTTTGTTCGTCGATGAAGTGAAAATTCGCCAAAGAGTCGCCTTTTCAGGGGTTATTCTCAATGGCATGTCAAAAAATGACCCAGACTCCAAGGCAAGCTCTATGTTATGTGTTATGATGAAATGTTTGCATGGTGGACCTAGTGTTATGGTATCTGTTACCCCTGTTCACAACCTAACAGCTGCCTACCAATTCACTGTTGTCAAGGAAGCTGCTGCTGTTGTTGAGAAGACAGGTGGGATTGTTTTAGGGGCCATGACTGACAATCATAAAATCAATCAGCAATACTGCAAATTATTCACAAGAAGAACTGACTAGGAGACTGTACATCCTTTGAATGATCAGCGAGCGGGGTATTTGTTGTACGATTCAGTTCACTTGCTGAAGTGTTTATTGTCAAGCGAAGTAAAAGACTTCATCCAAGAAGTTTCAAGGGGTTGTTTGACTGTCCCACATGTGTGCACATATGAGTTCGTAAGGACTGGTTTGTGCTTTGTGAAGAAATCCAAACATAAAGCATGCTGCCGTCAAAGACTTTTTTTAACATTCTTCTCACAATGAACACCTACTATGGTTTTGGATTATTTTCTAAACATCTGCTGCAACGCCTGGCAAAATAAATGTTCTTCTGCGTGGGATTCATAATTTGGAAAAGGACCATCAAAGAAATTCAGCTCTGTACCAGACCTCCATCAAGAAGGCACGGCTCGCTGACTAATTTGGGCTACAACATGGTGAGTTATTTTTCGTTTCTGTATACAGAGGAACCATTGCTATAAGACTACAGAAATGGTCCTGATTCATGGAATGGGCTATAATTAAGGTGGTTAAAAAAATCCAATAGAAAAGATTGATTTCAAGGTCAAATTGCATGTGTTATTACATACTGAGGTCTTATGCCAGAGGTTCTACTGTATGGTATTGTCATTAACTGTGGTAAAACTGCTTTATTTAATGAGATTATGTTTGGATGCAACATTGGCTACAATTGGTTAGTCTTAGGTGTCATAATAAGGCTGGAGGTGTCAATAATCAAATGGCCTTCGCTACCGAAGTCAGAAGATCGGCCGTGCGCGTCCTTTCATATAGTAGTCCTTGATTATATATTATTTTGTCCACCGCAATTTTTTAAAATGTGCAGGATACGTGATTTGAATTTGACTATAGACTGAAGACTCTGTGTTTATACAGGAATACAGTGAGCTCCAGATTCACCATCTCAAGTGTACGTGCACCAGCATTGATGCCAAGAACTTGTTGAGCATTGTGGGACAGATCAGATCTTTGAGATCTTCCAGTCAGGGGCGGACTTTGTACATGTGCAGGTTAGTGCTGATTTCTTCTTTATGAGCTTTGGGTGGAGGTGGGGCTGATTGCTGAAAGACACTCGGATGGCTGACATAATGTTCATTTGTCGTGAGTATGTTGTTAAGTAACAGATTAGTGTGGCACATTATGTCATTTATGTACATTTCCTACAATATTTAATCTTTTGTGTTTGTGTTTTTGTGAAATTTAAAAAAAAATATGAAGTGCTTTGAGACCCCATAGCTAATAGGGCGCTATATGCATACATTTATTATTATTATCATTATTATTATTATTATTATTATCATCATTTAAATATCGGGAAAGATTTGTATGGAAACACTTGGGCGTTTTAAGTGACGGGTCATTGAAAAGGTTTTATGCAGTTTCCAGATAATTTGATATATTTGAGGGGGAAAGGGGGATGTGTGCAAAATCAATACCGCCAGAGAGTAAAACATCCATAATGTATCATTATTCATAATGTTTCTTAGTAAGAAGGAGGTGTTATTTACAAAGGAGTTGTGCCTGGTTTTTTTTTGTTCGTTTTGGTTCTTTTAATTTTACAGCTGTAGATATATATAAGATTATTGGGCTGTCTGAAGCAATCGTTGGGGCAATCAGTTTTACTAAAGATGCAACTGAGAAGACACAAAGTTCGACATTTCTTTGAATTGTTCATTATTTGAAAATGTTTTGTTCCAGGAATGGTGCAAGTTACAGTGGACTGGTCTGTGTCTTGACTCTTTTGCTGGACAGATTGGACAATGACCAGCGTCTGACTGTACCTTTGGTGGTTGGTACTGTCAAATGCGTTCGTCCACAGGTCATCCCAACACTGGTAAGGATCATGCAGATTGAAAAAGACGATGTTACCTTTCCATGTTTTTAGACACGTTATTTCCATTCTCTTCAGCCAAAGTTTAATGTAAAGTGTTTTATTTAGCCTCCATGTTTCTATAATAGTGTCTTTCAATAGCTATCAGCAAGATCAGGGCGGGATTGCTTTAAATTAGTAGACATTTTGATACTGAGTGAGGAATGCCAGCAATGTCCTAACGGTTTGGCCTTCAGCACCATGAGGTTTGCGGTCATGAGAAAAGATCTTACTGCCAATGGTAAAGGCTTTTCAAGAACCGTTACATAAAGTTGCTAACATTTCTGAAGAAATCATGCAAAATTCAATATTTAATAAGACGTTTTTGGCCTTACATTATGAGCTAATTACAGGCTTTTTGATTTGATTTAACGTGTCTGCAGTTTATTCAGCGGTCTTGAAACTTTAATGTCCACGTTCTTGTATTTGATCATTACCCTGCAAGATCACAGGGCTGAATTACCTCAAGACTGGAAAATTGCACACAAAAAGCAGATTTTTTTCTTTATCAACAGGATCAATACACGGCTCTTTATGATGTTCTGCAACGGTATGTGGAGACCCGCAGTGACTACACTAATTTTGGAGAACATAATTTTGTAGTCAATCAGCAGTCGACAACTGAGGCTACAGATCCGGATGACCAATCTGACGAGGAATCAGATGATGAAGCTAAAGTTTATGCCAATGTGGACAGAAATTAAATGGAACTCAAGTCTGACCTATTAATAAATTACTTTTACATGCAGAATTCTGCCGAGCTGCATTGGACGACATTAGCATGAGGAGTATAATTTGAGAGGTGGAAACAATGGATTATTGATTCTTCTTTGTATATCCAGTAGAGTATCTATTGGCATTAGTGGCTTCCTTCATAATTATGTTTGATCTCTTTCTTGGCTAGCTTGATCAAATACTTGTATATTGCATCACTAATCAGTTCAATTTATATTATTAAAAATGAGGCTGTCTATATTTATTTTAGTTTAGTGTGCAGTTCCTAGCTGGTTTTACATTTGTTGGCGTCAGTGATATTTGATAATCAAGCAAAATCATATTCAGGTTTGACGGTGGATAAAGGGTGGTTATTAATGTGTTGGTTTATAATCCAAACCAGTTCCGTTTTCCTGTCAAAACATTATCAATATAAATATCAAATCTTAAGATTTAATGCTACAGCACCCCCTCCCCGTCTAAAAAACAGCAAGAACAAGAACGGTAACTCCGCACCCCCACCCCCACCCCTCTTTTTCCCGACCACTAGGATATTCTAAATTAATATTCATTTGGTTTCTTACGAGAGCTTTTGAGTAAAGCGGTCTTTTATAAATCCATTTATACATTTGCACGAAAGCATTTACTTTTAGGGCAACTATGTGTATTATATCCAATATAAGTACAAGACTGTCATGAAAGAGATTTTGTTGTTTAAAGTATGTTCCAACATTATTGTAACACTGATATCAGCATGAAATTGCATGGCTTTGTTATTTTCAAATGTTTACATAGAATATCGTATTGAATAAAGATCCATTTTGATTCCGAATTTAAGAAACTTTGTAAATAACCCAAATAGTGATGTGTCATTCTCATAGAGATACTATAATAAACTAGAGTCCGCACGCATGCACAAGTGCAACGCGTCGCAGTGGCCCCAATTGGCCTACATGCGCGTCATGTTGACTTGGGAAGGATTCGCTAGCGAGCAAGCGCTGGCTGTTCGACGTCTCAAGGAATAGTAATCCCATCCCTGCCTATAATTATGTCAAAGTCATAATAGATATACTACAAATACGATGCAACACAGGCTGTTGTTGCAGAGACAGTTGTTTTTACATAGAAAGCTAAAGCTGAACAGTGAACACCGCAATATTTTCTGTTTGGTTTTGTAATCAGACTACGTCCCCCAAACAACGTTCTTCAAACTAACAAGTTCATAACTGGTAAAACTAGTAAGAGTCATGAAAATTACAACATGCATAACTTTGAAAAGAAAATCATGAGAAGGGCATGTTAGTAGTATATAACAAGGAAAAATGTTCACCTTCATACAGAAACAAAAAATATATATATTTTAGAGGTATAACTGGATCATAATAAGAAAGAAAGAAAGAAGAGAAGAGACATGAAAACTTTCAATTTTCTTCTCTCTCCGCACCAGCTTTTTCTTGCTATTTCCTAATTCAGCGGCCTTTGCACAGCTTTCTTTTATTTGCATAAATTAATCTCTGCCTTTGTCCTCTCAAGATGATCTTCGATTGATTGGTGGGCATATGAGTGATCTAGATCATACATACATGCCTTGGCGGGGGGGGGGGGTGTTCAGCTCTCAGGATTTTTCCTCTTTTTGGGAGATGGTCTTCTTGGAGTTGGTAGGTTCTGCTTGAGGGGAGGATAATTTTCGAAAACAGATGGAATTGCCTTTGGTCTTAGTGTCTGTTTATCGAGCCCTGCGTAACTGTCAGAGCTTAGGAAGTGAGCACTACACACTCAGTCATTCTTGGTTGGATACCAAGGCTTCCCATTCTCAGTTTGTCTACTTATTCTGGCAATCCATTTAGCCAATCTCTCAGATTCCTTCCACGGAAAGCAAAAAAAAAAAAAAAGCAAAAAATAAGTCACAATAAAAAATTGTCCTTATTGTTTGATAAATAATATCGACTGGCATTTTCCATATTGTTGTATTATGTGCATCTTTGCCTTTTCAGGAAAATGAGGATTGAAAATTCGAAGAGTTGTGTAACATCTGGGGTTTGTTCCAGACCTTTCAAAATCGAAACTTAAAGATTGGAATGACACTTATAATGAAATGAGGAGTGAGAGAACCACTTTCATGACAAAGGCTAAAAAATCAGCACAGTGTCGCAAACAATATGGCAATGCCCCACGATATACTCATAATGATAAATATATTACAATAGGTTTTGATCTTTAGCCCTTCCCTTCCCTTTAGTCAATCCAATGCACTAAATGATCAAGTTGTTTGGACGTACGTTTTATTCATATCAAAGAGGAATTAGGCCTATGGAGATCACCTTGCCACCCAGTCCCATCATGGCTGTCTGTTTTAACTGAGACAATCCAAAACACAAGGGTGATGGGGGTGGGAGAGGAGCATGATGCAGTACGATGACATGTAAATCTAGACATTATTAGCCCAGAGCATTTAGCATCCTATCTCCTTGAAACTGAGCCATCACTGTGCAGTCAACTCGGGGCCGCTTCGGCACTTGTACATAAAAGATCCAGGTCTTTGATTCTCTTCTGCCTTTCCTCTCCCTCCCTCCCCCCCCCCCCACCCCGCCCCGAGTCTTTCCTGTGTTTCTTCGCAAGTGTGTAATTATAATTAAGACAAATGGATGTACAAATCACAGATGGCGTGCATGGGAGAGATTGAAAGACGTTATCTTAAACTGGGCTTGCTCAGCCTTAGATGGGAAGGACAGAAGGATAGAAATGATTTATGGAATTCTGAACCATCTTGCAGTTGCATACAGAAAAAATAACCCTCTGACTTCCGAAATCGCCACCCCAAGTCAAAATGGCCGCCACGAGACTCTAATAGTTCCACGTCGTGTGACACCGTGCGCACTCTAGTGTAATAATATCTCTATGGTCATTCTCCACCTCTTATAATGTGAAGTTTGTTGTGTTTGAAAGTTCAGATAGGCCTTATGATGTACGAATTTGTCAACAGGACATTTGTGCAGCCAGAAAAAACAGACCAACATGTCACAAATTAGTTTTCAGGTTTCTCATGAATATGTTCTGTAAAAAAGGTGTTAAAGATAGACAGAGGAATTGACATACAGAATGGATGCATTGAAAATTAATAGTTGGGCACATCATAGATGATAAGTGAGACATAGAGAGGTTGAGTCAAATTCTCTGCCTTTAGTGTGTTCCCATTATTGGCAGTTGGATGCATTGGGGTCTTGTATTGGACTGCAAGTTCAATTAATTCGTAATATCTCTTCCTCATAGAAAGAACAAAATTCTGAAAAGTGCTAAGATAAAGTTTATACAGCAAAAATCGACCAGGATGTTAAGTATAGAATTTTTAAGCAATGCCCGGACTTTGAAGTTGTTCAGAAACGTTTCAGTTTCCTGCAATTTGAGCATACATTTTCCTTGTTGTACATTCCCAAAGCTATTATTTTTCATCTCTTGATAGGGAAAAACTCCAAACTTTCACAGGCCTGCACTTTGTGGCTGACACTGTATATTGTTATGCTGTTATGATTTTGACTGGACAACAGTGCATCATTCTATCTGTATGGCTGTCCCTATGTCTGTCGATCTTCCTTTCTGTTTGTGGTAAATCTGAGCCAGGCCTGCTCACGACATCCTTGCTCATCAATTGTGAACTCCCTGAACTGGCAGAATTGTCACTTTTTATGATCGACAGTTTTCTCTTTTCTTCTTATATAATTATATCAGTTTGTCTATTGAATGCAAGTATGTAGTGCTATGCAGGCATACATGACTACGGCATGCCTTGACAGAGCTGCAACCGTAAGTTGCCATGAAAGATGCCAAATCCAAACACAACTCATTTATATAACGGTTACAATGTCATAAACATGTACCTTTATTTCTTTCTGTTGTTGACGTCATGTCATTGATTCATTTTCCTTTATGGCCTGAGCAACTGAGGAACGTTTGGGTCTTTCTGATTAACTTAATGTGGAATTGGTTGCTTGTATGTTTTTGTTGTTGACTTTTTTGTTGTTGTTGTTGTTGTTGATTTATTTGTTTTCAGTGTAACACAGATGAACTTTTAGTTCTACTATCTAAATCACCTTTTGTTTAAACTGAATGTTTTTCATTTACCAAATATTTTTTTTATGTTCACAGCACTTAATCTGATCCACATTACAAGTCATTCTGATTTGAATATTGGTCCTTTCATTCTCCAAGAAATATTTAAGATGTTTTGCACCAGTTAGCTCTATTCCACATTACGCCTTCCTCTTAAAAACACAAGTTACTCGAATTGTTTGAATATCATAATTATGTAGTAGTGCCCACAGTCCGTTTTAACAGCTTGCTTTGCAGTTCACAACGATTTTGCTTGCGTGTACCACTTAGTACCAGTTCTTGTTTTGAAATGTCAGATCTCCTGTACAGACCGTCAGAGCCTGTTGATATTATCCACGTGATCTTCCGTTAAGGCCGTTCTGACTTCCATCATTTAAATAATATCTGACTGATAAACAGCACGTCAGTGGGGATAACCCTGTCAGTGAGGTCCAACTAGCCGGCTGGTTCTGCGAGGTCTCATTGACACTCAATGTCGTGACGTCACCATAGAACTAGTTAGCCAATCAAAATCTGTAGGCACATTCATTTCCTTATTTCCTTATTTCTCCTACTTTGTTTTCCTAATGTCATTAGGAATTTAAAAATGTTATTTCCCTAAACATATGTGATTTATTTATTTATAACATTTATCCTGAAATGGTGTAAAGTATGGTTTCAGTCAAACTGCAGAAATTGTTTCTGTCATGGCAAAATACAATGCTTTGAAAGGCTAATTATGAACCACATTATAGAAATTAATAAAGACGGGTAATGTCCTAACCGACAAGTGTTCATATAATTTCGTCCCAGGATTTAAGCGCGTTGTTGTCTTTGTCTTCAGACAAGTATTGATAACGCAATGGTCCAGTTTTAATGAACTCTGTAAAGAAATGGTCACTGGATTGCAGACATCCGAGAACGACAATGATATATTATGATTTATACATCTCATGAAACAAAGTTATTATATTATGACATTAACCAAAGTGGCCATTGACTGGTTATGAAACTGAATGTTAGGATAATTATTGTTCCAAATCAGATCAGCAATCACCGAATTCTGGCTGATAAATTTCCTTCCCATAAAACGACATTGTTAACGAGAAAAACATCTTGTCATAAAGCTAGGGATGGAACGGATGAGAATACTAAGAAAAAAAATGAAAAACAGTTTTGAGAGAAATGGCAGAAATTAAAAGAGAAAAGAAGTGACGTGGCAGGAAGTCAAAATGCCCCCCCCCCCCCACCCTCCCCGAACCAAAAAATATGTGGCTTTTGATAGAGCACATTTGGTGAGTTCTTTGGTATTCTCCGTGTAGAAATATTTGTGGCCGGCTAAATAAAATTTCAGAGTATGTTTATAAATCACTATAATCCGTTCCTTTCTTAAACCAACTTAATTCTTTGATGTGTTTGTGGGTGTGTATGTGTGTGTGTGTGTGTGTGTATGTTTGTGTTTATGAAGATCTGTTTTCAGTAAAAAAAAAAAAAAAAAAACACACACACACACACACACACACACACACACATAATAAAATATACACCATGATTACTACATAAATACATAAATAATGATACAAAATCAGGGCGCGGGCATAGACTCGAAGCTTTTCATTTCACATCAAATCCGATTACGTCTAAAGGTTCCATCCACGACACAGCACTCTGCTAGCCTAGGCCAAATTCAAATTTTTCCTTTATGAATTTCTTATTTCCCTTTTCCCTGAGGAAATGCAGATTTCAAATTGACCTACAAGATATGCTGTAGGTGGAGAGAAATCGAAGTGCTAACAACAGTTGTACAGGTATTAACCAACTCACCACTGGTCACTTATTTGCTTGTATTAGCATGTCTAGAAATCTTCAGTCTTAACCTGTCGTTTGTGAATTGACGTGTACAGTCTATTCGTCCATCATCTAGATCTAGATCTAGGTCAAGTTTCATTTTTACAGCCGCCACAGCAAAATTTAATCTGACTTTCTCAACTTTCAAAATCTTCTTTCCCCCAGCAAATTTAATGTCCAGCTAAGCCGACCCTGCTCCTGTAACACATAGAATATAATGGTTATCCTCTTCCTCTATGTAACTTGTAAGTCTATCAGAATAGACAACCTGATCTAGATAGACGATGCCTCTTTCCTTTCCGCATTTTACTATTTCCTACTCTTCAAAGTCTCTCTTTTCCTCAGTGTCCATAGCCATAGACTCGGTGTCAAATTTTCTTCTTCAAACGTTTTCACTTCTTTCTCCTTTGCAGCGCTTAACATGTTTCACCGTGTTTACAATAGACAAGGCATTATATTCTGTTGCCAGGCAGCCATTTTTCATAAACAATGAGTTGGGTGAGTTGGGTCGTAGATAACACCCGATGAGAAAACAGCTTGCTAAGGGGCCTCGGTAAACAGAAATTAATGGGAGAACGCGTGCTTAGGAGATTTCCCGGTAACTATGCATGGAATCGAATGTTTGAATTCTTCTGTATTATTTCGGGATCTCTGATTTGGTTGGGTTTTATGAAAAATAGTCAAAGAGGATTTTACAATGTTGTCGAGATTGAACCCTGCCCAGGTATACGATTGAAAAAAAAACAACAAATACAAACCCTTGGAAAGCAGGAGATTTGGAAAATGATCCTTTGCCCCCAAAAATGCACAAAAACACACTGTTACAAGATTTTCAGTATTTTTAATTCAATGCAGATTATGAAAGAAATGAATAAATGTTATAGTCACATTATGATGCCACACCGGCGGTACATTCCGGGTTGACCCATGCTGATACGCCAGTTGTGGTTGACCATCGACACCTAATTATAATTATTTCACACGATGTACAGATAATCGTTTATTCATGTTGTCGTTCACGCAAACAGTCACACACACACAACATCTAGCACATGAAAGCAAATTTGAAAAAAAACATTACTTACAGTGCTCTCTCTCTCTCTCTCTCTCTCTCTCTCTCTCTCTCTCTCTCTCTCTCTCTCTCTCTCTCTCTCTCTCTCTCTCTCTCTCTCTCTCTTGTCGCCTCCGCTTCTCTCGTCTTTCGCCCCCTCTCTCTCTCTCTCTCTTTATCTCTGAACTTAAAATGCTTCCCATAGGTAGAAGGTAATAACCGTCAGCCTGTATAGCATTAAGTATAGATTGATTATGTACATCCTGCTTACAATATGTGTACCATCAAGGCACTCTGTTTTCTCTACAAATGGTATGTCATTATCGATACTGAACGTTATTTACCACCCACGGGTATTTCTTGTATTAAAATGAAAAAAAAAAAATATGCGCATGAGTAATAGAATCCACAACAGCATTTCACATGAAATAGATTTTATCTGTGGCGTACTGAAGTCTCTTTTCAATCTGATCGATGATGGCGATATCATCAGCAAAATCCTGACCAAACAAGTGTGTTGCCCCTGGTATCTGTATTCCATTATTTGTTCTTCTCTGTTATTCGTAATTATTATGGTCTGTTGTGGTTGTCACGAGCGAGTGAGCGGGGATCAATAGTTACGGGGAGAAGGGGGTAGAAGAAAGTTAACTCACGGCCCACGGGGAATGAAAAGCGTGCATGTTGTGAGTGGGGGGGGGGGTCTGCATGAGGCGAGAGCGCTGTACTAACAATCACTGCACACAGAGAGTCCTAAGAAGACGGACGCAAGAGAGAGCCCCAGAGGGCGAACATAAGGAGAGCAGTCGGAAGACTGGTGTAGTGTTTTTTCCAGTGATGACTGGTGCCGGGGTCGGGCCGAGACGCCACCTGCGGTGAGCACAGGGGATAGGCCAGCATAGGGCCGAAGGCTACGCATAGGCCAGTGGAGTGAAGCTGTCGTGAAGGACAGTAGAAGCCCATGAGTCAGGGCAGTCTGGCCACAGACAGGGATGTGTATATAAATGTTAATGTGCTCTTAAGATGTACTACATGTGATATTGATATACTATTATGCTATTGAGATACTAATGTGAATTGACTATTAACGTGCTATGGCCATGTGAGGGCTATTGAGAGACTGCGGTGCGAAAGGAATACTAAATGTGTTATAAGGACATTGAGGGGAGAGGCTGAAGCCGAAGTGTCGTTAAACGTACTACCGGGTTGTGGACCCGAGGAAGGGTGCTTGAGGGAAGAAGGCCGTTGGACGGCAGTTGAATAGAGTAACCTACTGTATGTCATTGCACTGTTATCTTTATCTTTATGTTAATAAATGTGTGAGTCTGATGGGTTGTTCTGTTAAGTGTTATACGTGTTCGTTAGTGATTGTTGTCCTGTTATAATTATTGCATCTCCCAGTCTGGGATTTGTGACAGTGGTGATGAATAGGACTAATAGGAGGGGGGAGAGAATACATCCCTGCCTTACTCCTGTTTTGAGTTCAAATTTTTCTGTGCTACCGTTTTCTGTTCTGTCAATGCAATTCGTTTCTTTGTAAACTGTTTTTATTACTTCAATTAGTTTTCTTGGTATTCCATATTATACTCTAAGGATGTTCGACGTGGTGTCCCTATTGATACTGTCGAATGCCTTCTGGAAGTCAATGAAATGTCTGTAGAGTGAGGTGTTGTATTCGAGGCTCTTCTCTATAGACCCTTTTCACTTCCGCGTAAGGGAGAGAACATAGAGAACGCTTGTCGCGCCAGAAAACTAGCGCGAGAGTCCAAGCGCCTTTTACCTGTAAGAAGTATGTTACTAAATCTCTTGTGACACCCATAGAGAACGCTTGTACTTTCCAGCTTCAGGCGTGCTGCGTCACTTCGAATTGAGATCTTTATTTTCGGAGGTGTCGCTGCCGTGGGCATTTGTGCCTCCTGTTTCTTGTTGGTGTTTTCTTGTTTCTTCTGTCTGGTCCTTGGTCTTCGATCTTTCCTAGCCCTCAAAAGGGCTCCCTTATGGGTGTCTTCTATGGTTTATTTCTTCCTTCTTTCCTTTGGGCGGCGCCAAAAAAAAAAAAAAAAGGGCAGAGAGGGTAGAGATTCCTATCATGGGTGAGGGGTGGGGGGGGGGGGTAGTGGGGGATCCTTGTAACTTGGAAGGATTTATCCCCCACATCAGGGGCGGTAAGTGTTTAATTATTTAATTACTTTGTTTATTTAATTGTTGTCGCCCCTGCCATGGGCAAGGGAGACAGACTATCGTGTGTTTTGTTGGGGGGGGGGGGGGGGTGGACGTGACTGTTTGTCTCACACTAAAAAAAAAAAAGGGATGAGGGGATGGCCATGACGGTGTGCCGATGGCGCTGGCATTTTATTTATTTATTAACTAATTTATTAGCTAATTTACTTGTTTGGAGCAGGGTGGGGTGTGAAGTGGCCATGGTGGTCTGCCGATGGCTCTAGATGGGGGAGTGGGAAGGGGGCAGATAGCAGTAGTAGGTTTCGGGAGAAAGAAGTGTGGGGGTGGAAAATCTGCTGGTACAGGGCTGGGGAGGTTCTATTCCATAATGGGCCCACTAGCGGCCCTGTGTTGGTTAGTTAAGAAAATAGGGGGGTGAGATTAGATCTGTCGGGGTGGAGAGGGGCCGATAGCATCTCGCAGGCCGAGGTTGGCGAGCGCCCCTCCAGCTGTAAATCTGCTGGATTAGGGCCCCGCCACCCCCCGGGCCGCGATGTAGGATAAGGTGTTAGTAGTCAAACGGATGTTAGTGTGGGCGCCAACCCAGTGGCAAAAGGGGAAATTTCAGATCTGAACACCGTTCCCTTTTTGGCCTTTATTTCATATTTAGCATTTTAAAAATTTTGAAAAGGTGATAAAATTGAGTTCAGATATTTACATAGATAGAGAATAAGAGTAAAGGATGAGAATAAAAGTAGTTCAAATTTCTTTAAATTGAAGGCGGCAGTAAAAGTGCCTTAAGATATATTTATGATAGAATAATGGTTGTAGAAGTGCCGTTACTAACTACTTGATAAAATAGGAAGGTTAGAACTCCCTAGTTGCCATGCGAGATAAAAATTTAGTCAAGATGGAAGGAGCATGGCAACTTAGGGTAAAAAGGTAGAAGTCGCCAAGGACTAAGACAAGCACTTGTTTAAAAGTATGAATATGTACAGTAAGATGAGGTGTAGATATTTAAAAACGGCGAATTGAAGGGAGTAGAGTTGTTTCCCTTTGTACAAAGGGTAGGCTGTAGAGAGGCCTGGTAAAAGTTATTTCCCTGGAATTCTGAATAAAATAGAGCGGCTACGCTATTGTAATCGTTTCTCGGCCGGGGGGGAGGTGCAGGTATTGCCTTCTATGGTGTGTCCAGGGCGGGGTCGGGGTTGTAGTCTCTGGGGTTGTATGTGTCTATGTAGATGTTTATTGCTGCGTCGCTTGTCAAGTCGCGCTAGTTTTAAAGTATTGAAATTTAATTCTTTTCTCGCGTTGAAGCCGCTTGCCGAGATTGTGTTGCCGTGCCGCTAGTGATAAAATTGTCTTATTTCCTCTTACAGTGATAACTTGGGCATAAACAACTTGTACTGAGATACATTACAATGTGTTTAGTAAAGTAAAACGAATTTTGATTATTTTTTCTGTTTTGTTGCATCAATTAAAAATAAACAAGAAGAATGTTGCACATCATTATGATCGAATTTATAGATTTTTCCAAATATTTTTTAAGGAAATGTGGAAAAGGCTGTCGTCTGCATATTAAATCCTGAAAATTGAAATGTATACATGTAGCTTGATGATGATTTAACGCAAAGTGTGTTTCATAACATTACAAAATGAGCTACACGTTTGTTTGACAAATTACGTGAAAATAGCACGTTGTCAGGGTTATCACCGGCCTTTCTTCTGGCAGGATGGGAACGTGCCAGTTACACCATGTCTTTGAAAGCCTTGGACTTATTTGGTCTAGTATGTAATTGAACGTTTCAAGGTTCATTCTGATGTAAGCGTTAAGTCTGTCGGGGTGACCCTTTAACTGACTAAAGAGGTGATATTCGTCAACGTCTCCCCTCTCTTTATTAATTTCATGCACACTCATTCGCCTCCTTTTTTTAAACATAAGTTTTGGCAATGCACTATCCAGCAAGACGTATTCGTCGTCTGAAGACGAATCCATACTGAAACAATACCGGCACACTGCGGACTGCTGTTGATCACAGGGCACTAGGCCATGAAGCGCTAGAGTCTCACGCGTTCTCTGTGTGCATCCTTGATCAATCAGGCGCTTGTTGAAAAGGCGCCTGTACTCTCGCGCTAGTTTTCTGGCGCGTCAAGCGTTCTCTATGTTCTCTGCCTAAGAATTGTTTTTAAATTCTTTCTCGCGTTTAAAGCGGCTAGGATGTGTCATCCGCAGAGAAGTTAGGCCTCTTTTATAGCCGCTTTAAACGCGAGAAAGAATTTACAAACAATTCTTTACGCTTTGCAAGCGTCGCGACAGACAGCAAGCGGTAAAGATCAAGCTTTGGATCTGAATGGTACTAGAGAAATATGAGAAACATTACAAGCGCTTGTCTACATGCGCTCGCTTTCTCAAGCGTCAAGTGTTCTCCCTGTAAGCACCATTACGGACGTTTGCGGGGAGCCGCATAGCTTCGAAAAGCACCGTGCAGGGCAAAAACCTCCACTTGCCGTAGTGATGGCATCTAAATATGTGCACATTCTAAGCAAACATGTATTTTTAGGCCAGAACCAGCACGTAACGGGTTTGTACAGTTGGGTGCCCAACAAGAGGATGGCATCGTTGTCCACCGTTTCCGCCCTACAAGTGGGGCACGCCGCCATTTTGTTTGCAAATCACGTGATAGGAGCACGGTAAATGAAAAGGGTCTATAGCATTTTTATGTCAGAACCAGCACGTAACGGGTTTGTACAGTTGGGTGCCCAACAAGAGGGTGGCATCGTTGTCCACCGTTTCCGCCCTACAAGTGGGGCACGCTGCCACTTTGTTTGCAAATCACGTGATAGGAGGACGGTAAATGAAAAGGGTCTATAGCTCTTCTTAGCGTGAAGATTGCATCAACGGGGGTCAGCTCTATGTTCCCTCAGGTCTATATTCCCTCAGGTCTATGTTCCCTCAGGCAAACAACATACACCGACAGTGAACCCGTAATCGATAAGGTAGTCACCCAGCAACAAGTACCTTGTGCCATTGCCCACTTTGCCCGCCCCCCCCCCGCCCCCCCCCCCAAATCAGTTTGTTTATTGCTTGTTTGTTGTTGGTTTTTCACGTTTGGTGTTTTTGTTCTGCCGATTGTTGTTTGTTTCCATTTTTGGTTGCTTATTTTTACTTGTTTGTGTATTAATTACATCCTATTGAAAACAAATAAGTTTGAGCTACGGTACTGATAATTGGAGAAACAATATCATGAGCTTTCTCAAATTCAGTGTTTTATTTCTTGTTTTCTCATTAATTAAATGAAGAATACGAGTTATTAAATCTTTATATCTTGTTTGTTGGGTTGGCTTATTGCTTTTATATGTACGAATATAACAAGTTCGGTATTTTGAGTTCTCCTTTTACGTCCCACTTCAGCTTGATAAAAGCTATATTTAAGGCGAGGTTGGCTCCCCTGTAGAAACACCAATATACCTGAGGGAACATCGACCTGAGGGAACATAGACCTGACGGAGCATAGACTTGGGGGAACATAGACCAGAGGGAAGAAAGACCTGAGGGAACACAGACCTGCTCCATGTGGTTCTAGTATGGCCTCCCATCCTGTCCTGCACATTAAGATTTAAACTGGTGGTTTATTCTGTAGGCAAATACGTCTATTGTGGAGTCAAAATTTAAACTTTTGAGAGAATTATATCTGTAGTTTCTACTTTGATCTTCAGCTTCTATATTTTCTACCCCAGAAATATGGGCAGCTGATACCCAGATTTGGCGAGATTTACACCATTCCTAAATTTGTTTTGGTGTGAGAATCCAACTTTGATGACTTACTGTAACCCATTTTTTTATTCATACAATTTAGTGTTGTTCATGCGGTTGTCCTGAACATTTTTCACATGGATGTTTCCTTTGTTTTTTTTGTTTTTTTTGGCAGAGGATTTGAGCGAAAGGAAAACTGCCATGCGTTTCAATTCATTAATACGTAAAGAATCAGATTCATGTCTTGTGTAGAATCCCCCTGTTCTGACTTCAATACAATTTGCATCCCAACCTGTAGAGCCTGCATTACCTTTATGGCCAAAAAAGGATTTGCGTATGATAAATTACGTTTGCACTGAAATGTACAATATTCATTGACCACCATGCAATGTCTAGTAGACACGATTGTGGGAGATTCATCTGAGAATCACTTTTCCTTTGCATAGTTTAAGGGTGCTTCTCGGTCATTGATATAGATCTATAATGTAATGGCCCATATTGGACGGCAGGGAAGTAGCAATCATTGCACCAATAAGACCAGTTAGGTCACTAATTGAGCCAATGTGACTTGTTGGATACCTTACAAACTGATCTTTGATCCTTTTCTTTCTCTCTTGAGTGAGAGTTAAGGACTTTTTTGTACAGTCAATCATCAACCCGAGATATGTGATAGTTTGGGGGTGGGTTGCAGCACTGATTTTTCATGGTCAATTACAAATCCCAATGATTTCAAAACATTCACATTGTTTAAGACATTATGAAAACACTCTTTGACCGATTGGCCAATCATTACATTACCATCCAGGATATAATATGGCCGAAACCAAGTAGACAGACATCTATCAGCTTCGTGATTTTTTTGATGTTGCGTGGTGCTTGGGACAAACAAGCCGTTTGAGTAACATGGAAAAGCATATTTTTGACCTCTCCAAATAAGTTTAAGGTATGGCCAATGGCTTTGGTTATGGGCATAGAATAACAGGCCAATACTAAGTCAACACTGGTTATTCAAGAATTGGGTGAAATGAGAGAGAGCACAGAGGGAGAGAGAGAGGCAGAGAGAGAGATGGTGAAGGTCGGTTTTAAATTTTCATAGTGGACATTTTTATTTAATATAATATCAGTGTGACTGAATTGTCTTTCTTTTTCCATAGAAACAATCCAGATATTACTCCGTCTTTTTCAAAAGAACATTTTACCAAGACTTTTGTAGCAAAAAACTTTGCTAACTCCTCGTCAATTTCACTGATTTCTTATTTGTCATGGTTGCCTCGCTAGGCCTTGGAGATTCAGACCGTGGACTCTCAAAGTTAGTTTTTATACCCATAGCCATTCCAATTATCTGTGGGTCCTATGTGATTTGTATTAATTACAGGTTAGTCCATGAATGTGTTTTAAGTTCATCATTTGTAGCGATGAGATCTTTGCCACAATAACTTACACCTTTCCTTTCATCAATCTTAACAGTTTCACAAAGAGAAACAAGCAAATTCTGACACAGCTGCCAATGCCAGAAACTATCTTATCTATCTGTCATTCTGTCTATCAATATTATCGATCTGTCTGTTTGCCGGTCTCTGTCTGTCTGCCTGCCTACCTACCTACCTGCCTGTCTGCCCCCCCCCCCCCAACTTGCATTCCCGCCTGTCTGTTTATTAAATCTATCTCAGTGGTTCTCAGCGTGGGCGATTTTGAGTCTAAGGGTAAGGGTGGCAAAAACGTCAGAAGAGGCGACAGGGATCGAAAACGACGAAGGGGCGATCGGGGAGGGGGGGGGGAGCGAAAACATGACGGGGGTGGGGGGGGGGGGGGAATTAATATTTATTTTCCTGACTAGGGATTACAGTTTTGCACAATATTTGACCATAATTTCCCTTAGCTTCTTTTTACTGTAGAACCATATTATTTATGCCCTTTGTTACAAAAAAAATCCTCTCTAGTCCTGCTGTTCAATTTCCTTGCCTATTCAGCGAATGACTAGTAACTCGAAATGATAGTAGGTGATGGGTTACTTTAGAGAGAAAGACACACTGCACGATGATCAATATAATTTCAGTTGCAACAGATAGAGCACCCATCAACGATGAGATGACGTCAGGGCTTCACGGAATTCATAAAAATAGAGAGTTCTGGCTTTCTTGCCGTCCATATTGAGAACGCTGAAAGATTTGATCTGTATGTCCGCTGCTTTGTCAATAAGTAACTGATTTCGACACTTTCTGGATCTGTTTCAACCAGTGTTAATGTTTTGTTTTGTTTTCTTTTTAAACAGTAAGACTCAGCATGTCAGCCTGGAGAGAGAATACAGATGCAACCTGCATGTTAAAAATGTTTGCGAAGTTAATGAAGTGGACTTCAACAAGACGATCCAGTTAAAAAAAAGTATAATCTGATTGTCCTGTCGTCTTCCTCAGTCAAGCTATATTTATGGAAAAACGAGAGTGAATCGTTCAATTCCCTCAACTTGACAAAGTCATGCACAGGCGATTTTATGTCCTCCAAGATCTATGTGTCCCCGAGTGGATTATGAATCCTAATGGTTACGATTCACCCTTAAGGGAGACATAAATAGGAGGGTGAGACAGAATGGCGACAAGAGATAGAAAACCAGATGTAAACGTGGAGCACAGAGAGGCTTATAAAATTGAAAGTCACCGATTAGGGAAAACGCACGTAGGAAGCCCGTAGTTGTTAATGTCGGGATTTCTAATAATAATTTCTTATTGCATATGCACTGAAACTGTGTTTGAACTTCCTATTTGTACGTGATCTCCAGCTATTCAAACGTTGAAAGGCCGTTGGTGACAAACAAGTCATGGGAATCTTTTCATGGATGAAAACAATTTTTGAAAGGACCTTGAACAGTGGATAAAAGAGAGATATGTTTGGCATACAGTAGTGTTGTAAAGTGTAGGGGGGAGGGGATGAGATTGAAGGTCTTCAATAGCTGCAGGCCATGGGATTTTCGGAGCCAGTCATTCAAGAGCAGTTGTTTGTTTTCTCCATTACCTGATGTAATACTAGCTAGAGATGAATGAAGATAAGACTGAAGTGTAACACTAAGAGAGGATGGAATCCGAGTGATGTGGGGAATATCTGCACTGGGAATGAGAACATATCTTTTTCAGAGAAGGTTAGAAATTTTGGGGTATATTTTGACTCAAAGCTTTCCATTCATTTCGATGTTCATAATTTGTGTAGAACCATCTACTGTGAGATGCGCAGAGTAGGTCAAATGTCATCTTTTTTAAGCGAAGACTTTCTTAGGGTCTTCATCTCATCGTTTATATTTTCTCCCTTAGATTACTGCAATTCCCTTCTTGCGAACTTACCCGATGAAACTTTAAACAGACTGCAACGATTTCGAAACCAAGCTGCCAGAATTGTCTTAAAGAAGAAAAAGAGTGAATACATTACCCCCATGCTTATTAAACTGCAATGGTTACCAGTTAAGTTGCGAATCCAGTACAAAATAGCAGTTCTCTGTTACAAGTGCACAAACAAAACTGCACCACCTTACCTTTCCACTCTGGTAGAGCACTACTCACCACCTCGTTCTTTAAGACCAAGCAATCAGGGCCTTCTTAAGATTTTTAACTGCAAGTCAAAGAAACTAAGAGGCAGAGCATTTGCACACTGTGCCCCGCAGATCTGGAACTCACTGCCAAAATCATTGCGGGAAGCATCTACCGAGTCAAAATTCAGAACTGGTCTAAAAACCCACCTTTTTAAAAAACACTTTCAGTTGTGAAGTCTAGACATTCCCAATCCATTTATTTTCTCAATTCACTTCAATTTTGCTGTTTTATCGTTTAATTTCTGTCTTATAGTATGTTATGTGTGTGTATCTATGTATACAATGTATGTATAGCAGAAAGAGAGGGTGAGAGAGAGAGAGAGAGTGAGTTGCAAATGGAGAGAACACGACTTTCTGTAAAGCGCCTGAAGCAAAAGGTTTGGATTGGGCGCTATATAAATGATCTTCATTGTTATTATTATTATTATACTAAAAAGCCTTCAAAGCCAGTTACTCCGAAGCGTCAGTGATAATAATAATATGTATAGTAAATTGTATTTCCCAAACTAACCTGTACCTTTGTGACCCAACGACAAGACGTACAGTATTTTCAAGCACGAACATTCCTGTCGCTTGGTGGCGTTTTACGAGTATTGTGTCCGTATGTACTGTAACGGCCGAGGCGGATTGAGGTCCCTTGGTTTCTCGGGGGCCTCACCCGAATGATGCTGGCCCCAGCCAAGGCCGGCTTGGAGTGATGCTTTATACGTGGCACTGATGTCCCTTTAGGCCTCTCTCCACAAGCGTATTTTTGAAGCGTTTGATGGACCGAAACTGCAGGGGCGAAAGACATGCGTTTATTTAATCAAAACAAGAAAAAAAAAAACTGCCCATCATTTTTTGGGAACATTTTCATGGGGATGGAAATATAGTGATGCGGATTTTAGGTGATTATTTGAACTGTATTTTAGAGCCGAAGTGCTTTCAGGAGCCAGCTGGAGAAACTTCTTGAGCTTGCCTGAGCACTTTTCATTGACGTCATTATAAATATAACCACATTTTGAATAGGCAATGGACGCGCTGTATAACTTCGGCTTGCTTTTCTGCCCGTCATAAAAGAATCCCGATGGAGCCAGTGCATGACACTACATAACGCTACGTTGCTTTCGATAATTCATACGTACAGAATGAGCTGTAAACATCCTGATTGTCTGTATGGCAAAGAAAAAATTCATAGGAACATTCATTGGACACTTAGGTCTCTGGGTTCATAATGTAAAGCTACTGCTAGATGTGCAGCACACAAAGAATTTGAAATGAAAGGAAAAATGGAAAGGGTTTGAAGCCAACAACCGTGACTGAGACGTATTTAAATGTATCTGTTTAGAGAAACTGGTTTCAGAAACGTTCAAATAAGCATTAAGCCGAGAAGTATATTGCTGGTGTGTTTCATTCAATGGCTGTGGGTCAGCCAAATGCGTTTTGATTTAAAGTCATCGAGGTAAGTAGATCTATACAAACTTTAAGGTACTAGAACTGAGAAATCCGGGATTATTTTTTAAGGGAAATATCTCTTGATGCAGTTTTGTGATTTCGTAAGATAAAACGTTCAGAAACTTAACGATCAATACGATGAGGAAATCAATTAAGGCCAGCGGCTTCCATATCTAGGAGAGTGTTCTAGCAGTCATCGCTTGTGCATATGAAGCTTGTCAAAAAACGTTTGATCTCTGCGAGTTCTCATGTAAGTATGACTAGGTCAAGACCGATTGTGCTGTGTCACGAGTGGAGTGAGCGGAATTCAGAGATTACGGGGGCATGGAAGTGGGGGAATGACTCACGGGATAGTGAGGCTGCTCACCTATATTGACTCTGTTAGTTAACGTTAAAGCGTGCATGTTGTGAGTTGGGGGGTCTGAATGAGGCGAGAGCGCTGTATTACTATCACTGCACACTAAGACGTCCAAGGAAGCGGACGCGGGAGAAAGCCCCAGGGGGCGAACATAAGGAGAGCAGTCGGAAGACTTGGGAGTAGTGTTTTTTCCAGTGATGACTGGTAGGTGGAACGATGATTAATAATTATGATTGATGTATTATATTCGTCTATTAGCATGATGTAAGTAAGTATATGTGAGGAATGTGGAAGTCCTTGATACTGTATATAGCAATGTGCGCCATGAGCGATAGATGTAAGTTGAGTTCATGGACTTGTAGCGAGAGTGAGTATTGTGTACTACGGTGGAGGTGTGTTACCGTAAGATGTTTGGTGAGTGAAATGTGAACTATTGTGTGTCCGCTTCATGAGTTGTAATGAGGGGTGAAGTGAATAGAAGTGGTATGGTATTATACCAATGTAATGTTATTCTTGTAGGTGCCGAGGTCGGGCCGAAGAGCGCCACCTACGGTGAGCCCAGGGGATAGGCCAGCATAGGGCCGGAGGCCACACATAGGCCAGAAGTGAAGCTGTCGGTGCAGGACAGTAGAGGCACATGAGTCGTGGCAGTCTGGCCAACGACAGGGACGTATATATGATTGTGAATGTGCTATTGAAATGCTAATGTGCTATTGCCATGTTGATGTGTTATTGAAATGCTAATGTGCTATTGCCATGTTGATGTGCTATTGGAAGGCTAATGTGTTATGGCAATAGGAAGGGGCTATTGAGAGACAGCGGTGCCATTGAAATATTAATGTGCTATTAAGACATGGAGAGGAGAAGCTGAGACCGAAGTGTCTTTAGAAAGTAACTACCGGGTTGTGGACCCGAGGAAGTGTGCGTAAGGGAGATGGCCGTTGTACGGCAGTTGAATTGAATAATATAATGTCTGTATTTGCGCTATTATCTATATGTTTATGTATAATAAATGTGTGAGTCTGATGGGTTGTTCTGTTAAGTGTTAAACTTGTTCGTTCGTGATTGTTGTCTTGTTATAATCATTATTACATCTCCCAGTCTGGGATTTGTGACATGCTGGTTGTCAAGATTCGAGGTGAGTAAGGTCTTGGGGATACTAGCGCATTCGACTAATCGAAAGGCCACTCACATTCGTCCAGGCACAACCAGAATAAGCAAAAACAAACTTGTTATTTATATATACATCAGGCCTGAAGGGCCATACTAATTTATTACTACAGATACAATAAATATGATTACATCAAATAGTGGCTACACCAAAATTCCATTGTGGGAACTCGAGCTTGTCGCTGAAACTTATTAACTGTAGTTCAGAATTCCAGTATCACATGAGATACAAACTATGGCATTCAATATCACATGAGACACAATCTATGGCATTCAATATATCACATGAGATACAATCTCCACATACTACCTCTACAAATGGTTAGTTCTATGAATGACTTCAATACTTCTTTCTTTTCATACACACTATCATTCTACACTGCATTAATCACTGTCTCTCGTGTGTGAGGATTGCCAGGTGGCTTTCCTACTACTCAGCTTCCCGTCATTGGGCTGATCTAGTAATTCCTGTCTCGTTATTGTGGATTTACGGATTACATACCATTATACGCCCGTAGCCAATGTACGAGCGTAGATCTAAAGAACACGGTTCGCACTTTTGGCCAAGTGCGACGAGGCGTGTATATCAACTCTCTTCTCTGGATGATAACACATTCACTCCACTTCTACTTCACTCGTATGTTCTGTCTACGCTCGACTCCTGCTGTCAGGCCCTGGAGCTCGAGCCGAGAGAAACCTCACTGGAGCGAATGATTTCCACAGCCGTTCTCTGATTAAACAAATGGCGTCTTAAGCTTATATACCTCCAGCCAAACCCCGTGAAAGTTTCTTGTCTCACTTCCGAAACTCATGCCGGGTTCACGTGCCCTGTGCACTGCTTGCACAACTTACCGCCTTAGGGCGTGAGTCCACTAACCTATAAAATCCCACCTTTTACTCTAAGGGTCTGATCACACTAACACTACTCACTGGATCCCCAAAACTCAGCTCATGACATAACCCCCACCCGAGTTAAAATTTACAATTTTAACGATAATAGAAAATGGGAACTTAATGTCATGAGCCCCCAATATAACCGAAGGGTCACATAACTGAAATTATATTAAAGGTGAAAATTGAACGTGCATTTTTGATAGACAAACTTGCATGAGAAATTTACATGCATTGTTCTGTAGCAAGGTCCGTCTGTAACAAATAATGAATCACAAGTCTATCCATACGGAATATACATCAATGCATATATAATATGACAATTTGAATTCACACATGGTCATACCCACAAACATCCGTACTGGATACATCTGACAATCAACAATGAATAATTCTAACAAAATTTTCATTCGCTGGCATTTGTGGCTCTGGATGCCTGGTCTGCCATGGATTTTTGTCATCGACCCGTGGGCAACAGCGTGTGGGTTGTCCAACAATCCGGGTCCTGGACAGTCGTTACACTGTTGGATAAAGGAAAACACGGGAGTGGTTTAAAGTGTCCCAAAATCAATGGACAATAGTATATGATTCCATTCCCGGTCTCCGAATGAAATGTCAACAGTTTCTGCAACCTCAAATAGGATAACAAAATGCCTAAAAAGGTAATAGACTACACTTAAGACGCCAGACCAACAAAAGGACGGCGTTAAGACAATCGGCAACTCTTTTAGATGCGCCTTCGACGCCTTGCCTCGAATAGTTCCTCTGGCAAGTGTCACATCGCGACACATACCGATTAATGTCCGCGTACACGCCAGGCCAAAAGAACCGTGACAGAACTCTCGCTTTTGTCCTAGCTTTTCTCTGGTGGCCATATAACGCAGTATCGTGCGCGAGACGAAGGATGTCCCGGCGAAAAGAGCTGGGTATTACCAACTGCGTGATGATCTCGCGCTTACCTCTATAAACGCGGTACAACAAGTCATCCTTAATACAGTATTTAGTCGTATTCGGCTCGTCAGGATGAACCTTGGCAAAGAGATGTCTTATAGAGGAATCCGATCGCTGCTCATCACGGAAAACCTCAGGGTTTACGTTTAAATCCACGACAATCTTCCGTAACGTCGCGTGCTAACACCCGCAATATCCGTCTCCTCGTTCCAAATCTTAAGGTTATTGTGCGGCACGTCTTTAACCTGGGGTATGTTCCCAATTATCAGGTCCGCATGCGGATTCGGCAAAACACAGGCGGTGACCACTCCAGTAAGAAAGGGTGTGTCAATATACACTTCCACAAGGCGGAAATGTTCTATCGAACCCCCAAATGTACTACACGTTGTCCGCCGATGAAGGAGCTGCGTGGGACGAACAAGAGATTCCCGCACGCCGATGGTGGGACATCCCGAGCCCCGCAACACTGATGCGCGCGTTGCGTTTACTTGACCCTCATATAGTGTTAAAACGCCTTGATCGTGGAGGGATGACATAACCGGTACATCTTGTGATGTCTTCGCAAGTAAAGGTTTGTCTGGGCTCCCATGCGTGAACACGACGGAACATGCATTCGCTATTTCCCGCTTAACTCTACAGACCCTAGCATAGTGACCTTTTCTACCGCAGTTATAACATCTGAACTGTCTATCGTATGTCCGATAGGACTGTCTCGGAGGTTCATACTTAATGTAAGTTGGCCCTCCGGCAGAGAACTGACGTGCGAATCGGGGTTTATTACGCGGTATGGGTTGCATCCTGGCAGCGGGTGGTTCAAACTGCCCGTAAGGAGGTGGCCCCTGTCGAGCGGGCGCTCGAGGTTGTCTCGAGCCTGTCGATGTTTTAGTGCCCACTCCGGCGTAAAAAGGTTCATTAGATTTGGCCTTGGCCAAGGAGCGACTAGGGTGAGCAGCTGCATACTGCTCCGCTATTAACGTTATTTCGGCGGAAGTCTTGGGAGCGCGCTCTTTCAGATGCGCGACCAGGTCCGCATGGCAGGATGTATATATCTGGTCCTTTATGATCAAATCGTACAGTTTAGTAAAGTTGCCATCCTCTATCCCAGCCAACTCAGTCCATCGATGGAGAAGGTGCCGGAGACGGTCCACTTCAGTGGCAAAATTCTCTGAGGGTTCTGGCTTACATTCCCGGAACCGTTTATGGAACCCGTCTTCCGTGTGTTGAAACCTCTTTAGAAGGGCGGTTTTAAGTATATCATAATCTGTAGCGTCGTCGACATTGAGGCCATGGAAGACCTCCAATGCTCTGCCGGTTAACAGGTTCGCAAGGCAGGAAGTATATTCGCTCCGCTGCCATCCGGCGCAGGCGGCGTGTAACTCAAACCGGTGGAGATAGGAGTCAATCTGGTCGACCCTATCCTGAAACGTGGGAAGCTTCGGCTTAGACGACTTGCTAGACTGCGCGGTCGGGGGCGCGGCCCGATGGGTCTCATCTAGCTCCATGCGTTTGAGAGCCAGTTCGTGCTCTCTCTGCGCGGCTTTCTCTTCTTTCTCTCGTTGTGCGGCTTTCTCTGCTCGCTCCGCGGCTCTATCTTCTCTTTGTTGTTGCGCGACTTTATCTTCTCTTTGTTGTTGCGCGGCTTTATCTTCTCTTTGTTGTTGTGCGGCTTTATCTGCGCGGTCCTCCTTTATTCTTTGGTCTACCCAAGAAGCTCGCTGCTCCTCTGGGATGCTGAACTCTTTGGCCAGCTCTAAATACTTCTTTAGGTCGGCCATAATGTTGGTCGACAACGGGAACTAGGTCCCCTTGAGACTACCACACTTTTAAATCGGTGTTCAAACTTATCAAAACTCCTCAATCCCTGAAGACAGTATATACTTTGTCATCTTCGGGTGTTCGTTCCTCTATGTTACGAATCAACAACAAATTCCCTACTGTTCAACCGAATAGCGGTTGATTATCCTCGTGATCACTTCCTTTATATATTCCACTTACCTCTTCGTGTACAACTTGTACACAGCTTAGCAGCGTTTCCTCTGCTCTTAGATTGGCATAAATTAATACTCCCAATCTGATCTCTTATGGCCTCTGAGCCTCAAATTTCACCTTCCAGATTGTGTCCTTGACACGCGATTCACTCAGGCAAGAATATTATAAAGATAAATATAAGTATAATATGGTAACGCTATAAGTGAAAAGAAATTATACAGTGAACACTACCCAACGACACAAAGGACGAACGATAACAGACCCAATCAAGCCTGAAACTATCTACAGAAAGGTAAGAAGAGCACAAGAGAGACGTCTTCCTAAAAGTACGAGGAAGACAGAACGCTAACAATCTAAACGATAAATGGATCCCTAACAAAGAGCTATTCAAGTCAAAGCAGATCTCCCATCCGGTTTAAACGCCACCTAGCCCGGCTAGTCTGGCAAAGAGAGGTATGCTGAGTCCCGATCCCATCCAACCACCCGCTTATTCTAGCTAAAACACAGAAAAAGGAAAAATGCCTGTTAAAGAGAGGGGAAGGGAAACGTGTCAACCCCTCAAACATAGACAGAATCGGATGGTATCACTTAACTGGGAATTGGGTGTCAAATTTCCTCACTCCACAGCGTACGCCCCGTCGTATGTCTTTCACTTTCTGCGAGTCGATGTCCTGTCCGTTCCTCGTTGTTGTCCACGGATCAGTGACGAGATGTCCATGCAACAGAAAAAGAACACAAATTAGCGGTATACAAAGATAACATGGGTATAACAATAACTAATCTAAAAAATGTAGTGAAGGAGTGCCCGGAAAGGTCATAGCACTGGTTTGGTGTCCTCCTCCAACGTCAAGATGATCGCTAGGGTGTCCACAGATTTCGGGTCCCCTCCAGTGTCAAGGTGATCGCTAGGGTGTCCACAGATTTCGGGTCCCCTCCAGTGTCAAGATTCGAGGTGAGTAAGGTCTTGGGGATACTAGCGCATTCGACTAATCGAAAGGCCACTCACATTCGTCCAGGCACAACCAGAATAAGCAAAAACAAACTTGTTATTTATATATATATCAGGCCTGAAGGGCCATACTAATTTATTACTACAGATACAATAAATATGATTACATCAAATAGTGGCTACACCAAAATTCCATTGTGGGAACTCGAGCGTGTCGCTGAAACTTATTAACTGTAGTTCAGAATTCCAGTATCACATGAGATACAAACTATGGCATTCAATATCACATGAGACACAATCTATGGCATTCAATATATCACATGAGATACAATCTCCACATACTACCTCTACAAATGGTTAGTTCTATGAATGACTTCAATACTTCTTTCTTTTCATACACATTATCATTCTACACTGCATTAATCACTGTCTCTCGTGTGAGGATTGCCAGGTGGCTTTCCTACTACTCAGCTTCCCGTCATTGGGCTGATCTAGTAATTCCTGTCTCGTTATTGTGGATTTACGGATTACATACCATTATACGCCCGTAGCCAATGTACGAGCGTAGATCTAAAGAACACGGTTCGCACTTTTGGCCAAGTGCGACGAGGCGTGTATATCAACTCTCTTCTCTGGATGATAACACAGTCACTCCACTTCTACTTCACTCGTATGTCCTGTCTACACTCGACTCCTGCTGTCAGGCCCTGGAGCTCGAGCCGAGAGAAACCTCACTGGAGCGAATGATTTCCACAGCCGTTCTCTGATTAAACAAATGGCGTCTTAAGCTTATATACCTCCAGCCAAACCCCGTGAAAGTTTCTTGTCTCACTTTCCGAAACTCATGCCGGGTTCACGTGCCCCGTGCACTGCATGCACAAATTACCGCCTTAGGGCGTGAGTCCACTAACCTATAAAATCCCACCTTTTACTCTAAGGGTCTGATCACACTAACACTACTCACTGGATCCCCAAAACTCAGTTCATGACACTGGTGGCATTATACATTAAATGAACAGAGAATAGTGTTAGAAATTCAAGGACAGAATTACTTGTTTGACGACAGCTCCCTTCCTCCGACATTCCTGGTAATTTCGCTATCCCAACTGTTTCAATACTTTATTTCAATAATTCTAACACGAAACAGGCAAGTACAATTTTTCTTGGTGTTGTTAAATTAAATAGTCAGGCACAGTGTAAAACAGATTAGAATAACGTACAATGCATTTTTTAAAACCGAAATGAATGTTTTAATGAAAATCAGTAGACAGTTATGTCTTGTTTTACTGACATACATGGAAAAGATCCATTACACACATAGACATTACAAATGTTCTATATTGCGTAAAACTTCTATGTCGCGAGTTTGGTTATGACAAGCGACTGCAACGCAAAAGGATAACCCACACTCGGCGAACACACTAACGTTCGTACTGAAAATTTATGGAATAACTCAATTGAATTTAATTTTGTCAGGCCTGTAGGGCACAATGTATTGAGTTATTCAAACAGAAACAAAGATAACATATATGGAAATAAATCCCAGGGCAACTGTAAATACAATATAATTTCAGGATGTACAAAAGATCCGATCATTGGATCAAATATAATTAATGACTCATAGGGTATTTACTACAAATTATAATCTGCACCGTCTGGCGGCGACTCTAGGAGAAACTCCTGTACTACTGGTAACATCGAGATTCTGAATTGGACACACAAATGCATACCATTTTTCCCTGGCCAACAGAACCAGGGAAAATCAACAAAAGCGTTGGATGGTGGACAGCGTCCGATAGCTATAAGCTGGAGCTCGTCATTTCTTGGCTCCTCATAATGATGGACTGCTCCACTGCGTCTCTGTTTCGATCTGGCTCGAAATTAGCCGACCACTTCGCAATGGATACTTTTCTGCATGTGATAATGGACACATATATGGGCTGTCTTTTATAATGTCTAGCCACCTACAAACTGCCGTCCAAATCATTAGCTTTGATTGGTGCAGCCATGCGAGCTGAGCTCGCAGTATTAATTTATTCTATTTGTGAGTCGGTTACGGCCTTGCACTAAGACGGACAAGGCCGTCTTCTAAAAAGGTTAATAAAAATTAAATCTGAATGCCAACAGTCAATTACAACCACTTCATACCCTCTAACAATGCTATAAAATCACGGACTCAAACTGCTCTGTCATCTCTAGTTTACCGACACAATTCCTTCTTAAGCCTTTCTCTCCATCTACAGTTTTTTGTGTCGAAAAAAACATTACTCAAAACATGTTGCTCACGAGAACAGTTCAAGGACACTTCTCTATGACTAGACAAATAAAGCTCACTAAACTGAATCCGTGGCCTAGCACGGCATTTCTAATTCTAAGTCGGCTCTTGACATTCTAAATGTCGCAGTTTTCTGAGCAACATGTTTTAGATCTTGGGAAAAAATGTCGACTGTATATCGTACTACAAATCGTTATCAGTGTAAGTATAATTGATGACTAATGGTTTCTAACGGCAGATGATTATTTCTTTTTAAATTTAAGCTCATATTTGATTGCAATTTCTATTGTAAGATAAAAACAGCCAATCCAACCGGTAGTTGGAGTGTTTTGTTTACAATTATTTCGACAAAACTTGCCCGATACAGAAAGAAATGTAGAAAAGAATACTGGCCTGGTGCCCACGCAATTCAGAGATGAAAGGATGAAAAGAAAAAAAATTCAGCTTGGTGAAATTTAGCTGAACTATGTCCACCCTCACCTCTTTCCACTGGCGTCATCCAGGAACATAATTTATTCTGAACACGAAACCTCCGGTGTAACAGGCCAAAATATACCCCCCCTCCCCCCGCCCTGACTATACCCGGGGTTAAACTGGCCTAGCCCAGAATATACCCTGGAGTATATCATGGGCTAGGCCAGTTTATACCCTGGGTATACTTTGGGCTATTCCAAACTATACCACCACCCCCACCCCCAGTCCAGATTATACCCTGTACTTTTTTTTAAAGTAAGTCAGGACCACATTTTATTTCAGTCTTAGTTTAATTGTTCTTTATCACTGGCATTAGATTATCATTATTAATACATACATGAACACATTCTTGACACCAGTAAATCATAATACAATTTAGAGGAAATAATAATAACAGTTTATTTCAGTCTTAGTTTAAATTGGTGTACATACACACATTCTTTACTCTTGTAAATCATGATATATTTTAGAGGAAATAAACATGCATTAAAATACATTGTATACACCAAATCATCTTCTTTAAACTTGACAATAAAGAAAAATATCAATATCAGAATCGTCATCATCATCTTGGAATAATACAAAGATATAAATGAGTGTGTAAAAACGACAGTGCAGGCTTACAAAATCATTCTAGAATCTATACGCAACAGTGTATGTGTATCAACTGTGTGTAAAAAAATGTGTATGAAGTAATTAAATCTATAGTATATTAAGGCAAAAATTCGATGGATCATGTTGTGGTAACAGAATTTTTTGTTAGTGAATTCTTTGATAGCTGATTTGTAGAAAGACATGCATTTCACGTAGTTCATGGTTTAAGACATTGGATTAATTTGCACGGCATTCGAAAGATTGCAGTTATTTGTTATGGTGAATAAGGCCAGTTTATACCCCGGGTTATACTTTGGGCTAGGCTAAACTATATCCCACCAGTCCAGATTATCGTCGTCCGCATGATAAAACCTCACAAGGCTGGTTTGGGGAATTTTACAGGAGAAGGAAAAAACTGGTTCATTTCCAAACCACAGCTACAGGTCACAGGTTCTTGAAACTTTCTCACTAGTATACCTTTGCTCTTTCTAATACACTGCCTGATGTTTCACCCTGATGATTTTGATTACAATTATGTTTTAGATGTTTAGCAGGTTTAATGACCCGAAATCCACACGATAAAACCTCCTTATCCTTAAGGCGGTTTTATTGTGCGCATTTCCCCTCTCTTACTAGCCAGCAAACCTTTTCATCTAGGCGTGTCTTCGTTTTGCCATTGTGAAGACTAGTTTTCGAGGGCAAATCAGGTGTGCATCAGGCATGGACGAAGTTGTATAGCAGCAGGAGGGATTAAAGTGACTTTAGGAAAAGTGGAGAAATATTATTTTGGAGAAAATGGAAGACGGGTAATCGCAATGAAGTAAACTAGAAGACGTTAAAAGACTTGGAATACGGACACATAAAAATATTTAAAAACATACATGAGCAATTATTTATATTGTGGGAATTAAAAAGAGGGTTTATCAATTAAAAAAAAAACTTTAAAAAAGAAAAAAAACGTGCAGACTTTCTCTTTCAGCATTTCAGGCACATTTTTTCCCCCTTTTCCTCCATTCATCCCTTCTATACTTTCCCCTTTTTTCCTCCTTCCTTCCGCCCCCCCCCCTTGATATTCTTCCTCTTACCGTAGTCTCATCTCCCGGTTCTGCCCTCCTTTGAGCCGTCATCCCCTCGTCCTGTGACACAACCCCCCCCCCCCTCGCTTTCTCTCTCTTCACCCATCTCCCTCTCCCCCCTCTCTCTCTCTTTCTCACCCGTCCGCCCTTCATCCTATTTTTCGCTCTTTCTTTCTTTTTTTGTTTTTTCGCTCTCACATTTTATCTCTCTTCCTTCACCCAACCCCTGTCTTCGTTCTCCCCAACTTCCTACTTCTCTCTTTCTCTCTCTCTCTCTCTCTCTCTCTCTCTCTCTCTCTCTCTCTCTCTCTCTCTCTCTCTCTCTCTCTCTCTCTTCGTGCGGTGGAAATGTACCGCTGAATGCACGCAGTCACATCCCGCTATATAGTGTGACTCTTCTCTAGATACTTCTGCTCCATGTCTGTAGCTCTTAGTCTTGAAAAGCTGAGAAGAGCACCGCCGTTGATGTACTGGATGTACTTTCTGTAGCTTCAAGTTAACAGACACACAAGATGCGAATTCACTTGGCATTAGCTCTCCTTCCACCTCATGCCATAAGAAGCATTCCACGTCATCTTTATTGGCCAGATTGTAGATTGATAAGTCGTGGATATACAAGTTTGTTTTTGTAACATGAGACCAGTGCATTTAGACCTGGAGCGAGGAGCTTTGCCTGGTAAATCCATCGTTGTCATTACAACATCCCCATGCACAGCAAGTAGTTTTTCCTGGGTTTTAGAAGTCTCTGCATCATCTGCTTTTATGAGCCTTCCATGTTACCTCGTCGTAGGACACACACGTGTCGCACTGACTCAGCGGTGTTTGAATATGGCCAAAATCTGGGACTTAAAAGTATGTTTTCAAAAAATCTTTGGCTCACAGCCTGTTGGTCCATCTCTCTGCGGCGTTCCACATAAGTTCGATAGACCTCAGCCACAATTCTAAACTGACATTCCAGGCACTGCTTTTTGATGAACCTGTGACATGGTGGGAAGGCATCGTTGACAACAACTGCAAGAATCGCTCTATGCGAAAGTCTTAGCTTTCTTTAGCTCCGTCATGGTGCAAAGTGCTTTGCAGATCTCAGTGTCCAGTTCCTCACTGACCATCTTCCTATGTGTTTACTACCATAACGGCACACAATTGTTTCCGTATGGTTTTCAAATTCAGATGATACAGCAGCGTCCTCCTCCTCCAGTTAGATGTTTCAGAATTGCAAAAAGATGGGGCGGCCATTGTTTTGGTATTCCATGACAGTTCCCAGAAGTAAGCAATGAGCTGCTCCGGATCTTCATCCGTGACTTCCTGTCAAGAGTCTGTTAAGTATGCATGCTTATTTCTCTCCTTGCGCATCGCTCTGATGCCATGACAATCATTTTGCTTGGTTGAAGGTAATCTTTTGTTTCACTGGAATGACCTTTTTATCTGAGTTAGAAGGATTCCACACCGATCTATTCATCATTTGTTTCACACGCTACATCTCATGGGCTGATTATGTCGTTCTCTTGATCAATTTGCCGTTCCCACGCTGGTTCAGTGCCAGAGCATAGACTTTCCTGTCCCTCTTCCTGTACAGCGACAGTGATACTCACTTCTTGCTGGTTGTCAAGAGCATTCTCTTGATGAGCCTCATCACTTTGCAACGTTTGTATGTCTTCAGAGCACGTAAAGCGTACTCAAACGACACTTAATGAAAGGATAGTCAGTTAATTCTTCATCACTGTTAACAGGCCATTGATAGTGAAATCATTTCAGACTGGTTCCGTAGGACTGGTGGTCCAGCGCTGGCATTTCCCTTTGGACTATCTTTGCCACAATGTTCTCAGAGTTTTGGTATGGCAATGGTGGATCATTAATTTGATTGAGAAATTGTAACCTCAGTTTCTCTCAAAATGTCTTTTCCTCTCTGTGTCTTTGAAGGTGAACAAGATAAGTCCGATAAGCTAGGGCTGGCTTTCATTTCTGCTACACTAGCTGATCTCCGTCTCTTTAATGTTGGTAGAGATGGAGCGTTCCCGTCTTTCAGCCGGCATAGTTCCGCTGGTGTTCCAGCAGTGGCTCCTTCCAGCGACAGCATTCTCAAGAGTTTTGGTTTCGCGATGACAGATTATTTGATTTTGGTTTTGTTTACATTTCTTTCGACAAAATAGGTTGTATGAATATACAAAATCAAAGTCCGGCTATGTTTGTTGTGAAACAGCCAAATTGTCCGTGCAAATTGCCATTGGAAATTTCAAAATATCAAGGGTCTATCATGGACAGTTAGTGTTTAAGTGGCCATACGCTCTTACAAGGAGGGAGAGGGGGTTGAAGCCAATCGTTAAGAATGTACAGTGGCTTGGGAAGTGGTGGTGGTGGTGGTGGGGTGTCATCTCTTCGAGTATAAAGGACCTCCTTTGATATGGAGTCGGCATGTCAAATCGACAGGAGTTGTAAATGTGAAACGAAAGAAGGTGAGAATGTTGACCTATCTACATTTGCCACCGTCGGCGAACTTCAAAGTGGCTTGACGCGACATTGTGTAAGGGGATTAAAATATGATTATAGTCTACTTCTTTGAAGCCCATCTGGACCCCGAGACAGACAAGGGAAGAAGCCCACACTGTTGTCTAACAATAGAATGTGTAATTGCCATCCCACCAACTGCAAAAGAAATTACTCTCAAGATTTAAAATGATAATAATAATAATAAAAATAAGAAGAAGAATATCCGTGGTATATAGCGAAATAAAACAGCACCAAATCATTAATTATTGTCTTTTATCTTTTTGAAATGATTTAATATGTGATTCATGCAAAAAGAAATTTATTGCGAAGGAGCGGTAACAGTCAAATAGAAGAAAGGAGGGGGGGGGGGATTTGCTATTAAACATCTGCGAGCACAGGCCAGTGACAATGACCAAAGGATTAGTAGGCTATTGCGCACAACCAGCTATGAATGACCCACAAGCACTTAACTAACAGTCTTTTGTCAGACTGTCCTCGGGGGCGGCGCTAAGGATTTAGGAGTTTTTATCATGCGGACAGGTAGACGGGCCAAACGCTTGACACGCATGATAATACCTGCTAAAGAGTTAGTGAGATTTGAGCGTGCGCATGCTGTGGCCTTGACGGATAAGGAGGTTTGCGGCCGAAATTTTGTTATTAAAATTTTCACACTTAGGAATTGAATTTGGTTCTAATATTTTGTGAGGGGATGGAGAAGGGTCTGAACGATAGATTTTCGCGAAAAAACGATTTCACAAGACATTCAAGAATACAGCATTACGTTTTTAAAATTTTCTTTCAGCCGCAAGTGACATGCACTGATTCACTATAACACAGAACTGCAATCTTTCCAATGCCCTGCAAACTAATCCAGTGCCTTAAACCATGAGGTACATGAAATGCATACCTATCTGATTTGATTATTCGTGGTTTTCAAGAAAATGTCCATGCTTAGAAACAAAAATTTACATTATATGAAAATTCTTGTGTGAAAATTCTGGTGCTAGGACATGCTGAGACTTATCAAAGATTTCTGAAATATGCAAAATTTGATTTGATCTAAAATGGTGAAATAAATTTGTAAAATGCAAAAATTTAAATATATCAGGCGAAAAAAACTATTTGTTGATGAATAAGAAAGACCTGGTGTTTGTCAGGTCAGCATAGCTGCTACCGGATGTCAGTAACAGTACAACCTGTTCCTGTCCACACTGCCTTGTGTGCAGCTCTGGCGAGCTAAAGGCTATGGGAGACAACCCAGAAAGAAAACTTTGTTGCCTTGCAGATGTTCGGGAGAACAAAAGGCTATGGGAGACAACCCAGAAAGAAAACTCTGTTGCCTTGCAGATGTTCGGGAGAACAAAAGGCTATGGGAGACAACCCAGAAAGAAAACTCTGTTGCCTTGCAGATGTTCGGGAGAACAAAAGGCTAGGGGAGTAAACCCTACAAAATCCGGAGGGAGGGACCCTAAGGCAGCTGATGGTGAGGCCTGTTCCAAACCACCTTCTGGCATCCCCTGCGGCTTCGTATGATTCCCATATGTATTGGCTCTGTCTTTCCTTTGGGTTAAATCTGCGGAGTGGAGAGGGGGTTAGTGCAAGATGGGCTAAGCACTGATTCCATATTTCTGCCCAGGCTAATAGAGCAGCGAAGGGAGGACACTGCACTCAGGGCAACATCAGTGTACATCACCCATTCTGCCCAACCAAAGCTACAACAGCACTGACCCATGGAGAGGACACTCCATGCATGTCACTAACACTGGCATGGATAAAAACACGGGAGATGGCAGTGTCATAAGTTCTGACAGATTGTAGGTCAGAGCGCCAGGGGCCATCTCTGACGGTGGGAGTGATATTTCTGTCACACTGGTCAGCTACCGCCCGCCTTAAACTGGGCAGCCCCCAGTCAGTAAGGTATTGACCCGCCACATCTGCCTGCCTCAAACGGGTACATGAGGATAGAGCAAAAGTCGAAAAGCAGATGTAAAAGAGTGTACCTCGCTCAAAAAAAGAAAGATATTTGAAGGTCGGAACATGGAATGTCAGGACCATGTGCCCCGGCCTAGATTCAACTAACCTGACAAACACTGATGTGAGAAAGACCGCCATCATAGACAAGGAGTTACACAGACTGAGAGTTGACATAGCTGCCTTACAAGAGACCAGACTGGCAGACTGCGGCTCCCTGAAAGAAGAAAACTACACTTTCTACTGGCAAGGCCTGAGCTCAAACCAACCCAGGCACCACGGAGTTGGCTTTGCCATCAGTAGCCGACTCCTGAGCTGCATAACAACACCCATTGGAAAAACAGAAAGATTAATGTCACTAAGATTGTCAACAAGATCAGGACAAATGAACATCATCTGTGTATATGCACCAACCCTAATATCAACTCCAGAGAACAAAGACAAATTTTATGACGAACTGTCCTCTGTTTTCAACTCCATGCCACCAAGTGAACCACTCATCATCATTGGCGAACTGAATGCAAGAGTTGGTTGCAACCACCAAGCTTGGCCCAAATGCTTAGGTCATCATGGCATTGGGAAAATGAACGACAATGGTCAACGACTTCTTGAATTCTGCACCCAAAACGACCTATGCATAGCTAACACGTACTTCCAGGTGAAGCACTGCCCAAAAGGTAACATGGAAGCACCCAAGATCAGGCCACTGGCATCAACTGGACCACATACTAACAAGAAGGAAACATCTCAACGCAGTAAAACTGGCCAGGACTTACCACAGTGCAGACTGTGATACAGACCATGCCCTCGTAATTGGAAACATTGAAGCACAACCAAAGAAGATCTTCAAAACTCGTAACAAACCAAAACCAAAGTTAGACATTAATAAAGCAAAGCTGAATGAACGAAAGTGTGCCTTCACGGAAACATTCAACACTAGCATTGGGTCAAAGTTGGAAGAAGGAAGACGAGACCTGGAATCTTCTAAGGACTAACATCTACGACTGTGCTCTCACTTCCTATGGCGCAAAACCACTATTCAAACACGACTGGGTTGAGGAACATGCCATCACACTCCTCCCACTGATTGAGGAAAAGCGAAAAGCTATGGTAGATCACAAGCAGAGACCATCACAGGAAACCCATGATAGAGTCAAACATACACGCTCCCGAGTCCAACAAGAAGCAAGAAAATGTGCAAATGAATACTGGACCAATCAATGCATGGATATCCAAAGAGCATCAGATATGGGAGACCCAAGGACAATGTACGAGAAGATGAAAGTAGCACTGGGTCCCACCGTCTCCAAATGTGTTCCAATCAAATCAGAAAGTGGGGAATCAATCACAGACAAAAAGAATCAACTAGACAGATGGGCTGAGCACTTTTCAAAGCTGTACTCAAAAGAATCACCAGTCAATGCTGGACTAGATGAGGCTGTACCAACGCTTACAGCAATGTACGAACTTGATGTGGAACCCACAATAGAAGAACTTGCAGAGGCAATCCAAGACTTGAGAAACGGGAAGTCACCTGGAGAAGATAATATCCCAGCAGAAGTTCTGAAAGAAAATATAGACACCCTTCTTCCACATCTCGATCAACTGCTAATCAAATGCTGGAAAAACGGCGAGGTCCCTCATGATATGAGAAATGCAAAAATTGTGACCCTCTACAAGAACAAAGGCGACTGCAATAACCACAGAGGCATATCCTTACTAAGTGTAACAGGAAAAGTCTTTGCCAGAGTCATCCTAAAACGTCTCCAAACACTTTCAGAAAGGATACTTCCAGAGCCTCAATGTGGGTTCAGAGCAGAAAGATCGACCATAGACATGATCTTTACCCTCCGACAACTTCAAGAGAAATGCAGAGAGCAAAATCGACCACTGTTCATAGCCTTCGTGGACCTGACAAAAGCTTTTGATACTGTAAGCAGACCAGCACTCTACACAGTTCTCAGAAATATAGGATGCCCCCCAAAACTGCTGAGTCTGATAAAATCTTTCCGTGAAGACATGACTGGATGTATACAGTTCGATGGAAACATCTCAGAAAAGTTCGACATAAAAAATGGAGTAAAACAAGGATGTGTACTAGCACCGACCCTGTTCGGCATCTACTTCGCAGCACTCCTCCACCATGCGTTTAGCGAAAGCACTGAAGGCATCTACATCAGGACAAGACTGGACGGCTCCCTGTTCAACCTATCAAGACTCAAAGCAAAGACAAAAACAGTTGAGGTCCATCTGCGCGAAATCCTGTTTGCAGACGATGCAGCTATCGTCGCACATGACAACGAAACACTCCAGAATTTAATGGATCGACTAGCACGTGCATGCGAGCTCTTCTCTTTAATCATCAGTGTGGAGAAGACAGAAATAGTCGCACAAGGAACATGTGTACCTCCGAGCATCTACCTAAATGGAGATAAATTGAAAAATGCTGAATCTTTCACATATCTGGGGTCAACAATCACTGCAACACTCTCCCTAGATGAAGAAATTAACATGAGAGTCGGGAAAGCAGCCACAACTTTTGGAAAACTGTTCAAAAGGGTTTGGAACAATAAACACCTCACAACAAAGACCAAGATTCTGGTCTATCAAGCATGTGTGTTGACCAGCCTCTTATATGGATGTGAGACTTGGACCACCTACTCAAAACAAGAAAAAAGGCTGAACACGTTTCGTCTCAGATGCCTACGGAAAATCCTCAACATCAAGTGGCAAGATAAGGTCCCAAATACAGATGTATGGAGAAAGGCACAAGTTCTATCAGTGCAAACGATCTTACGAATGAGGAGACTTCGCTGGTTAGGCCATGTGAAAAGGATGGATGATCACCGCCTCCCAAAACAAGTGCTGTATGGCGAGCTGAGGGAGGGTCACAGAGCAAGAGGCAGACCCAAGCTCCGATATAAAGATCTGTGCAAATCATCACTAGGTGACTTCGAGTTGCCAGAAGGCTGGGAAATCATTGCTGTAGACCGAACCACATGGAAAGGAGATGTGAGGAGGGGTGCTCGGAGGTACGAGCAGTCACAACAGACAAAACAAGAACAAAAACGGCAGGACAGGAAGCTCTAGCTGCTAACCCAGCAACCACACAACAGTACTTGTCCTGCTCATATTGTCAGCGGCCCTGTAACTCAAACATTGGCCTGATCAGCCACGAGAGGAGTTGCTCATGGCTCCAGCATTGACATTTAGAAGCTGCTCTGACCGTCTGCAAAGACGAAAAGGGCCAATGACATGAAATGCATACCTATCTACAAATAAGCCGTTAAAGAATTTACTAACAAGAAATGTTAACACAACGTGATCCATCGACATTTTGCTGTAACATCCTGTAATAGTTGAAAAGATTTAACACAGTTTTTAATTATAGCTGGTACACACGCATTGCTGCTCAGAGATTCCAGAATGATGGGCAGGTCATTTTTATATTCCCTCTTATCATTATATGTGTGTGTGTGCCTGGAGAAAGGTACCAGTTGTCGCAAATTTTGGATTTTGAGATAAGGGCATATTCTTCTAGAAAATTCAATGCTGAACACGCTGCTTTTAAAATTTTAACAATATCTTAAGTAGTTTTGAAGATATGACACATTTTGTAAGACAGGGGGCAAAAACAAACTTTTGAGAAAAACAGCTTTAACTGCTCACTCCCATGACAGACTTTTTGGATATTGTTGGGGGAGCGTAGTTTTATTATAAAGGTAAATAGGGAAACTACTGAGTTGTGTTCACTGCTCAGCTCTAGCTTTCTATGTAAAATACTGCGCTCTCCTAACAAGATCCAAAAAACTTCCGACTTGGCGGATTTTAGGGGACCGTGGCATGTTACACGGTAAACTACAGATGAACAGTGAACGCTGCTCAGTATTATCTCTATAACGGCTTTGTAATTAGTCCACGGTCCCCTAGCAACAATCACTTCAATATTACTTCTTGAAGAGTCACATGTTGTACAAATAATTAATAAAATAATATTTAAACATAAAATATTCCAAAATCCTTTCCATATCCTATTTAGAAATGCTTAAACTTGTGTTTTTTGCTAGAAGTACATTTTCGTCTAGTCACGACATTTTCTACCTTTTCACCCCCTAGCTCAAAAACAGCTGTACCGACAACTGGGACCTTTCTTCAGGCGCACACACATTTTATTCCAAGATGATGATGATGATTCTGATGTTGATATTTCTCTTTATTTTCAAGAGTAAATAAGATGAATTGGTTCTTATTTTTATTACATTATATTGCTGGATTCTGCAAAGTTTCAAGTGGATCCGGACAGGTTAACTTCATCATGTGAAAATTTTTTATGTGTATTTAGTTTTATGTGAAGTATTTAATTTCTGCTGGATGATGGAATTGCACCATCTGTCAGTTGTTGGGTTATTAAAATGTTGTTGTTGTTTTCTCTGTGTGTTCTTTCCCGGCCTTTTCTTTTTGCATCATTGTAACTTTGTGTGTAGATCTAATTGTTCTGACATATCAAGCACATTTCTGATTTGCAAAAATTAAAATAAAATTCAGATGACTTTATACTTATGAGTTTTATAATTATATCATACCTTGCCACTAAATATATGTCAGTGGTGCCAAACAAAAAAATACAATACATGATTAACTCATGGACAACTAATTATTATTATTTTTTTAAATCAGTAATAATACTAACGGACACAAGTAAAATTGGTGTTAAAGTCTAATCATATCAGTTTGAATGCATTTTCAATCCTTTTGTATATCAATGCTTTTTAGTGCATGTTTATTTCCTCATAAGTGTATCGTAATTTACAAGAGTCAAGAATGTATGCTTCAATATGATATCTGATGACAGTGATAATGGACAATTCAAACTAAAGTTGAAATAAACTGTGGTCTTGACTTGTTGTTGTTGTTTTTTTAAAGTAGGGGTATAATCTGAACTGGGGGCAGGCATGGGCTGGCTTAGCCCAAACTATACCCAGGGGTATAAACTGGCCTAGCCCAGAATATACCCCGGGTATAGTCTGGCGGGGGTATAAGCTGGCCTGCTACACCGAACCTCTTCCAATGTCTTCTATTACTGAGACCGGAAAGCAGGCCAAATTTTTACTGTCTCCCCACCGCCTAGGCTGGGTTACTTGTATGGACTTTGAAATAGAACAAGAAGAAAAACATGAAGGCACGATGTCAATAATATTTCTAAAAGTTTTCTGAAACGTTCATATTATGATAATCAATCCGTGACGCTCAGGCCTAGCAAGGCGTACATTACGTGTAAGTGTCCTTCATGTCAGTGCGGTAGGACATCTTGGTAAGTTGATTATACAAACTTTAATGGTATTAGAACTCAATAAACCTTGGCTGCCTTTGACAAGTATCTGATCGCTTCCTGTAATTGTGCTTGTAAAATACATTCAGAAACCCAACAGTTAATGCAGTAAGGAAGTCAACATTGGCCAGTCGTATCCTTACATAGTAGAATGTTCTAGTAGTCAGTGCTTGTTGTTTGTACAAAGTTCGTCATAAAAGCTTTGATATCTGTAAGTTATTATTGTAAATATGACTAGGTTAAGACTGTCACAAAGCGCAGGTGCAGGCAATGATACTGCAAATGCGGTTTGCAACCTTGGGATGTTTCGGCCTATGAGGGTCTACAACACACTAATGGAAACAAGTATATTTGTATTTGTAAAATTCTTTAATTCCATTTGGGAAATTTGCCTTTGTGCCATTGCAACCCAGTTACAACTGGAGCAGGCGCGTCGTCGCCACAGTGCAGCGCCGGTCGGCGGTTCTTTTTTTGGAGAGGAGGGGGAACGAGTGGGGGGGGGGGTGCTTTACATTATATACACAATAAATTTATTGGGACATGTGGGATGGGAGCTTAATTGTAGGTTAGTAAAACAGTTTAAAATAACTTGAAATAAATCAGTCAATTTTGAAAGCAAGATATGTGACAGAAAGGATGGACAAATATTCCAATCAGATATAACGACAATGATCAAAAGACAATGCGTGTAACAACAGCTAAGCTAATAACCCTGAAAGAAAAGGTTTCTGATTAATGCAGTGAAATGACGGTAAAATGGATTATAATATGATACCATAAAACACAGATCAAATGGCTCTGCACTTAAAGAACGTTTCACACAGAATATATCCACACTCTTCCAATAATTACCCTAACTAAAATGCTAATAAAACTTGTCCTATATTCTGAATCTGTAATCTTGTCGACGATGGTCCTAAACCGAAGAGTGTCTGGTCTCTTGGGAAACTGGACTCCACAAAGATAATGTTCTCTTAAATTCACAACAGGTTACACTGTCAATACTGTCCTGGGCACAGCTGTAGGATACATTCAATTACAAATATGTCCTTACTCGACGTACCGACTAAATATACAACATAAGCACTGTTCACATCCACAAGATAAGTACTGTATAACTAACTGCCCTGTTAAGGCTCTGGTCACAGACACAGGATACACAATATGATCGAAATGTCCTAAATATATGCACATGATACTTTAAAACAGGTGGTTACTTTATGGTCTTGGCCTCTAGCCTTCCCGCTGTTCTGCACAATTCACAGACATGCCGGGTACAATGCTCTACACGCGGACAGAAGCCTGCCTGGTCACGCTAAGACTTACATGTCTAACACTGTCACAAGAAGCGAGTATAACACTGGAAATTAATGAGTTCCTTAAGAACTTAGCATATGTGCAACATATGCACCGCTAACTTTACATGAGCTAACTTTAAGCTTAGACTCACATGCCGCTCTAACCGAGCGTATTTCATGCTTTGATAAAGCAAGAAATATAGTAATTTACTATGACTAAGTCCTACGCGAACTTGAAAGTTACAAATACGCTCAACACGGGCTAACTTTAATACAGGCCTTACTAGGCATTGTTAATACACGCCTGAGTTCTACAATAACAACTATTGACAGGCAGGTACACTGCTTCGCACGAGCAGGACCTCTCAGTGATTCTATCGCAAGCCAACTGACTACTCCAGATTTGCTCTGGGATATATACAGAAACTCAAAATTACAGAGGGGAAAACTGGGAGGTTCTACCTAGCTCAAATTCGTGGGCCATAAAAACGTGCACAAAGATTCCACGGTGGCCAAACTCGGACGCGGGGTATTAGGTGGACGGGTCAGAGATAATTGCTCTACCAGCAGGTAGCCTGAGACATAAATTCGAACAATAGAACGGGAAGGTGGACGGTCATTAAGCGGCATTCCGTTACAAAGATTATGTTTGCTGAATGTATTACTCATTGCAAGTACTGAGTAAAGTGTAAGAAATTCCAGGAAGTAAATGTTTGATGGAGGGCATGAAGACTCCTTGTAGTCTCGCTGTCCTAATTGTATCAGTTCTTGAGTTTATTGTTATAGTTTTTATGTTGTAAGTCAATGGTTGCTCCTGATCTTGTTCATTTTGTTAGTCATACATAGTATGGTTTACTTACGTGTAAAACATTTTTTTTTTTCGAATACTTTTTCATAGAAAAGGGGCCCAGATCTTTAAAGTGAAGAACTATCAACATGTTTGAATTTTTCTGTGACGTAATTTACTTCCAATATGCCATAAAGACAGAGCTCGTGAAACATAACATTGTGAAAAAACAATCCACTTGGTGAAAGGCAACTGAAATATTTCCACTGTCACTTTTAACATTGTCTGTTTTCGGTGACATGGTCAATCATAATTCTTGATCACGTCTTGCCATAATAATTATGTTCAGATTATTTGAAGCAAATAGTAGAAATTATTAATAACGTTTCCACTGACAGTCGATGTCCAGTAACACAAGACGGTGGTCATACAGAAACTGAGCAGAAACAATGACGTCCGTCCAACTTCTCATTTTAACAGCGGCTCTACTTCCTCTGTCGGCACTAGCTCAGGGTAGGTAGTGTTTGTTGAACTGACTGACTAAGTTTGACTGAATCAATGGGAGACTGAGTGAACCATAATATAAAGCAGGAATGGTTCGAGAGCCACAGAATATGAACAAAATTTAGACTCACGTATTTATTGTTTCATACACATTTCGTTACAAAATATATTGATATAAATATTAAGAAATATGTGTAGACAATATTTATTCAGGTATGCAGTTTTTTAAGCTGTTAATTTGTATTGGTTTCCGCAATCACGAAGTATACATACATGTATGTACCAAATGTTTTCAAAATGTTGTCTGGTGATTGTTTTATGTATACTGAATGTATTAACTATCGCAATGGACTACGGGAACATCTAAGGAAAAGGCGGGAATGTCATAAACAAGTTAATCTGTCTAAATAAGAACATGTTCTTGATGCCTGGGTTTGTACATGAAATGACGGAGATAAACCTCTTTACTCTGTGATGAATTAGGCTGTAAAACTCTTTCAGTAAGTTGAACTGTGAACAATTCAATGTGGAGGGAGGAAAAAAGTAAAAAATAAAAAACTCAACAAGGTGTAAGTTGTGGGAGCCGCATATTGAAGGTCAATGAGCCGCATGTGGCTCGCGAGCCTCGGTTTGGCCACCCCTGATATAATATAGGAGAATGGATGAATGTGTGCACGTCTGAAGCGAGTGAGTGCATGAATAGAAATTCCTGAGCATGAGGACTTGTTGGATAGTAAGGATGAACTGGCACATTCAGTGAATGGTTTGGGTAATCCTTTTTTTTTTTTATTATTCATGTCTGTTTGTATGTTTGACATCTATTTATCTGATTGTCTGTCTGTTCAACCATTGTTTGAACATTAAACTATTAGATGCAGAATAGAGATACTATCAACATCCGAGGTTCTCCAGACGAAATTTGATTACTGTTTAAAAAACGTTCAGGGTCGATGCAATTGCGCCCTAAATGTCAGCCCTGTAATAAACAGATTAACCCCGGCAACTTCCTGGTAATCAGCAGATACATCAGGCCCAGGGGCGGGACATTTTGATCAGAACAAAAAAAAAATTCATTAGCGAGCATTCTCCAGAAACTGTGATATTTTTACCCAGCCATATAATAGGGACTATAAAGTTTCACTACTAACCGATTATCGTTTTCAGTAATCGCCGAAATCGTTATATTCTGTATGTTTCCTTCCTGACCCCCCTCCCCCCTTTATTGAATGTGACATCCCTCCCCCCCTCCACCCTTTATTGAATGTGACATCCCTCCCCCCCTCCACCCTTTATTGAATGTGACATCAATCCCCTCCCCCCTTTATTGAATGTGACACCCCCCTCCCCACTTTATTGAATGTGACATCCCTCCCCCCTCCACCCTTTATTGAACGTGACATCAATCCCCCCCCTTTAGTGAATGTGACATCCCCCCTCCCCCATTTTTTGAATGTGACATCCCTCCCCCCTCCCCCCTTTATTGAATGTGACATCCCCCCCTCCCACCTTTATTGAATGTGACATTCCCCCTCCCCCCTTTATTGAATGTGACATCCCCCCCTCCCACCTTTATTGAATGTGACATCCCTCCCCCCCTCCCCCCTTCATTGAATGTGAAATCCCCCCTCCCACCTTTATTGAATGTGACATCCCTCCCCCCTGCCCCCTTTATTGAATGTGACATCCCCCCTCCCCCCTTTACTGAATGTGACATCCCATCCCCCCCTCCCTCCTTTATTGAATGTGACATCCCCCCTCCCCCTTTACTGAATGTGACATCCCACCCCCCACCCCCTCCTTTATTGACTCTGCCATCCCTCCCACCCCTCCCTCCTTTATTGAATGTGACATTCCCCAACTCCCTCCTTTATTGAATGTGACATTCCCCCCCCCCCTCCCTCCTTTATTAAGTGTGACATCCCTCCCCCCCTCCCCCCTTTATTGAATGTGACCCCCCCCTCCCTCCTTCATTGAATGTGCCATCCCTCCCTCCCCCTCCCTCCTTTATTGAATGTGACGTCCTTCCCCCCTCCCCCCTTTATTGAATGTGACATGCACCCCTCCTGCCTTTATTGAATGTGACATCCCTCTTCCCTCCCCCTTTATTGAATGTGACATCCCCCCTCCCCCCTTTATTGAATGTGACGTCCTTCCCCCCTCCCCCCTTTATTGAATGTGACATCCCCCCTCCTGCCTTTATTGAATGTGACATCCCTCCTCCCTCCCCCTTTATTGAATGTGACATCCCCCCTCCCCCCTTTATTGAATGTGACATCCCCCTCCCCCCTTTATTAAATGTGACATCCTCCCTCCCCCTTTATTGAATGTGACATCCCCCCTCCCCCCTTTATTAAATGTGACATCCCTCCCCCCTTTATTGAATGTGACATCCCCCCCTCCCCCCTTTATTAAATGTGACATCCCTCCTCCCTCCCCCTTTATTGAATGTGATATCCCCCCTCCCCCCTTTATTGAATGTGACATCCCCCCCTCCCCCCTTTATTAAATGTGACATCCCTCCTCCCTCCCCCTTTATTGAATGTGACATCCCTCCTCCCCCCTTTATTAAATGTGACATCCTCCCTCCCCCCTTTATTGAATGTGACATCCCCCCTCCCCCCTTTATTGAATGTGACATCCCCCTCCCCCCTTTATTGAATGTGACCTCCCCCCTCCCCCCTTTATTAAATGTGACATCCCCCCTCCCCCCTTTATTGAATGTGACATCCCCCTCCCCCCTTTATTGAATGTGACATCCCTCCCCCCTTTATTGAATGTGACATCGTTCCCCTCCTCCTCCCCCCTTTATTGAATGTGACATCCCTCCCCCCTTTATTGAATGTGACATCCCTCCCCCCCTCCTACCCCCTTTATTGAATGTGACATCCCTCCCCCCCTCCTACCCCCTTTATTGAATGTGACATCCCTCCCCCCCTCCTCCCCCTTTATTGAATGTGACATCCCTCCTCCCCCCTTTATTGAATGTGACATCCCTCCCCCCTCCTCCCCCCTTTATTGAATGTGACATTCCTCCTCCCCCCTTTATTGAATGTGACATCCCTCCCCCCCTCCTCCCCCCTTTATTGAATGTGACATCCCTCCCCTCCTCCTCCCCCCTTTATGGAATGTGACATCCCTCCTCCCCCTTTATTGAATGTGACATCCCTCCCCCCCTCCTCCCCCCTTTATTGAATGTGACATTCCTCCCCCGCTCCTCCCCCCTTTATTGAATGTGACATCCCTCCCCCCCTCCCCACTCCGCCCCCCCCCCCCCAGGCCTTGAACAAAATTATAAATAAAAATGTGTAGGTTTGAATTCTTTTGGTGGGAAACTGAATTAATTGACCACATAAGCGTTTTCTTAAAGCATGATGATCAAATTGAATAGATGATGCACTTACAATGTGACAATGTTGTAATGATTATTCATTGGTCTTGATAAATGATTATACATTCTGTTTCAGACTGTGACCCGGGCTGGTTTGGATCATCATGTCAGTACAAATGTCATTGTCCTAGAGACCAGTGTGATACAGATGGACATTGTGCTAATGGTGCTGCCTGTCAAACGGGATGGTTTGGTCCTTCATGTCAGTATGGTGGGTGTTTTATATTTGTATACATTTCTATAGAAGGGAAATGAATGATTAGCAATTGGAGAGTGTTTTTTTCCGAAACTGGATAAATCCAATTTTTGTTTGAGTTATGACCGCTTTCAGACAGTCATTCAAAATTGGTATAAGACGCTGTGTAAGGTTTCAGTTAAAACTTGCTATATCCCGTCTTTATCCAAAGTTTTGACTGAACATTTTCAAGTTGTAACTGAACACTTACACCGCGTCTTACACTAATTTTGATTGACAATCTGACAGGGGCCATAACTCATGCAAAATTTGACTTACCCAGGTTTGGAAACGAAAATTGGGAACTTATAAAATATAATATACTTTTGAAGTTATTTCTAGACTACACAGATACACAATGTTGATCACTAGTTTCATATAGCATCTCATGGCCAGATTTTCTTACATGTATGAACTATTTCAAACTGAGGGGTATATGTATCCTCACAAAGACGCGACTTTTTAAGCAGCCATGTGTGGGGAAATGGGGGAGTAAGTCCACTAAAGGGATGTTTAAAAATGTTTTTATAGTTGACATGATGCTCGGCGAATAACTGCTTATACGATAAAAGGTGCGTTCTAGCAATACAGGTATGAGACGCTTTTGGAAGTCTCTCCTGGAATTATATTGTCTTCATTAGGCTATATAAATTGCCATAGATTATGGTCTAACGTATTACACTGTTTGGAATTATCACTCGTTCTCAATGAGCACAATAATCTTTTTACAGAAGACTCCAAAAAGTACGTTTATTTCGTTTATTTTGTAGGTTTGGATCGTCTTTATTTTAACAAGCCTATGGCATTAAGCAGACCGGTGTACCAGGCCAGTTTATACCCCGGGGTTACTTTGGGCTAGGCCTGACTATACCCTCCCCCCCCCCCCCACCGCCCAGTCCAGATTATACCCCCTACTTTTTTTTTAAAAACAAGTCAAGACCACAGTTTATTTCAGCCTGTTCTTCGTCACTGTCATCAGATAATATCATATTAATACAAACATGAACACATTCTTGGCACCAACAAGTCATAATGAAATTTAGAGAAAATAATAATAACAGTTTATTTCAGCCTTAGTTTACTTTGTGTACATACATACATTCTCGACTCCTGTAAATCATGATACATTTTAGAAGGAACAAACATTCATTAAAATGCATTGATATACAAAAGAGTTGAGTATCCATTCAAACTGACATGATTAGACTTCAGCATTAATTTCACTCGTGTGTGTTGATGATGATATTATTATTATTATTATTATTTTGATAGTTGGTTGGCCATGAGTAAAACACGCATTATATTTTTTGTTACAATGATGTAGAGAGAAAATGCCAGAAAAGGGCACACAGAAAAAATAATAAAAACATAATGATAGTCCAACTGACAGTGCAATTCCATCATCCAGCAGACATAAAACACTAAATAGGCACTAAATTTTTGCGACAAATGAACTCCACCTGTCCAGATCCACTTGAAACGTTACAGAATGCTAACCAGTAATAATGATAACAATAAGAACACGAAATCATGTTATTTACTCTTGAAAATATAGAGAAATATCAATATCAGAATCATCATCATCATCTTGGAAATCGCAAAGATATGAGAGGGAGTGTAAAAATGGCAGCGTATGCCAACATATCATTCTAGAATTTTTAAGCAGCAATGTATGTGTATCAACTATATATAAAAGAACATGTTAAATCTTTTCAAATATTCAAGTAGAACTGAACAGAAAGCTTTAGTGAGATAGCTTTGACAGTTGTGTAGGCCGACACAGTAAGTCCGCTGAGACAAAAGTAGTGCGTTGTAAAAGGTAATTAGATCTATAGCATGTTGAGGCAAAATTCAATGGATCATGTTACATTAACAGTATTTCTTGTTAGTGAGTATCATTCTTTGATAGGTTATTTGTTGAAAGATATACATTTCATGTACATTACGGTTTGGGACAATGGATTAGTTTGCAAGACTTTTGAAAGATTGAACCTATGTATTATAGTGGATAAGGGTATGTCACTCGTGAGTGAAATAATAATAATATAAAAAAAGAGCTTGTCCGTCTTTACCTTCCTAAGCTTAACATGTCCCTTGCCAAGGGATTTAACAACTGTGTATTCGTACACAAAAAAATATTTAAAATGACTTCATTTTTATGAGTCCGTTAATTATTTCATCCGTTGGGACTCAGTGTATGTCACTGCCAAACAAACAGTACCGTGCAAATTTTACTCAGTGACAACCAACTACAAAAACAACTACAACATGCCAACGAACGTGAGTGAAACTAATCCAGTGCCTTAAACCATGAGCTACATAAAATGTATACATTTCTACAAATACGCTTTGAAAGAATTTACTAACAAGACATGTTCATGCAACATGATCCATCGAATTTTTGCCATAACATACTGTAATTACTTACTGTCTCAGTGGATTTAATCTATCATTTTTCATGACTATCAAAGCTACTTCGCTAAAGCTTTCAGTCCAGTTCTACTTGAATAGTTGAAAAGATTTAACACATTTTTTTTACATGTACTTGGTACATACAAACACATATTATTGCTGCTTATAGATTCTAGAATGATGTGTAGGTCATTATTATTTTGATAGTTGGATGGCCATGAGTAAAACACGCATTATATTTTTTGTTACAATGATGTAGAGAGAAAGGCCAGAAAAGGACACACAGAAAAAATAATAAAAACATAATGATAGTCCAACTGACAGTGCAATTCCATCATCCAGCAGACATAAAACACTAAATAGGCACTAAATTTTTGCGACTAATGAACTCCACCTGTCCAGATCCACTTGAAACGTTACAGAATGCTAACCAGTAATAATGATAACAATAAGAACACGAAATCATGTTATTTACTCTTGAAAATATAGAGAAATATCAATATCAGAATCATCATCATCATCTTGGAAATCGCAAAGATATGAGAGGGAGTGTAAAAATGGCAGCGTATGCCTACATATCATTCTAGAATTTTTAAGCAGCAATGTATGTGTATCAACTATATATAAAATAACGTGTTAAATCTTTTCAAATATTCAAGTAGAACTGAACAGAAAGCTTTAGTGAAATAGCTTTGACAGTTGTGTAGGCCGACACAGTAAGTCCGCTGAGACAAAAGTAGTGCGTTGTAAAAGGTAATTAGATCTATAGCATGTTGAGGCAAAATTCAATGGATCATGTTGTAACAAATTCCAAACTGGAAAATGTACTGATTAAGACGGGACAACAATCACAAACGAACAAGTATACCAAGTAACGAAACAATCAAACGGGCTCACACATTTATTATATATTAAAAATACGTTCAATTACATACGGTACATTATTCAATTCAACTACAATTCAAGGGTCATTCTTCCCACAGTCACCCTATCTCCGGTTCCACAACCGTACAGTCAATGCTTTACACTCTGACTTTCCAGGCCCTTACTCGACCTAACATCAACCCCTATATAAGTCGTACTACCGAACTCTCATGTACATAACTTAACGTCAACACCTGTACACTTCGTAGTACAATAATATCATGTACATAACTTAGACCTATGGTCAGCCCAATACCCTAGATCCGGACTGCCACTGCTGCTGGGCTGCCTGTCGGCCTTACGGCCTTGTCTGCACGGCTCCACAGCCTGTCCTAGGCCTTTGTCCGTCCACCGTGGGTGGCCTCACTGCCCGACCCCGGCACCTATAAGAATAACATTACATCTCTATAACATCATACACTTACTATCCACTTCATCACTCATTACGAACCATCACGCGTACATACACATTCCACAGTTCACTCACCACACACTGCGCCTCTCTTCTGTAACACACCTCCACCGTATTACACAGTACTCAGGCTAGGCTAGGAATCCACACTCCTAACGTACAGATCTCGCTCTAAGTTCACATCTATTAATACACTAGCACATGTCTTGCACACTCCTCGCATATAACTTATTTACATCATTGTCACGAGCAGAGTTAGGGTCTTGGGGAGCATTCGACTGCACGAGAGGCAGCTAACTCACACTCGGACACAACCACACAAGAAAGGTATTAAACAAATAGAGTATATATATATGTCAGGCCGGTCAGGCCATGTTTTACATAAATATTAATAAACAAAACAAAAGACAATAGAGGTATATTCAAAGCAATAAATTCTAATTACTAACTTAATCTATGATATTCATGTAATTATGGTTCCTTATTGGATGTACTGCAATCAATAGCAAATAGGTATATTATACGAAACTAGATATCAATTTAAAGTGACAGTTGAGTCGCCACTGGCCAGTCGCCAGGCAAACTCTCCATAAATCATATGGGCTTGAATGTTAGGAGAGCCCAGTACGTTCCAAGCCTACAGAAGCACACTTCGGCTTGTAGGTAATTATGCAGTTGCAAAAAAACTAATTATATATATATGCACAATCATTATTCAATTCATCAACAATGTGCCATATTACTTCAATCATACTATGGAAATAATTCTATAACACAGGCCACTCGTCGTCGAGTGCCAGCTTGGGTTTCCCTAGACTTCCTATGAGGATGTCGTTCTCTCTCTATCTCTGATCTTCTATTATGCTTGAAGTTCAAATAAGATATATTACCATTGGTCACGCCTACTGGTAGGCGCGAACATCAAAATAGCGCAGCGTGGGCTTTCAAAGGTCAGCCCACTCAGACCTTTCTTTCTAGAGCTCAGTCAGTCCGTTAGCAAGGACTTCTAGTCTTCAAACCACACAGTTCAGGTACTGGCCAACCGGAGATACTTCACGACACGATGCTTCTGCTCGTCTGTATTCACCAAATCTGAACGTTACACGATGTTTTATACTATCTAACTACCCAGCGAGCTAGTCCGCTGGCCCAATTAGTTCAGCTATCTCATAGGTCGAAACCTCCCACCATTTTAATTGTAGTAATACGTCTGCACTATTCTACCAGCCAGTTAACGTGCAAAAACTTGTCTAGTCATACTTAACAATGTCAACTATCCCCACCTTGTTTCACCCCTATTCCATAACTTATTAATCACGAACATTAAAACCGACAAGCGTGACTCTAAGTTTAACTTTACATTTATTTACTCACCAACTATAATTCGCGAGGGCCGTTCAAGGCCACCAGCCAATTTCTCATGGCCCTGATAAAACAACAACAACTCACTCTCTGCGTGAGTTTTAACAACATCCGAATCATGACACATCCCCCACCCCAGTTAAAATTTGCAATTTTAACGATATAAATGATTATCGTAAGGGGAAGGCATGAGTCGAGAAATTGCTCGAAAGGTGAACTTAACTAGGTAATAACTAAGACTACTACAAAAGTTGAAAAAAACCCTACAGGACGGGTATCCTTGATGGACAAAACTTCATGAAAATCTTAAGGCTCCGTCCAAAAGTATATATCTCTCTGAGGATTAAATCTTACCTCTAAATACGTAGACATTCACAATCATAACTCGAAAATTTTAGAGTACAACATTGATCCTGTGCGAATGTCATCAGGAATGCATACATACAATGAATAATACTCAAGAAAAGATAACTATAGTAGCATCGATGGCATTAGTGGATCTGGACTCCTGGTCTGCCATGACCTCTCGTCCTCGACCCTGGGCAACAACGTCTGGTGTGGCCAAAACACGGGTCGACGTCAGTAAAATAGCTGTTGGAACAAAGGAAAGCACAGGGGTAGGTGAAAAGTGTTCACAATGGGTGAACAATATGTGATACCATCCCTCGGTCTCTGAATGAGGTGTCAATCCCATCCAACGCCAATACATATGACAGACTAAAATACAACAAGATTAAGGTAACCGTGATAATAGGTCGGCATGGACATTGTCTCCACCAGGAATGGCCTTTATAATGAAGCGGTATTCCTGAAGGGCCAGACTCCATCTGGTCAAACGAGCGCTCTTGGCTCGGTTCGATTTTAAAAATAACAACGGTTTATGGTCTGTCTCGATGACGAATTCCGTCATAAGTAGGTAGCGGGAAAACGCGTCTACGGCGTATACAATCGCCAGGCACTCCCGCTCTATGATAGCGTATCTCTGTTCTCTCGGAAGTAATTTCCGGCTAGCGTACATACACGGGCGCAATAAGCCATCTCTCTCTTGAAGCAAAACAGCTCCAATTCCCTGCTCCGACGCGTCAGTGCGGACGGTGAAGGTGTGCCTAATATTTGGTAGGATAAGCAGCGGCGAACTGGAGAACAGTTGCTGCACTGTCGCGAGCGCGGTGGCGCACTGCGTAGTCCAGATAATTTTATTGGGTCGGTCTTTTCTTGTAAGATCGGATAACGGGGCCGTAAGGGCCGAAAAATTAGGAACGAATTTCCGATAATAGCTTAAAAAGCCTAACAGGCTACGAACCTGCTTTTTAGTATGAGGAGCCTGGAGTTTTAAAATCTTACTTATTTTATTGTCGTCCGGTGTTTGGACGCCTTTGGCGATAGTATGTCCTAGAAAGTTAATCTGCGTATAACCCAGGAAGACTTTGCTAGGCTTAGCTGTAAGCCCGGCATCTCGAAGTTTACTAAGCACTTGACGAAGTGCCTCTAAGTGGCCTTTCCAATCCGTATGGAAAGCGCAAATGTCGTCAAAGTAGCTTAGGACGTATGGTGTCTGCTGCAATAGGATGTTCATCATCCTCGCAAATGTCGCTGGTGCTGTTACGAGACCGAATGGCATGAACCTCCATTGCATTACTGGCCCCTTCAATTGGGATTTGCCAGTAGCCTTTAGCCAAATCTATTTTCGAAAATACGGACGACTCAGCCAATCGCGCAAATAGCTCTTCCTGATTCGGGATAGGTTCAGCATCGTAAATGGTTAGAGCGTTAAGCTTCCTGTAATCGATACAAAACCTAACGGAACCGTCTGTTTTCTTTACTAGTACAATCGGCGAGCAGTAAGGGCTCGTCGAGCGCTCAATGACTCCTAAGCTGAGCATCTTTTCCACCTCGGACTGTATGGTGTCGTGCGCGTGCAGCGGGCGCGGGTAGGGTTTAACAAACACGGGTACGCCCGAGTGCAACCTGATGACGTGTTGAACTAAGGATGTTTTACCCGGCAAATCAGTGAATAGTGGCGCAAACTCCTGAACAAGATCCGTTATGTCCTGTGTCTTACTTTGATCCAGCTGTGGATTGATATTAACGGAAGTCGCGTCCTCTGTGGCTTGCAAGGACAGGAGCGATCTAGCCATAGGTAATGGCTCCCGGTCGTTGTCATCGATAGTGACCATCGCTGCCTTTGCTTGGGCCACAACATGGCAAGAATGATCGTGATGACCTTGATCATCGGTAAAATACTTTTTCAACATGTTTATGTGCCTTATCGTTACCACGGATGGTAATGAGATAATTAACTCTCGAGAGTCGCTTTTTAACTAGAAAGGGGCCTTTCCAAGTGAGGAGTAGCTTGTTATTCGTTTCTGGTAGCAGCACCAATGCCCGATCTCCGACTGACAGGGTTCTTAACCGACTACCCTGATCGCGATATCCTATAAATGACCTGGTCCGTACGCATGCAAATTGTCGAGCCAGGTCGCATGCATTAACTATTCTATATCGGAGATCGACGATGTACTGATACGCGGATCGCGTATCAGGAACGTCGGTATCAGAACCGGCGTATAAATCGCGTAAAATGGCCATCGGGCCACGTGGTTTACGACCGTATAAAAGTTCAAACGGGGAAAAACCCGTTGTCGCATTTGGGAGTTCCCTATATGCGAACAAGATGGCCGGAAGTCGACGGTCCCAGTCACCAGGTCTATCGGCTGAAACGCGTGCCAGCACAGCTTTCATGGTGGCATTCCAGCGCTCGCAACAGCCATTGGACTGTGGATGGTATGGTGACGTAAGTTTCTGCCTAATGCCCGTGAGTTCCAGTACTTTCCTGAAAAGGTCGGAGGTGAATTGCGGACCTCCATCGGATAATAATTCGGACGGGAATCCGACGCGCGTGAATATGGTGACCAATGCCTCGGCGACGTGATCGGCCGATATTTCTTTTAACGGGATTGCCTCAGGCCAACGGGTGGCATAATCGATTACTGATAGAATAAACCGATGGCCTCTATCCGACTTCGGTAATGGCCCGACGATGTCGACGGCAACTCGCTGAAATGGAGTGGAAACCGGCGGCATCTCTTGTATAGGTGCCCGCGAAGTTTTTCCTTTGGGGGTTCTTTTCTGGCATGTATCGCAACGCGACACATAGCTATTTATGTCACCGTAAACCCCGGGCCAAAAAAACTGAGACAGGACTCTCGATTTTGTTCTCGCTTTGCCCTGGTGGCCCGACAATGGCGTGTCGTGAGCGAGGCGGGTGATGTCTCGGCGAAATGATCTTGGTATGACCAATTGCAAAATAGTTTCGCGCTTTCCCCGAAAAACGCGATATAGGAGGTCGTCTTTCAGGCAGAACCTGGTTGTATCCGGGCTGTCCGGATGAATCTTAGCAAAGAGGGGCTTTAGTGATGGATCTGTGCGCTGTTCGTTACGAAAAATCTCGGGGGTCACATCCAATTCGACGACAGGCGATCGTAATGTGTCGTCTCTCTGGCGACGCGATTGTTGTCTTGTCGTGACACACGCAATGTCGTTCTCATCGTCCCAAATCTCGAGTTCGCTATCGGAGACGTCCTTTAAATGGGGAATATTGCCAATGATTAGGTCGGCAACCGGATTTGGTAGCACACAGGCCGTGACAACACCAGTTATAAACGGAGTGTCAACATATATTTCCGCCAAACGAAAATGTTCAACTGAACCACCAAAAGTAATGCACGTCGCATCGCGATCCAGGAGTTGTGCAGGACGGACCAGCGATTCACGCACACCGACGGTCGTACAGCCTGAATCTCGCAATACGGATGCTCGTATGGCGTTTACTTGTCCCTCATATAGTGTCAGCGCGCCTCGCTCGTGGAGGGCGGACATAACTGGAATAACTTTATTTACGGTTTCGGCATTCCTAGTTCTGTTACCGCGGTTTTCGGTGAATGCTACAGAGCATGCATTTGCCGCATCTAATCTAACTCGGCATTGTTTCCGAATGTGGCCTTCGCCGCCACATCTATAACAGTGGAATGGATTGTCATCCCTTCGAGGTGTACCTCGATAAGAAGGAAATGGGGGCGCTTGATAGTAATTGTTACGCGGTCCTCCGGTAGGGAAAGGACGTGAATATCGGGGTTCCCAGTCCCGAGAAAAATTACGGGGATTCGGTTGTCTCCTGTTAAACGGCGGCTCGGACCGTGGACGAACCTGCGGCGACTGTCGAAAGGGCTGTCGTGATTGTCTCGACGGTACCGGTGTCCTAGTAGCAACACCGGCGTAACACGGTTCGCTTAATTTAGCTTTAGCTAACGATCGATTAGGGTGAGCCGCAGCGTACCGTTCCGCTATCGATGTTATCTCGACGGTAGTTTTGGGGGCTTGCTCCTTAAAATGCGCCACCAGGTCCGTGTGGCAGGACATATATATTTGGTCTTTAATTATTAAATCATAAAGTTTCTTGAAATTTCCCTCTTCCACACCGGCCAACTCAGTCCAACGGCTGAGTAGGTGGCGGAGGCGGTCCACGTAAGTGGAGAAATTCTCAGAAGCTTCCGGCTTGCAATCGCGGAAACGCTTATGAAATCCATCTTCCGTATGTTGGAAACGCTTTAATAGCGCGGTCTTCAGAATGTCATAGTCCCTAGCGTCATCAATAGTGAGGCTATGGAAAACTTCCAACGCTCTCCCTGTCAAAAGATTGGCGAGGCATGATGTGTACTCACCACGCTGCCATCCCGCGCAAACGGCATGGAGTTCGAAACGGTGGAGGAAGGAATCTATGCGATCAACCTTATCATTAAAGGTTGGCAAGTTAGGTTTCGTTTTATTATTGGAAGTAACTTCCGGAGCCCCGGTAGGTTGGGATTGCTTCGTTTCCAACTGTTTCAAAGCGAGCTCATAATCTCTTTGAGCCTGTTTCTCCGCGCGTTCCGCGGCTCTATCGTCGCTTTTCTTGGCGTAATATCTCCGCGGCCTTTCCTTCTCGTTCGGCAGCCTTTTCTAGGCGTAATCTCTCCGCGGCTTTTTCTTCTCGTTCTTCTTTCAGTTTCTGGTCTACCCAAGAAGCACGCTGAGCTTCCGGTATGCCAAATGATTGAGCGAGTTCCAAATATCTCTGTAGTTCGGCCATGATACCGGTCGATAATGCGATATAATGTCCTAATCGAGGACAACTTATCAAAACTCTCTAACTTTATTCTCCCTGGAAGCAATGTATCAATTGCACTCTGCGGGTGTTCGTTCCTGCAGTATGAACGAAATTAACGAAATCAACAACAAACAGTATGTCTTAGTCAACCAAGTAGTGGTTGAGCTATCCTACTGATCAATTATCTCCTTCACGTATATCTCCTAATCCTCAAGCAGTCAGTCTACTGCTTCCGTGATTGGTCGTTAACTAACGATACCAATGTAATATTCCCAGTGTATCTTCCGTACACTCCTAGCAGCGTTCCCTCTGCTATAAACCGGAATAATTCAATATTCACGATATTAACTTCCTTGGCTATACAAGCCTAACAACTGTAATATCCAGATTATCTCTCAACGTGCCATAGACACGCGATTTATCCCAGGCAATAATATAGCGAGTATGAATACAAAATATAATAATGCAACACTATAATGGAAAAGAATTACATGGAGAGTGAGACGAGAATAACAAAGAACAAACGACAACAGACCTGACTAACCTGAAACTATCTACAGAAAGGTAAGAAAAAGAACAGGAGAGACGTCTTCCTAAAAGTACGAGGAAGATAGAACGCAAACAATCTACACGAATAACAGGTCCCTATAGAACTATTCAAGGCAAAGCACCCGGTTTAAACCACCATCTAGATCGGCTAGTCTGGCAAGAAAGGTAAGCTGAGTCTCGATCCCTTCCAACCTCCCGCGTATCAAATCTAAACACAAAAGAAAAAAAATAATGCCTGTCAAAAGTAGGGGAGCTGGAACGACGGACCCCTCAAACGAAGGCTAATACAGATGGTTCACTTAACTGGGTGAAATGGACTGGCTCTTTCCCTTGGTCCACAGCGCTGGTCTCGTCTTTTCCTGTTACTAGCTGTCAGTCCCTCGTATTGGTCCCAGGATCAATGACGAGAGGACATGCCAGACATGTGGGGGAGATGTCACGACGAACGGTAGGATGTCCCCTCCAGATGTCACGAGCAGAGTTAGGGTCTTGGGGAGCATTCGACTGCACGAGAGGCAGCTAACTCACACTCGGACACAACCACACAAGAAAAGTATTAAACAAATAGAGGATCTATATATGTCAGGCCGGTCAGGCCATGTTTTACATAAATATTAATAAACAAAACAAAAGACAATAGAGGTATATTCAAAGCAATAAATTCTAATTACTAACTTAATCTATGATATTCATGTAATTATGGTTCCTTATTGGATGTACTGCAATCAATAGCAAATAGGTATATTATACGAAACTAGATGGTTCTCTCTCTATCTCTGATCTTCTATTATGCTTGAAGTTCAAATAAGATATATTACCATTGGTCACGCCTACTGGTAGGCGCGAACATCAAAATAGCGCAGCGTGGGCTTTCAAAGGTCAGCCCACTCAGACCTTTCTTTCTAGAGCTCAGTCAGTCCGTTAACAAGGACTTCTAGTCTTCAAACCACACAGTTCAGGTACTGGCCAACCGGAGATACTTCACGACACGATGCTTCTGCTCGTCTGTATTCACCAAATCTGAACGTTACACGATGTTTTATACTATCTAACTACCCAGCGTGCTAGTCCGCTAGCCCAGTTAGTTCAGCTATCTCATAGGTCGAAACCTCCCACCATTTTAATTGTAGTAATACGTCTGCACTATTCTACCAGCCAGTTAACGTGCAAAAACTTGTCTAGTCATACTTAACAATGTCAACTATCCCCACCTTGTTTCACCCCTACTCCATTACTTATTAATCACGAACATTAAAACCGACAAGCGTGACTCTAAGTTTAACTTTACATTTATTTACTCACCAACTATAATTCGCGAGGGCCGTTCAAGGCCACCAGCCAATTTCTCATGGCCCTGATAAAACAACAACAACTCACTCTCTGCGTGAGTTTTAACAACATCCGAATCATGACAATCATGGTCATCAGAAGAATATAGTACATCAATTATCAATCATAGTTCAACCTACCAGTCATCACTGGAAAAAACACTAACACGAGTCTTCCGACTGCTCCCATATGTTCGCCCTCTGGGCTCTCTCTTGCGTCCGTTCCCTTAGGACTCTTTGTGTGCAGTGACTTGTAAGTACACCGATCTCGCCTCGTCCAATCCCCAACTCACAACATTCCACGCTTTCCATTAATTGTCTGCCGTGAGTTAATCTTACTATACTCCCTTCTCCCCCTAATTATTGATCGCTCGCGACACATGTTACATTAACAGTATTTCTTGTTAGTGAGTATCATTCTTTGATAGGTTATTTGTTGAAAGATATACATTTCATGTACATTACGGTTTGGGACACTGGATTAGTTTGCAAGACTTTTGAAAGATTGAACCTATGTATTATAGTGGATAAGGGTATGTCACTCGTGAGTGAAATAATAATAATAAAAAAAAAAAAGCTTGTCCGTCTTTACCTTCCTAAGCTTAACATGTCCCTTGCCAAGGGATTTAACAACTGTGTATTCGTACACAAAAAAATATTTAAAATGACTTCATTTTTATGAGTCCGTTAATTATTTCATCCATTGGGACTCAGTGTATGTCACTGCCAAACAAACAGTACCGTGCAAATTTTACTCAGTGACAACCAACTACAAAAACAACTACAATATGCCAACGAACGTGAGTGAAACTAATCCAGTGCCTTAAACCATGAGCTACATAAAATGTATACATTTCTACAAATACGCTTTGAAAGAATTTACTAACAAGACATGTTCATGCAACATGATCCATCGAATTTTTGCCATAACATACTGTAATTACTTACTGTCTCAGTGGATTTAATCTATCATTTTACATGACTATCAAAGCTACTTCGCTAAAGCTTTCAGTTCAGTTCTACTTGAATAGTTGAAAAGATTTAAAACATTTTTTTTACATGTACTTGGTACATACAAACACATATTATTGCTGCTTATAGATTCTAGAATGATGTGTAGGTCATTTTTTATATTCCCTCTTATCTTTGTATTATTCCAAGATGATGGTGGTTCTGATATTGATTATATTCTCTTTATTTTCAAGAGTAAATAAGATGATTTGGTGTTCTTATTGTTATTATAGTATATTACTGGTTAGCTTTCTGTAATGTTTCAAGTGGATCTGGACAGGTTAAATTCATTATGTGAAACACTTTTAGTATGTATTTAGTTTTGTGTGAAGTATTTAATGTCTTTAGCTCTCCTCCTCAAGGGGTAAGCATCAAGTACCGAACTGATGGCAGTCTATTCAACCTCAGGAGACTTCAGGCAAAAACCAAAACCAAAAGTACTCAAGTCTGTGACCTACTATTTGCTGATGATTGTGCACTTCTGGCACACGATGGGGATAGCATGCAAAACTTTGTTGATAAGTTCTCTAGTGCCTGTGACAACTTTGGCCTCACAATAAGCACAAAGAAGACGGAAGTGCTCCATCAGCTTTCTCCAGACGACAAGTATCCTGTGACCCCAAATATCAAAGTCCATGACAGTCTTCTGAAGGTGTCGGAGAACTTCACCTATCTTGGCAGTACAATGTCTTCCGCGGCTCGTGTTGATACTGAAATTCTCTCAAGAATCAGCAAAGCCAGCTCTGCATTTGGCAGGCTTCGAAAGAGAGTGTGGGATGTTGCCGGCATTCGCACAGACACTAAGCTGAAAGTGTACAATGCTGTGGTCCTTCCCACCCTACTCTATGGGGCTGAAACCTGGACAGTGTACCAATCGCATGCCAGAAAGCTAAATCACTTTCATCTGGCCTGCCTTAGAAAGATCCTAAGGATCAAATGGCAGGATAAAATTCCAGACACTGAGGTCCTCAATCGTGCCAAGGAATTGAGCATCTTCTGCCACCTGAAAAAAATTCAGCTACGTTGGGCAATAGGGAAGACAGTCTCCTCTGGTCTTGTCTGTGCACACAGATACTGTGGTCTCTCATAAAATCGCTGTAGCATATTAACATGGAAAACATTACTCGTTCCATCAATGTGGATAGCGTAATCTACCTTTGAAACAACTCGCTCAATAACATAAGGGCCTTTCCATGTCATCAATAACTTATTATGGTCCGTAGGTAACAACAATAGGACCTTGTCTCCTGGCTTAAAAATTCTCAGTTTGGAACCTCTATCTTTATAGTCTTTTGCTCTTTTCGAAGCGATACCAGAAGCTTCTTCTGCTATAGTGTGTCACAAATCCCAGACTGGGAGATGTAATAGTTTATGACAGGACGACAATCACGAACAAACAAGTTTAACACTTAACAAAACAACCCATCAGACTCACACATTTATTAAACATAATTATACATATAATAGCGCAATTACATACATTATATTATTGAAATGACTGCCGTACAACGGCCTTATTCTCACACACACTCTCCCTCGGATCCACAATCCGGTAGTCACTCCTAAAGGCACTTCGGCCTCAGCCTCTCCCCTCAGGGTCTTAATAGCACATTAATAATTTACTGGCACCGCAGTCTCTCAATATCACCTTCCTATTGTCATACACCTTAGCACTCCCCTAGCACCTCAGCAGGGCAATAACACATTATTATTTCCATAGCCATCAACATGGCAACAACATAGTATCAGTTCACTAGCCTATCAACATGGCAATAATATAGTATCTCATTCACTCTCATATCTACGTCCCTGTCCGTGGCCTGACTGCCACGACTTTATGTGCCTCTACTGTCCTGCACTGACAGCCTCACTTCTGGCCTATGTGTGGCCTCCGGCCCTATGCTGGCCTATCCCCTGTGCTCATCGAGGTGGCTCTGCGGCCCGTCCCCGACACCTACAAGAATAACATTACATTGGTATAATACCCTACCATTTCTATTCACTCCACCTCTCCTTACAACCCATGAAGCGTACACACACTAGTTCACCTTTCACTCACCACACATCTTACGGTAACACACCTCCATCGGAGTACACACTACTCACTCGCGCTACAAATCCATGACTCACTTTCATCTATCGCTCATGGCGCACATTGCTACATCCAATATCAAGGACTTCCACATTCCTCACATATACTTATTCACATCATGGTAATAGACGAATATAATATAATACATCAATCATAATAATCAATCGACGTTCTACATACCAGTCATTACTGGAAAGACTCTTTCACTAGTCTTCTCGACTGCTCCCTTTATGTCCGCCCGATGGGCTCTTATTCACAGGTCCGATCCGTAGGACCTTCTAACTTGCAGTGATAGTAATACCGCGCTTTCGCCTCATTCAGACCCCCCGCACTACTCACAACAGCACGCTTAACTTGCTGTCTACTGTGAGCCCTTCTTACTCTACACCCGCTCTGTAGCAATCCCCTTAATTGCACTCACTCCACTCGTGACATAGTGCGCGCTGAAGATAGTCTTTCTCTTAAATCAACAAGGTACTGAAACACCGAAATCCGCTCATCGTCTCCCGATGATGGCGACGTCATCATGCCCCAAAGAACATCAGTTGGGCCCCTAGGACTACGACCATACATCATTTCGAACGGCGAGAATCCCGTTGTCTCCTGCCGTACCTCTCTGTACGCGAATAACACTGCAGGGATATATCTATCCCAATCTTTAGGGCGATCAGCAGCTACCTTACGCAGCATCGACTTTAACGTCGAGTTCAATATCTCGCACATGCCATTAGCCTGCGGATGATAAGGGGTGGTAGTGATGGGTTGTATGCTGAATAAGCGGAACAATTCCTTCATCATCTCCGACGTAAATTGCGCGCCCCTATCAGACAGAATTTGCTCTGGTATTCCTACCCTAGCGAAAATTGCAAACAACGCTTCCGCGACTGCCTCAGACGTTATGGTCCGCAGAGGAACCGCCTCTGGCCATCTCGTAGCATTACATATGACCGTTAAGAAAAATCGATTCCCCCTATCGGTCGCTGGGTGAATGGGGCCAACAAGGTCTATCGAGACCTTTTTAAACGGTTCCGAGACCGTGGGGATCTTCTGAAGAGGAGCCTGGGGTGTACGACCCTTATGCGTCGTCTTTTGGCACGCACTGCACGTCTTACAATAGACTTGCACATCTCTGTGGATCGATGGCCAGTAAAAAATTTTAAGAACCCTTTCTTTGGTTCTAGCTATCCCCATATGACCCGCTAATGGGACATCATGTGCCAAATGCAATACTGTTGCGATCAGCAACGCTGGCACAACGACCTGCTTTAAAATGGAGGCCACCGTTACATACTTACGGAACAGAATGCCCGCCTGAACAACAAAGGAAGACGAGCCGTTCTTATATTTCCTCGTTTTCTCGGTTCGCGCTTCCCTAAAACATGGGTTTAATGATGGGTCCTCCCTTTGTAATCTCGCCAAGCGCTCTGGCGTGATATCTAGGTTGACCGCTGGCGTCGCCAAAGGTCTAATCTTATCTTTATCAGCTACCTGTCGACGTGTTTCGACCGCAGCGCAAAAGTCAATACCTTTTGATTGTGACCATGCTTGCACGTTCTCATCGGAAGGGGAAACTACCCGTGATACATTCCCAATGATGAGCTGGGCGCCTGGAAAACAACCAACGACTGCTTCGACTTCCCCGCTAAGGAAAGGTGTATCTATCACTATTCTTGCCATGGGTAATTTCTCAATGGCCCCCGAAAATTGGATGCACGGGACAGTCTCACCTGTAAGCTGTGAATCCCAAATGCAGTCTCTATGCACTCCCACAACGGTAGATCCTGTATCTCGTAAAACCGAGACCGGTTCGTCCCCAACAAACCCCGGATAAACCCTAAGACCACCTCCTGTATGACATGAATTTATAACGGGGATCTTTCTCCCACAAGGTAAAACACCGGAAGATAATAACTTCTCACAACTGGGACACTTAGAATACTGTCCGCCTCCGTTGTCCGATGTAACACACGCAGCCGCATGATGAAATTTATTAGGGGAACATGGACTGGAGCTACTGTCCACGTTCGCCGCTATCCTACCTGCAGGGCAATTCACGCTGATGTGATCTGCTCTACCGCAGTTCCAACACTTCGCGGCCCTACACTCGCGTGAAAAGTGACCCACGCGTCCGCAAGTCCAACACTCCGCTCCCTGTGCTGCACTAGGCCTGGGTCCCCGTGACCCATCGCGACCGGAACTAGAGTCCCTATGCCGTCGGTCATCGGCAAAGGTCACAAATCGCCCCCGGCCATTACCGCGACCTAGCCCTCCTGCTCGGTCAAACTTACCGGATCCATATGCAGGTGATTGGTGATAGCCCCTACGCTGCCCCTGGGCTTGCCCACTATAGGCACCACGCTGACGCGACCTGTCCTTAAGTCCCGCCGGCGACCCTTCGACAACGGCGACGTACCCAGCATCTTGGACGTACGCCCTGGCGACCGGTTTGGACGGATGTGCCGTACGGTATGCTTCCGCCAACTTAGACGCCTCCTGCACCGTCGCGGGTTCGTTTTCTTTCAGGAAGGCCACCAGATCTTTATGGCACGACGCGTACAGCTGGTCACGGATCATTAGGTCTTTCAGTTTAGCAAAATCCGCGCCCACATGCGCCAAGTCTACCCAGTTCGCGAAATATTCCGTTAGTCTCGCGACGAAGGCAGCAAAGTCCTCCCTGGTATCCGCACGTGCTCGCCTAAACTGCTCCCGGAAATATTCCTCGGTACGCGCAAATCGGCGAAGCAGCAAAGCCTTGAGCTTATCGTAATCATGCACGTCTTCGCGCTGTAGCTCTTTAAAGTAGGTTAACGCTCGCCCCTTCAATAGAGACGCCAGGTACGTGGACCATAATTCCTTATTTTCCCCCCATTGCAATTGTGCGTTCAGTTCGAACCTGTAAAGGAAGGCGTCTATGTCGTCCTTCCGGTCGTCGAACGTAGGGAGCTTAATCCTAACGCCACCTTTATTGTGTACCTGCCGCTCAACTGTTTCTGTTGGCGCATTCTTTTTGACTTCTAATTCCGCGATTCTTACTCGCGCGTCTGTCTCCCGCTCTTGAGCTTCTATCTCCTTTAACCTTATCTCCTGCTCCCTTTCCTTAGCCTCTCTTTCTTGTTGCTGAGCCTTAGCCTCTCTTTCTTGTTGCTGAGCCTCTATTTCTCGCTCTCTATCCTTAGCACGCTCATCGCGCAATTCCGCCTGCTGTTCTTTAATCCAGCCGCGTAGCTCTTCTCCCTCAAGGCCAAGTTCCTTACCCAACTTCATTAATTGTTGGAGTTCCGCCATTTCACAGATTTATGGTTATGGTATGTATTATAAAAACGGCTAACCTGTCGGTATGATCACTAACGACACGACCAGAGACCTGAGATCACACCAGATATAACAATACCCAATTGTCTCAAATACAATTCAGAAATTTACGTACTTCCTAACTAATTCTATATTAATAAAATGTATTGCCCTATTAATAATAAAAAAGAGTAGAAAAGACAAGAATAAGGAAATTCAGTAGAAAGACCACAAGGACGTCGAGGAACAACGAACCAGACTAGGACAAAGACCTAAAAAAGAAAATATAATGGAAAAAAATGCAACCTAACTACGCCGATTACACAACAAGGTACGAACAAGAACAGAGTCTGAAAAAAAAGAACGTATCTACAGATAGGTAAGAGAGGGACAAGAGAAACGTCTTCCTAAAAGAACGAGGAAGATGGAACGCCACAATCTAAACAAAAATACAGGTCCCTACAGAACTGTTCACTGTGATGAACGCGGTTCCAAGTTTAGCCCACCTCCCGAAGAGGATAAACCAAGTTCACCACAGCAAACCCGCGCCACCGCCCGTATAATCGATTACGACAAAACCAGAAAAACAGCGGAAAAAGACAGAAGAACAGACAGCCCTCAATCCAGGGTACAAAATTTCAGTTTCACTTAACTTTCAGCCTTATGAGTTTAAGTCCTCCCCTTAATCGGAGCTCTGGCTGCTTGTCTCCTCAGGCTGCACGCACACACACTGTCTCTCTGAAAGTTTAAGTACACATTAGTACATATTTATAGCAATACATGCATTAATACATATTCATAAATACACATAAATCATATCATCATGAAATTTCCATTCATCCCACGAACAAAGACAACACAAATTCCTACCACAAGATAAGTATTACGTGGACAAAACTAAAGTAACAAATGCCCACTGAAAAATACCTACTAACTAACTAGAACTAAATATTACGAAAATGGACGAGTCACAACGGACGAGCCCCCAATGTCACAAATCCCAGACTGGGAGATCTAATAGTTTATGACAGGACAACAATCACGAACAAACAAGTTTAACACTTAACAGAACAACCCATCAGACTCACACATTTATTAAACATAATTATACAGATAATATCGCAATTACATACATTATATTATTGAAATTAACTGCCGTACAACGGCCTTATTCTCACACACACTCTCCCTCGGATCCACAATCCGGTAGTTACTCCTAAAGGCACTTCGGCCTCAGCCTCTCCCCTCAGGGTCTTAATAGCACATTAATAATTCACTGGCACCGCAGTCTCTCAATATCACCTTCCTATTGTCATACACCTTAGCACTCCCCTAGCACCTCAGCAGGGCAATAACACATTATCATTTCAATAGACATTATCATTTCAATAGTACATTATTAGTTCACTAGCCCCTCAACATGGCAATAGTACATTATCACATTCACGCTCATATCTACGTCCCTGTCCGTGACCTGACTGCCACGACTTTATGTGCCTCTACTGTCCTGCACTGACAGCCTCACTTCTGGCCTATGTGTGGCCTCCGGCCCTATGCTGGCCTATCCCGTGCTCATCGAGGTGGCTCTGCGGCCCGTCCTCGACACCTACAAGAATAACATTACATTGGTATAATGCCATACCATTTCTATTCACTCCACCTCTCCTTACAACCCATGAAGCGTACACACACTAGTTCACCTTTCACTCACCACACATCTTACGGTAACACACCTCCATCGGAGTACACACTACTCACTCGCGCTACAAATCCATGAACTCACTTTCATCTATCGCTCATGGCGCACATTGCTATATCCAATATCAAAGACTTCCACATTCCTCACATATACTTATTTACATCATGGTAATAGACGAATATAATATAATACATCAATCATAATTATCAATCAACGTTCTACCTACCAGTCATCACTGGAAAAACTCTCTCACTGGTCTCTCGACTGCTCCCCTTATGTCCGCCCGCTGGGCTCTTACTAGCGTCCGTTCCGTAGGACCTTCTAACTTGCAGTGATAGTAATACAGCGCTTTCGCCTCATTCAGACCCCCACCACTCATAACATGCACGCTTTCCTTACTTGTCTTCGTGCGTTAATTTTACTCTCTTCCTTTCACGTCTTTCCCTACCTGTCTGCCGTGAGCCCTTCTTACTCTACACCCGCTCTGTAGCAATCCCCTTAATTGCACTCACTCCACTCGTGACACTTTAGTTCTCTTTATTGTCCATGTGTTGAAATTCTCAACAATTTCTGTTCTTTATTCCTCTGGTGTTGTTAAGGTCATCATCATACCTGATGGACGAACTATTATTATTATTATTATTTAATGTCTGCTGGATGACGGAATTGCACCATCTGCCAGTTCAGTTGTTAAAATGTTGTTGTTTTTTTCTCTATGTATTCTTTCCTGGCCTTTCTCTCTGCATCAGTGTAACTTTGTATGTAGATCTAATTATTCCGACATGTCAAGCACATTTCCGATTTTCAAAAATTAAAATAAGATTCAGATGACTTTACACTTATGAGTCTTATAATTAGTTCATTTCTTGCCACTAAGTACATGTTAGTGGTGCCAAACAAAAAAATTACAATACATGTTTAACTCATGGACAACTAATTATAAAAAAACCAAAACAATAATAATACCAACGGACACAAGTAAAATTAGTGTTAAAGTTTAATCATATCAGTTTCAATGGAGTTTCAATCCTTTTCTATATCAATGCTTTTTAAGCATGTTTATTTCCTTTTAAATGTATCATAATTTACAAGAGTCAAAAATGTATGCTTCAATATGATATCTGATGTCAGTGATAATGGACAATTCAAACTAAAGTTGAAATAAACTGTGGTCTTGACTTGTTTTTTAAAAAAAGTAGGGGGTATAATCTGGACTGGGGGTTGGGGAGGGGGGGTATAGTCTGGCCTAGCCCAAAGTAAAACCCGGGGGATATTCTGGGCTAGGCCAGTTTAACCCCGGGTATAGTCTGGCCCGGGTATAATCTGGCCTGCTACACCGGTACATGACATAACTTTAATGTACACTATCTCTATACATGGCATAACATTCATAGAATTGATCCAATGTTAAACTATCATCAAATTTTTTTTGTTCCTTCTGACAGTGGATCTGACACAGCGCGGAACTGTCAGTTCTAACCCATCAACAACTGATTTAAGACTGCTGGCAGATGGAGATCAGACCACCTGCCTGACGGACTCAACACTTCAGTCTTTAACTGTTACATGGTCAACACCGTATCCATTTACCTGGCTCAGGTTACTTGTTAATAATGAAGGTGAGCTTTAGACAATACGGAGCAAAACTTACTGGACACTCAATTGTTTACACCTGCATTTTGTTTCAGATGTCCTTGTAGCATCTGTAGCCTACAGATGCTACACAACTCCCCAATTTAAGTTGAATATCTTTCAACTCTCAAAACATTATACAGCGTCTGCAATATCGTGAAATAACAATCTTACAGCACTCCCAATCTCACAAAGGTAGTTGCTAATTCTATTACAATTAATAACAATTTCAGTGCCTTCCTGAATGTCATCACAAATACAATACAATGCACTGTACTTTGCATCACTAATACAATACCATCATTGCTTCCCAATGGTTAACAGCAGGCCTACTAGTCAAAATAACACAACGCCACCACTGTGGTGAAACAATGGTCAATGATATTATTACAAATCATATATGGTGAAACGATGGCCCATCGTTTACATAGTGCTTCGTGCACGAGCCATAGCATATAACTTGTTGTACATAACATGGCGATCTCCAAAATGTATAACTCATACGTACAATGGCAAAATACCAATACATATCGACCACTGATCAGGGTCTATTTTCATCATATTAGGTCAAAACAAGTTACAACAATGCAATATAACAAACACTGCTTGCTCGCAGTCCCCATTTGGGTTACATTTTCCAAAAATTACACCAAGTTCCATTGGTAACAAATATGTAACAGCTGAGGTTGTTCTAGCACGTTATAGTAGGGGGGAGTTAGTTGATCTAACTACAACCCTTTAGAAAACGAAACTATTACAGCTGTAGAATAAATAAACACGAGATCCGACGATCGATTAAATAAGACTAAAGTTTAATAACGGTATAGTGAACAATGAAATACTAGGAAGACACCAGCGAAACTCAATATCTACGCCACACAAAAGGAAACTCACTTACTCACCGACCAACCACTCACATGGGTCCATATATATATACATTTCTACAGAAAGTTCCCGAAATAAACGTTACCTCTGCCCTCACACAAACTAACCAATCACGTATCAATACGTCATCAGGTTACATCACCCAAGGCCAAATCTCGCGTAAACATTCGTATCCATAACGTTATCGAATATTCGGGAACATACTAATATTTGGCTGAACGAGTCAAAACACCTGACAACAAGCGACCGAGGAAAAAACAACTCACCAGGAAAAGAAGGTCAGGTCACGGAGTACACTCTGGCGGTTGTCAACAATAAAATGGAAAAAAAGACGTGAACACACGCTCAATCTCCAGCATAACAAGAAAAACGGGGGAGGGCAAAGGGGTAGCCTACAGATGCTACAGTCCTAAATGAGATCATCACATTGTACTGTTATCAATAATGTTTTCTCAAACTACTATGTTCTTAAAAGACAAAAAAACAAATACTTTAATGAACTGTAGTGTTTGCGTCAAAGGATACGACATAAAACTTTGCATGTCCCCAATAATCATTGATTAAAATTAAATCGCTCTGGTTGTTAAGTCGGTATAATATTAATCATTTTTGTCTATTCCTTTGTTAACAACTGACATCAGATGCGCTGCACAACATCACTGTACAGTTCAGTAACGGCACACCATCATCAAGTGTTGACTGCACCAACCGTCGGAACGCCGCCATCTCTGGCACAGGACTGGACATTCACTGTGATTTGAGTGTTACAATCTCCCAGGTTATTCTTACAGGGGAGGGAATCAATACACTTTGTTCTCTCTACATTAGTGGAGGTATGTCATTGTTGATACTGAAAGTTATTTACAATCCATGATTATTTCTTGGATTAAATGAAAAAAAAAACACCACCATACAGGTGAGTAAAAGAAGCCACAACAGCATTATACATTAATATTAAGAATAGGCCATTTTTTAAAAATTTCTCTTTGTTAAAATCAAACAGTTTCTCACTTACTCTCTAGAAAAATTATCCATAAATATGATCTACCGAGAGTTTACATAGTAAGACAGTCAATCAATAATTTCTTTAAACGAAAGAATAATATAAAAATACAATCAGAGAAGTTTGATGATGGAAAGAACATCTGGTACATTGCCTCACAATCATTCAACAGAAGTAGGAAATATAAAGAGAAAGTTGTCAAAAATGGAGATGAAAATATCACAGAAAAGAATTTACTTTCACTTTTTTTTAGGTCGTAATGTAGCGTTACGACAAAAGGCGATGCAGACAAGTACACATAGTGCCCCATATACAGCTGACAAAGCAGTGGATGGTCCAACAGGAGGTTGTATTCACACTGCTGAAGCAAACGATCAATCGCCTAGCTGGACTGTAACACTTACAGAGGAGCATTTCATCAATAGATATGTTCTGTACAACAGAGCCGGTGAGTTGTTTCTAGTGTGCGTAATGTACAACATCAAATGTCACGCTATTCTATATATATTTTTTTTTGTGTTGTATCTCACATTTAACAGCAAGTGTAAACTAGGGTGTTGACATCAGCCCATAAGTCATGTCATGTGTCAACTCTGCGAGTCTTTTGGTTTCTGGTTTGGAGTAAACGTGTAGATAATCTCATTGATTGCGGTTTTTTTCATTTTCGTTTGAAGACCAAATATAACTCATATCTTTAAACGTTTTCTTTCCTATCCCGATTACTGCGAAGGTGTCAGAGTACAATAACGACATGATGAGTGATGAATAGTTTATGGTAATCAAATTCTTGACAAGGTAGGTAAAATAAAACTCTGCAATCATAGCAACCAAAAATAAGTTCAGCCGATTGGATTGTGACGAAAACTCTCTCTATCTCTATCAACCCATGGATAAGGTGTCTTTCAGACACTTACTGCAGTCACAGCTAGCACTTTTCGGTTAATTTAGTCAGTGATGAACATGACGAAACATTCGATCACAGAAGTAGCAAAACTGTGATATCAGGTAGATGGATAGATAGATAGACAGACATACAGATAGATAGACAGACATATAGACAGATAGATGGATAGATGGATAGATGGATAGATTGAAAGATTGATGGATGGTTGGATGGATGGATGGATGGATGGATGGATGGATGGATGGATGGATGGATGGATAGATGGATGGATGGACGGATGGATGGATAGAGAGAGAGAGAGAGATAAAGAGATAGAGAGATAGAGAGATAGATAGAGAGAGAGATAGAGAGAGAGAGAGAGATAGAGAGATAGAGAGATAGAGAGATATAGATAGATAGATAGATAGATAGATTGATAGATAGATAGATAGATAGATAGATAGATAGATAGATAGATAGATAGATAGATAGATAGATAGATAGATAGATAGATAAATAGATAGATTGATAGATAGATAGATAGATAGATAGATAGAAAGATAGATAGATAAATAGATAGATAGATATCGATCGATAGATATCGATACCGATAGATAGATATCGATAGATAGATATCGATATCGATAGACAGATATCGATATAGATAGATAGATATCGATATAGATAGATAGATATCGATATAGATAGATAGATATCGATAGATAGATATCGAGATAGATGGATAGATATCGAGATAGATAGATAGATATCGAGATAGATAGATAGATATCGAGATAGATAGAGAGATATCGAGATAGATAGCTATATATCGAGATAGATAGATAGATAGAAAGATAGAGTGATAGAATGATAGATAGATAGAGTAATAGATAGATAGATTGATAGAGTGATAGAGTGATAGATTGATAAACTGATTTAGTGATAGATTGATAGAGTGATAGATAGATTGATAGATAGATAGATAGATTGATAGATAGATAGATTGATAGAGTGATAGATAGATAGATTGATAGATCGATAGATGGATAGATTGATAGATATATAGATTGATAGATTGATAGATAGATTGATAGATTGATAGATTGATAGATTGATAATTTAATAGATTGATAGATAGATGGATAGATAGATGGATAGATGTATGTATGTATGCATGTATGTATGTCTGTGTGTATGTCTGTGTGTATGTATGTATGTATGTGTGTGTATGTGTGTGTGTATCATGTATGTATGTATGTATGTATGCCTGATTGTGTATGTGTGTGCGTGTGTATGCATATGTGTGTATGTATGTATATATGTATGTATGTATGTATTTTAAATGGATGCACCAAATTTAAGACCATGTATCAGAAGCGACACAGCAGAATTGTTAACTTTATAACAAACAAAATTGAAGGCAACAGCGTCAGCAATAAAATTGTCCTTATGGATACGACCCTCACGCCAGCAATTTTTCAGTCTAGTAATACATCCTTCAACCACTCACAAAACAGACCGGATATCACAGTCATAGACCCATATAATAAGGCAGTAAAGCTTGTTGAAATATCTATCCCATTCGATGTCTTCACTGACAGGTGCTATCAGTCGAAATTTGATAAATACTATCCCTTGTGTCTGGAAATTAATTCATTAGGATATCATGGTGAAATAATTCTTTTGATCTTTGGTTCATTAGGTCACGTCCACAAGAGAGTAAAAAGTGGACTATGTAGACTTGGCCTCGGTAACACCGAAGCGAAATTTATAGCAAAACACTGCAGTGTTAGCATTGGCATAGGCTCTTTTAACGTATGGAAGCTGAGAGCAAGAAAGTACGACAGAGGTAGTTTAGCATAAAGTGAAATAATATTGTATTAACTCTAATATTTTACCAGAGAAGAAGATTTGGAGAGAAAGAATGAAAGGGACCATAGCATGTATTTCCGCTTCTGTACAATGTGAAGTATTGTTTTTCCAATAAGATATTGTACGGGTACATTTGACATGTATTTAATGGAAATAAACAAATTTGATATGTATGTATGTACAAGATATTCTTAAAAGCAATTCAAGCACGACATGTAAAATGGATCCTAGAAACACAAAGATTATCATCTCGGCAGAAAGGATTCATGCCAAGAAACGGGCTACAAGAACATGTATTTAGTTTAAAAACAACGATATCTGACTTTCTGCATAAAAGTTCCAAACTCTTCGTCGGATTCGTCGATATAAAAGATGCCTTCGGAAGCATCGACCACGAATTTATGCTCAATGAAATGAGCGCAGCGGGATACCCTAAACCATTTATAGATATCACAAGAGACATATATACAATGGATCAGCATTCCAAGTAATGACCGCCCGTGCAATAACGCAACCCATCAAGCGTGGTAGACGAATTATCCAAGGCTGCCCTTGGTCAGTGATAGCCTTCGAACAGGGCATAGATAAATGGCTTCGATGGATAGAGCACTCTTACGACCTAGTGCACATCCCAAACCCCGTTCAAGGCTATGTAGATGATGTCAACTTCACTGCAACGACAGAAGAAGCCCTAAAGGAAATGGCATTAAAAACTAACTCTTTTTTAAACACCAGCGGAATGGAAATTAAACTCCGCAAATGTGCCATTTTACATGGACAAAGAACCGGAAACAACTGGAAGAGAAACACAACAACAGGACATAACCAGATAACAGTTCAAGGCAGCCCACTGCCCATGTATGAAAAAGATCAATGTTATACTTATTTAGGATACAACTTTAATATCACAAACAGTCCCGATAAACAACAAGTAGCGTCGCTGATTAAAGACTTCGAAAAGTCACTCAATAACATTGACAAAACACCATTACCATCAAGCGCAAAAATTGAAGCAGTCAATATCATGTGCAACCAAAAGATGAACTTCTATTATCCAAACCTCACCTTCACGGAAAAGGATATTAATCATCTGGAAGACCTCATCGCTAACATGGTCAGGGAATGGCTAAATCTTAACAACTCTGCCACTAGAGCCTTCATGTTTACACCAAAGACACAGGGAGGACTAGGACTACTCAGTCCACGTATAATGTACTACGCGAAACACCTAGCATTTTACCTGTCAGTATTGAACAGCGACGACCCACAGGTGAGAGAAGCAGCGAGAACATCACTAAAGTTACACATGGACAAACGCAAGGTTGCAAAGACGACTGATGAAACGTCTTACGCGGGGTATAAAACAAATGAAAGAGGTATAATCACGAAAGAGTCTAAAGTAAATTGGACGAAATCAACATGGGTACATTTGAACGAAATGTGTGCCAGAATAAAGCTAAAGCTACATGACAGAAACAACAAATATGCCTTCGAACTCCACATAGAGGAAGAGATATCAATTGTCATCGAAGATGCCAAACGATTTTATGCGGCGTACAAAAAATTTCAGCTGAACGAAATCACCGAAAATTGGAAAGACAAGAAATGTCAGGGACGTATTGTACGGGAATCCCCCAATATCGATCACTCTCTCTCCAACTCATTCTGGACAAACCACAACATTCCGGATAAAATAAGAACTTTTATCACTAAGGGACGATTACAATTACTTCCATGAGAAAGCTTAATGTCTCTTTACTATCCTAATGTGTATTCCAAAAAATGTAAACTTTGTAACCATCCTACAGAAACTGCCTCACTTATTTTAAATGGATGCACAAAATTCAAGACCATGTATCAGAAGCGACACAACAGAATTGTTAACTTTATAACACACAAAATTAAAGGCAACAGCGTCAGCAATAAAATTGTCCTATGGATATGTCACTCACGCCAACAATTTTTCAGTCTAGTAATACATCCTTCAACCGCTCACAAAACAGACCGGATATCACAGTCATAGACCCAGATAATAAGGCAGTAAAGCTTTTTGAAATATCTTTCCCATTCGATGCCTTCATTGACAGGTGCTATCAGTCGAAATTTGATAAATACTATCCCTTGTGTCTGGAAATTAATTCACTAGGATATCATTGTGAAATAATTCTTTTGATCTTTGGTTCATTAGGTCACGTCCACAAGAGAGTAAAAAGTGGACTATGTAAACCTGGCCTCAGTAACACCGAAGCAAAATTTATAGCAAAATATTGCAATGTTAGCAGTGGTATAGGCTCTTTTAACGTATGGAAGCTGAGAGCAAGAAAGTACGACAGAGGTAGTTTAGCATAAAGTGAAATAATATTGTATTAACTCTAATATTTTACCAGAGAAGAAGATTTGGAGAGAAAGAATGAAAGGGACCATAGCATGTATTTCCGCTTCTGTACAATGTGAAGTATTGTTTTTCCAATAAGATATTGTCCGGGTACATTTGACATGTATTTAATGGAAATAAGCAAATTTGATATGTATCTATGTATGTACGTATGTATGAGCTGAACAGTTGGAAAACCAACTGTGCTGCTGGCGCAAGAGTGTACAGTCGTATTTAGGTCAGTCCAGCTCTGTTCAATGTTCTCAGGGTCAAAAGTCACGCAATCCAATTTTGAGGAGAGTTCTGAGGAGAGCTCGCTCTGTTTCTCAGCTGAGCAGAGTTTTGAAACATTTAGGCGTTTAGGTGGCGCTTTCCCTTGAGAGCGTCTATTGAGCCTCAATGTTAGTCTGAGCTTCCAAACAATGAGTCTGTGGTCAGTTCCACACTCGGCACCACACATCGCCTTTGTTACAAGGACATCCTTTCTGTCAGTCTTCCTCACAATGACATAGTCTATGAGATGCCAATGCTTTGAGCGGGGATGCATCCATGACGTTCTGTTTCTCACGGGGAGACTAAAATTTGTGTTGGTAATGAACAGGCCAAATTCAGCGCACAAAGTAACTATGCGCAACCCATTGTTATTGCATGAACCAACTCCATGAGGGCCCAAAACATTTGGCCACGCTGAGATTTCGGAGCCAACCCTAGCATTGAAGTCCCCCAAGAAAATCAGCTTATCAGCTTCCTGGACAGAGCATATGACAGATTCTAGATCAGAATAGAACTTGTCTTTGGCTTCGTCTGGGTTTGTCATGGTGGGCGCATATGCGCTAATGAGGGTGGCTGACTGGCTTTTCCCAACTGGGATCCTGAGTATCATTAGCCTGTCATTTATTTCAATTGGCATGGTCTGCAAGTTTCTGACAAGGTCATTTTTAATTGCAAACCCAACACCATGCTGTCTCGGTTCGACTGCACCCTTGCCTTTCCAGAAGAAGGTGTATCCACCACTGAGCTCTTTGAGTTGGCCACTATCAGGGAGTCTGGTCTCGCTGAGTGCCACTATTTCCAGGTTGTACCTGCTGAGCTCAATGGCAATAAGTGCAGTGCGTCTTTCCGGGTTGTTTGAGTTGTCCTGTAGTGTACGTATATTCCAGGCTCCTAGCCTGAGTAAGCTGAATTTCTCTTTGTTTCGACCGCAAAAAGGGATCCCCACTGGTCGCGGTATACCAGTCAGGGTGATGTGAAGTGGGCTTTCTTTAGGGCACCTTTTCTAGCCCCTTCCTCATTTGAGGTGAGCAGTGCTATCCTTAAATAAGGCTGCTCAGCTACTGTGGGTGCTGCCTCCCCACGCCTCCACTTCAATCGACGATGAAGCGACCATAGCCCACAGCCACCAACGTGTAGGTCTGTGCTAACAGCTTCCAGTCTATCCAAACCTGCTGCCACCGCAATCGCCCATCGCCTTTGGAATTTTGAGAGGAAAGAAGACGAGGTAAAGATGAAAGAAGACGAGGTGAGTGTTAAGACTGGCGCAAAGAGTTTGTTTTTAGTGAAAAAGAGCTGCGCAAACATCAGACTCACTCTCTCGCCTGGACACAAATTATCCAAGTGGCAAGACAGGGTCAAGACGACTGGAAATGTATCCAGGTGCAGGAGGATGCCAGGGGGACAGTCATATTGCCTGACCGGCTGCCTGTAGGCTACTCCACAGCCTCGCAGTCCCAACTGACTAGGGTGAAAGACCCAAACCAAAGAACACCAATACTGGTGGATGCTCTGTGTCACGATATCCAGGCCAGAGTGACGGTATATTGCCATCTGCCCTATCAATCAACCACTGGCCTGCCGCCGCCAGCTTCGAAGCTGCGTCCGGGAAGTTTGCTCAATTCTTCGTCTGTGATTTAGGCAAACAAGCCTATGACCACACCGCTACCGGGGGCCAATATGAAGGACTCAAATACTGACGGTCACATTGTGCCCTAGCATGTGGCCGTTGGGTTAGATGAAACCTCCTCCGCCCTGGCCGTTTGCACCGACAGGTGCACGCCCACTGATACCATGCTAGCGTACCAGTTCATGGAACAGGTTGTACTGGATTACATGTTAGCAGTAGCAGATGTTTCTGACCTGACACACATTATTTTATGAGCTGAACCAGCCACCGCCGTGGTTGGATTCTGTGTCATATCCTGACCCACAACACGAACTTACTGTAGACGAGTTCAGCACGTCTGAGGTCGCAAGTGTGATTACGGACTTAAAAATAAACACAGCGCCAGGTTACGACGGTGTAGAATACCGTTATGTCAAAAAGAAAAAGCACCGGCTGATTCCCATACTGACACGCATATTCAATATATGCTTAAAACAAAACCGTATAGCACCAGAGGGGAAACGCTCTATAATAACACACTGATACCCAAAAAAGGAGGTAATCCCGAAGACCCCGCAGATTGGCGCCCCATTTCCCCCCTCACCACCACGTACAGGCTATTTGTAAAACCTTAAGCTGGATCGTTGACACCCAACGGCTATCACCCAAACAAAAAGGCTCACTGCGCCGCAACGGTCTACACGAGCATGTTTTCATATTGAAAACGGTGATTGACAATCTTCGCCACATAAGCTCTAAGCTATTCGTCACATTCGTCGACATCAAAGATGCGTACGGTAGCGTAGACCATCACATTATGATCAACGCAATGAGGGCAGCTCAGTATCCAGAGAACATCGTCAACATCACTAGAGACATCTACACCAACTCTACGTTCCAGGTCCAGGCAGGCAAGGCCCTTACACCAAGTATACCACGTGGACGCGGCATTATTCAGGGCTGTCCCTGGAGTGCCATTGTCTTCATACAGGCGATGGATCCTTGGCTACGGTGGATGTGTGCCCCTTACGATCAACTTTACCTACCCAATCCCTGCCAGGCCTACATGGACGACGTGTCAATGACAACGACCAACGACCAACATATGACTGAAATGCTTCATAAGAGCGAAGAGTTTTTGAGCTATTGCGGCATGGAAGTAAAGCACATAAAATGTGCAGTGTTACACGGACAGAGAAATGGTAACAACTGGGCTAGGAGAGACACAACCTCAGAAGTGACATTCGAAAACGGGAAAACTAGACACTATACTTATTTGGGCCATGACTTAAATCTTAGTGGAACAGCTAGTAAAGAACAACTAAAAGATATTACTAACAGCCTTGCAAATATTTTAACCAAAATAGAGAATTCAGTTTTGCCTTTAGCTTACAAGATTGGGGCCATAAATTCAATGTTTATTTCCAAATTGATGTTTTACTTTAACAATAGTTTATTCACAGACAATATGTTGACCCATCTTGAAACATGTATTGTTAATTTTATTAGGAATGCATTTAATCTTAATGACTCAACAACTCGTTCATTTATTTTTGTACCAATGAAGCAGGGTGGCCGTGGAATACCAAAACCTTCCACATTGTATTATGTCAAAAAAGTCACGTTTATTTTGTCTATGTTGAACTGTGATGATGAACAGGTAAAAAAGACCACACGTGATGCATTTCATCTGCATATGACGAAACGGAAGGTCCCACTAGTGGAACATAACACACAACCTAATTTTGGTGGATACGAATTGACAAACAGCAATACTTTGAATAAACTTTGTAAAGTTAACTGGGGGGCTTCTGAATTTGTGGAAATGAACAGATTATGTTGTAAACTGAAAACTAAGTCTTGTTTAGGATATGATATAGAAAATTATTGTTACACCTTATCGATAAATGACGGCAATGGTTCTATAATTCATACCAGTGATATAAATAAAGTGTCTAAATTTCTAAAAAGTCAAAGAATACAAGATGATATCAATTACTGGCATAACCTAGAGCAACAAGGACAAATTGTTAGCAAAGTACATGCAAACATTCACTCATCATCCAGTACTGTTTTTAAAAATGCAAATATCAACGATGCTATCATTAAATTTGCTATGAAAGGGAGATTACAATTGTTAGAAACAAACGCAAACATGAACAAATACTACCCACTGTCCTTTCAAAGATCATGTCCCTTGTGTAATCAGCCTTATGACACCAACTCACATATTCTTAATGGTTGCCAGAGATTTAAAGGTTTCTACACAGAGAGACACGACAAAATTGTAGACTTTTTATTTGAAAATATCAACAAAAAACTTGCAAGTGATCAGTGCATTATCGGTACCAACAAATGTGTCAATGTTGAAAACAACATCCCCAACAAACCTGATATATTGATTATTGATGAGAAAGAGAAAATTGTGTTTATAGTGGAAGTCTCTGTTCCATTTGATAGGTTTATTGATATTTGTTTTAATGAAAAATTTCTGAAGTATTTACCAATACATAATCATTTCAATGATATGGGATACACAAGTAAAATCATTGTCTTTATTGTGGGTTCACTGGGGACAGTGCACAATAAGTCAGCATCAGGTTTGAAGTTGTTGGGTTTCACTAACAGTGAAATAAACCAGTTTTGTAAATTCATGAGTATCAGTGCTATTATTGGGTCACACAGGGTCTGGAAGAAAAGAGATCATTTAATCTAATTCAAGACTAACAATATTTGGTCATATACAGTAGCTTTCAGTGGTGCATTCACTCCCTTTTTTCTTCTTTTTTTTATCAGTCAAAAGGCTTTTATCAATAAAAAGTGAATGTTGGTTATTCCATACACTATATTACTATTATACAGTTTCATTGTATTACACTATTTAAGTTGTTGGTATGCTTGTAAGCTGATATATTATGTTGAATATGTGATTATGCAATTGGATTGTTCATTGCATGTGAAAAATCATATAGTCAATAAAGTTCTCGAAATATGTTTGAGTGTGTATGTATGTGTGTGTATGTATGTGTGTGTATGTATGTATGTGTGTATGTGTATGTATGTGTGAGTGTGTATGTATGTATGCTTGTGTGAGTCTGTATGTACGCTTGTGTGAGTACGAGTCTGTATGTATGTATGCTTGTGCGAGTGTGTGTGGGTGTGTATCATTCTGTATATGTGCTTGTGTATCTGCTTGTCTGACTGTTTTATACTGTAAATATGTAGGTAGTTATATAGATAAATAGGTAGATATAAAGGTAGGTAGGTAGGTAGTTAGTAGGTAGGTCGGTAAGTAGTAGCTTGGCAGTAGGTAGGTAGGTAGGTAGGTAAATAGGTAGGTAGGTAGTAGGTAAGTAGGTAGGTAGGTAAGTAGGTAGGTAGGTAGATAGGTAGGTGGTAGGTATTTAGATAGGTAGGTAGGTAAGTGGTAGGTAGGTATGTAGGTATGTAGGTAGGTAGGTAGGTAGGTAGGTAGGTAGGTACGTAGTGGGTAGGTAGGCATGTAGGTAAGTAGGTAGGTAGGTAGGTAGGTAGGTAGGTAGGTAGGTAGGTAGGTAGGTAGGTAGGTAGGTAGGTAGGTAGGTAGGTAGGGAGGGAGGGAGGTAGGCATGTAGGTAGGTAGGTGGTAGGTACGTAGTAGGTAGGTGGTAGGTAGGTAGGTAGGTAGGTAGGTAGGTAGGTAGATAGGTAGGTGGTAGGTATTTAGATAGGTAGGTAGGTAAGTGGTAGGTAGGTATGTAGGTAGGTAGGTATGTAGGTATGTAGGTAGGTAGGTAGGTAGGTAGGTAGGTAGGTACGTAGTGGGTAGGTAGGCATGTAGGTAAGTAGGTAGGTAGGTAGGTAGGTAGGTAGGTAGGTAGGTAGGTAGGTAGGTAGGTAGGTAGGTAGGCATGTAGGTAGGTAGGTAGGTGGTAGGTACGTAGTAGGTAGGTGGTAGGTAGGTAGGTAGGTAGGTAGGTAGGTAGGTAGGTAGGTAGGTAGGTTGGTTGGTAGTAGGTAGGTAGTAGGTAGGTAGGTAGGTATTAAATAGGTTGGTAGGTAGTAGGTAGGTAGGTAGGTATGTAGGTAGGTAGGTAGGTGGTATATAGGTAGTAGGTAGGTGGTAGGTAGGTAGGTGGATGGGTAGATAAGTAGATAACGCAGCAAAATTAATGCAATGTAGGTAGGTAGGTAGGTATTAGATAGGTTGGTAGGTAGTAGGTAGGTAGGTAGGTATGTAGGTAGGTAGGTAGGTGGTAGATAGGTAGTAGGTACGTGGTAGGTAGGTAGGTGGATGGGTAGATAAGTAGATAACGCAGCAAAATTAATGCAATGTCAGTGAATTGCCACTGATACCATTTAGTTCGAAGGTTTAAAAAACTCTTACGGTGGAGCGAGGCAGATGGCGATCTTCAGAGGAAGAGTGGATTCTTTTATTAGATGTTTCGACCTTTAACTTCCTTATGTTCTAATTAGTATTATAAGCTTAATGCAAATATTATAAGCCTTTAGACGTTTAATCTGGACCAGTAGGAACCAATCTATGGGAGGTTTAGGCATCTCCAACACTCACAGTTATTTACTTTACAAAGCGCTTGGCGTTCTGTATCATTACTGAACAACAATTATCTGACAGTGAAGGAGGCAGCAAGAAGAACGCCGCAGCTACGTAATTGTGAAAAAAAGCAATGCTGTTTCCGCCGACAATGAACGACCCAATTTGCTGGCTATGCCATCAATGGCAAAAACATCACCAGACGCTTAAAAGTGAACTGAACAAAATCGGTCTGGATAACGCTACACGAAAAGAAAAATGTGTTTTACCGTCATAACAACAGTTTTAAAAGAATGGCTGAAACTTGATTAAATACAACAGGTCGATGCACAAAGAAAATCGAGTTAGATTAGCGGATCCTTAAGAAAATTAATTTTATACTTTTTTCTGCTATCATTCCGGCTGTAGCGTTGAGCACATTTTTTTATAACCAGTGTTAAATTCATTCAGTGAACGGAAAAACGGAAGCAATCTGGAGCAAAACCGCAAAGATCAAGGGATGTCATAAAGAACACATAATATAATGTTTCCAGCCATCCTAGGGCTAATCAGTAGAATGCTGATAAAAAAAAAAAAAAGCGAAAAAGCGAAAGCAAAAGTAATCAGAAGTTCTTGATGTTCATGGCAAACTATGAGACAAAATTGTATGTTTACAATCGCGACGCACTACACCGAATCATATTAAGACTGACAAACGCTTGGGACTGTCATTGTTTTTTCCTGCAGGTCTGGCGAAAGATGAGAGTTTTTGTTTACTTTTTTTTTCTAGGAAAGTGCCAAACGGTGCCGAAAAAGGAGAACACAACTCACCAGCGAATAAAACTTTCAATACTTTTTTTGTTCGTCCTAGCAATGAAATTGTGACAATGTCCCTGCCGCAGCATTATTTTTCTTTTAGATTAAGATTCCCCACACTCTGGTAGTACATTGGAGTGGTTTGAGTGTTTTTTTTTTTTATTATCATTATTTTTGCGTGGTATTTTAGACCATAAGCCATCACTGAACAGCGAACGCAACTCTGTATTTTCTCTATTTGCCATTGTAATTATTAGATTAAGGACCAATAACAACATTCTTTTGGTGTTGTTTTTTTCTGCTTGATTGTTGTTATAGCTGTTTCATTTGTGGAGTTAAGCGGGGGGAGGGGGGGGGGGATATTTTGACCGGATATTTTTAACATTTAATTTTTAAAATTATGATCGGTCAGTGAATAAATTTTAATCTCGGCCTATCAAAGGGAGACAGAAAAAGAGTTTTTGTTCTTTTTTTTTTTTACATTTTTAAAGGGTAGCCTGAACTTTGAATAAATGCAGCAGGTGGATCTAAAGGTGATTGGGTTAGACTGGCTGTCGCTTATGAATTTTTAATTTTATGATTTTTGAAACTGTCACTCAGGCTGTTGCGTTCAGACCCCCCTCTTCCCGCCCCCCCCCCCCCCACACCCCACCCCCACCCCATAAAGGTATTTGACAGCTGAGGCAGGTCAAGATAAAATAAAACATGTCTAAGTTCATACAGAGATTGTCATTGCTGATTGGTGATTTTCTGTTACCTTTCTATCAGTATTTTGCCCACTGGCTGAAGTAAACCTGGTGGAAGGTCAGGTCAAATAATCATACATGTTTGCCTGTGGCTTCCTTTACAGTTTGCTGCAAAGAGCGACTACAAGGATTCGTTCTGACAAGTTTTGACCCAGATAACGAGACTGTCTTCAGTTATACAGATACGACGTCTGAGGTTTCATCAGTCTACAATGTCATATCTGTCACAGATACACAACCAATCACTAGTGTTCGGGTCAATGCAACAAAGATTGTCCAAAGCTATTCAGTGCCAATTCTGACTCTGTGTGAAGTGGAACTTTATGGTGGTGAGTTAAATGGCTCAAATAGTTGTCACTCACCTACATGATTGTAATTACAACCATCACTGGATTCAACAATGTAATTGCCATTAGAACCGATCGTTTCATTACACTTTCATATTTTACCATAATAGTTCATATTAAGTATCACAATTCTTTAGTAAAGATTGAAATGTGATTTGAAATCATAACTTTATTAAATAATTCAATTTTCCAATACCGTATTATGTTTCGTTAATGAGATTTTCATATATTCAGTGGTTGTATTACTATCTCATGCCTTGGTTACACTAATGTTTAACGTTATCATAATATCCATTGTACTGTTACAGAGAAATTTCAAGGGTGATACAACATTTATCACATGAAAGTGCAGGTTTTGTCACCACTTAATTAGCCTTTCATTATCAAAGGTACAGTATATTATGATCTGCACCTGTTTTTATTATAATTTCTAAAACCATTGTATGTATATGGGAAGAATTTATAAGTTTATTTCAATCCATGTACACAAAGTATATCTTTTCATCAAAGTAAAATCCAGCTAGAGGTTGACTAATTTCAAATGGTGTTTAAAGAACGGCAAAATGATAGAATGTGTTTCTTAATTACATAAACCGTTATTTCAGACTCAGTATGTCAGACAGGGAAATATGGCAGAGAATGTGAGAAAGATTGTAACTGTGCTGTACAAAGTGAGGCATGTTTTGTCAGTACTGGAGGATGTCCGTCTGGATGTGCTGCTGGATTCTATGGCGAGGATTGCCACACAGGTGATTTAAAATTAAGTATGTGCGCTCTTGTAGTTAAAACATAGCATTCCTCCCACTTTCATTATTATTTTAAAAATCAGAATAACATGCTCAATATCCAAAATGCCATGCCCCTCCCCGCCCCCCCCCCCCCCCCAAAAATCAAATTTTCACTCTTGCTTACCATATCTCTCTTTTCTACACTCAAATGTTTGTTTTTCACAGATTGAGCACTAGTAACAGAACATTATTGTCACGAGCAGAGTTAGCACTTTTGGGATGAAGTGACTGCTCGAGAGGCAGCTAACTCACACCCGGACACAAACACACAAGAAATTATTAAATAACAAAGTAATATATATTTCGAAACCCGGGCTATGCAGGCATGTTGGAAATTGGGATTTTTTTCATATTTTCGTGTCCCTGATCCTATTGGGGGGTAGGATCTAGTAACTAGTCTTCTCGGATAAGGACGAAAAATTCGGAGGGATCGTGTGTGCACGTTGCGCACGTTAAAGAAACCTTGGCAGTTGGAAATCGTAAAGAGTAGGCCGTACAGGCCACTCCCCGGGCAAAATTGAAACTAAAAATTAATAGATTAAAATTCAGCCATATCACCTCCCCGCTCCATATCTCCAACCAAAAAAAATGTACATAATTCATTATTAATTATTAAAAATAGGGAGAACCCCTAAAGGCAGACTACACGGAGGAATGCACCTCCTGCAAACACTGTTGATTCCACGCGTATCGACCATGTCGTTCCAGTGGATCAAATTAACACTGTCGAGAGGGGGAAAGTGCACCATGGGCTAGGCACTTTCACCATACCCACAGCCCAGGCATGCTGCACAAAAACTATTTACTATTTAGCTCCTCCCCCCCCCCCACCTCCCCCCTTTATTGAATGTGACATCCCCCCTCCCCCCTTTATTGAATGTGACATCCCTCCCCCCTCCTCCCCCCTTTATTGAATGTGACATCCCTCCCCCCTCCTCCCCCCTTTATTGAATGTGACATCCCCCCTCCCCCCTTTATTGAATGTGACATCCCTCCCCCCACCTCCCCCCTTTATTGAATGTGACATCCCCCCTCCCCCCTTTATTGAATGTGACATCCCCCCTCCCCCCTTTATTGAATGTGACATCCCTCCTCCCCCCTTTATTGAATGTGACATCCCTCCTCCCCCCTTTATTGAATGTGACATCCCTCCCCTCCTCCCTTTATTGACTGTGACATTCCCCAACTCCCCCCTTTATTGAATGTGACATCCCCCCTCCCCCCTTTATTGAATGTGACATCCCCCCTCCCCCCTTTATTGAATGTGACATCCCTCCTCCCCCCTTTATTGAATGTGACATCCCTCCTCCCCCCTTTATTGAATGTGACATCCCCCCTCCCTCCTTTATTGAATGTTACATCCCTCCCCTCCTCTCCCCCCTTTATTGAATGTGACATTCCCCCTCCCCCCTTTATTGAATGTGACATCCCTCCCCTCCTCTCCCCCCTTTATTGAATGTGACATCCCCCCTCCCCCCTTTATTGAATGTGACATCCCTCCCCTCTTTATTGAATGTGACATCCCTCCCCCCTTTATTGAATGTGACATCCCTCCCCCTCCCCCTTTCTTGAATGTGATATCCCTCCACCCCCCCCCCTTCCCCCTTTATTGAATGTGACACCGCCCTCCCTCCTTTATTGAATGTGACGTCTCCCCTTCCCCCCTTTATTGAATGTGACATCCCTCCCCTCCTCTCCCCCCTTTATTGAATGTGACATCCCTCCCCTCCTCTCCCCCCTTTATTGAATGTGACATCCCCCCTCCCCCCTCCCTCCTTTATTAAATGTGACGTCTCCCCTACCCTCTTTATTGAATGTGACATCCCTACCATCCCCATCCCCCTTTATTGAATGTGACATCGCTCCCCCCTCCCCCCATTTATTGAATGTGACATCCCTCCCCCCTCCCCCCATTTATTGAATGTGACATCCCTCCCCCCTCCCCCCATTTATTGAATGTGACATCCCTTCTCCTCCCCCCTTTATTTAATGTGACATCCCTTCTCCTCCCCCCTTTATTGAATGTGACATCCCTTCTCCTCCCCCCTTTATTGAATGTGACATCCCCCCCCCTCCCCCTTTATTGAATGTGACATCACCCCCCCCCTTATTGAATGTGACATCCCCCCTTTTATTGAATGTGACATCTCCCATACCACCTTTATTGAATGTGACATCCCCCTCCCCCTTTATTGAATGTGACATCCCCCTCCCCGCCCTTTATCTGAAACATCTGATTGTGGTATCATCTGACTCGGAATTGGAAAAGCTTTCACATATCAATTTAAACATACACATACTTTGAGCACTAATGACACTTCATGCGCACAAGTAAGTGTAAAGTTACATGAAATGAATGTTTGAAATTTTGCCAAGTCAGATGTTTCACTCTGTTGTAAGTACTCGTTTTTGTGAAAATATCGTTTTTTGTTTTTAATTCAAAAAGTTGTTAAAATTTAGCCTAGATTCTGTTCTTTAAATTGATGTATTACTGAACTGATTTTGCATGATTATAAGCAAGCACAGAATATTTGAAATTTGTATAGTTTCTTATGTGCATGAGTGTCTATCTCTGTTTATATTTGTTTTTTATCTTTAGATGGTCAGTCCGCTGACCTGTGGGAGCATGAAATTTGACCCATGGGTGGTAATTTGACACAGTGATGATCACTAAAGTGACGTCCAATCTGCTTTGAGCCCTGTGTTTGTATTTTTTTTTTTTTTTTGAAACATTAATCAATTTGATCTCGATCCAGGCGAACTTGAGGAGCCATTGATTGCCTTCCATTAACGTTCAGTATGATGCAGATTCCGTATCCGGCCTGACTTGTATCTATCAAGTTTTAACTGGTTCAGTATTTATGAATCAGTTCCACAAAATTTAATTTAAATTCATGTTACCTGAGGGGGGGGGGGGGGGGAGGGGGCGCTGAATTCAGGACGGTAATGCATGAAGATAAAATGTATCCTGAATAGATGGTGCACTCACATTTTTACAGTGTTGTTATTATTATAGTTGATCTCGATAAAATGAGTATTTGAACCATGTACATTCCGTGTCAGGCTGTGACCCAGGCTGGTTTGGATCATCATGTCAGTACAAATGTCATTGTCCTGGAAACCAGTGTGACACAGATGGATATTGTTCTAGTGGTGCTACCTGTCAGATAGGATGGTTCGGTCCTTCATGTCAGTATGGTAGGTATCATAAACTAGGTAGAACCCCACTGCGCCAAAAAAAAAAAAAAAAATGATTAGTTAATGATGGTTGACACTGAAAGCCAGCGACTCAACAACTATTTTTTTTTTTTTTTGAAATATAAAAAGCCAAAAAAAAATAATTTTTTTTCTTCCTGATCAACTAGGGACATAAAATGTATGGTTATGTGTCTTGAACAGTTCATAAAACATAACATATGATATTGGTGTAACAGACATGATGCACAGTGTATGGTATTATCCCTCACACTCAGTGAAAATACGTTGTTTACAGAGACACCTATTAGAGTTTGTCGAGTGTAGTAGGAAAGATGAATTCCCTGATCAGATTCACTCAGTAATCTGTGGATTCCATTTACTTTAATGGAAGTAATACACTCATATAAACGACAACAGGTGTAAACTATTACATGGCTACTGAATGCATGACAATAGCAGTAAGGCCTCCGTCGATCGTGAGCGTAATGTGTTAATAAGATTATCCTATTATAGTTGTCTGGGCCAGCGTCGTCTGTGACTGTGGATACCGATGTGAGAGTGACAGTCTCTCTCTCTCTCTCTCTCTCTCGCTCTCTCTCTCTCTCTCTCTCTCTCTCTCTCTCTCTCTCTCTCTCTCTCTCTCTCTCTCGCTCTCTCTCACCCTCTCTCTCTCTCTCTCACCCTCTCTCTCTCTCTCTCTCTCTCTCACCCTCTCTCTCTCTCTCTCTCTCCCCCTCTGTCTCTCTCTCTCTCTCTCTCTCTGTCTCTCTCGCGCTGATGTCGCATTTATACACTGTCTCTGGTCTGTGGGAGCTGATGCGCTCCTTTCTACGGGCCTGCTTCTCCGCCCCGGCATTCATCAGCTTCTCCTCCCGCAACTTGAGATGCTGGTTCAGGGTGCCTCTCCAGCCTGTCTGGTCAACAACAAGGTCCTCCCAGGACTCAGTATTGATGCTGAGTGTCTTCAAGTCTTTCCCACAGACATCCTTGCAACGGAACTGTGGGCGGCCAATGGATCTTCTCCCGGACGTCAGTTCTGCATAGAGAATGTCTTATGGGAGGCGGTCATCCTCCATGCCTCGGACGTGTCCCAGTGTCTACGCTGTCTGAGCAAGGTGATCATGCTCGGAAGGCTGGCACGGGACAGGTCCTCGGCGTTTCTCACTACATGTATGTCTTTCCAGGATATGTCGGGAATGCGATGGATACTTCTCAGGTGGAAAGTGTTGCCATACAGCAGCGTGCTGATGACACACGTGTTGTACACTGCCATCTTTGTCTTTATCGCCAGCTTTGGGTTGGTCATCATTTCATTTTGTACTGCATTCATGTAAACGACAACAGATGTAAAGTATTACATAGCCACTGAATACATGACAATAATATGACAAAAGGTTTGTTATTTTAATATACATGACAACAGGTATATTGCTATTACTTACACGTCAACAAAAAATAACAATAAATATGTATTCGTGAGATGTTGATATACAAATTTTCTTGAACAATAAATATACCCCGGCAAACTTTCTGCACAGCATGTGTGTGTGGCGCATAATGTAATGATAATTTGTACCTACGCGTGTCTGGGGTGAAGGTGGGATGATTTATAGGGAGTTGGAAAAGTTTACGTCATCTTTGTTGATGACAATTGAAAAAACGCTTTCCCATTTACGAAAAATAGATAGATCTAGATACTAAAAGGAACAAATAAATAAAAATAGAAAATTTTTTTTTTTTTAATCAGACAAGTAAAATGAAAACATGACAGACAATTCACATACGTGTGTGTCAGGTTCGTGCATTTGTCAAGACCTGTATTCCAAATAATGTAAATGGCTGTTGTCAGTGGAGCATGATATTTTACATTACTAGATGAGGTACCTAGCATTACCCGGGCTAAACCTGTGTTCCTACTCTTCTTTATTTCTCTCTCTCTCTCTGATCTGGACAATTCCCCCACAAGAATGTACAGTCTTAAGAACTATAGTCCGTTCACCGAGGCATGGTCACAGAAAACTGCTCGTAGCTTTGCAACCGTCGATGATATTTGAATGTAATTTGGCGTGAAGTCTTAGATTTGTGATGACCCTAACCCAGAGTTTTTGCCCCCGAATTATTCAAGTAGTTTTCGAGTTTGTTTATTTGAGGTATATAAATAAAGAGAGCACCGACAAAGGTAAACATTTAGGTGTTTTACTGTAATAATTTAACACATGGTTTTGAGTCCCACTACAATGTGGTACAGCACGGGATTAAAGTGAGTTTAAAAACAAACTCTCGTGATTGTTCACTCGTAGGCCAACACTGAGTCAGAGGCGTTGTCAAAGATCTTTGAATTTCAGAATTCCTTTCACCTTGGATTTAATCATCAAAATCAATACGATGCGGAACATTGGAGAACAAGACCTTCAAACGGTCAGACATCCAAAATCTAGCTCACGCAGCATTGAAAATAGTCGATGCAGAATTTTTCTCCAGGTGAGAGGACCATGTATCGCGGTTGGAGGAAGTGAGAGGACCATATATCGCGGTTGGAGGAAGTGAGAGGACCATGTATCGCGGTTGGAGGAAGAATACTGGCAAAACGAGGGCCTTCATTTTATTAAACCGAATATCGCCATCAATCCAATGGAGACATCCGACTCAGAAAGTGACTTAGATGATAAAACAGTAAAAATAAAAAAAAACATCCGAAAGTGCTTGCCTGTTTTGAAATAAAACCAAAAAAACAACAACTTTTTAGGGCTAACCTTTCTAATGGGCCTAAAGTTGTCCGAAGTATGACAGGGCCATACGCACCAGCTGAACGCTTGTCAAGTACAATCTGCCCGTGCGGTGAGCTTATCAAGGGAGCATAAAAAGAGATCATTGTATTTTACATTTTTAAAACTTAAAAAAAAAATGCCTGAAATTGAATAGACACAATAGATTGATACAAAAGAGATTAGGTTAGATTAGTTGACAATTGATAAAATTAATTTTATCATTTTTGAAACTGTCACTTAGGCTGCAACTTTGAGCAAAAAAGAGCCAAATTTGTACACCAATGAATTACTCTCGCTGCTATTTTTTTTTCTACTTTTTTTTTATTATTATTATTTTTATTATTTTTTTTTTTAATCATTTTTTTTTAAATTTTTTTTTATACTATATGAAGTTCCCGGCATTATCCGGGATAAACCTGTGAACCCAGCATTCTATCTCTCTCTCTCTCTTTTTTGGTCTACAAAGCTTCCCATATCCTACAGCCTTACTACAGATTCCATGCGCTTCAATCAACGCACTACTCACTCACTTCTGATAGGGAAAGTGTGCTCATGGAAGTGCACACGTATTAATACATCGTTTCCATTGTGATGGGCTCACTACAGGGAGCCAAAACATAGATCATTGTATTTTTCATTTTTACGACTTTTTATTTAAAAATAACACAATCGGTCGATACAAAAGCGATTGGGCTGGATTAGTTGACACTTAAGAAAATTAATTTTATAATTTTTGAAACTGTCATTTAGGCTGTAGCGTCGAGCAAAAAAAAAGGGCCAAAATCACACCACAATGAATTACTCCCGCCACTATTTTTTTTTATATAATAAGATATAATAAGATAAGCCATTGCTGACCATTGAACACAACTCAGTATTTTCTCTGTTTGGCTGTCATTAGACTGATCGCCAATAACAACATTCAATACTGTAACAGAGACACAGAACACCGAGACGGCTCAGTTCCCCCAAATTCCATCCGTCGACCAGAGCGCGTAGTATCATCCATGTCAGCAATGCAACAATTCGCACCACACCCCTTCGTAATTGAAAGGTAGTACCACAAAGCTTTGTGAGTAGTACTCACCGTGTTTATACGCGCGCAAGTTGTGGACATAAATAGTGAAAGAAGGAATGGTCCGTCTCGGTATTCTGTATGTCGGGTTGTAAACGATAAAAAAAAAACAGCAACACTGACTGGAATCATTTAGTCCCAATCAAAACTGTTCTACAGCAATTTGCACCTGTGATCGTCTGTGACACACTGAACCATCTTCATGTAACTCAAGCTGGGCACAGATATCCCCATACAATATCATGACGTGATAGATTAAACAGTGGCACGTTCAGTGTCTTTCCTGGAAGAGAGTTGGACATAAGACTGATCAACGTCCATTTCACTGAATAAAAAATATCATTTTCTTACAGGCATTGTAGTATAAAATCTGGCAGATAATATAAAAGCCATCAACATTATTTTCAATACAACAACGGCAGACAATAAAAAAATGCTTGTCCAGCGCAATGTGGTCCAGTGACTACAGCCTTTAGACCTCGACCCTGTAGTGATTGTGTTCCATGTTCGGAGGTTGCTAGGGGCGGGGTCAACTGTACTTGATTTATCGTGATTGTTTTAAGCCATTCACTCAACCTGACAGGGGCCCAGATGGGTAGATAGAACTGATTGACAGGTAGATACATAGACAGACAGACATACAGACAGACAAACAGACAGATATTATACCACATGAGGGGGTATAATATCATCATCAGTATTCTTATGCACATCGTATATTATTATCATACTCTCAGAAAGAATAGGGAATGGAAAGTTTGTGTGTATGTACGCGTGTGTGTGTGTTTTGGGTGTTTGGGTGGATGGGTGGTTAGGCTAGTGTGTGAGTTCTGTATGTGCTCGTATGTCAGGGAAAGAGAGATTTGCTTGTGACACACGAGCCAGTTCATCCACTGAAGCGGTGACTAATTGCAGATTGAAAACATAATTCTTATGTATATACTGAGAGGCGAAAAAAGGTATCCACCCTAGTAATTGCTATAATATGAAAAGTGTGTAGATTTGGTGAACGTCCATGTAGTGTGTAGTAGTCCAGGCGTCGAACTCAGCGTCGGGTTGATTTGTTTACAAATCATTTTTGTTTTTCTCCCCCCAAGTGTTGTTTTTTTTTTTTTGACGAAATAGGGTTATGGCCCTGGTCATCCTAACGATCGCTGTAAAATTCGTTTTTTTTTTAGTTTTACACACCACATTGACTCTAAACCTTGCAGAAAAAAACCAATTTTTTAAAGTTTGCATTACCATTGAGTTCCTCACAATGCCGAGATTAAGCGCAGAGGCGCGTGGAAGGGCCTTGGGAATGTTACAGGCTGGAATTTCTGCACGTCGAGTTGCTACTGTCTTCAACTGCACTCATCGCACAATCAATATGCTAAGGGAACGCTTTCAAGCAACAGGGACATCAGCCGACAGACCTAGGAGTGGAACACCTAGCGTGACCACCATGCACGATGATCGCCAGATGCTTATATTGCACTTATGCAACCAACAATCTCCAGCAATTGGGTGTTGCTCTGGTAGAAGAGTGGTCTAACATGCCGCAAAACACTATTCGACAACTCCTCAGGTCACTGAGGAGACGATGTCAAGCCTGCATCAAAGCTCATGGTAGACATACACGCTTGTGACTTTGCGAAAGGGGGGTAAGTCAGTTTAAACTTTAAAATTTAACTTTTTAATTAAACTACGGCGTTGGCGTTCTGCATGCTCTTTAGGCAGATAAAAGATATAGTCTGTCAATTTTGAGCGCTCTCTGTTGATTAGAATGGAAACAATGCCCGTATTAGTTAGCGGATACTTTTTTTCGTCTCTCAGTATTAAGATTACGAGTATATAACTTCTATTTATGACAGTATTGTTACAATGGGTGATTTTTCGGCAGATTTTTTTACCTTTAAGACACCCGATAGGTAGATGGGAAGGCTTGACCTGGGGCATTCTCGGTGTGGCATGATCAAAGTTACCCTCCCAACTCCCTCTTTATTGCAAAATTCATAAGGAAAATTTTGCTCCCTTTGAATCAGTTTTCTCGTTCAATACCCCCTCCTTCTCCATGCTACAGTTGCGGTTTCCCCCATCCAATCAGTTGTTGGTTAGGACAGAAACACATTGTCAACTAACATAAATAGCCCTTTAATAAACACTTGCTGTATCATATTTCATTTCTTACCTGCTTTTTTCAAACGTCAGTGAGAACGGCCAAAAAAGCAGCTAACACGATGGCACAATATTGACTCCCAGCTAAACACAATCACATTTAACAACATTAAACTCACTCACTGATAGGGACTCCTCCCCCCTTTCCCCCGAGCACAAAAAATATGAGCTCGGGTTTAAAGTTGTGGCCTGTATAATCATCATGAGAGAGCATGGTTGGCGGCAATCACATCATTATGATAATGATGACTGCTATTGTTGTTAATTTTCCATCGCTTTATCCAAGCCCAAAAACAAAATTTTAACATTTAGTATGTAGAATAACACCATATTCCTGACTACTGGATAAATAAACTTTCTTACACCAAATCCGTGTGTAAAATATTATCATAACTGTAAAGTGATATGGTTACCTAGTTGCAGGTCTTGTTGAAGGTCTTGGGGGCTCCCTGACACAGGTGTTCACCTGTCAAGTTCTAGGCTTGGACTGAACACTGATCTCTCAGCTGAACTCAGCTCTGCACACTTTCTAGTCAGCTGACCATAATATACATGAGGGAAGCTACTCCTAATTAGTCACACACCATGTCTATTATGTATACAAAGTAATGTGCCATATCATAACACTACAATAACAATCCTCTGCCTTACTTCCTCCTCACAGTGGATCTGTCACAGGACGGAACTGTCACATCTAACCCAATAACTACTAATCTATGGCAGCTGACAGATGGAGATAACACAACCTGCTTGAGTGACTCAGCACTTCAGACTGTAACTGTTAAATGGAATACATCGTATCCATTCACCTGGCTCAGGTTACTTGGCAACAATGAAGGTGAGCTTAAATTATAATGTCAGTACGAGCAAAACTTACTGAGCACTCTGTTATTGTTTACAATAGCATTTTTTTTTAGAATTTCTTAATGAATTTCCTACTGGAGTCCAATAGTTTCACATGCATTTACTATCAATAATGTTATCCTGTGATCACTACGTTTTCAAACAGATAATACAATGTCGACTAAATTATACTGAACATCAGATGATATACCACAAAACACGTATTATCCCTCCAATTGGCATTTGACTAAAATTAAATCCAACCTGGCTATTGAGTCAGTATAAATATTAATCATTTTTGTTTATTCCTTTGTACAACTGACATCAGATGCGCTGCACAAAATCACTGTACACTTCAGCAACGGCACATCATCACCAACTGTTGACTGCACCAACCGTCAGAACGCCGCTATCTCTGACACAGCACTGGACATTCACTGTGATCTGAGTGTTACAATCTCTAAGGTTATCCTTACAGGGGAAGGAATCAAGGCACTCTGTTCTCTCTATATTAGTGGAGGTATGTCATTGTCGATACTGAAAGTTATTAAAATTTACAATACACGAATATTTCTTGGTTTAAAAGAAAATAAAACACAAGGATGACTGAAAGAAGCCACAACAACATTATACATTAATATTAAGAATATGCCATAATTATTATCTTTGTTAAACATTAACGAAATTTCACTTACTCTCGAGAAAAATAAATTTCATAAATCTGATCTGTCAGAGGTTGACACAGCCATTTAATCTGTAACTTCTTTAACTGAAAGAACAATAGACAAACATAAATCAGACAAGTTTGATGATGAACTGATCATCTGGTACTTTGCCTCACGATCATTCAACAGTATGACGATGTTCATCAGAAATGAAAAATAGACAAATAGAAATGGACAAAAACGGAGATGAAAATCTCATAAAGAAGAATTTTTCACTTGTATTTTAGGTCGTAATGTAGCGTTGCGGCAAAATGCGACGCAGACAAATACATACTTTCCTTGGACAGCTGACAAAGCAGTGGATGGACGCTCAGGACGTGGTGATCAAGAGCAGTTTTGTGCTCACACTGCAGGAACAGGTCCACTGCCTAGCTGGACTGTGACACTTACAGGGGAACATTTCATCAATAGATATGTTCTGTACAACAGAGAGAGTGAGTTGTTTCTAGTGTGCGAAATGAACAAGATCAAATGTCATGTGCGGTTAGTGCCCCTGCCCTTTTTTTTTATTTTCGTATCTCAGTTAAACAGCAATTGTAAAGAAGAATGTTGACATCAGCGCTTAAGCCATGCTATGTGCCAACTCTGAGAGTCTTTTGTTTGAAGTATACATACAGATAATCTGACTGATTACTGTTTTTCTATGACCAAATATGTCTACACATGCCGTTTGAAGGCCAAAATAACTCATTTAAATACCTTTAACCTTTTCCTTCCCATCCCAATCACTGCGAAGGTGCCAGAGTACGATAGCAGCTCGATGTCTGACGAATATTTTAGGGAGAATCTATATGACAGGGGCAGCTGAACTATTGGTAACATAAAATTCGGCAATCACAGAAATGTAGATAGTAAGTTCAAATGATTGAATTGTGACCATCAACCCATAAATAAGATCTCTCTTAGGCACTCAATATGGTCACTGCTAAAACGTTTCGGTTAATTCAGACAATGGTGAACATGGTGAAACTTGGTATCAGAGAAAACACCATAATATCAGATAGACGCACAGACAGACAGATAGGCAGACAGACATACAGACAAAAAGACAGACAGACAGACAAACAGACAGATAGGCAAACAGACAGATAAATAGATAGATAGATAGACAGACAGACAGACAGAGACAGACAGACAGACAGACAGGTAGGTAGGTAGGTAGGTAGGTAGGTAGGTAGATAGATAATTAGATAGATAGATAGATAGATAGATAGATAGATAGATAGATAGATAGATAGATAGATAGATAGATAGATAGATAGATAGATAGATAGATAGATAGATAGATAGATAGATAGATAGATAGATAGATAGCTAGATAGATAGATAGATAGATAGATAGATAGATAGGCAGAGATAGACTATACAAAGAGTGATGCATCGAAGAGTGTGGGTGTAATTATGAATGTTTATGTGTATGCATGAGGGTGTGTATCAGTCTGTATATGAGTCTGTCTGTCATATTGATTATATCGTACTGTATGCATGTATGTGGGTAGGTAGGAAGGTAGGTATCTAGATAGGTAGGAAGGTAGGTAGATAGGTAGGTGGGTAGGTAAGTAGATATGTAGGTAGATAAGTAGGTATGTATGTAGGTAGGCAAATAGGTGTTTAGGTAGGTAGGAACGTAGTTAGGTATGTTGGTATGTTTGTAGGTCGGTAGGGAGGTAGGTAAGTAGGTAGGTAGGTAGGTAGGTAGGTAGGTAAGTAAGAATGTAGGTAGCTAGGTAGGTAGGATAAGAAGGCATGTATGTAGGTAGGTGGGTATTAAGGTATATAGATAGGCAGGCAGGTAGGTAGGTATTTAGGTATTAGATAGGTAGGTTGGTAGATAAGTAGATAGGTAGGTAGAAGGTGGGTAGATAGCTAGGTATGTAGGTAGGTAGGTAGGTAGGTGGGTTCTTTGAGAAAGAGTTGCAGTTTAGAGCACTGAGAGAGCTGCACTGTGTTTCTTTGATAGATCTACTTTCACACCAGTAAGGTTTGTGTGCAACGTCAATTAAAGGCTCCTGCGATCGGCATCTTCCTCTAACAGGTTTTGAAAGTGCTTATTGCACCATGTATTGTCCTCTGCTCAGAGGAAATGTTGAAAATAATAATAGTTCGTCCATCAGGTATGATGATGACCTTAACAACACCAGAGGAATAAAGAACAGAAATTGTTGAGAATTTCAACACATGGACAATAAAGAGAACTAAAGGACACAGAGGACAGAATGGAAAGACTGTTCTTTCATGACTTATGGCTTCTCATGTGACTGATAAGTCCTATTTTTGCCCTGCAGAACCTTCCGCATAAATGACAAGAGTGCTCCGTTGGTTCAGTACCACTGGGCCTTTTCTTGCGCCGTTCTCTTTTTTTGATAGCCTGCTGGACTCTGTCAGCTTCCCATGCTTTGCTGCCTCTGGTAAGGGCCGCCCTCCAATTTGCACGATCAAGCGAGAGCTTTTCCCACTCACTCACATCAATGGCAAAGGCCTTAGTGATTGCTTGAGAGTGTCTTTGTAACGTCTCTTTGGGGCCCCAACATTCCTCGTTCCATTGGAGAGCTCAGAGAAGAAGATTTGCTTAGGGAGTCTGGAGTCGGGCATTCTGACAACATGTCCTGCCCAACGTAGCTGAATTTTTTTCAGGTGGCAGAAGATGCTCAATTCCTTGGCACGATTGAGGACCTCAGTGTCTGGAATTTTATCCTGCCATTTGATCCTTAGGATCTTTCTAAGGCAGGCCAGATGAAAGTGATTTAGCTTTCTGGCATGCGATTGGTACACTGTCCAGGTTTCAGCCCCATATAGTAGAGTGGGAAGGACCACAGCATTGTACACTTTCAGCTTAGTGTCTGTGCGAATGCCGGCAACATCCCATACTCTCTTTCAAAGCCTGCCAAATGCAGAGCTGGCTTTGCTGATTCTTGAGAGAATTTCAGTATCAACACGAGCCGCGGAAGACAGTGTACTGCCAAGATAGGTGAAGTTCTCCGACACCTTCAGAAGACTGTCATGGACTTTGATATTTGGGGTCACAGGATACTTGTCGTCTGGAGTAGGCTGATGGAGCACTTCCGTCTTCTTTGTGCTTATTGTGAGGCCAAAGTTGTCACAGGCACTAGAGAACTTATCAACACAGTTTTGCATGCTATCCTCATCGTGTGCCAGAAGTGCACAATCATCAGCAAATAGTAGGTCACAGACTTGAATACTTTTGGTTTTGGTTTTTGCCTGAAGTCTCCTGAGGTTGAATAGACTGCCATCAGTTCGGTACTTGATGCTTACCCCTTGAGGAGGAGAGCTAAAGGCTTCTTGTAGCATTGCAGAGAACATGATGCTGAACAGAGTTGGGGCTAAGACACAACCCTGTTTTACCCCATTTGTGACAGCAAAGGGCTCTGAAACACTGCCGTTGCTTTTGACTGCAGCTTGCATGCCATCATGAAACTCGCGCACTATTGTGATGAATTCGGGTGGACACCCAAACTTCGCCAAGATTTTCCAGAGGCCTTCACGACACACTGTGTCAAATGCTTTTGTGAGGTCAACAAATGTGATATACAGCGCTCTATTTTGTTCCATGCATTTTTCCTGAATCTGTCTGGCAGCAAAAATCATATCCGCCGTTCCCCTCTCTTTACGAAAGCCACATTGGCTCTCGGGAAGCAAGTCATTTGACGAGAGGTGATCAAGAAGGCGATTCAGAAGCATTCTTGCCAATATTTTGCCAGCAATTGAAAGTAGAGAGATTCCCCGATGGTTGTCACAGACTTGGCTGTCCCCTTTGTTTTTGTACAGATGGATGATTGAAGCATCTTTGAAGTCCTGTGGCAGCTTCCCTGCTTTCAACATATGATTGAACAACTCGGTCAACCTTTCAATAAGCTTTTCTCCACGGAAGGCATACACCTCAGCAGGAATTGAATCCACACCTGGTGATTTGTTAAAGGACATCTGATTTGTGGCAGTTCGGGTCTCATTTGCTGTGAATGGCTTGGCAAGAGCTGCATTAATAGGAGTCTGAGGGAGGCGGTCAATGGACTCAGTATTTATATTTGATGGCCGATTTAGCACACCTCCGAAATGTTCTGCCCAACGCTGAATTATGGCATTCAATTCAACAATGCGTGTTGGAATAACAAGCTGGAAATGTACAGTGACTTATCGTTACATACTGGAAAGCACTGGATTCAAAAATTCACATAGTGAGGCGCCTTACTTTGGCTGGTCACTGATTGATATGAGACTGACATTATTTATAGCTATTAAAGTGTGGGTCGAAGATGCGCATGATTAATTACAGATTGATCAATTAACTCAAAATATTTACCAAAAGAATATTTATCATTACCTTATTTGGTCACATTAGATCCACTCATATTCGCCGGTCTTGTCTTTCTTTCTTCAAAGTCGGTGTCCACTCCATTGAGCGGCAACTTCAAAGACCGTAAACTCGCCGCCGCCGCTTTCTTTGATCTATTCATTCAAGTTTACCCTACCGTCGCCGATTACATTAATGACAATATCTCTGACTTCGGACGCAAAATATACGCCGGTTGACATCTAGGCTATTTCAAAGTGACCACTCTTTATTCGGCCCCAGATTCAACGATTTTACTGGCACATAACTATAATTATATAAAGTAATTTTTAAAAAGTCATTTCGAACTTAGTAAAACCTAATTACTCTCTCTCTCTCTCTCTCTCTCTCTCTCTCTCTCTCTCTGTGTGTGTGTGTGTGTGTGTGTGTGTGCGTGCGCGTGCGCGTGTGTGTGTGTGTGTGTGTGTGTGAATTTTGTACACAACGACCTATTCCCTGTATCTCCAAACCCTTTAAAGTGATTATGAGTTACAGGGTATGGTACATGACTGCCCTTCTTCAGTCTCGTTATTTCTTAACATGATACAATCATGCACTACTATGAAATAATGATTTTTACATTGAGGCTACATTTGTCGACTTTCACTTTTTTTTCTTCTTTTTCGAGTGCCAATAATTGGTACATTTAATAGCCACGCTATTAAACGTTTAATATTAAACGCTACTAAACTAAAGGTTTAGTGAGTTTCAAGCGCCAACAATTGGCTGTGGCCAGCGATGCATAACACCGCAAACGATTTCAGCCAGGTTCAATCGCCGACATTCCGCCAGCTGAACGTTAAGCAGGTTATAACACGGAATTACAACTCTCAACTACTAAGCACAATTTGTTCTTTTTTTCAAGTGCATCCGATGCGTCTCCTGCTACAGATTCCATTTTTTTTTTAAAGTGAATTTGCCCAAAAGTCGACTTAAGAAGGTTCGAACAGCCAACCAACGACTTGGCGTTCTGTAATCATTATTGAACAACAAAGATCCAACAGAAAAAGAGACAGCAAAGAAGAACGCTGCAAATACGTAATTATGAACAAACATAAGACTGTTACCGCTGACAATGAACAACCCAAATTTGTCGGACGTGCCATCGTTAGCAAAAATAATGTGAGCAGATGCTTAAAAATGAACTGGACAAAATCGCATTGGATAATGCTGCACGAAAAGAAAATGTGTTTTACCGACATGACAACATTTTAAACAAAATTGCCTGAAACTTGATTAAAATATGTCGATACAAATGAAACTTTCTTAAATTAGTGGAACCTTAAAAAAATTAATCTAGTACTTTTTTTTTTTACCTTTGTTATTCAGGCTGTGGCGTTGAGCAAAATTATATAACCCGTGTTGAATTCGTTCGATGAACGGGGGAAATCAAGAAAGCAATCTGGAGCAAAATCACAAAGATCAAGGAATGTCATAAAGAACACATACGCATTGTCATCATATAATGTTTCCAGCCATCCTAGGGCTACACAGAAAAAAAAAAAAAAAAAGCGAAATTAAAGTAATCAAGAGTTATTGATGTTAATGGCAAAGACAACAATGAATAAATAATTTGTGTTTCTTTGTCACTTCCTGTAACAATCGTCCCTCACTACACCAAATCATAAGATACACCAAATCATAAGACTGACCAACACATAGATCAAGGCCTATCACTGAACCAGCGGTTCTTCCCGCAGGAGAGGCAAAAGATTACACTTAGGAGGTGCTGCGGTATGGATAGTTTCCATAGCTCTCCAGTGAATACAACTTTCAATACGTTCTCACTGTTGGCTTTACTTGGAAATTGTAATACTGTCCCTGCCACAGCACTTTCTTTCTTTAGATTGAGATTCCCCACATTTGGCAATTGTGAGTGCGCATGAGAAAACCCACAATAAGTCGGCAGAGCTGATTTTGAGAAAAACGGCTTTAAAGTTAAAATATGTGTCCGACACAAACTCCCAACTTGTTGTTGTTTAGGGGACCGTGGCATATTACAGGGTGAACTGTAGATGAGCAGTGAACACTTCTTACTATGATCTCTATCACGGCTTGGTAATTAGACTACGGTCTCCTAACAATATCCAAAAACATCCGACTTGCCTGTTTCGAAGGGACCGTGGCATGTTACAGGAAAAACTAGATGAGCAGTGAACACTACTCACTATGATCTCTATAACGACTTAGTTATTAGACTACGGTCTCCTAACAACAATCACTCCAATATTACTTGGTCAATTAGCTATTGCCACTTATAGGATTAAATGCCGTTTTCTCAAAATCTTGTTTTTGGGGGGGGGGGGGGTCACTGACTTCAATTTATCAGAAATGTCTTGTCTTTTATTATATGTCACCTCACCTGTCACCTGTCGGCTTCATCGTCATCGATGTTAGCTGCTACAGTGGATGTCACGACAAAATCTCCTCCACCCAATCCTGTCCTTAGCTTTCCTAGTTAGTTCACTTATTTCCAGCTGGCTGACTTTCTTGATGTTATCGTGATATGTAATGGGTGGTCTTCCTTGTTTTCTCTTTGTTTCTGTCTTTCCTTGAAGGATTGATATCATAAGGGCCGTGCTTTTGTTTCGGGCCGCGTGGCCGATGTATGCAAGTCTTCTTTTATTTATTTCAGGTGTTATTCTTCTGGTGGTGCCAAGCTGTTCTAAGATGCTTGTATTTGTTCTCCTTTTTGTCCAACTTATTCTGAGTAGCCTTCTGTAAAGCCACATTTCAGCTGCCTCCAATCTTGTTATGTCTGCCTTTTTGAGTGCACAGAATTCAAAATCTCATGTTGCCGACTTATTGTGGGTTTTCTCATGCACACATGGCAATATTGTTTTGCTTTGCTGTTGTTGTTTTTCTATTCAATTGTTGTTGATGTTATTGTTGTTGTTTTATGGGAGTGGAATATTTGACCCGATGACTTTTTTTTTCTACATTTTTCCCTCTTGTGGCTGCATATGGTAGAAAATATGACTGGCAGGCGAATGATTTTTAATTTGAGCTTATCAAAGGGAACCAGAAAATGAGTTTGGTTTTTTTTCAACATTTTTAAAAGGTTGCCTGAAAGTTGAATAACTGCAGTAGGTGGATACAAAGGCGATTGGATTAGACTGGTTGCTGCTTACGAAAATTAATTTGATAATTTTTTTAACTGTCATGCAGGTTGTAGCGTTGAGCCCCCCCCCCCCCGCCCCCCCCCCCCTCCAACCCCCCATCCTCCATGAAAAGATCTGCGCATTTGCACTACAATTGAGTACTGCCGCCACTATTTTTTTAGAAGAATTTTTTACGAATGTATTTGACGGGTGAGAAACAAAGAGATGAAATAAAACATGTCTGTTTAGAAAATTTTGTTTTTGCTAATTTGAAATATACATTGTTAATTGATGATTTTCTGATACCATTCTATCAGTATTTTGTCCACTGACTGAAGTAAAGCTGAGGGAGGTCAAGTCAAATAATTATACATTCATGTTTGTCTTTGGCTTCGTTTACAGATTGTTGCAGAAATCGTCTACAAGGATTCGTTCTGACAAGTTTTGACCCAAATGGACATACCGTCTTCAATTATACAGATACGACGAATGGATTTTTATTCAAATACATTGTTACATCTATCACAGATACACAGCCAGTCACTAGTGTTCGAGTCAATGTAACAGAGCCTGTCTATGTAGATGATATAATGCCAGTCCTAACTCTGTGCGAAGTGGAACTTTACGGTGGTGAGTTGATGGCTCAAATCGCTGTCACTCGCCTACATGTAATTATAACCACCACTGGATTCAATATTGTAATTGTCATTTGAACCGAACATTTTTAGTATATTTTAGTAATTTACCATAATAATTCATGTTAATGTATCTGATATGATATCACTGTCTGTATAGTAAAGATTAAAATGTTCTGATATGAACTCATAATTGTATTGAACAGTTCAATTTAATTACCGTATTTTACTTATTAATGAGATTTTTATATATCCAGTGGTTATATTACTATCAGAGGAGTTGGGTACACTAATGTTTAATTGTATCATAACATTGACTATGCAATTACAGAGAGATATCAAGAATGATACGATATTTCCCACACGAAACTGCTATTTTTGTCACCACTAAATTAGTTTTTCTTTACCAAAGATACAGAGTGTTTTGAGCTGCACCTGTTTTTCTCATGATTTCCAAAACCATTCTATACACAAGGATAGGCCTTATAAGTTTTGTCCCAAATCATGTACATAAGGGGTGAACCAGACCAAGGCTGGCGTAAGCGCCAGATTGATAGCTCCCCGCCTAATATTATGTATCACATTAAAACACTACTCACTGCTCACAACTGGGCATTATGGGCATTAGTGTGATGTATAATAATGAGGCGGCAAGCCATCAGTTTGACACCAACACCAGCCCTGATCTGGTTGGCCCTTAAAGTAGGTGTGCTGTGTTTGATGCAGCGAAACATATCTCTGCATTACCTGCCACCATGCTTTCCAGAATACATTTAAATCATTTTCTCATCAAAGTAAAAATCCAGCCACAGGTTGACTGATTTCACTTGGTGGCTCAGAACGTCAAAATTCATGGACTATATTTCTCAATGACTTAAACCGTTATTTCAGACTCAGTATGTCAGGCAGGGAAATATGGCAGAGAATGTGAGAAAGATTGTAACTGTGCTGTACAAAGTGAGGCATGTTTTGTCACTGGAAGCTGTCGGCCTGGATGTGCTGCTGGATTCTATGGCGAGGATTGTCAAACAGGTGATTTAAATTTTAAACATGTGCGCTCTTGTAGTTAAAATACTGCATTCTTTCCAGTGTTATTATAATTATTAAATCTTAATGACGACATGCTCAATATCAAAAATCCCCACCCCAACTTCCACCCCCGCCTACATCATCTCTCTTTTGTACATTCACGTTTAAGGTTTTTCACAGATTGAGCACTGACAACGAAATGTATCAATCAGCAATTGTGGGCAAAACTATGAGAGTACAAATATGATGAAAGAGAGGAAGACGCAGAGAGAGAGTCAGTTATGTTAATCCCAAACGTCAAATCTCAAAATAATCAACTTGTGGATGCCAAGGTCTTTGAAACTATTTTGAGTATGTGTGTGTCTGCGTGTGTGTGTGTGAGGAAAGCAAATTTCTCATCTGAAACAAATAAAGAGTGTGATTATGATCCTGATATTCACCACCTTCATTAGTACTTGTTTTCTGATCAATTACTGTTATCTCCACGCAGCCTGTCCATCAACACGTTATGGTATCAGCTGTAGAGAAAGATGCAGCTTCAACTGCAGAGACCAGTTGTGTGATAAGGTGACAGGAAACTGTCAGCAATGTGTACCTGGCAAGTCGGGAGACCAGTGCGATAAAGGTTTATTATATTTTTTTTTATCTTATTATTATTCGTATAGTTTATACAATGAAGGCAAAAGCTGGTTCGTTGCCGTTTGCTTGACTATACAGATAATTTATGCCATGACAGTATTAAGTAAAATCTGTTGAATAACCTGCCTCTGTGTCTTCAAGAGGATGTTCAGCTCGGAAGTTAGATGGTTTGTAATATCTTATCTTATTTTATTCATAAAACATGTAGTTTTCCACCTAAGATCCTGAACTTATTTTTCGTTTCGTGCGGGGGTGGGGGGGGGGGGGGATACCCCACAAATGTGTGAGTTTAATTGCAGTAATATAAAATATGCCCAGCCTCGCTTTTCAGTACTATTTAATCATTTTTGTGCCACATCGAAATTATGAAGGTGTTCTATCTTACCTGTTAAAAGTGTGGGTATGGCGGCATCTGAATTTGAGCAAAAATGTCGAACCCGTATCTTTAAGATTATAAACATCCCAGTTTGCTACCCTGGTTGGAGAAGATGCAATGATTGGGGAGGATTGGGAGGGGGGTGTTGTAACGGCAGGACAAACTTAAGCAGCCAATTTTCTGGTTTTCTTTTAATATGAGTCTTGGCATGTCAGTCTGTGACTATTGGTACAGTACTGTTACACTATTATTTCAACTTTTTTGTTTCCTCTTTCATGCTACACAGACTGTCCAAAAGGAAGATATGGTCAAGACTGTAGTGAAACTTGCAGCGAACATTGTGTTGGTGGTGCAATGTGCAATCCAGTCAATGGGTCATGTCTCCAGGGGTGTGAGTCTGGCTATACCTCACCCCAGTGTAATACAAGTAAGTCCGAGGGTGAACTTTCAATCGCTTCAGTCACAAATTGAGACATAAAAATTGTTCTCATTGAAATGTTGTTTTCCTCTGATGAAGAGACAACATCTATCCTTGACACTGGTGAGGATTTGATTTGATGGACATTTACAGTGCCAGTGGAGAGAGAGAGCGGGGGCGGGGGGGGGGGTTAGAAGAAGGGAGAGAGAATGAGAAGGAGAGACTATTATTTGTGCGATTATCATAGTTGATCAAATTAACCAATTAACTTGAACGCTATGAAACTGTCCTAAGCTTGATGTGTTCCTTTTCCGTTGTCACTGTTACACATTGAAGAGTGCCCTAACAAGACCTATGGTCACGGCTGCAACATGACTTGTAGTGTGAACTGTAAAATAAATGAGACAGCAGCACCAGCCGTATGTCACCATGCCACAGGTCACTGTCTACTGGGATGTGTCAATGAAGTAACTGGTGATGAATGTTCACCTCTTCCTGTCAATGGATCAGGTCAGTAATAACTCAGCTTTCTTCACTATTTACTACTTTGTTTTCTGATGTTTGTGCAGATTGTTTCCAAATTTGTATGTAATTTTACACTCCATTTACCATTTCTGAAAATAATAATTATCACCATTATGAATATTGTCGCCTTCTTGGCTTATTCTTGTCCCGTCTTCTATCAGTTCAGGTATTCCATTTAATCAAATTCATCACTAATTTTAAAGGCCCCATTACACGTTCAGATGGACCGGACCAGGTTAGCCTTCGGCTGTGCTATTATTTGTGCGATTATCATAGTTGATCAAATTAACCAATTGGTAGTCCGCTAGGTTGATTATACGTTACGATGGACCGAACGATGTTCCGGATGGAAACGAGGGATGCTATTGTCATACAAAACACACAACCCCGCCACTTTGGAAAAATTCAATGGCTTTGAAGATAGATTTTTAAAATTATTTTTACTAAGCAATGAAACGAAGCATTGCCCCCTCTCCCCCCTTTATTGAATGTGACATCCCTCCCCCCCTCTCCCCCCTTTATTGAATGTGACATCCCTCCCCCCCTCTCCCCCCTTTATTGAATGTGGCATCCCTCCCCCCCTCTCCCCCCTTTATTGAATGTGGCATCCCTCCCCCCCTCTCCCCCCTTTATTGAATGTGACATCCCTCCCCCCCTCTCCCCCCTTTATTGAATGTGGCATCCCTCCCCCCCTCTCCCCCCTTTATTGAATGTGACATCCCTCCCCCCTCTCCCCCCTTTATTGAATGTGACATCCCTCCCCTCCTCTCCCCCCTTTATTGAATGTGGCATCCCTCCCCCCCTCTCCCGGCTTTATTGAATGTGACATCCCTCCCCCCCTCTCCCCCCTTTATTGAATGTGACATCCCTCCCCCCCTCTCCCCCCTTTATTGAATGTGACATCCCTCCCCTCCTCTCCCCCCTTTATTGAATGTGGCATCCCTCCCCTCCTCTCCCCCCTTTATTGAATGTGACATCCCTCCTCCCCTCTCCCCCCTTTATTGAATGTGACATCCCTCCCCCCCTCTCCCCCCTTTATTGAATGTGGCATCCCTCCCCTCCTCTCCCCCCTTTATTGAATGTGACATCCCTCCCCCCCTCTCCCCCCTTTATTGAATGTGGCATCCCTCCCCCCCTCTCCCCCCTTTATTGAATGTGACATCCCTCCCCCCCTCTCCCCCCTTTATTGAATGTGGCATCCCTCCCCCCCTCTCCCCCCTTTAATAAATGTGGCATCCCTCCCCTCCTCTCCCCCCTTTATTGAATGTGGCATCCCTCCCCCCCTCTCCCCCCTTTATTGAATGTGGCATCCCTCCCCCCTCTCCCCCCTTTATTGAATGTGACATCCCTCCCCCCTCTCCCCCCTTTATTGAATGTGGCATCCCTCCCCTCCCCCCTTTATTGAATGTGACATCCCTCCCCCTCCCCCTTTATTGAATGTGACATCCCTCCCCCTCCCCCTTTCTTGAATGTGACATCCCCCCCCCCTTCCCCTTTTATTGAATGTGACACCGCCCTCCCTCCTTTATTGAATGTGACGTCTCCCCTTCCCCCCTTTATTGAATGTGACATCCCTCCCCTCCTCTCCCCCCTTTATTGAATGTGACATCCCTCCCCCCCCCCCTTTATTGAATGTGACATCCCTCCCCTCCTCTCCCCCCTTTATTGAATGTGGCATCCCTCCCCTCCCCCCTTTATTGAATGTGACATCCCTCCCCTCCTCTTCCCCCTTTATTGAATGTGGCATCCGTCCATTCCTCTCCCCCCTTTATTGAATGTGACATCCCTCCCCTCCTCTCCCCCCTTTATTGAATGTGACATCCCTCCCCTCCTCTCCCCCCTTTATTGAATGTGGCATCCCTCCCCTCCCCCCTTTATTGAATGTGACATCCCTCCCCCCCCCTTTATTGAATGTGGCATCCCTCCCCTCCTCTCCCCCCTTTATTGAATGTGGCATCCCTCCCCTCCCCCCTTTATTGAATGTGGCATCCCTCCCCTCCCCCCTTTATTGAATGTGGCATCCCTCCCCTCCTCTCCCCCCTTTATTGAATGTGGCATCCCTCCCCTCCCCCTTTATTGAATGTGGCATCCCTCCCCTCCCCCCTTTATTGAATGTGGCATCCCTCCCCTCCTCTCCCCCCTTTATTGAATGTGGCATCCCTCCCCTCCCCCCTTTATTGAATGTGGCATCCCTCCCCTCCCCTCTTTATTGAATGTGGCATCCCTCCCCTCCCCTCCCCCCTTTATTGAATGTGGCATCCCTCCCCTCCCCCCCTTTATTGAATGTGGCATCCCTCCCCTCCTCCCTTTATTGAATGTGGCATCCCTCCCCTCCCCCCTTTATTGAATGTGGCATCCCTCCCCTCCCCCCTTTATTGAATGTGACATCCCTCCCCTCCCCCCTTTATTGAATGTGGCATCCCTCCCCTCCCCCCTTTATTGAATGTGGCATCCCTCCCCTCCCCCCTTTATTGAAGGTGACATCCCTCCCCTCCCCCCTTTATTGAATGTGGCATCCCTCCCCTCCCCCCTTTATTGAATGTGGCATCCCTCCCCTCCCCCCTTTATTGAATGTGGCATCCCTCCCCTCCCCCCTTTATTGAATGTGGCATCCCTCCCCTCCCCCCTTTATTGAATGTGGCATCCCTCCCCTCCCCCCTTTATTGAATGTGGCATCCCTCCCCTCCCCCCTTTATTGAATGTGGCATCCCTCCCCTCCCCCCTTTATTGAATGTGGCATCCCTCCCCTCCCCCCTTTATTGAATGTGGCATCCCTCCCCTCCCCTCCCCCCTTTATTGAATGTGGCATCCCTCCCCTCCCCCCTTTATTGAATGTGGCATCCCTCCCCTCCCCCCTTTATTGAATGTGGCATCCCTCCATTCCTCACTTTATTAAATGTGGCATCCCTCCCCTCCCCCCTTTATTGAATGTGGCATCCGTCCCCTCCCCCCTTTATTGAATGTGGCATCCCTCCCCTCCCCCCTTTATTGAATGTGGCATCCCTCCCCTCCCCCCTTTATTGAATGTGGCATCCCTCCCCTCCCCCCTTTATTGAATGTGGCATCCCTCCCCTCCCCCCTTTATTGAATGTGGCATCCCTCCCCTCCCCCCTTTATTAAATGTGTCATCCCCCCTCCCACCTTTATTGAATGTGACACCTCCCCTCCTCTCCCCCCTTTATTGAATGTGACATCCCTCCCCTCCTCTCCCCCCTTTATTGAATGTGACATCCCTCCCCCCCTCTCCCCCCTTTATTGAATGTGGCATCCCTCCCCCCCTCTCCCCCCTTTATTGAATGTGACATCCCTCCCCCCTCTCCCCCCTTTATTGAATGTGACATCCCTCCCCTCCTCTCCCCCCTTTAATGAATGTGGCATCCCTCCCCCCCTCTCCCGGCTTTATTGAATGTGACATCCCTCCCCCCCTCTCCCCCCTTTATTGAATGTGACATCCCTCCCCCCCTCTCCCCCCTTTATTGAATGTGACATCCCTCCCCTCCTCTCCCCCCTTTATTGAATGTGGCATCCCTCCCCTCCTCTCCCCCCTTTATTGAATGTGACATACCTCCTCCCCTCTCCCCCCTTTATTGAATGTGACATCCCTCCCCCCCTCTCCCCCCTTTATTGAATGTGGCATCCCTCCCCCCCTCTCCCCCCTTTATTGAATGTGACATCCCTCCCCCCCTCTCCCCCCTTTATTGAATGTGGCATCCCTCCCCCCCTCTCCCCCCTTTATTGAATGTGACATCCCTCCCCCCCTCTCCCCCCTTTATTGAATGTGGCATCCCTCCCCCCCTCTCCCCCCTTTATTGAATGTGGCATCCCTCCCCTCCTCTCCCCCCTTTATTGAATGTGGCATCCCTCCCCCCCTCTCCCCCCTTTATTGAATGTGGCATCCCTCCCCCCCTCTCCCCCCTTTATTGAATGTGACATCCCTCCCCCCTCTCCCCCCTTTATTGAATGTGGCATCCCTCCCCTCCCCCCTTTATTGAATGTGACATCCCTCCCCCTCCCCCTTTATTGAATGTGACATCCCTCCCCCTCCCCCTTTCTTGAATGTGACATCCCCCCCCCCCCTTCCCCTTTTATTGAATGTGACACCGCCCTCCCTCCTTTATTGAATGTGACGTCTCCCCTTCCCCCCTTTATTGAATGTGACATCCCTCCCCTCCTCTCCCCCCTTTATTGAATGTGACATCCCTCCCCCCCCCCCTTTATTGAATGTGACATCCCTCCCCTCCTCTCCCCCCTTTATTGAATGTGGCATCCCTCCAATCCCCCCTGTATTGAATGTGACATCCCTCCCCTCCTCTCCCCACTTTATTGAATGTGGCATCACTCAATTCCTCTCCCCCCTTTATTGAATGTGACATCCCTCCCCTCCTCTCCCCCCTTTATTGAATGTGACATCCCTCCCCTCCTCTCCCCCCTTTATTGAATGTGGCATCCCTCCCCTCCCCCCTTTATTGAATGTGACATCCCTCCCCCCCCCTTTTATTGAATGTGGCATCCCTCCCCTCCTCTCCCCCCTTTATTGAATGTGGCATCCCTCCCCTCCCCCCTTTATTGAATGTGGCATCCCTCCCCTCCCCCCTTTATTGAATGTGGCATCCCTCCCCTCCCCTCCCCCCTTTATTGAATGTGGCATCCCTCCCCTCCCCCCTTTATTGAATGTGGCATCCCTCCCCTCCCCCTTTATTGAATGTGGCATCCCTCCCCTCCTCTCCCCCCTTTATTGAATGTGGCATCCCTCCCCTCCCCCCTTTATTGAATGTGGCATCCCTCCCCTCCCCCCTTTATTGAATGTGGCATCCCTCCCCTCCCCTCCCCCCTTTATTGAATGTGGCATCCCTCCCCTCCCCCCCTTTATTGAATGTGGCATCCCTCCCCTCCTCCCTTTATTGAATGTGGCATCCCTCCCCTCCCCCCTTTATTGAATGTGGCATCCCTCCCCTCCCCCCTTTATTGAATGTGACATCCCTCCCCTCCCCCCTTTATTGAATGTGGCATCCCTCCCATCCCCCCTTTATTGAATGTGGCATCCCTCCCCTCCCCCCTTTATTGAATGTGACATCCCTCCCCTCCCCCCTTTATTGAATGTGGCATCCCTCCCCTCCCCCCTTTATTGAATGTGGCATCCCTCCCCTCCCCCCTTTATTGAATGTGGCATCCCTCCCCTCCCCCCTTTATTGAATGTGGCATCCCTCCCCTCCCCCCTTTATTGAATGTGGCATCCCTTCCCTCCCCCCTTTATTGAATGTGGCATCCCTCCCCTCCCCCCTTTATTGAATGTGGCATCCCTCCCCTCCCCCCTTTATTGAATGTGGCATCCCTCCCCTCCCCCCTTTATTGAATGTGGCATCCCTCCCCTCCCCCCTTTATTGAATGTGGCATCCCTCCCCTCCCCTCCCCCCTTTATTGAATGTGGCATTCCTCCCCTCCCCCCTTTATTGAATGTGGCATCCCTCCCCTCCCCCCTTTATTGAATGTGGCATCCCTCCATTCCTCCCTTCATTAAATGTGGCATCCCTCCCCTCCCCCCTTTATTGAATGTGGCATCCGTCCCCTCCCCCCTTTATTGAATGTGGCATCCCTCCCCTCCCCCCTTTATTGAATGTGGCATCCCTCCCCTCCCCCCTTTATTGAATGTGGCATCCCTCCCCTCCCCCCTTTATTGAATGTGGCATCCCTCCCCTCCCCCCTTTATTGAATGTGGCATCCCTCCCCTCCCCCCTTTATTAAATGTGTCATCCCCCCTCCCACCTTTATTGAATGTGACACCTCCCCTCCTCTCCCCCCTTTATTGAATGTGACATCCCTCCCCTCCTCTCCCCCCTTTATTGAATGTGGCATCCCTCCCCTCCCCCCTTTATTGAATGTGACATCCCTCCCCTCCTCTCCCCCCTTTATTGAATGTGGCATCCCTCCCCTCCTCTCCCCCCTTTATTGAATGTGGCATCACTCCCCTCCCCCCTTTATTGAATGTGACATCCCTCCCCTCCTCTCCCCCCTTTATTGAATGTGGCATCCTTCCCCTCCTGTCCCCCCTTTATTGAATGTGACATCCCTCCCCTCCTCTCCCCCCTTTATTGAATGTGGCATCCCTCCCCTCCCCCCTTTATTGAATGTGACATCCCTCCCCTCCCCCCTTTATTGAATGTGGCATCCCTCCCCTCCCCCCTTTATTGAATGTGACATCCCTCCCCCCCCCTTTATTGAATGTGGCATCCCTCCCCTCCCCCCTTTATTGAATGTGACATCCCTCCCCTCCTCTCCCCCCTTTATTGAATGTGACATCCCTCCCCTCCTCTCCCGCCTTTAGTGAATGTGGCATCCCTCCCCTCCCCCCTTTATTGAATGTGACATCCCTCCCCCCCCCCCTTTATTGAATGTGGCATCCCTCCCCTCCTCTCCCCCCTTTATTGAATGTGGCATCCCTCCCCTCCCCCCTTTATTGAATGTGGCATCCCTCCCCTCCCCCCTTTATTGAATGTGGCATCCCTCCCCTCCCCCCTTTATTGAATGTGGCATCCCTCCCCTCCCCCCTTTATTGAATGTGGCATCCCTCCCCTCCCCCCTTTATTGAATGTGGCATCACTCCCCTCCCCCCTTTATTGAATGTGACATCCCTCCCCTCCCCCCCTTTATTGAATGTGACATCCCTCCCCTCCCCCCTTTATTGAATGTGGCATCACTCCCCTCCCCCCTTTATTGAATGTGACATCCCTCCCCTCCCCCCTTTATTGAATGTGACATCCCTCCCCTCCCCCCTTTATTGAATGTGGCATCCCTCCCCTCCCCCCTTTATTGAATGTGGCATCCCTCCCTTCCCCCCTTTATTAAATGTGTCATCCCCCCTCCCACCTTTATTGAATGTGACACCTCCCCTCCTCTCCCCCCTTTATTGAATGTGACATCCCTCCCCTCCTCTCCCCCCTTTATTGAATGTGGCATCCCTCCCCTCCCCCCTTTATTGAATGTGGCATCCCTCCCCTCCTCTCCCCCCTTTATTGAATGTGGCATCCCTCCCCTCCTCTCCCCCCTTTATTGAATGTGGCATCCCTCCCCTCCCCCCTTTATTGAATGTGACATCCCTCCCCTCCTCTCCCCCCTTTATTGAATGTGGCATCCCTCCCCTCCCCCCTTTATTGAATGTGGCATCCCTCCCCTCCTCTAATCCCTTTATTGAATGTGGCATCCCTCCCCTCCTCTCCCCCCTTTATTGAATGTGGCATCCCTCCCCTCCCCCCTTTATTGAATGTGACATCCCTCCCCTCCCCCCTTTATTGAATGTGGCATCCCTCCCCTCCCCCCTTTATTGAATGTGGCATCACTCCCCTCCCCCTTTATTGAATGTGACATCCCTCCCCTCCCCCCTTTATTGAATGTGGCATCCCTCCCCTCCCCCCTTTATTGAATGTGGCATCCCTCCCCTCCCCCCTTTATTGAATGTGGCATCCCTCCCCTCCCCTCTTTTTTGAATGTGGCATCACTCCCCTCCCCCTTTATTGAATGTGGCATCCCTCCCCTCCCCTCCCACCTTTATTGAATGTGACATCCCTCCCCTCCCCCCTTTATTGAATGTGGCATCACTCCCCTCCCCCCCCTTTATTGAATGTGACATCCCTCCCCTCCCCCCCTTTATTGAATGTGACATCCCTCCCCTCCCCCCTTTATTGAATGTGGCATCACTCCCCTCCCCCCTTTATTGAATGTGGCATCACTCCCCTCCCCTCCCCCCTTTATTGAATTTGTCATCCCTCCCCTCCCCCCTTTATTGAATGTGGCATCCCTCCCCTCCCCCCTTTATTGAATGTGGCGTCCCTCCCCTCCCCCCTTTATTGAATGTGGCATCCCTCCCCTCCCCCCTTTATTGAATGTGACATCCCTCCCCTCCCCCCTTTATTGAATGTGTCATCCCTCCCCTCCCCCCTTTATTGAATGTGTCATCCCTCCCCTCCCCCCTTTATTGAATGTGGCATCACTCCCCTCCCCCCTTTATTGAATGTGACATCCCTCCCCTCCCACCTTTATTGAATGTGGCATCCCTCCTCCCCTCTCCCTCCTTTATTAAATGTGTCATCCCCCCTCCCACCTTTATTGAATGTGACACCTCCCCGATCCCCTCCCTCCTTTATTGAATGTGACATCCCCCCTCCCCCCTCCCTCCTTTATTAAATGTGACGTCTCCCCTACCCTCTTTATTGAATGTGACATCCCTACCATCCCCATCCCCCTTTATTGAATGTGACATCGCTCCCCCCTCCCCCCATTTATTGAATGTGACATCCCTTCTCCTCCCCCCTTTATTGAATGTGACATCCCTACCATCCCCATCCCCCTTTATTGAATGTGACATCGCTCCCCCCTCCCCCCTTTATTGAATGTGACATCCCTTCTTCTCCCCCCTTTATTGAATGTGACATCCCTTCTCCTCCCCCCTTTATTGAATGTGACATCCCTTCTCCTCCCCCCTTTATTTAATGTGACATCCCTTCTCCTCCCCCCTTTATTTAATATGACATCCCTTCTCCTCCCCCCTTTATTGAATGTGACATCCCCCCCCCTCCCCCTTTATTGAATGTGACATCACCCCCCCCCCCCCCTTATTGAATGTGACATCCCCCCTTTTATTGAATGTGACATCTCCCATACCACCTTTATTGAATGTGACATCCCCCTCCCCCTTTATTGAATGTGACATCCCCCTCCCCGCCCTTTATCTGAAACATCTGATTGTGGTATCATCTGACTCGGAATTGGAAAAGCTTTCACATATCAATTTAAACATACACATACTTTGAGCACTAATGACACTTCATGCGCACAAGTAAGTGTAAAGTTACATGAAATGAATGTTTGAAATTTTGCCAAGTCAGATGTTTCACTCTGTTGTAAGTACTCGTTTTTGTGAAAATATCGTTTTTTGTTTTTAATTCAAAAAGTTGTTAAAATTTAGCCTAGATTCTGTTCTTTAAATTGATGTATTACTGAACTGATTTTGCATGATTATAAGCAAGCACAGAATATTTGAAATTTGTATAGTTTCTTATGTGCATGAGTGTCTATCTCTGTTTATATTTGTTTTTTATCTTTAGATGGTCAGTCCGCTGACCTGTGGGAGCATGAAATTTGACCCATGGGTGGTAATTTGACACAGTGATGATCACTAAAGTGACGTCCAATCTGCTTTGAGCCCTGTGTTTGTATTTTTTTTTGTTTTTTGAAACATTAATCAATTTGATCTCGATCCAGGCGAACTTGAGGAGCCGTTGATTCCCTTCCATTAACGTTCAGTATGATGCAGATTCCGTATCCGGCCTGACTTGTATCTATCAAGTTTTAACTGGTTCAGTATTTATGAATCAGTTCCACAAAATTTAATTTAAATTCATGTTACCTGAGGGGGGGGGGGGGGGGGGAGGGGGGGCTGAATTCAGGACGGTAATGCATGAAGATAAAATGTATCCTGAATAGATGGTGCACTCACATTTTTACAGTGTTATTATTATTATAGTTGATCTCGATAAAATGAGTATTTGAACCATGTACATTCCGTGTCAGGCTGTGACCCAGGCTGGTTTGGATCATCATGTCAGTACAAATGTCATTGTCCTGGAAACCAGTGTGATACAGATGGATATTGTTCTAGTGGTGCTACCTGTCAGATAGGATGGTTCGGTCCTTCATGTCAGTATGGTAGGTATCATAAACTAGGTAGAACCCCACTGCGCCAAAAAGAAAAAAAAATGATTAGATAATGATGGTTGACACTGAAAGCCAGCGACTCAACAACTATTTTTTTTTTTTTTTGAAATATAAAAAGCCAAAAAAAAATTTTTTTTTTTTCTTCCTGATCAACTAGGGACATAAAATATATGGTTATGTGTCTTGAACAGTTCATAAAACATAATATATGATATTGGTGTAACAGACATGATGCACAGTGTATGGTATTATCCCTCACACTCAGTGAAAATACCTTGTTTACAGAGACACCTATTAGGATTTGTCGAGTGTAGTAGGAAAGATGAATTCCCTGATCAGATTCACTCAGTAATCTGTGGATTCCATTTACTTTAATGGAAGTAATACACTCATATAAACGACAACAGGTGTAAACTATTACATGGCTACTGAATGCATGACAATAGCAGTAAGGCCTCCGTCGATCGTGAGCGTAATGTGTTAATAAGATTATCCTATTATAGTTGTCTGGGCCAGCGTCGTCTGTGACTGTGGATACCGATGTGAGAGTGACAATCTCTCTCTCTCTCTCTCTCTCTCTCTCTCTCTCTCGCTCTCTCTCTCTCTCTCTCTCTCTCTCCTCTCTCTCTCTCTCTCTCTCTCACCCTCTCTCTCTCTCTCTCTCACCCTCTCTCTCTCTCTCTCTCTCTCTCTCACCCTCTCTCTCTCTCTCTCTCTTCCCCTCTGTCTCTCTCTCTCTCTCTCTCTCTCTGTCTCTCTCGCGCTGATGTCGCATTTATACACTGTCTCTGGTCTGTGGGAGCTGATGCGCTCCTTTCTACGGGCCTGCTTCTCCGCCCCGGCATTCATCAGCTTCTCCTCCCGCAACTTGAGATGTTGGTTCAGGGTGCCTCTCCAGCCTGTCTGGTCAACAACAAGGTCCTCCCAGGACTCAGTATTGATGCTGAGTGTCTTCAAGTCTTTCCTACAGACATCCTTGCAACGGAACTGTGGGCGGCCAATGGATCTTCTCCCGGACGTCAGTTCTGCATAGAGAATGTCTTTTGGGAGGCGGTCATCCTCCATGCCTCGGACGTGTCCCAGTGTCTACGCTGTCTGAGCAAGGTGATCATGCTCGGAAGGCTGGCACGGGACAGGTCCTCGGCGTTTCTCACTACATATATGTCTTTCCAGGATATGTCGGGAATGCGATGGATACTTCTCAGGTGGAAAGTGTTGCCATACAGCAGCGTGCTGATGACACACGTGTTGTACACTGCCATCTTTGTCTTTATCGCCAGCTTTGGGTTGGTCATCATTTCATTTTGTACTGCATTCATGTAAACGACAACAGATGTAAAGTATTACATAGCCACTGAATACATGACAATAATATGACAAAAGGTTTGTTATTTTAATATACATGACAACAGGTATATTGCTATTACTTACACGTCAACAAAAAATAACAATAAATATGTATTCGTGAGATGTTGATATACAAATTTTCTTGAACAATAAATATACCCCGGCAAACTTTCTGCACAGCATGTGTGTGTGGCGCATAATGTAATGATAATTTGTACCTACGCGTGTCTGGGGTGAAGGTGGGATGATTTATAGGGAGTTGGAAAAGTTTACGTCATCTTTGTTGATGACAATTGAAAAAACGCTTTCCCATTTACGAAAAATAGATAGATCTAGATACTAAAAGGAACAAATGAATAAATAGATAATTTATTTTTTTTAATCAGACAAGTAAAATGAAAACATGACAGATAATTCACATACGTGTGTGTCACGTTCGTGCATTTGTCAAGACCTGTATTCCAAATAATGTAAATGGCTGTTGTCAGTGGAGCATGATATTTTACATTACTAGATGAGGTACCTAGCATTACCCGGGCTAAACCTGTGTTCCTACTCTTCTTTATTTCTCTCTCTCTCTCTGATCTGGACAATTCCCCCACAAGAATGTACAGTCTTAAGAACTATAGTCCGTTCACCGAGGCATGGTCACAGAAAACTGCTCGTAGCTTTGCAACCGTCGATGATATTTGAATGTAATTTGGCGTGAAGTCTTAGATTTGTGATGACCCTAGCCCAGAGTTTTTGCCCCCAATTATTCAAGTAGTTTTCGAGTTTGTTTATTTGAGGTATATAAATAAAGAGAGCACCGACAAGGGTAAACATTTAGGTGTTTTACTGTAATAATTTAACACATGGTTTTGAGTCCCACTACAATGTGGTACAGCACGGGATTAAAGTGAGTTTAAAAACAAACTCTCGTGATTGTTCACTTGTAGGCCAACACTGAGTCAGAGGCGTTGTCAAAGATCTTTGAATTTCAGAATTCCTTTCACCTTGGATTTAATCATCAAAATCAATACGATGCGGAACATTGGAGAACAAGACCTTCAGACGATCAGACATCCAAAATCTAGCTCACGCAGCATTGAAAATAGTCGATGCAGAATTTTGCTCCAGGTGAGAGGACCATGTATCGCGGTTGGAGGAAGAATACTGGCAAAACGAGGGCCTTCATTTTATTAAACCGAATATCGCCATCAATCCAATGGAGACATCCGACTCAGAAAGTGACTTAGATGATAAAACAGTAAAAAAAAAAAAAACATCGGAAAGTGCTTGCCTGTTTTGAAATAAAACCAAAAAAACAACAACTTTTTAGGGCTAACCTTTCTAATGGGCCTAAAGTTGTCCGAAGTATGACAGGGCCATACGCACCAGCTGAACGCTTGTCAAGTACAATCTGCCCGTGCGGTGAGCTTATCAAGGGAGCATAAAAAGAGATCATTGTATTTTACATTTTTAAAACTTAAAAAAAAAATGCCTGAAATTGAATAGACACAATAGATTGATACAAAAGAGATTAGGTTAGATTAGTTGACAATTGATAAAATTAATTTCATCATTTTTGAAACTGTCACTTAGGCTGCAACTTTGAGCAAAAAAGAGCCAAATTTGTACACCAATGAATTACTCTCGCTGCTATTTTTTTTTTCTACTTTTTTTTTATTATTATTATTTTTATTATTTTTTTTTTTTAATCATTTTTTTAAAAAAAATTTTTATACTATATGAAGTTCCCGGCATTATCCGGGATAAACCTGTGAACCCAGCATTCTATCTCTCTCTCTCTTTTTTGGTCTACAAAGCTTCCCATATCCTACAGCCTTACTACAGATTCCATGCGCTTCAATCAACGCACTACTCACTCACTTCTGATAGGGAAAGTGTGCTCATGGAAGTGCACACGTATTAATACATCGTTTCCATTGTGATGGGCTCACTACAGGGAGCCAAAACATAGATCATTGTATTTTTCAATTTTACGACTTTTTATTTAAAAATAACACAATCGGTCGATACAAAAGCGATTGGGCTGGATTAGTTGACACTTAAGAAAATTAATTTTATAATTTTTGAAACTGTCATTTAGGCTGTAGCGTCGAGCAAAAAAAAGGGCCAAAATCACACCACAATGAATTACTCCCGCCACTATTTTTTTTTATATAATAAGATATAATAAGATAAGCCATTGCTGACCATTGAACACAACTCAGTATTTTCTCTGTTTGGCTGTCATTAGACTGATCGCCAATAACAACATTCAATACTGTAACAGAGACACAGAACACCGAGACGGCTCAGTTCCCCCAAATTCCATCCGTCGACCAGAGCGCGTAGTATCATCCATGTCAGCAATGCAACAATTCGCACCACACCCCTTCGTAATTGAAAGGTAGTACCACAAAGCTCTGTGAGTAGTACTCACCGTGTTTATACGCGCGCAAGTTGTGGACATAAATAGTGAAAGAAGGAATGGTCCGTCTCGGTATTCTGTATGTCGGGTTGTAAACGATAAAAAAAAAACAGCAACACTGACTGGAATCATTTAGTCCCAATCAAAACTGTTCTACAGCAATTTGCACCTGTGATCGTCTGTGACACACTGAACCATCTTCATGTAACTCAAGCTGGGCACAGATATCCCCATACAATATCATGACGTGATAGATTAAACAGTGGCACGTTCAGTGTCTTTCCTGGAAGAGAGTTGGACATAAGACTGATCAACGTCCATTTCACTGAATAAAAAATATCATTTTCTTACAGGCATTGTAGTATAAAATCTGGCAGATAATATAAAAGCCATCAACATTATTTTCAATACAACAACGGCAGACAATAAAAAAATGCTTGTCCAGCGCAATGTGGTCCAGTGACTACAGCCTTTAGACCTCGACCCTGTAGTGATTGTGTTCCATGTTCGGAGGTTGCTAGGGGCGGGGTCAACTGTACTTGATTTATCGTGATTGTTTTAAGCCATTCACTCAACCTGACAGGGGCCCAGATGGATAGATAGAACTGATTGACAGGTAGATACATAGACAGACAGACATACAGACAGACAAACAGACAGATATTATACCACATGAGGGGGTATAATATCATCATCAGTATTCTTATGCACATCGTATATTATTATCATACTCTCAGAAAGAATAGGGAATGGAAAGTTTGTGTGTATGTACGCGTGTGTGTGTGTTTTGGGTGTTTGGGTGGATGGGTGGTTAGGCTAGTGTGTGAGTTCTGTATGTGCTCGTATGTCAGGGAAAGAGAGATTTGCTTGTGACACACGAGCCAGTTCATCCACTGAAGCGGTGACTAATTGCAGATTGAGAACATAATTCTTATGTATATACTGAGAGGCGAAAAAAGGTATCCACCCTAGTAATTGCTATAATATGAAAAGTGTGTAGATTTGGTGAACGTCCATGTAGTGTGTAGTAGTCCAGGCGTCGAACTCAGCGTCGGGTTGATTTGCTTACAAATCATTTTTCTTTTTCTCCCCCCAAGTGTTTTTTTTTTTTTTGACAAAATAGGGTTATGGCCCTGGTCATCCTAACGATCGCTGTAAAATTCGTTTTTTTTTTAGTTTTACACACCACATTGACTCTAAACCTTGCAGAAAAAAACCAATTTTTTAAAGTTTGCATTACCATTGAGTTCCTCACAATGCCGAGATTAAGCGCAGAGGCGCGTGGAAGGGCCTTGGGAATGTTACAGGCTGGAATTTCTGCCCGTCGAGTTGCTACTGTCTTCAACTGCACTCATCGCACAATCAATATGCTAAGGAAACGCTTTCAAGCAACAGGGACATCAGCCGACAGACCTAGGAGTGGAACACCTAGCGTGACCACCATGCACGATGATCGCCAGATGCTTATATTGCACTTATGCAACCAACAATCTCCAGCAATTGGGTGTTGCTCTGGTAGAAGAGTGGTCTAACATGCCGCAAAACACTATTCGACAACTCCTCAGGTCACTGAGGAGACAATGTCAAGCCTGCATCAAAGCTCATGGTGGACATACACGCTTGTGACTTTGCGAAAGGGGGGTAAGTCAGTTTAAACCTTAAAATTTAACTTTTTAATTAAACTACGGCGTTGGCGTTCTGCATGCTCTTTAGGCAGATAAAAGATATAGTCTGTCAATTTTGAGCGCTCTCTGTTGATTAGAATGGAAACAATGCCCGTATTAGTTAGCGGATACTTTTTTTCGTCTCTCAGTATTAAGATTACGAGTATATAACTTCTATTTATGACAGTATTGTTACAATGGGTGATTTTTCGGCAGATTTTTTTACCCTTTAAGACACCCGGTAGGTAGATGGGAAGGCTTGACCTGGGGCATTCTCGGTGTGGCATGATCAAAGTTACCCTCCCAACTCCCTCTTTATTGCAAAATTCATAAGGAAAATTTTGCTCCCTTTGAATCAGTTTTCTCGTTCAATACCCCCTCCTTCTCCATGCTACAGTTGCGGTTTCCCCCATCCAATCAGTTGTTGGTTAGGACAGAAACACATTGTCAACTAACATAAATAGCCCTTTATATAATAAACACTTGCTGTATCATATTTCATTTCTTACCTGCTTTTTTCAAACGTCAGTGAGAACGGCCAAAAAAGCAGCTAACACGATGGCACAATATTGACTCCCAGCTAAACACAATCACATTTAACAACATTAAACTCACTCACTGATAGGGACTCCTCCCCCCTTTCCCCCGAGCACAAAAAATATGAGCTCGGGTTTAAAGTTGTGGCCTGTATAATCATCATGAGAGAGCATGGTTGGCGGCAATCACATCATTATGATAATGATGACTGCTATTGTTGTTAATTTTCCATCGCTTTATCCAAGCCCAAAAACAAAATTTTAACATTTAGTATGTAGAATAACACCATATTCCTGACTACTGGATAAATAAACTTTCTTACACCAAATCCGTGTGTAAAATATTATCATAACTGTAAAGTGATATGGTTACCTAGTTGCAGGTCTTGTTGAAGGTCTTGGGGGCTCCCTGACACAGGTGTTCACCTGTCAAGTTCTAGGCTTGGACTGAACACTGATCTCTCAGCTGAACTCATCTCTGCACACTTTCTAGACAGCTGACCATAATATACATGAGGGAAGCTACTCCTAATTAGTCACACACCATGTCTATTATGTATACAAAGTAATGTCCCATATCATAACACTACAATAACAATCCTCTGCCTTACTTCCTCCTCACAGTGGATCTGTCACAGGACGGAACTGTCACATCTAACCCAATAACTACTAATCTATGGCAGCTGACAGATGGAGATAACACAACCTGCTTGAGTGACTCAGCACTTCAGACTGTAACTGTTAAATGGAATACATCGTATCCATTCACCTGGCTCAGGTTACTTGGCAACAATGAAGGTGAGCTTAAATTATAATGTCAGTACGAGCAAAACTTACTGAGCACTCTGTTATTGTTTACAATAGCATTTTTTTTTAGAATTTCTTAATGAATTTCCTACTGGAGTCCAATAGTTTCACATGCATTTACTATCAATAATGTTATCCTGTGATCACTACGTTTTCAAACAGATAATACAATGTCGACTAAATTATACTGAACATCAGATGATATACCACAAAACATGTATTATCCCTCCAATTGGCATTTGACTAAAATTAAATCCAACCTGGCTATTGAGTCAGTATAAATATTAATCATTTTTGTTTATTCCTTTGTACAACTGACATCAGATGCGCTGCACAAAATCACTGTACACTTCAGCAACGGCACATCATCACCAACTGTTGACTGCACCAACCGTCAGAACGCCGCTATCTCTGACACAGCACTGGACATTCACTGTGATCTGAGTGTTACAATCTCTCAGGTTATCCTTACAGGGGAAGGAATCAAGGCAATCTGTTCTCTCTATATTAGTGGAGGTATATCATTGTCGATACTGAAAGTTATTAAAATTTACAACCCAGGGGTATTTCTTGGTTAAAAAGAAAATAAAACACAAGGATGACTCAAAGAAGCCACAACAGCATTATACATTAATATTAAGAATATGCCATAATTATTATCTTTGTTAAACATTAACGAAATTTCACTTACTCTCGAGAAAAATAAATTTCATAAATCTGATCTGTCAGAGGTTGACACAGCCATTTAATCTGTAACTTCTTTAACTGAAAGAACAATAGACAAACATAAATCAGACAAGTTTGATGATGAACTGATCATCTGGTACTTTGCCTCACGATCATTCAACAGTATGACGATGTTCATCAGAAATGAAAAATAGACAAATAGAAATGGACAAAAACGGAGATGAAAATCTCATAAAGAAGAATTTTTCACTTGTATTTTAGGTCGTAATGTAGCGTTGCGGCAAAATGCGACGCAGACAAATACATACTTTCCTTGGACAGCTGACAAAGCAGTGGATGGACGCTCAGGACGTGGTGATCAAGAGCAGTTTTGTGCTCACACTGCAGGAACAGGTCCACTGCCTAGCTGGACTGTGACACTTACAGGGGAACATTTCATCAATAGATATGTTCTGTACAACAGAGAGAGTGAGTTGTTTCTAGTGTGCGAAATGAACAAGATCAAATGTCATGTGCGGTTAGTGCCCCTGCCCTTTTTTTTTATTTTCGTATCTCAGTTAAACAGCAATTGTAAAGAAGAATGTTGACATCAGCGCCTAAGCCATGCTATGTGCCAACTCTGAGAGTCTTTTGTTTGAAGTAGAGATATAGATAATCTGACTGATTACTGTTTTTCTATGACCAAATATGTCTACACATGCCGTTTGAAGACCAAAATAACTCATTTAAATACCTTTAACCTTTTCTTTCCCATCCCGATTACTGCGAAGGTGCCAGAGTACGATAGCAGCTCGATGTCTGACGAATATTTTAGGGAGAATCTATATGACAGGGGCAGCTGAACTATTGGTAACATAAAACTCGGCAATCACAGAAATGTAGATAGTAAGTTCAAATGATTGAATTGTGACCATCAACCCATAAATAAGATCTCTCTTAGGCACTCAATATGGTCACTGCTAAAACGTTTCGGTTAATTCAGACAATGATGAACATGGTGAAACTTGGTATCAGAGAAACACCATAATATCAGATAGACGCACAGACAGACAGATAGGCAGACAGACATACAGACAAAAAGACAGACAGACAGACAAACAGACAGATAGGCAAACAGACAGATAGGCAAACAGACAGATAAATAGATAGATAGATAGACAGACAGACAGACAGAGACAGACAGACAGACAGACAGACAGGTAGGTAGGTAGGTAGGTAGGTAGATAGATAGATAGATAGATAGATAGATAGATAGATAGATAGATAGATAGATAGATAGATAGATAGATAGATAGATAGATAGATAGATAGATAGATAGATAGATAGATAGATAGGCAGAGATAGATTATACAAAGAGTGATGCATCGAAGAGTGTGGGTGTAATTCTGAATGTTTATGTGTATGCATGAGGGTGTGTATCAGTCTGTATATGAGTCTGTCTGTCATATTGATTATATCGTACTGTATGCATGTATGTGGGTAGGTAGGAAGGTAGGTATCTAGATAGGTAGGAAGGTAGGTAGATAGGTAGGTGGGTAGGTAAGTAGATATGTAGGTAGATAAGTAGGTATGTATGTAGGTAGGCAAATAGGTGTTTAGGTAGGTAGGAACGTAGTTAGGTATGTTGGTATGTTTGTAGGTCGGTAGGGAGGTAGGTAAGTAGGTAGGTAGGTAGGTAGGTAGGTAGGTAGGTAAGTAAGAATGTAGGTAGCTAGGTAGGTAGGATAAGAAGGCATGTATGTAGGTAGGTGGGTATTAAGGTATATAGATAGGCAGGCAGGTAGGTAGGTATTTAGGTATTAGATAGGTAGGTTGGTAGATAAGTAGATAGGTAGTTAGAAGGTGGGTAGATAGCTAGGTATGTAGGTAGGTAGGTAGGTAGGTGGGTTCTTTGAGAAAGAGTTGCAGTTTAGAGCACTGAGAGAGCTGCACTGTGTTTCTTTGATAAATCTACTTTCACACCAGTAAGGTTTGTGTGCAACGTCAATTAAAGGCTCCTGCGATCGGCATCTTCCTCTAACAGGTTTTGAAAGTGCTTATTGCACCATGTATTGTCCTCTGCTCAGAGGAAATGTTGAAAATAACAAGCTGGAAATGCACAGTGACTTATCGTTACATACTGGAAAGCACTGGATTAAAAAATTCACATAGTGAGGCGTCTTACTTTGGCTGGTCACTGATTGATATGAGACTGACATTATTTATAGCTATTAAAGTGTGGGTCGAAGATGCGCATGATTAATTACAGATTGATCAATTAACTCAAAATATTTACCAAAAGAATATTTACCATTACCTTATTTGGTCACATTAGATCCGCTCATATTCGCCGGTCTTGTCTTTCTTTCTTCAAAGTCGGTGTCCACTCCATTGAGCGGCAACTTCAAAGACCGTAAACTCGCCGCCGCCGCTTTCTTTGATCTATTCATTCAAGTTTACCCTACCGTCGCCGATTACATTAATGACAATATCTCTGACTTCGGACGCAAAATATACGCCGGTTGACATCTAGGCTATTTCAAAGTGACCACTCTTTATTCGACCCCAGATTCAACGATTTTACTGGCACATAACTATAATTATATAAAGTAATTTTTAAAAAGTCATTTCGAACTTAGTAAAACCTAATTACTCTCTCTCTCTCTCTCTCTCTCTCTCTCTCTCTCTCTCTCTCTCTCTCTCTCTCTCTCTCTGTGTGTGTGTGTGTGTGTGTGTGTGTGTGTGTGTGTGTGTGTGTGTGTGTGTGTGTGTGTGAGAGAGAGAGAGAGAGAGAGACAGAATTTTGTACACAACGACCTATTCCCTGTATCTCCAAACCCTTTAAAGTGATTATGAGTTACAGGGTATGGTACATGACTGCCCTTCTTCAGTCTCGTTATTTCTTAACATGATACAATCATGCACTACTATGAAATAATGATTTTTACATTGAGGCTACATTTGTCGACTTTCACTTTTTTTTCTTCTTTTTCGAGTGCCAATAATTGGTACATTTAATAGCCACGCTATTAAACGTTTAATATTAAACGCTACTAAACTAAAGGTTTAGTGAGTTTCAAGCGCCAACAATTGGCTGTGGCCAGCGATGCATAACACCGCAAACGATTTCAGCCAGGTTCAATCGCCGACATTCCGCCAGCTGAACGTTAAGCAGGTTATAACACGGAATTACAACTCTCAACTACTAAGCACAATTTGTTCTTTTTTTCAAGTGCATCCGATGCGTCTCCTGCTACAGATTCCATTTTTTTTTTAAAGTGAATTTGCCCAAAAGTCGACTTAAGAAGGTTCGAACAGCCAACCAACGACTTGGCGTTCTGTAATCATTATTGAACAACAAAGATCCAACAGAAAAAGAGACAGCAAAGAAGAACGCTGCAAATACGTAATTATGAACAAACATAAGACTGTTACCGCTGACAATGAACAACCCAAATTTGTCGGACGTGCCATCGTTAGCAAAAATAATGTGAGCAGATGCTTAAAAATGAACTGGACAAAATCGCATTGGATAATGCTGCACGAAAAGAAAATGTGTTTTACCGACATGACAACATTTTAAACAAAATTGCCTGAAACTTGATTAAAATATGTCGATACAAATGAAACTTTCTTAAATTAGTGGAACCTTAAAAAAATTAATCTAGTACTTTTTTTTTTTACCTTTGTTATTCAGGCTGTGGCGTTGAGCAAAATTATATAACCCGTGTTGAATTCGTTCGATGAACGGGGGAAATCAAGAAAGCAATCTGGAGCAAAATCACAAAGATCAAGGAATGTCATAAAGAACACATACGCATTGTCATCATATAATGTTTCCAGCCATCCTAGGGCTACACAGAAAAAAAAAAAAAAAAAGCGAAATTAAAGTAATCAAGAGTTATTGATGTTAATGGCAAAGACAACTGTTGCATATCAGAAGAAATCTCCCAAATTGGCACCGCGGCTAACTCTGTTTGGCTTATTTTATCCCATTATCTGGTTTGTTTACTTCTTCGCTCGGGCGGAAGTAGAGAAGGGAAAAGAGGTCACTCACGCGGGGCAGGTAGTCATGCATTCACTCACATGAAGCACGCGGGGCAGGTAGTCATTCATTCATTCACATGAAGGAGAAGAAGTTTCCTCACGAATCAGTCGTTTCTTTGTCAATAAACAGTTTAATTTCATGTTACTTCAAGTCTTCTTCAGTATATTGCTAATGTGCGTTGTTCAGAATTCGCAACATGGTGCCGAAACCCGGGAAGTTTCGTTGAGAACATTCCAGTTCCATCAGATCACGTAAGCCAAGCCCTGTCCCAGTAGCAGTCGATGAAGAGTGTTTCAAACAGTTAAGTAAACGATGTCGGTCTTTTCATTATCATATTCATCATTGACATTTGTAGTCTAGCCTACAGACTACTAAGAAGTTGAATCGGTTTCATTTTCAAGTCTCCAAACCTAGATCTAGATCTGGATTCGAGTAGGTCTGGTTTCATTCATCATTCATCAGTAACCTGATCTTCGGACAGACACCTGTTTAGTTTAGTTACATCTTCCTAGACATTATCACGTCATGGCAGAAAACCTAACGCTCGAACAAGCTCAACGTTTGCGCACGTCAGCCAAAAGTTGGCTTACCAGAGAATCAAATATTCTCCAGGCCTTGCTTGATGCAGCAAAGAGAGATCTTCCACAAGTAAGATTCCACGTAACCCAGTTTCAAGCAAGGCTTGACAAGTTCGACACTGCTCAATCTAGCGTCGAAGCAGTCATCAACCTTGACGATCTGGAGGGTGACATTGCAACATCAGCAGACTACAGAGACGCTGCATGCACAGTCTACCTCAAGGCCCAAGAGGTAATCTCCGCAAGTGTCAGACCACCTAATGAAATTGATTTGGTGTCGGATCGTGTCTCAATAGCGTCGGCAGATGCCCACCAACCATCACAAGCCACAGCGAAATTACCTAAACTTGAGCTTCCCAAGTTCAGTGGGGAAGTGACAGAATGGACATCGTTTTGGGACAGATTTGCTGCAGTGGTCCATACTTCAACTGGTCTGGCTCAAATCACAAAATTTACGTACCTGCAGTCCCTACTCAAGGGCGAGGCAGCAGCAGCCATCAAGGGTCTGCAGACCACAGCCGAAAACTACGACACTGCCGTTGACATCCTACACAAACGTTTTGGCAGAAAAGAAAGAATTATCTTCAGCCACATCAGCCAACTTCTGGCCACAAGTCAACCTCGGAAGGGAGGCAACAGCTTGTGGGCCTTGCATGACGAGCTGCAGGCCCACGTGAGGAGCTTGGAAAACCTTGGTATCTCACAAAACACGTACGGGGTAATTCTCACTCCACTCATCTTGCACCGTTTTCCAGCAGACATCCGTCTAGAGTGGGCGAGGGTGGGAGAGAGGAAGGAAGGAGACCTTGCCTTCCTCATGAGCTTTATTTACGACGAGATAAGGAGGCGAGAAAGGGCACACAATTTCGTTCCCTCCACCAACTCCTCAGAAGGGGCAAGAAGACGACAAACAGGGGCTGCGCTGTCCATCAACACGGGTACAGGTGGACCTCCCAGTGCCTCGAACTCTACTAATACTCATGAGAAAAACGTAAGATGTGTGTTTTGCAACGAAAACCATTTCTCCTCAGATTGTGCTCAGCTACATAACTTGGATGTACAACAAAGGAAGAGCAAACTAAGAAACCTAAAACGTTGTTTTATTTGTTTAAGTGGTAATCACATCGCCAGAGACTGCAAGAGACAGTGCGGTTTGTGTAGAGGAAAACACCACAGACTCCTCTGCAAGCGTTTTATTCACTCGGATCATGGTATAGATACCACAGTGAAAAGTATTTATCCTAGTCAGGATGTTAAAGTTCCCTTAGGGAAAGTTGGATCTGCCGGGGCTTCTGTCGGTGCGGATGGGCACGTAGTTGGCATCAATTACACACATTCACAAACCTTGGGTGCCACAACTCTTATGCAAACAGTTCATTGTAAGGTGGGGAGCCTCAGCGTGTCCATCCTATTCGACAGTGGTGCCGACAGGTCATTCATTACTAGACGTCTAGCACATGAGTTGGGTCTTGGGCCGTTGGGTCGAGAGTCAGTTTCTTATTCTTGTTTTGGGAGAGGGAAACCAAGTAAAGAAAACCCTCGTAACATTTACAGATTGGCTCTCGGCACACCTGCCCAATATCTACATTTGATTGAGATTGATTCTATCTGTGCACCTATGTTTAGAACAAGAATACCTGATTCGCACATGGGGGTATTTGTTGGCTTACCTTTCACAGAGAATTTTTCAGCAGACAATCCTATCAAGATTGACATCCTGATAGGAATTGATCACTATTGGCAGTTTATGAAGCCGAATTATGTCCATTCATCTGTCGGGTTAGTGGCTCAGGAGACCTCTTTGGGTTGGATCTTATCAGGAACCTGGCCTAGTGTCGGGAAAGGTAACATATGTTCCTCTCAGTTTCTTTGTCACACTAACACCACCTCTGTGTCAGATAGCCTTATCAGGAGTTTATGGGAACTGGACTCTGTTGGAGTCAAGGACTATGCAGAGACGACAGACGATACAGTGCTCGCAGACTTTAACCGAACCGTTAGGTATGAAGATGGTAGGTACACTGTGAGCTTGCCCTGGAAGTCCGAGGTCATGAGGAGTCAGCTGTTGAACAACAAGCCGTTAGCTGAGAAGCGTTTGGACAGTTTGACACGCAGATTGGCCCGTGATCCTGAACTTGACAGTAAGTATAATGAGGTTTTGGCTGAGCTAGAGAGTTTGGGAATCATCAAGGAAATTGCCCCTGAGGAAGAACACGGTTCTCGTCCGATTTATTACATGCCCCACAGACCTGTTGTAAGAGAGTCAAGTTCAACAACAAAGGTAAGACCAGTCTTTGACGCATCAGCATCAAGCTTTAATGGGATTTCTCTCAATGATTGTCTAGAAAAGGGTCCTTGTTTGATTCCAAATCTTGTTTCTATTCTCATGAGATTCAGGAGGTTTCCCATAGCTATCACTGCTGACATCACCAAGGCCTTTCTGCAGATCAGAGTAGACCTCAAAGATCAAGATGTTCACAGATTCTTGTGGAGATTTGGTGACCGAACAAAGGTAATGAAATTTGACAGAGTGCCTTTCGGCAACAAGGCAAGTCCGTTCCTGTTGAATGCCACAATTCAACATCATTTGTCAAAATTTCCTGTTGGTAAGACTATCTCAGAGTTACAAACCAATCTGTATGTTGATGATTTTCTGTCAGGGGCTGATTCTCTTGAGGAGGCTCACTCTATCATCTCCGAAGCTAGAGACATCTTATCTAGTGCTGGCATGTGCTTGACCAAGTGGTCTTCCAACAAAGATGAACTTTGTGGTGTGGAAAAGAACTTCTCAAACCTGGAATCAGACTTTTCAAAGGTACTCGGACTGAAGTGGAGCTGTGCTCTTGACTCTTTTTCGTTCACCAGTCTTGAGATTCCATCTGGACTCATTATCACTAAGAGAGTTGTTCTCAGTTTTATTGCCCGTTTGTTTGACCCTCTTGGGTTTCTCACTCCCTTTACCATTAGAGCAAAGTTCTTATTTCAAGAACTGTGGCTATTAGGGATAGATTGGGATTTGGAGGTCCCCCCATCCATCAGTGATGAATTTCATGGTTGGCTTGAAGATCTTGCTTTATTGCAAACATGGAACATTCCTCGTTGCTATGTGCATGGCTCATGGAGTACAGGGAGCAACCCTGAGATCCACATATTCTGTGACGCTTCGGAGAAAGGTTATGGCTGTTGTGCATATCTCCGAGTGCAGGACGAAAATGGGTATCATGTCTCTCTTATGATTTCCAGGGCGCGAGTTGCCCCTGTGAAAAGGATTACGTTACCTCGTTTGGAACTGATGGGAGCACTGCTTGGTGCTCGAACATTGAAATTCATTCAAGAGTCTCACATTGTGGGTACTGAATGTACTTATTTCTGCTATACTGACTCCATGATTACCTTGAGTTGGATTAAGAGCAGGGCCGACAAATGGAAATGCTTTGTGGCCAATCGAGTGAGGGAGATCCAAAGTGTCACCGACCCCAGTTGCTGGTCTCACTGTGCAGGAACAGACAATCCTGCAGACTTCGTCACTAGAAGCTTTTCGGCCTCCCAGTTGATTGCTTCTTGTATGTGGTTGAGGGGCCCTAGTTGGCTACATTTTGACGACGTCATCACTGAACAAGAACATAACCTGTCTTCTGTGGTGGACGCTGAGGTGGGTTTGGAGGAGGAAGTGGGGTTGGCAACGACAGTCTGTCATAGCGACACCCTTACCTCCCCAGTCCTTCCAGTGGAACGCTGGAGCACATTGTCCAAATCAGTCAAGATCCTAGCGTGGATTTACCGTTTCTTTGGAAATTTATCTGGACGCCGTGCTCGCAAAGCCTCCAGGCATCTAAAGACAGAAGAACTGAAAGATGCTGAGACTAAATTGTTTTGGGTGACTCAGCGAGAACACTATTGTTCTGACATCAGCTCTTTGCAAGAGGGAAAGGAAATTCCCAGGAGCTCCATTCTTTATAAGATGCACCCATTTCTGGATGAAAAGGGATTACTGAGGATGGGAGGACGGCTCCAGTTCTCAGCCTTGTCCTTTGATGAAAGACACCCTATCATTTTGCCCAAAGGTCATGTGGCCCTCTTGTTGACTAGGTTTTACCACCAAACTTTCAAACATGCTGGGGTTGGCTTGATGTTGTCTTCTTTGAGAGACAAATTTTGGATCATTGGCTTAAGAGCTCTGGCAAGACAAGTCAAGAGAGAGTGCTTTCATTGCCAGCGTTTCGATGCTGGTCCTTGCAATGAACCTTTTGCTCCATTACCAGAATCACGGGTAACAAAAGCCACACCCTTCTCAGTCACTGGTCTCGACTTCGCAGGACCTTTGTATTGTTCCGATTACAAGGATCAGAAGTTTTATATTCTTCTCTTCACTTGTGGCGTGGTGAGAGCCATCCATCTTGAGTTAGTGATGTCTCTTAAACTGTCTGATTTCCTTATGGCCTTTCGCCGTTTTGTGGCCAGAAGAGGTATGCCCACCATTATCTATTCAGACAATGCAAAAACCTTCATTAGTGGGTCTCGCGAGCTTACAAGGGCATTTGGAACCATGTGTCCAAGTTGGAAATTTATAGCTCCTCGCTCCCCATGGTGGGGAGGCTGGTGGGAGAGGATGGTTCGTAGTGTCAAATCCATCTTGAGGAAAACAATTGGTGGTAGTTCTCTTCCGAGGACTGAATTAGACACTCTTTTACAGGAAGTTGAGGCATGTATCAACTCCCGACCTTTGACTGCTGTACATGACGATGCGGAAGAAAACAAGATTCTTACACCCTTTCATTTTCTTCTCGGTAAGGGATGTCATATGTTACCCATGGATGCCCTTTCTTCTTCAGTTAATCAGAAGGTTGTAACCGAACAGTACTTTGCTCAACAAGCAACTCTCACTCAGTTTTGGAAGGTTTGGAGCCAGGATTATCTTCGCAATCTTCCCCAAGTGAAGACCAATGGTCGCAGAGGTTCTATCAAGGAAGGTATGGTGATAATAATACGGGAGGACAACACACCGCGTCTCCATTGGCCCATAGGTGTTGTGACCAAACTCTTCACTGGTAAAGATGGTATCCCTCGAACAGTAGAAGTTCGGACTGCCAGCGGGTTGCTAGTCAGGTCTATCCAGAGAATTCACAGTTTGGAACTACAATCAGGTGAGTCAGATTTTGATTTGTCTATGTTGAGAGACACAGATGACTACCCTCATGAAGTTGACGTTCCTTCTCGGCAGAGAGAACAAGCAGAGAGAAACTCTACAGTTAACCAACCAGGTAATGGCAAGGTAGCTGAAAGTGACAAATCGGTTGCCACTAGAGCTGGTCGAACCGTCCGCCCCAGGACCGTTTTAGATTTGTAGATCATGCTATTTGTGTAAATCTAAGGTCTTTTACTAAATCTGGTAGTAGTAGTACACAATTCTGTTATCGTTATCACTAAACATCTTGTTGCTCTGGATTCTGATGGACATCTCTGACCGTTATGTTCAATGTTATGCTTCAGTCTATGATAACCTTTAATTGCTCTCCCAACTCATCCTACATATCGGCATCATCAGCATTTCTGTCGGGGATTTCCTATGAGTCCATTGTTACTTGTTACATATATTGTTATTGTTCTATGTTATGAAGTAGACCATAATTTTATCTTATTCATGTGTACTTTGATACAACTTTGTGTTGAAAAAACAGTAAGGCTTTAAGAAACATGTCATCAGCTTGCAATTTTTTGTTCATTAGTGTCAATTTCTTGCCATTCGTGACTCAGGTTTCAGAAGAAGTCCAGTCTCTTACGTTTCTAAAGTTGCAAGAATTATTCATTTCAGTTAAGACTAAACATTTCCCCTTCATTTGGGGTGTAGATACGCTGGATTTGTTTTCACCCTGGGTGCGTGAAATCAGATTGAGAGGGTACTTTCTCTACTTTTATTTGATTTAATGATTTACTTTGAAATCATACTGTTTGATTTATTCACTTTGCTTTCATGTTTAGAAACTTAAGCCGGCAGTCTTCCGGAATATAAATAGACGTGTGTGTGAAGGAAGAGTGACTGGCAGTGCTTTAATATTGTTTAAAGTTGCAAGACACTGCATTTCTACACTACATGTAAATTCTACATTCTCTTTGACACCACATTACTCAATACACATATTGATGTACCGTAATCAGTCGCGGTTGCTTCTCTTTCCCAAATGTGAGTTTGAATTATTTAGTATTGGAGGTTTTATAGCCTTCATGTGCACTTACCCTTGAGTCATTTGTGTTTATTTTGGACTCTATACATGTATTTAGTAGTCCAAGGTGGGGAGTATGTTGCATATCAGAAGAAATCTCCCAAATTGGCACCGCGGCTAACTCTGTTTGGCTTATTTTATCCCATTATCTGGTTTGTTTACTTCTTCGCTCGGGCGGAAGTAGAGAAGGGAAAAGAGGTCACTCACGCGGGGCAGGTAGTCATGCATTCACTCACATGAAGCACGCGGGGCAGGTAGTCATTCATTCATTCACATGAAGGAGAAGAAGTTTCCTCACGAATCAGTCGTTTCTTTGTCAATAAACAGTTTAATTTCATGTTACTTCAAGTCTTCTTCAGTATATTGCTAATGTGCGTTGTTCAGAATTCGCAACAACAACAATGAATAAATAATTTGTGTTTCTTTGTCACTTCCTGTAACAATCGTCCCTCACTACACCAAATCATAAGATACACCAAATCATAAGACTGACCAACACATAGATCAAGGCCTATCACTGAACCAGCGGTTCTTCCCGCAGGAGAGGCAAAAGATTATACTTAGGAGGTGCTGCGGTATGGATAGTTTCCATAGCTCTCCAGTGAATACAACTTTCAATACGTTCTCACTGTTGGCTTTACTTGGAAATTGTAATACTGTCCCTGCCACAGCACTTTCTTTCTTTAGATTGAGATTCCCCACATTTGGCAATTGTGAGTGCGCATGAGAAAACCCACAATAAGTCGGCAGAGCTGATTTTGAGAAAAACGGCTTTAAAGTTAAAATATGTGTCCGACACAAACTCCCAACTTGTTGTTGTTTAGGGGACCGTGGCATATTACAGGGTAAACTGTAGATGAGCAGTGAACACTTCTTACTATGATCTCTATCACGGCTTGGTAATTAGACTACGGTCTCCTAACAATATCCAAAAACATCCGACTTGCCTGTTTCGAAGGGACCGTGGCATGTTACAGGAAAAACTAGATGAGCAGTGAACACTACTCACTATGATCTCTATAACGACTTAGTTATTAGACTACGGTCTCCTAACAACAATCACTCCAATATTACTTGGTCAATTAGCTATTGCCACTTATAGGATTAAATGCCGTTTTCTCAAAATCTTGTTTTGGGGGGGGGGGGGGGGGTCACTGACTTCAATTTATCAGAAATGTCTTGTCTTTTATTATATGTCACCTCACCTGTCACCTGTCGGCTTCATCGTCATCGATGTTAGCTGCTACAGTGGATGTCACGACAAAATCTCCTCCACCCAATCCTGTCCTTAGCTTTCCTAGTTAGTTCACTTATTTCCAGCTGGCTGACTTTCTTGATGTTATCGTGATATGTAATGGGTGGTCTTCCTTGTTTTCTCTTTGTTTCTGTCTTTCCTTGAAGGATTGATATCATAAGGGCCGTGCTTTTGTTTCGGGCCGCGTGGCCGATGTATGCAAGTCTTCTTTTATTTATTTCAGGTGTTATTCTTCTGGTGGTGCCAAGCTGTTCTAAGATGCTTGTATTTGTTCTCCTTTTTGTCCAACTTATTCTGAGTAGCCTTCTGTAAAGCCACATTTCAGCTGCCTCCAATCTTGTTATGTCTGCCTTTTTGAGTGCACAGAATTCAAAATCTCATGTTGCCGACTTATTGTGGGTTTTCTCATGCACACATGGCAATATTGTTTTGCTTTGCTGTTGTTGTTTTTCTATTCAATTGTTGTTGATGTTATTGTTGTTGTTTTATGGGAGTGGAATATTTGACCCGATGACTTTTTTTTTCTACATTTTTCCCTCTTGTGGCTGCATATGGTAGAAAATATGACTGGCAGGCGAATGATTTTTAATTTGAGCTTATCAAAGGGAACCAGAAAATGAGTTTGGTTTTTTTTCAACATTTTTAAAAGGTTGCCTGAAAGTTGAATAACTGCAGTAGGTGGATACAAAGGCGATTGGATTAGACTGGTTGCTGCTTACGAAAATTAATTTGATAATTTTTTTAACTGTCATGCAGGTTGTAGCGTTGAGCCCCCCCCCCCCCCCTCCAACCCCCCATCCTCCATGAAAAGATCTGCGCATTTGCACTACAATTGAGTACTGCCGCCACTATTTTTTTAGAAGAATTTTTTACGAATGTATTTGACGGGTGAGAAACAAAGAGATGAAATAAAACATGTCTGTTTAGAAAATTTTGTTTTTGCTAATTTGAAATATACATTGTTAATTGATGATTTTCTGATACCATTCTATCAGTATTTTGTCCACTGACTGAAGTAAAGCTGAGGGAGGTCAAGTCAAATAATTATACATTCATGTTTGTCTTTGGCTTCGTTTACAGATTGTTGCAGAAATCGTCTACAAGGATTCGTTCTGACAAGTTTTGACCCAAATGGACATACCGTCTTCAATTATACAGATACGACGAATGGATTTTTATTCAAATACATTGTTACATCTATCACAGATACACAGCCAGTCACTAGTGTTCGAGTCAATGTAACAGAGCCTGTCTATGTAGATGATATAATGCCAGTCCTAACTCTGTGCGAAGTGGAACTTTACGGTGGTGAGTTGATGGCTCAAATCGCTGTCACTCGCCTACATGTAATTATAACCACCACTGGATTCAATATTGTAATTGTCATTTGAACCGAACATTTTTAGTATACTTTAGTAATTTACCATAATAATTCATGTTAATGTATCTGATATGATATCACTGTCTGTATAGTAAAGATTAAAATGTTCTGATATGAACTCATAATTGTATTGAACAGTTCAATTTAATTACCGTATTTTACTTATTAATGAGATTTTTATATATCCAGTGGTTATATTACTATCAGAGGAGTTGGGTACACTAATGTTTAATTGTATCATAACATTGACTATGCAATTACAGAGAGATATCAAGAATGATACGATATTTCCCAAACGAAACTGCTATTTTTGTCACCACTAAATTAGTTTTTCTTTACCAAAGATACAGAGTGTTTTGAGCTGCACCTGTTTTTCTCATGATTTCCAAAACCATTCTATACACAAGGATAGGCCTTATAAGTTTTGTCCCAAATCATGTACATAAGGGGTGAACCAGACCAAGGCTGGCGTAAGCGCCAGATTGATAGCTCCCCGCCTAATATTATGTATCACATTAAAACACTACTCACTGCTCACAACTGGGCATTATGGGCATTAGTGTGATGTATAATAATGAGGCGGCAAGCCATCAGTTTGACACCAACACCAGCCCTGATCTGGTTGGCCCTTAAAGTAGGTGTGCTGTGTTTGATGCAGCGAAACATATCTCTGCATTACCTGCCACCATGCTTTCCAGAATACATTTAAATCATTTTCTCATCAAAGTAAAAATCCAGCCACAGGTTGACTGATTTCACTTGGTGGCTCAGAACGTCAAAATTCATGGACTATATTTCTCAATGACTTAAACCGTTATTTCAGACTCAGTATGTCAGGCAGGGAAATATGGCAGAGAATGTGAGAAAGATTGTAACTGTGCTGTACAAAGTGAGGCATGTTTTGTCACTGGAAGCTGTCGGCCTGGATGTGCTGCTGGATTCTATGGCGAGGATTGTCAAACAGGTGATTTAAATTTTAAACATGTGCGCTCTTGTAGTTAAAATACTGCATTCTTTCCAGTGTTATTATAATTATTAAATCTTAATGACGACATGCTCAATATCAAAAATCCCCACCCCAACTTCCACCCCCGCCTACATCATCTCTCTTTTGTACATTCACGTTTAAGGTTTTTCACAGATTGAGCACTGACAACGAAATGTATCAATCAGCAATTGTGGGCAAAACTATGAGAGTACAAATATGATGAAAGAGAGGAAGACGCAGAGAGAGAGTCAGTTATGTTAATCCCAAACGTCAAATCTCAAAATAATCAACTTGTGGATGCCAAGGTCTTTGAAACTATTTTGAGTATGTGTGTGTCTGCGTGTGTGTGTGTGAGGAAAGCAAATTTCTCATCTGAAACAAATAAAGAGTGTGATTATGATCCTGATATTCACCACCTTCATTAGTACTTGTTTTCTGATCAATTACTGTTATCTCCACGCAGCCTGTCCATCAACACGTTATGGTATCAGCTGTAGAGAAAGATGCAGCTTCAACTGCAGAGACCAGTTGTGTGATAAGGTGACAGGAAACTGTCAGCAATGTGTACCTGGCAAGTCGGGAGACCAGTGCGATAAAGGTTTATTATATTTTTTTTTATCTTATTATTATTCGTATAGTTTATACAATGAAGGCAAAAGCTGGTTCGTTGCCGTTTGCTTGACTATACAGATAATTTATGCCATGACAGTATTAAGTAAAATCTGTTGAATAACCTGCCTCTGTGTCTTCAAGAGGATGTTCAGCTCGGAAGTTAGATGGTTTGTAATATCTTATCTTATTTTATTCATAAAACATGTAGTTTTCCACCTAAGATCCTGAACTTATTTTTCGTTTCGTGCGGGGGTGGGGGGGGGGGGGGGATACCCCACAAATGTGTGAGTTTAATTGCAGTAATATAAAATATGCCCAGCCTCGCTTTTCAGTACTATTTAATCATTTTTGTGCCACATCGAAATTATGAAGGTGTTCTATCTTACCTGTTAAAAGTGTGGGTATGGCGGCATCTGAATTTGAGCAAAAATGTCGAACCCGTATCTTTAAGATTATAAACATCCCAGTTTGCTACCCTGGTTGGAGAAGATGCAATGATTGGGGAGGATTGGGAGGGGGGTGTTGTAACGGCAGGACAAACTTAAGCAGCCAATTTTCTGGTTTTCTTTTAATATGAGTCTTGGCATGTCAGTCTGTGACTATTGGTACAGTACTGTTACACTATTATTTCAACTTTTTTGTTTCCTCTTTCATGCTACACAGACTGTCCAAAAGGAAGATATGGTCAAGACTGTAGTGAAACTTGCAGCGAACATTGTGTTGGTGGTGCAATGTGCAATCCAGTCAATGGGTCATGTCTCCAGGGGTGTGAGTCTGGCTATACCTCACCCCAGTGTAATACAAGTAAGTCCGAGGGTGAACTTTCAATCGCTTCAGTCACAAATTGAGACATAAAAATTGTTCTCATTGAAATGTTGTTTTCCTCTGATGAAGAGACAACATCTATCCTTGACACTGGTGAGGATTTGATTTGATGGACATTTACAGTGCCAGTGGAGAGAGAGAGCGGGGGCGGGGGGGGGGGGGTTAGAAGAAGGGAGAGAGAATGAGAAGGAGAGACTATTATTTGTGCGATTATCATAGTTGATCAAATTAACCAATTAACTTGAACGCTATGAAACTGTCCTAAGCTTGATGTGTTCCTTTTCCGTTGTCACTGTTACACATTGAAGAGTGCCCTAACAAGACCTATGGTCACGGCTGCAACATGACTTGTAGTGTGAACTGTAAAATAAATGAGACAGCAGCACCAGCCGTATGTCACCATGCCACAGGTCACTGTCTACTGGGATGTGTCAATGAAGTAACTGGTGATGAATGTTCACCTCTTCCTGTCAATGGATCAGGTCAGTAATAACTCAGCTTTCTTCACTATTTACTACTTTGTTTTCTGATGTTTGTGCAGATTGTTTCCAAATTTGTATGTAATTTTACACTCCATTTACCATTTCTGAAAATAATAATTATCACCATTATGAATATTGTCGCCTTCTTGGCTTATTCTTGTCCCGTCTTCTATCAGTTCAGGTATTCCATTTAATCAAATTCATCACTAATTTTAAAGGCCCCATTACACGTTCAGATGGACCGGACCAGGTTAGCCTTCGGCTGTGCTATTATTTGTGCGATTATCATAGTTGATCAAATTAACCAATTGGTAGTCCGCTAGGTTGATTATACGTTACGATGGACCGAACGATGTTCCGGATGGAAACAAGGGATGCTATTGTCATACAAAACACACAACCCCGCCACTTTGGAAAAATTCAATGGCTTTGAAGATAGATTTTTAAAATTATTTTTACTAAGCAATGAAACGAAGCATTCGCTGCCAATTTTACTAATTTTGACACGCTGATTCCGAATTTGATATCAAATTCGTGGTAGCATGTCGTTTTCAACAAGTTTGTAAAACGACCTGCCATCCTCGGGGAGGAAAAACTTCAAAGGCAAGCGGTGGCACCAACCATTCACTCAAACCGTACGACAAAATATCAGAAGAGACCGGAAATTGATGGGCGAAAGGTCGACCGACAGGCATGCCATACGATTTCAGCTATTTTTCTTATAACACGATACGATTAGTCGTAGGCACAGTCGAAGGCCATATTTCGTCCGGCCAGCGTCCGGTCCATCTGAACGTGTAATAGAGCCATAAGATAGAGTTACTATGGCGGGGAGCAAGAATCTCAAATTCAGTGGGGAATTATGCCTTAACCATGAAAAGATGCATGAGGGCAGATATCCACCTTTATTCTCTACAATAATTATCTTTATTTTAGAACTGGTGGGGAAGGCAGAGACTTCAGATAGGCCTCTTCCCTTAGCCCTCTAGGTTCTCTTGGGCCAACCCTTTCTTTCCAGTCCCTCAGTGGGTCAGTACCCAGCAGCAGCGTTTTAGCAATATTTTCTAAGGGAATTCCGGGTCAAAACTTGAGAATTTCTATTAAAAAGATTTATTTTTTTTATATATATACTTGTAATATCAAATTCAAGGAGTTTTAAGATAGGAGCTTTGCCAAAATTACAGCCATAACCTGTTATCTATTATATATTTTTTACAGTATTCTGGAGGTGAAAGTGATCACTCAATAGATTATTTCTATAGTTTTATTTCCCAATCTTTGGTTATATGCGATAATGATGACACATAGTTGATTTTCGGTCTGGTCAAGATTGCTGTGGTGGCTTTGATCCTCTTCACATTGTTTGTGTGATCGTCAAGGGATATTGTTTTACTTATCATGTCCATTCGTGAAACTGATACAAATTGATGATAGTTAAATTCACTATTTCATAAAATGACAGAGTGATTTGAAATAGACTCCACGTTGAATCAAATGTCGTCGAATCATTATTGCTGCTGTACTTGGGTAGAGACAGTTAGTTGTCCTTAAGGGTTTTCTTATCCCCGTGGATTAGGGTTGCGGTTTGGATTAGGGTTGGAGTTAAGGTTTTAGAATTGGAGTCGGGGTTAAGGTTGTGTCGTCTAGGTTGATGCCTAGAAACAAAGCTCTACCGAAGCACTTACTCCATAAATAATGAAAGACACCCCCCCCCCCCACCAATTATATTTTTGAACCAGCATTCTCTCATGCCTTGCCTCATAATAATTATGTTAAATGAATACTTCATGAACAGGCGACGATGAAGATGATGTCGGGTTGATAGCAGGAATTGTTGTGGCCATTCTCGTGGTTATAGCCCTTGTTGGAATTTTTGTAATTCTATGGAGGTAAGAAGTGTTCAATATTATAATTATGGAACTCACATACTAATTGGATTATTACGATCATGAAGATAGTTTAGACCAATAACCACACTAAGAAAACGTTCTAAGGCAGACTTTGTGAATAAGATTAAAATTGGCAATAGAGGTGCATATTATAATTATGATCTAAGTATGACTTACAGAGAAAAAAAAAGACACCATCGTACAACTATGGCTCAGATTGACGTATCCTATAATATCCTGCTACACATATTCACCTGTTTGTTCAAGGTTCAGTACTGTGTCTGCGCTCATTAATAGACTGCTGTAGCTGTTAAATTATCAGTGTCTCAATGTATTTCTTAGTATACGTGTAAATCAGCTGGATCTGACTTTACTGAGAAATATAAATATTTCTGCATCTCCAAATATTCTATTTATTAGGAAGCGAAGACATTCGACAACGGAGCAACGATTCGCCTTTGATGGTCCTCAAAAACAAGAAGAAACTGAACTCTCTAAGATTCTAAAATCCCAAGTCTCAGGTGATGAAGGTGATTTTAATATACCATAGATGTATAACGTTTACAAGCAGGATACAGTAAATGGCCGCTCTATAACTTGCACAGAAAGCTCGAATGCTCATCCCTGGCCGATCGAGTTTTCACTCGTGACGGCGATGGCGAATATGGCAGTATTCTTTAGTTGTGTTACGGCCCCATAAAGGCAATTAGAAACTGTCGGGGTATCTGGGAGGTAGCGGGATCTGAGGTGTTTTAGTCCTTGGCACTCCGCCAGGATGTGCTCGACTGTCTCCTGCGGGGACCCGCAGTGCCGGCATACTGGCTCACGGAGTGGGTTGAAACGATTTAGAAGTGCGTTCAACTGGACATGTCCCGTCCTCATACGCTGTATAATTGTCGCGTATTTACGCTTTAGTGTCAATATCGGGTCTTTGATGTCTGGTTTGGTTTGGTTATGGTACACCTACGTCCTTTATCCGAGTTTGCCCATTGATCTAACCATTTCCTGCGTCCGTGAGCGCGGATTCTGGCTCGGGCTGCTGGGTAAGACGTTGGGTGCTTTGGCTGTTCGCCTCTGGTCCCCTGTTTTGCTAGGCTATCTGCAACCTCGTTGCCCCGGATTCCTATGTGCGCGGGGATCCACTGGAGGTGGACCTCGACACCGTATCCACTTATGATCTGGTGTCAGATATGTCTGATTTTATCTGCGCCATGTGCCTCGAGCTTGTGGTTGAGCGTTTGGGCGGCCATCAGTGTGGCCCTTGAGTCTGAGAACACAACAATATCTTCTGGCGATACTGTTCCGTTTTCAAAGCCGTTGAAAACCGTAGTCAGTGTTCTCCAAATCGCTGTCGCCTCAGCGTCGAAGTTGGAGCCGTTCGCCCCGCAAGGCCCATAGATCTTTTCGGTGTCGGTGCCGTCAGAGTAGTAGATTATTGCTCCGTACCCCGCATTCGTAGTCGCCTGTACTGCCGAGCCGTCAGTATAAGCCTTAATCATGTGTGCTGGGTACGAGTCAATAGTTTCGCCGGCGGCCGTTTTCAGAATCGTGGGATTGACCTCCTTAGTCATGTTTGTGTCTAGTAACGTGGTTTTGACCACTGGGGGTTTCAGGGGGGCGTGAGGTGGCTCTTTCGTCCATAACCGAAGGGGCATTCTGTCCTGTTCTAGCCCATACTTCTCAGTTAGCCGTTTGGCTTCGCCCAGGAACGACTTCTTCTGAAGTATTCTCGGTGGCGGGTCGATTTCGATCGCCTCCCGCGCCGGGTAGTCCGGCTCGAGCCTTTTTAACCTCTCGTACTGCTGTAGTACGCTTCCTTCCATTCTGGTTGCCAGTGGTTCCACATTGGTCATGATTTCGAGATCATTCGTAGGAGTGGTTTTGAGGCAGCCTGTTATGAGTCTCAAGGCGCTGTTCTGAACTCGGTCCAGCGCCGACAGCGTTCGGTCGCTGGCCAGTGGTTGCAGTGGCAGGCTATACTCTAGGCCTGCTCGGACGTAGGCTAGGTATAGCTGTCTGAGAACTTTCCCAGTGGCACCCCAGTTGGTACTGGCGAGCATTTTAACAGTGTTAATCGCCTCCTAGCCTCAGACTCGAGCTTGCTGACGTGCGTTTGCAAGTTGAGCCTGCTGTCAAGTTCAACTCCCAGGTATCGTGGTGCGCTTTCCCTTTTGAGTGGCTGGCCATTGATCTTAAGAGTGATGGTGGCTTTCTGGGCGTGTTTGCCGTTGGTGAAGAGTTGATAAACGGTCTTATCGACGTTTATCTCCATCTTCCACAATCGGCAGTAGCAGGCAAGCGTCGCGAGGTCCCGGTTAAGGTCTCGCTGTAGCCATTGGACATGCTTTCCTGTCCTCCAGATTACCATATCATCGGCATACATCGCTTTTTCGCATCTCAGGTGCTGGGTAAGGTCGCTGGTGTAAGCTGCAAAGAGCGTGCAGCTTAACGCTAAACCTTGCGGCAGGCCATTCTCCATGGTGAGTTGGCTTGAGGTCTGTCCGTTCACTCTAGTGCGGACTGTTCGATTGTGCAGGAAATCTTTTACCCATCCGCACAGATTTCCTTTGACCTCCGCCTGGAGTAATTTAAAGAGTAGCCCACCTTTACACACCTTATCGCACGCTTGTCTGAGATCGACGAATACAGCGATCGTATGCTCCCGCCTATGGAAACCATTATTGACCGCTTGGGTCAATCGGATAAGCTGGTCCATCGTCTGCCTGCCACTACGGAAGCCCGCCTGGTGTCTGTCTAGAAGACCGCGCTCTTCTAGATACCAGGTCAGCCGGTAGTTAACCATCCTCTCCCCTACTTTGCAGATGCAAGAGGTAAGGGATATTGGCCTGTAATGTGATGGTTCGGTACCATCTTTACCTGCTTTAGGGATAGCTGTCACCACGGCCTTTTTCCAGTCAATAGGGAGTTTTCTCTCGTGCCACGTTCTATTTATTAAGGCTAGGAGCCATTTCTTTGCCGTGGGGCCCATCTGGAGCAACATCTCGTTAGAAATTTTGTCCGGGCCTGGCGCTTTACGATTTTTACACTTGCCAAGTGCTCTCTCCAGTTCCTCTAGGGTGAACTCACTGTTAAGGCCCTCGTAATCGCTGTCTACCTGCGATTGTTCGAGCTGACGCCTGACCTTACGGAGCCCCTTGTCCGTATTCGTAGCTTTGCCACTCTTATTTGTACTGGCAAAGTGTCGGTTAAGCATGATTGCACGCTTATGGTATGTCACCGCGACCGTCCCGTTTGCCCGTATCGGGGCGACATTCTTCACTCTTTGCCCCCGATTAAGGCGATTCAGGACGGTCCAAGCTCGGCCACCACTCGGGTCCACGTTCAGAGACTCGCACAGGTTTAACCACTTTGCCCTTTTTGTGCTTCTAGATAACAGCTTGACTTTATCGGTCAATCTGTTATATTCGATTCTGGCCGCCGTGCTCGTTTTTGGTTTTCTTCTCGCCCTCTTACGCTGTCGGACCGCCTGTTCAAGTTCCTTTGACCAGGGCAAGCGATTTAGGGGCTGCAGTCCTCGCGGAATACTCCGCTTAGCAGCTGCGAGCACGGCCGAAGTCAGTACGGCGTTAGCTTCGTCAATAGTACCCTGGTTGGGGTCCACCTCGTTCAGAGTTAAACCTAAAATCTCTCTGAACTCTTCCCATCTGCTTCGCTTATAATTCCAGTTTAAACGCTTCTCCTTCTTCTTAGCCGTTTTAGTCTGGATTTGTACGAGGAGAGGAAGGTGGTCGCTACCTACGTCCTCGAGGACTGCGTAGCTGTGTCTGGTAACGAGGTCAGCAGATAGAAGCGTAATGTCGGGCCGACTCTCCGCGCCGTTTGCTCGATGCAGGCACGTGGGCGCGGAGTCAGCTGATTGTATCCGGACCAGGTTAGAACTTAGGAGGAGATCTTCGACGTTTCTTCCTGCAGTGTTCGTGGATTCTGGGGCGTACCCCATTTCAGGACTTCGTGCGTTGAAGTCTCCTCCGATGATTGTGTTATTCAAGGTAGCCTCTGTCAACCCAAGGTCGCAGGTGACCGTTGGGGGGTTATAGACGTTAGTGATGGTAAAGGCCACGCCGTCCTTCCATACTGTAAGGGTGAGGGTATCAGTTTCACCTTTGCTCGTCAGGGCGTGCTGTCTCACAGCCGTAATGTCATTGCGGACCAATGTGGCAATGCCTCGGCACTTGGTACACGAGCAGGTGTATATGGTATACCCTGTGACGTGCGCGCCTCTCCCATTCAGTAGTGTCTCTTGAAGGAGCGCTACATGGATATGTTTTGATTTCAGGAGCTTAGTTAGCTCCAGGACCTTCGGGCGAAGGCCGCAGACGTTGAGCTGCAACATGTTAAGTGTCGCAGGGGGATCCCTCGCCGCTTAGGTCCCCTTGTTAGTTTTCACACTCGCATTCACACTCGCATTCGGACACAGGTCACGAGTAGCATACTTGCGTAGGGGGACCTGGCAACTGCCATCCTCCCTACGGAGAATATGTTTGGGTTTCTCGGCCCCACGTTTCTTCTTGCCATATTTTACCATCATGTATAGTGGGAAATTGTTGCTGCTTGGGTCCCTTTCAGACAAATGGAGGCTGATGACAGCCTGAACCGACTGATTCGTATCACGTCGTGACCAGAATCTCACTTTCTCATCCGCCAGCGTGCGGTCATTGTCTTGTTTGGGTCATTGTCACGTAGTGCTTGCTGCACGATTTTTCGAAGGATCGATCTGGTCAGTCCCCGGCCCTCAATCGGGGACTGCCACCAATGCGTTCTGCTAGGCAATTTGCCCCCATCTGCCTACAGCAACGGAAAGCTCCCAGTGTTTAACGGCTTCGGGAAGGTCAGCCGTCAGCCCGTCCCCGTTAGCCAGCCCCCAGCTTGGGCTGCCCCGCTGCTACCACGTGGCGGTCGAGAAGAAATTTCTCCCCGGGTCTCTCCAGACCTGGGATCGGGCTTATCCGGAGCCCGGAGGCTGTGGAATGGTCATAGGCGAAACGGTGATCATCTGCTAGTACCACTCGTTCGCATGCACCTTGTACGAAGGACCGACCGAGGCAGTACCAGTATTCGACTACAGTAGTCGGTTTCCCGGAAAGACTGCAACAGCAGGACCCTCGGAGCAGCGTGCACAGAAAGCTCATGGACACCAATTGTAACTGGACATCACAATTGCCATAATGAAGCATTTTCAGTGCTAAGTGACCTCTTATTCGCTCATGATAATCATGAAATAAATATAATCCACGAACGAATGTCAGTTCTTCATTGTGTCATAACGTGGTTATGATTTCCATTTTCTTAATCATTAATAACTGTTTGTGACAACTGAAAATCTCTCTCCCTACTGTAAGGATGATTATGATTGATGTTTCATTATCCTTGGATAGGTCGCAAACCAGTAAGTCCTGTATAATACTGTTGAAGCCCTCTGTTCAAATAACAACTTCCATTTTCCATAGTTACCTTCATGATAGTGACAGGAAATGGTAGCAAACAGTTATAACTGGGCGTAAACAACGCATTGTACTTCTTCTTCATTCCTTGGACATGTATAATGTTGCCCCAGTACTGCTTTGTTCTATCTCACACGTTTTAAAAAAGCTGAGGTAAAGCCACACCTGTAAGTAAGTCCTGACTTTCTCATGTCATTCCCATGAATTATCAGCATAAATTGTTGAAAAAAAAAAGATACTAATTTGAAGAAGGGTATTTCCGTCTTCACGGATCGGCGTGGAAAAAATGGTACGCTCTGATCATCCTCAGGTAAAACACCTCAAGACATTCAAGGCCATCTCCAGAATATTTCCTCAAAAAAGTCTCCAACAGCCATTCTCGCCACGGATCTGTGTAATTTCATGTCCAGTCATGGAATAGAATATTTCCAGGCTCAGTTTGAGGTTCGTCGAAAATGAATAATTATTTCATATTCCCTCTTATGTATTTGTTGATTTTATTATCACTCAACCGGCGTTATTTACTATGCAAGACATGTATGTCAGTATTGGATTTTGGAAGGAGAGTTTCAGTGTTAGCCTGAAGTCAGCGCCTGTTACAGGCAATCTAAATCTATCAAAGCAGCAGAATTTAAATAATTCCAATATTTTACAATTTTGCTTTGATTTCTACATTTTATCATTGGAGAGAGATGTACATTTTATTGTTTACTACTTGCGTCCCACAAAACCCTTGATTTATGTTACATGTAGTACTGTTAGCATTTTATAGATACATTTTTGTATGTAAAATCATCTTTCCCCGTTACTGATTGACTGAATTCGAACAGTGTGAGAACGTGTAAATAATGTTTTATACAAATGAACGTTGTCAGCAGTCTACTTCGTCTTCTGATATTATTGAGTTATTTCACACCACTAACAAACTTGTGATAGAGAAGAATGAAGTGAAAAAGAAAATTAAGTAATGTTTCGTGGATGTCAGTTTGTTTTATTGACAATGATGACATGATAAGTACCTGTGTGAGAAATTGACAAAGCTGATAAATGCATAACCTAACAGTACTAACATTTTGGCTCTCACTGATCTACTGCAGAATGTTCCTGCAATCAATGTGAGTTTGACCATGGCCATAGGCCTCAGTGTTGCCAACAGGCACAAGAACAGATCTAGGAAAATAAGTGCATGTAAGTCTTACATTGGAGTAACACAAGATTTAAACCTTCATGCCATTCGGTTCGATCTTGTCGTCTTTCTGATCACATTTGAGGAATGCTATGTCACAAATCCCAGACTGGGAGATGTAATAATTATAACAGGACAACAATCACGAACGAACACGTATAACACTTAACAGAACAACCCATCAGACTCACACATTTATTAAACATAAAGATAACGATAACAGTGCAATGACATACAGTATATTACTCTATTCAACTGCCGTCCAACGGCCTTCTTCCCTCAACCACTCTTCCCCGGGTCCACAACCCGGTAGTTACTTTTAAAGACACTTCGGCTTCAGCCTCTCCACTCAATGTCTTAATAACCCCCTCCTAGGGCAATAACACCTGAGCATTCCAATAGCTCCTCAACATGGCAATAGCACGTTAATAGTTCAATTCACATTAATATCACAATAGCACAGTCGTATATCAATATCACATGTACTACATCTTAAGAGCACATTAGCAGTTCTATACACATCCCTGTCGGTGGCCAGACTGCCACGACTCATGCGTTCCTCCTGTCCTGCTCGACAGCTTCACTCCACTGGCCTATGCGTAGCCTTCGGCCCTATGCTGGCCTATCCCCTGTGCTCACCGCGGGTGGCGTCTCTGCCCGACCCCGGCACCTATCAGAATAACATTACATCTGTAATACACCACACAATTACTATCCACTTCACCACTCATTACGAACCATCAAGCGTACTCACAATAGTCCACATTTCACTCACCACACATCTTACGGTAACACACCTCCACCGTGTTACACCGTACTCATTCTCGCTACGAATCCATGAACCTAACTTACATCTATCGCTCATGGCGCACATTTCTGTACACAGTAATTGTTACGAATCTGAGACTGGGTGATAGTGCCCTCCAGGTGTTATGAAGAGGGTCTTCTCAATGATGGAATTATGACTGCATTTTAAATCGAGAGGTATTTACTATTTACTCTTTCGTACCATGCCACACACTAAGAACAATCTGAATAAGTTTCATAAACAGACCTGCAGGGCCACAAATTTAATTACATTAAATTTCCTAACAATTTTGTCTAGATCTATTACATACTAAAAGACAACATCAGCAGCATCAAATGAAAATTCAATAATATGTCACTAGAAGTCTTCTCTAGATTCCTATAAGGTTATGATCATTCTGACTCACTAACAATTTAAGTATTAATTATCTATCTCTCAGATATAGTCTGCCTACTATCTATCAAGCAATATACTAATGTCTCTGGCGACGATGTCATCTCAGCTATTTGTGCCTACCGCTTATAATGGATCAAGCTCGTCAATATAAATTGACGTAGTTAAGTCTATTGGATCTACTCTAGGATGGGCTGGCAACCCCAGCCTCATCCAGACAAATCAATCCCAATTCACAGATGTGTATGCCAAACATTCATACTAGTTGCAAGTCAATATAAATCTTTGTCTTGCATTCTTGGGTAGCACTCCTAGCATATGCGGCAATCCTGTCCTACTGGATAAATTATGTTCAGCTCCTCGTTCATTGTTGAATCATCAAAGGACAAACACTTACACTTGGTCCCTGGTATTAGAAAAACCAGGGAACAGTAGACAATAGCAGTGGACATATCTCATTCAAGCATATGGCTTCATCTCAATGTCTATAGTGGACTAGACATGAATCAACAGTCTTATGATTCTTCAGGCAGAATCGTGCCGACGCCTGCACAGATTGGAATTTTCTGTATGGAGTAATGGACATAGGTATGGCTACACTTTTATACTGTGCAGCCACCTGCAAATTACCGTCCAAATCCCTAGATTTGATTGGTGCATCCATGCGAGCTCATCTCGCAGTATTAATATATTCTACGTGGGAGTTGGTCACGGCCTTGTACTAAAAACAGACAAGGTCAATTTAAAATGTCAAAACAATTACTGAAATCTTTAAACCCTCGTGCTTTCTACATTTTATGTACGAATTTCTGAACGCGACTAAGCGTCTTAAACTATCTATCCTTATTCACCCTTCTCTTCCCTTCTAAGTGTTCATCAAAATCACGGGGTCGAGAATTGCACTGTCACCCCTAACTTATCCATTTATTCTATCTCGCCCCACTTTCTTTCCATCTCTAAGAAAAAGTGTTTCAAAAACAAACTGTTCACGAGAACAGTTCAAGGACAAAATTACGCTGGTTATAATCAACGAGACCGTGAAAAATCAACCCCTTACAAGTCGTGACCCAGCACGGCATTTATATTACTTAAACCCTGACATCCCCCACCCCAGTGGAAATTTTAAGAAAAATTTACACGATAGGATCCAAGAAACCACAAAGTTATTGTGGTGGGGGCTTAAGTACTACCGTAGAAAAGTCAGCCTTAAGCTTGAGAACAAAAAATTTAACTAAGAACGTGCATATTGGATGGACAAAAAGCATACAATTATTGATGCCACGTTCTGTAGAATCTAGTCTATCGAAACATTCTCACTCCACACAATCAAACTTCTCACGAACATTTGTAATAACAATGACTATATCACTGTATACTGCTGAATTAAAGTATAACTAATATCAAACAATCAGGCCTTACTGAAGGAATAGGCTCATAATTATCTAGTCAACACACATAATTGCTGCTTATATACACATTCACAAACAATATATTGTTAATTAAAATACTGTGGTATCCAATGGCAGCAGTAGCTCTGGTAGCTTGGTTTTCCATGTCTCCATCTCATTGACCCGCTGACAAGGGCGTCAGGTTTGTCAGAAGTTCAGGTCACAGTCCGGAATGACGCTGGTGGAAAGAGGATATTCACAAAAAGGGATTGTAAAAATTGTTCATAAAGTAGTGAAAAAGATAATGTGAATCCATCCACCGTCCAGAATTGAGGGGGAAAAGCACTATCCAACCCCAATACAAGACACAACACTCTTTAATAGGAGACTAAATTAGACGTGACAAAACATCAGCTTGGGAATTGTCACCGCCAGGGATAGCCCGGATAACAAACCGGTATTCCTGGAGTGCAAGACTCCACCTCGTTAATCGAGCATTTTTAGCCCTGTTAGACTTCAGGAATAACAACGGACGATGGTCCGTTTCAATTATAAACTCGGACATGAGTAGATATCGCGAAAATGCGTTTACAGCAAAAATGATGGCGAGGCACTCTCGCTCGATAATTGCATAGCGGCATTCCCTATCTAGCAACTTGCGGCTGGCGTATAGACACGGCCGCAAGGTATCGTCTCGTTCCTGCAACAACACAGCTCCTAATCCCTTGTCCGACGCATCAGTGCGGACAAGAAATATTTGGTTTATATCTGGCAGTATGAGAATGGGGGAAGTCGAAAACAATCGTTGAATGGTACGAAGTGTATCAGTACATTCGGTTGTCCATTTGACTTTATTAGGAAAATTCTTTCTTGTGAGGTCCGACAACGGAGCTGTAAGTGAAGAAAAATTTTGAATGAACTTTCCATAATAATTAAGAAAGCCCAATAAACTACGAACTTCTTTCTTAGTTCGAGGGGCTTGGAGCTTTAAGATGGTAGTTATCTTCTTGTCATCAGGGGTCTGAACGCCGTGGGCAATTGTATGGCCCAGAAAATTAATTTCATTGTATCCTAAAAACACTTTACTGGGTTTCGCCGTAAGGCCAGCTCGACGAAGAGCAATAAAAACTTGACGTAGGGCTGTGAGGTGGCCCGACCAATCGGTTTCATAAATACAAATGTCGTCAAAATACGACAACACGGAATTCATATTCTGGAGCAATATTGTCATCATACGCGCGAAAGTGGCAGGGGCTGTAACTAATCCGAAAGGCATATAGCGCCACTGCATAAGACCCAACGGGATCTGAAAAGCGGTATATTGCTTGCTATTCTCATCAAGCGGAATTTGCCAATAGCCTTTGGAAAGGTCAATTTTAGAAAAAATCGTTGCCCTCGCTAACTGCGCAAAAAGATTCTCCTGGTTGGGAATCGGTTCAGCGTCATATATCGTAACCTCATTAAGTTTACGATAGTCAATACAAAAACGCACTGTATCATCTTTTTTTTTCACTAAGACGATGGGTGAGTTATATGGGCTCGTCGATCGCTCTATCACTCCCAGGTGAAACATGTTACGTACCTCGGTTATTATAGTCTCCTGTGCGTGCAGCGGACGCGGGTATGGTTTAACAAAGACGGGTATATCCGTCTTTAATCTTATAACATGCTGTACCAATGAAGTATTACCTGGTAGATCAGTAAAGACCGTAGTAAACTCGTTAAGCAAATCTCTTATATCTTGTCTTTGCGATTCAGACAGATTTGGATTTATATGTACATCCGAAGTATTTTCAGAAGATTGCAGTGCGGGGATTGAATGCTCTATCTTAATAGGATCATCATCGTCAACTGAAACTAAGGCCGCATTGGCCTGAGCAACTACATTTCGGCGATTATTCTGACGATTATCCTCGTCGGACAGGTACTGCTTTAACATATTTATATGGAACACTTTGTCCTGTCCCCGAATCTTGATAAGATAATTTACTCGAGAAAGTCTCTTTAGGACTTTAAAAGGTCCCTTCCATGTAAGAAGGAGTTTATTTTTCGTCTCCGGAAGGAGAACAAGAGTTTGGTCTCCGACGGCCAAGGTTCGCAATCGGCTACCCTGATCACGATATGCTTTATAAATACTCGCATGCGCAGTCGAAGATTTTTGTGCGAGCTGACATGCATTAAGAATTCGATGTCGCAAGTCTACAACATATTGATATGCAGACCGCGTATCGTTGTCGTCGGTGTCTGATCCGGCGAATAAATCACGGAGTATGGCCATTGGACCACGCGGCTTGCGACCATACAATAATTCGAACGGGGAAAAACCCGTCGATGCATTCGGTAGTTCTCGGTATGCAAAGAGAATAGCGGGGAGTTGTCGATCCCAATCACTCGGCTTGTCGGCCGAAACTCGCGCAAGCATAGCTTTCATGGTAGCATTCCATCGTTCACAGCAGCCATTAGACTGTGGGTGGTATGGAGATGTCAATCTTTGTTTAATCCCTACCAATTCCAAGACTTTCTTAAAAAGCTCAGAGGTAAACTGTGGACCTCTGTCCGATAAAATTTCAACTGGAAATCCAAGACGCGAAAAAACAGTAATAAGGGCTTCAGCCACATGATCGGCTGAAATGTCTTTTAGTGGAATGGCCTCTGGCCAACGTGTTGCGTAGTCAATGACAGAAAGTATAAAGCGATGTCCTCTGTCTGACTTGTGTAGAGGGCCAACTATATCTACGGCAACGCGCTCAAATGGTCTGGAGACCATTGGCATCTCCTGCAGAGGAGCCCGCGATGCTCTCCCTTTAGGAGTACGTCTCTGACATACGTCACATGTTGATACGAACCGGTTTACATCTGCGTAAATACTGGGCCAAAAAAATTGCGATAGTATTCGAGACTTAGTTCTGGCCTCTCCTTGGTGACCCGCCAAGGAAGTGTCATGCGCGAGACGAATAATGTCGCGACGAAAAGATCTTGGTACTACAAGCTGCATAACGGTCTCTCGCTTATTCCGAAAATTACGATATAATAAGTCATCTTTAATAAGAAACTTAGAGGTATCCGGCGCTGTAGGATCAACTTTAGTAAACAAATGTTTCAATGTGGGGTCTGAGTGTTGTTCATCATGGAATGCACTAGACGTTATGTTCAATTCAATAGTAGGGTTACTCAATGCACTGTCTGCTCGTCGACTCGATTGTAGGCGTGTTGTCGCACAAGCAACACTCTCATCCTCAGTCCAAATTTCCAAGTTACCGATAGGAAACTTTATTACTTGAGGTACATTCCCTATGATTAAATCAGCCACCGGATTAGGCAGTACACATGCGGTAACAATACCTGTGAGAAAAGGTGTATCAATATAAACTTCTGCAAGACGAAATCGCTCTACAGATCCGCCAAAAGTAATACAAGTTACATCCTTATCCAAAAATTGTGTTGGACGGACTAGTGACTGCCGAACGCCGATAGTCGTGCATCCGGAGTCACGTAGAACGGAAGCGCGAATCGCGTTCACGCGGCCCTGGTAAAATGTTAATTCACCCAGTTCATGTAGGGCCGACATGACTGGAATAGCTTTTGATTTTCATGAAGATTCAGAATGACCGTCAGTCTCATAAGGTGTAGATTTAACAGAGCAGGCATTCGCCGCTTCCATTTTGCCGGTACAAAATTTTTGTATGTGGCCTAGCCTCTTACACCTAAAACACATAATACGATGAGGATCGTTTCCACGATAAGGCAGACTCTGCGGTCTATCATAATCATGATTATTATCAAAATGCACTCGTCGCGGCGGTCCCTGAGGCCGGTTATATTGTTGGCCTGGATAGTTGCCACGATAATATGGACGAGACTCGTAAAGAGAATAGCTCTGGTATCCTCGACGCGGGGATAAATTACTGCGATTCGGAAAATCCCTCTGTCTAAAAAAAGGCGGCTCTGATTGAGAGCGCGGATTTGGGGCCTGACGCCGAGTCGGCCTTGAACGATCGTGTCCGGTTGGCGCTCCTTTGCCCACGTTGGCATAACACGGTGCTGTAGTTGAAGGCTTTGCCAAAGGACGATTTGGGTGGGCGGACGCATAACGTTCCGCACACGATGTGATTTCTTCAGAGGATGTCGGTGCCCTCTCTTTAAGGTGGGCAACCAAATCGGAATGACATGCCGTATAGATTTTAAGACCAAATCATAAAGTTGAAAATAATTTCCGGTAGTCACGTTCGCGAGTTCGATCCAGCGATCTAAGTAATGTTTCAGCCGATTCACATAAGTTGAGAAATTTTCAGATGGCTCTGGTTTACCTGCGCGAAATCTCTGATGAAAGCCATCTTCGGTATATTGGAATCGCTTAAGCAGTGCTGTTTTAAGCTTGTCATAGTCGTTGGCATCCTCTACTTTGAGGCTATGAAATACTTCTAGAGCCTTACCTGTTAGTAAATTAGAAAGGCATGAACTGTACATCGCCTGCTGCCATCCGACGCATTTCGCGTGTAGCTCGAACCGATGCAAATATGCGTCGATCCGGTCCAGTTTTTCATTAAACGTCGGAAGCTTCGGTTTTGTAGCATATGTATTGCTGGCAGCAGTGGGGGCTATAGGCGATTCTCGCTCTAATTTCTTTATTGCGAGTTCATGCTCCCTTTTTTCCCTCTCTACAGCGAGTTCATGCTCCCTTTTTTCCCTCTCCGCAGCCTCTTTTTCTCGCTCTCTTTCTCTTTGTTCCTTTTCTCTCTCTCTTTCTTCTTTTTCTCTTTCTCTTTCTCTTTGTTCCTTTTCTCTCTCTCTTTCTTCTTTTTCTCTTTCTCTTTCTCTTTCCTTTTCTCTCTCTCTTTCTTTTTCTCTTTCTCTTTCTCTTTCTTCTTTTTCTCTCTCTCTTGCTTCTTTTCGATCCTCTCGGTCTCGGTCCTGCTGTATTTGTCGTTCGCACCACGAGGCGCGTTCTTCTTCTGGTATACCCAGGGCCTTGGCAGATTCAATGTATTTGAGAAAATCGGCCATAATGTGTATTAAAATCTGTTACTCGTATGGATTCGTATAGAATCAAAACACTGGCACGCTAGTGTGTGCACACTTAGTAAGTATTTACCTACTGTTACGGTATATCGCGGTATCAATTATATTATCTCTAACAGTTACTCTCTCTCAATATTAATCCAGTGTCCTATGTTACCACTGCTTCGCGAAAAGAACGTTCTATCTCTCTCTGTAAATTGCAGGCAGTGTCACCTCCACTGCAAAAAATTTTATCTCTCTCTCTCTGAATATGAATACTAGTAAGGCAGTGCCGTCTATTCCACTGCAATAAAATATATATGTATCGCCTTCAATGCGACAAATCAGTGTCTTAAGTGATCACTCTCAAAATTTATGTCTCTCTCAACGCGACGAACCAGTGTCCTCTGTTATCACTGTCAAAAATGTATCGCTCTCTCAATGCGACGAATCAAAAATATATCTCTCTCTCAACGCGACAAATTTGGAATATCTCTCTCTTCTCAAAACGCGCACACGCAGTGTCCTCTGTTACCACTGCAAAAACTCTCAAAACGCGAACACGCAGTGTCCTCTGTTACCACTGCAAAATTATTCTCTCTATATTCGACGTGAAATTAGCACGTGACCAAAAATTTTGTATCTCTCTCTCTCTTACATATCAATACCAGATTACAATTCAACGTGGTTTTAGCACGTGAAACACCTCAGGCATATATTGTAAACATAGAAATGTCAATATACTAGTTTAAAGTATATAAGGAAGGAAAGAAAAAAAAAAAAAAAATACACTAAACAGGACGCTAGACTCACAAGGAAGACGAACGATAACAAACCCTACAAGTCCTAACTTATATTACAGAAAGTTTAAGAAAAAGACAGGAGAGACATCTTCCTAAAGAAATGTGAGGAAGCAAGAGAAACGCCACAATCTATACGAATAATGGATCCCTAATAGAACTATTCACAGTGAAGCAAATCCCCCCGAGTTATCAATAGCCACCAAGGCACTCCAATATCCTTCGTAATGGCAAAGAAGATATGCTATACTATGATCCCAACCAACCTCCCGCTCTTAAACTAAACATATAGTAAAGGAAAAAAAGCCTGTAAATACTGAGAGCGGAAAGCATCTCGCCCTCCTCAAAACTGACAATCAGATGGTTCACTTAACTTTCTTTTGAGGAATTCAGATGGTGATGTCCTCAATCCATAGCTCGTTCCAAGTCCAAAAAAAGTGTCGTGTTTCTGTTGGAGGTAGATATCTAAGGTGAATGGTGTCCCTCGCCGGTGTCGTCGGGTCAATGGGATGATCAGCTCGTTATATGAAATTGAAAGAAAATGTCATATTAATACAACTTAACTATAACCTAAAGTAAAAAGGACCTGAAATCACAATGTTATAACAGTACAATATGAAATAATGGAATAAAATGCAATAGGTTTTAAGAATAATTTATCTAAATGGCATGGCGTTCTTTAAGTTCTTTAAGGGGTCCCTCTCCAGTGTTACGAATCTGAGACTGGGTGATAGTGCCCTCCAGGTGTTATGAAGAGGGTCTTCTCAATGATGGAATTATGACTGCATTTTAAATCGAGAGGTATTTACTATTTACTCTTTCGTACCATGCCACACACTAAGAACAATCTGAATAAGTTTCATAAACAGACCTGCAGGGCCACAAATTTAATTACATTAAATTTCCTAACAATTTTGTCTAGATCTATTACATCTAAAAGACAACATCAGCAGCATCAAATGAAAATTCAATAATATGTCACTAGAAGTCTTCTCTAGATTCCTATAAGGTTATGATCATTCTGACTCACTAACAATTTAAGTATTAATTATCTATCTCTCAGATATAGTCTGCCTACTATCTATCAAGCAATATACTAATGTCTCTGGCGACGATGTCATCTCAGCTATTTGTGCCTACCGCTTATAATGGATCAAGCTCGTCAATATAAATTGACGTAGTTAAGTCTATTGGATCTACTCTAGGATGGGCTGGCAACCCCAGCCTCATCCAGACAAATCAATCCCAATTCACAGATGTGTATGCCAAACATTCATACTAGTTGCAAGTCAATATAAATCTTTGTCTTGCATTCTTGGGTAGCACTCCTAGCATATGCGGCAATCCTGTCCTACTGGATAAATTATGTTCAGCTCCTCGTTCATTGTTGAATCATCAAAGGACAAACACTTACACTTGGTCCCTGGTATTAGAAAAACCAGGGAACAGTAGACAATAGCAGTGGACATATCTCATTCAAGCATATGGCTTCATCTCAATGTCTATAGTGGACTAGACATGAATCAACAGTCTTATGATTCTTCAGGCAGAATCGTGCCGACGCCTGCACAGATTGGAATTTTCTGTATGGAGTAATGGACATAGGTATGGCTACACTTTTATACTGTGCAGCCACCTGCAAATTACCGTCCAAATCCCTAGATTTGATTGGTGCATCCATGCGAGCTCATCTCGCAGTATTAATATATTCTACGTGGGAGTTGGTCACGGCCTTGTACTAAAAACAGACAAGGTCAATTTAAAATGTCAAAACAATTACTGAAATCTTTAAACCCTCGTGCTTTCTACATTTTATGTACGAATTTCTGAACGCGACTAAGCGTCTTAAACTATCTATCCTTATTCACCCCTTCTCTTCCCTTCTAAGTGTTCATCAAAATTACGGGGTCGAGAATTGCACTGTCACTCCTAACTTATCCATTTATTCTATCTCGCCCCACTTTCTTTCCATCTCTAAGAAAAAGTGTTTCAAAAACAAACTGTTCACGAGAACAGTTCAAGGACAAAATTACGCTGGTTATAATCAACGAGACCGTGAAAAATCAACCCCTTACAAGTCGTGACCCAGCACGGCATTTATATTACTTAAACCCTGACAGTAATCAATGACTTCCACATTCCTCACATATACTTATTTACATCATGGTCATAGGAGAATATAGTACATCAATCATCATAATTATAAATCATAGTTCAACCTACCAGTCATCACTGGAAAACACACAACAATCTCCCGACTGCCTCTGATCTCACGTCTGTCCCCTGGGACTCCTTAACTTGCAGTGATCTGACTATTCAGATTTTGCCTCTACCACGCCTCAACTTCACTCATAACATGCACGCTTTAACGTTAACTAACAGAAGTCAATATAGGTGAGCAGCCTCACTATCCCGTGAGTCAATCCCTACACTTCCATGCCCCCCTAATCCTTGAATCTCGCTCACTCCACTCGTGACATGCTATTTTATTTTAATACATTTACAACAATTAAATTCCTATTATTGAAATAGATGGGTTTAATATAACAGCAAAGTTTTATCATAATAAATTTACAACAGTTAAAATGTATTAATGAAACAGATTGGTTTCCCAGCCAGCAACCCCTTAGAAATCAAGTTTGCAAATAGGAATGTAGATGCTCTGGTTACGGCGTTATACTAACGTAGGGTTGATGTAGGGAACTGCTCTCTGTGGTAATCCTACCAGCCTCATGGAACTTCTGTACAAATCCATGCCAGGTTGACGTCAGGATTCTGGCTGGTTTATTTTTAGAAAAATGTTCCAAAACAAACGTAACGATTTTGACATAATCACATTTCAATCGTTTTCCCAATGTTGTTTTGGCCATTCAAAGTTCTGGCTTAATTATGTAAATATTTCTCAATCATACCTCATGGCTTTTAAATAGGAATAATTTTCTAAATGATTGAACGTTCCGCTGTTTCGAAAACCAGCGCTAATGTATGAGTTCACTCTATGACTTTTGTTCACAGACGACCACTCCAGAGTGCACCTAAAAACAAGCAAAGGCAGTGAAGTGGATGATTACATCAATGCATCTTACATCCAGGTGATTTAAGTGGATAAATCTCTTTTGTCCATAATTTTTGTGATTTCTGTTGCTGTCACTGGTTTAAAAGAAACTTCATCTGACAGTTCAGTATTGGCCTAAAACCTTGATCAGAGCAGTGTATCCTAGTCATTTGTCTCTGCAGAACATGCAGTCTTGGGATATACATGTCGATCGTTTACCAAAATTATAACATACTCCAGAGTTATTGTGATATAAATAATCTGTCTAAAACTTTAAAGAGAGTGTAAATAAAACTGACCAACGTTCTGAATATCATGACAAATATTTACATTTTTCTTTCTGGTATCTAGAGATATTTTCAGTGAGAAATCAACTAAATGGGAGAATACTTTTATGACTGGCCAAAAAAAAAAAAAAAATGGTGCGAAAGTATGATATGCTACATGTGAACAAGATCCTCTCACTCACGAGGCAATGACCCATATCGGATGTCATAGCAACAAGGATACATACCCACGCGGTAGAGAAGCAAGTCTAAAGACAAATATTCCAGTATTCTCACAATGACGAAACTATTATCACGTGTTGTAAGAGTATTATTAACATTGAAACCTCTGCACACTTTAGGTTAAAAATTATGTCTTTGAATATTGAATGGACCATAATGTTTCAATTTTTATTCCATTCAGTTGTATCAAACTGGAGAAAATCAGCCAATGTGTGACTCCGGATGCAATTATTACTGTGCCATCTTATTCACTGATATCAATGTTTGTTTTCTCAGGGCTACGACCAGAAGAAGAAATTCATCGCATCTGAAGGTCAGCAGCTTTCTTTCGTCATGGTGAATTGATGATGCTTTGGTCATTGCAGCATCGACGTTCACAGCTTTTCAGGCTGTACATTTTTGGAGTTCATATTCCTTAGGCAGCCTCTTAAACTTGGTTAACAATACAATAGTTTACATACCAAGAATAATGGATTAGTGTATAAATATTGCTTCTTTAGAAAACCTCTTATGTCCAGCAGTAAATGATTTTGACGGAAACGCTCATTATTTTCTTTAAAAAAGGTAAGTTATCATTGCTAGTTGTAGCTGGCTGTCTAATATTGGTTGGAACAAAGGAATAAATTCCACCTTTTGACATATGTGTTTACATTGGGAAGGGGGGGGGGGGATATTAACTTTATGCGTGTTCATTGCTGATGAAAGTGCAAGAAAAGAAGAGAAATAGCGAAAGATTAAGACTAGAATGTCAGCACTCAGCTGATTATTTGTTCTAGTAACCATGTCTTTGCAGTCATTAGATTATAATTTGTCTCTTTGTTGTCAGGTCCAAATCAGACCAACAAAAATGATTTTGTCCGGATGCTGTGGCAACTAAGGCCTGACAAAGTGGTTATGTTAACAAATCTGGTCGAGGGTGGAAAGGTGAGAGAAAATCTGTGTGTCAGTGGTAAGAAACTCCTCAGTTGGAGCGAGACAGATGACGATCTTCAGAGGAAGAGTGGATTTTTTCATTGGATGTTTCGGCCTTTAACACCCTGACATCTAGTTTACAAGAATGCACGTAGTATTATATACGTAGAGATTCAAAGGATTTGTTGCGGTATAAATATGTTGGAAATACCACGTTCTTAATAAAGGTTCTCTTGTTTGGTTATTGTTTGTTTGTAATTTTGTATTCTTCAATATCTAAGTGACCTAATGTCACCCTGACTTCACTTGAATGATGGCACGTATGGTATTACACGCTTATGTTCGTTACTTAATACAATGATCTTACTTCGTTCTGCTCGTTTGAATAAATTAGAAAGGGCCCTGGAAAATGTGTTATGGTTCACAAAAGAGATTGCATTTGTCAGAGAAACCATGTAAGGTACTTATACAAACGTGATCTCAATAAAATCATTTCCAGTAACCCCTTTTAAAAAAGACGGAAAATAATGATTGCAATGACGAGATACTCTGTTACACCCAGTAATTAGTTATTCTTTCATCGTTTCTCCCAATAATACATTTGTCTTTTTTTTTTACACACATCCGACTCACACTGAACAAACAGAATGTCCAAATTGTCCTCTAAACTCCCACAGCCCAAATGCGAAAGGTACTGGCCAGAAGATGACGAGGTAACATTTGATGGAATTACAGTAGAACTAAAGACAACACATGTTTTCTCTGACTTCATTATCAGAAAACTAGTCTTGAAAAAGGTAAGGAAAAAGACACACACAAAAATTACAAGTATTCATATGTCTTCCTCATCTAACTTTTGATACATATACTTATTAAAGGCTGCATTTTAAGTCTCATTCCATCCTTAATTCAATAACAGTGTGGGCAAATTGCCGAAAGGAGAGACACATTGAATTTGCTATGCGATGAAAGGTAACAAAAAACATTTAATTAATAATGCGGATTGAGATGGGTCATGGGTCATAATTTTGTTTTTACGAACTCCTATACTGTGCCAAGCCAGTGAGGATATTACTTAGTGAGTGGTATACTTTGGAAGGCGGCTAATGAGACAAAATACTTGATTATACATACAATCGCCTTCCATTCCAAGAGTTTAAATATTTATTGCTAGTAATTTAAATAAAACCAATAAAGTTATTACTTGTATTCCAATATACAGAAGTATAAAGTATTGATATTCATATTTTATTGCTTGTCAATCCAGGAAAACAAGCCAGCTCACCACCTGACCCAGTTCCATTTCACCTCCTGGCCAGATGGCAGTGTCCCTACCAATCCTTGGTCACTGGTAGATTTTCAGCAAAGATTGTCTCGCCATTCAACCTCCAAACCTGTTGTTGTCCACGGCAGGTGATGGATCTTTTTCAGACAAATAAATGTTAATGATCAGTCAATATTGTATAAAATGTCTTGACCTAAAGTTCATGTTTTTTCTAACGTCCTTTTGATGTCAGCCAGACAATGAGAAATACAATCATCAATCGATTTAGTGAGATAATATTATAATGATGGAGATTTTAAAATTTCGTAGACTTATATCGCTTTAATCCTTATCGCCTGCATGCTAGTGTTTTTTGTCACCTCGAAATTTGACTTGAATCAATACCACTTTATGGTGACTTTAACTAAAATTAAATATGCAGATTATAATCATTTCAACAAGACTTCAGCCATTATCTTTATTCAAACCTTGTAATACACTGCATAATAATTCATAATTATTTAAAGAGGAAAAAATGCATTGTTTTCTTTCTAAGTCAACATGCAAATGTAATTTTATTGCTCTCTCTCTCTCTCTCTCTCTCTCTCTCTCTCTCTCTCTTTCTCTCTCTCTTTCTCTCTCTCTCTCTCTCTCTCTTGCTCTCTCTCTCGCTCGCTCTCTCTCTCTCTCTCTCTCTCTCTCTCTCTCTCTCTATCTTTTGTCTCTTGTTTTTGTATTGATCATTTACTACAGTAATCAAATCTATATTTCTTGGCAAACAACAGAGTTTTTGATTTATCAGATTATCCCTTGGACAAGAACAATCAATTTGACAGGCATGGAATCTGAATTTTGAGGCCAATGATCAATAGTTTCACAATCCTAGTTACATATTCCAGTTGACCCGTGAAGCAATATAATGATCATCATCTGATGTGTTCTGAGTTAATATGTTGATGCATTTTTCTTTCTTCAGTGCTGGCTCAGGACGCACCGGGACTTTCATTGCCTTGTGTCATGTGCTGAGAGAGGCAGAGGATAAAGGCACAATGGATTTCTACTCTACCCTGGTGAAGCTGAGAAATGATCGGCCCTGTATGATACAGACTGTGGTAGGTAGTGCTGATACGTGTCATAATTGCCCTATTTGATAAAATTGCTGCTGCTCGCTATGATTACCAAAGAGGAAACAACAACATGTGACAGAAGAAAGAAATGTTGATGAAGCGTTTATAATAATTATGTAGTCGAAGAGAATCGTCAAAACAGTGGGTGTAATCGACTTGTTGTATGTTAAGTATTCGACGTCTGACCATTTCGCAACGGCCCACGGAAAGGCGTAATGACGAGAGGGTGACGGGTGGTAAGCTGTTCGCCACTTACTTTGATATTCGGGGCGGGCTATGCTATCGTATCCCCTTATCCCCAGCAACCCCATTGAGTTGGGCCGTGTTGTCGGCACGAACTGAACAATGTCGAAATGTTCTATTACACGTCAAAGACAATACAATCTGGACTGCACCCTCTCTCGACCGAGTAAATGAAAACGAATCTTTAGGTTAAAGGGTATTCATAGGATTTTATTTGCTTCTAAGGGGGTGTAAACGTACACGAAATAAAGAAGGAATACACCGCGACTAAGGAATTCTTTGAGAGAAAAATGATTTTCTTTTTATCCGCTTTCGGTTTAAGCAGATTCCACTGTATTTTATCCATTAACCAACTTGAAATATCTTGTCAAGTAGACATGACGCGGCGTTAGTTCTTGTTTGTTCCATCTCCACATTTGGCACAACTGAGAATTTCTATGTAAAAACATTTGAGGCCTTAGCATTCAGATAAGGAGTTAGAATAAATCAGAACTGTGTAACAGATTGATAAGTGCCACAACACATTTCAAACAAGTGTCAGATGGGGCATTTGTTATTCCTCATCTAAGTATTAAAAGATCTCAGTGTCATGAGTCAAGTGTTATTAAATCTCACGCAGAGCCGTGAGTTGTTTTTTCACCAGGGCCATGAGAAATTGGCTGGTAGCCTTGAACGGTCCTGGCGTATTATTGTTTGTGAGTAAAGAATTGCAAAGTTAAACTATTGGATTCACGCTTGTCGGTTTTAATGTTCGTGATTAGAAGGAATAGAGTAGGGGTGAGGCAAGGTGGGGATAGTTGACATTGTTAAGTATGACTAGACAAGTTTTGCACGTTAACTGGCTGGTAGAATAGTGCAGACTATATTCCTACATTCAAAATGGTGGGATGTTTCGGCCAATGAGATTGCTGAACTAATTTGGCCAGCGGACTAGCCTTGCCGGGTAGTTGGATAGTATAAAACATCGTGTAACGTTGAAATTCATTGAATACAGACGAGAGAAGCATCGTTTCGTGAAGTATCTCCGGTTGGCCAGTACCTGAACTGTGTGGTCTGAAGACTAAAAGTCCTTTGCCATCGGACTGACTGAGTAGAAAGAAAGGTTTGGGTGGACTGACCTTTTAAGAGTCCACGCTGCGCTCTGCTAATGTTCGCGCCTACCAGTTAGGCGTGACCAACGGTAACTGATCTCATTTGACTAATTATGATAGAAGTTCAGGGATAGAGAGAAAACCCACAGCCGCATAGGAAGTCAAAGAAAACCACAGCTTGCACTCGACGAACGAGTGTTCTGTATTGTAAAGCTATCTCCATAATACGATTGAAGAAATATGGCACCTTGTTGATGAAATGAATAGTGACTGAGTGATTGCGTATGTATATTAATAAAAGTGAAACCTTACGACAATTGCACCGCGCCTTTCGCTACTCCTCTGTTAATGCTGATTCGGTGGCCCTCAGATTTTATACAGCGCTTAGTATAGACCGTGGTCGTGTCGCCGGCACAGAAAATAAAAAAATAATTAATAACTCGCAGAACGTTTGTATTAGTTGCTAGGTTGCGACACATTGGCGTTCGGTCAATTTTTTCGGCAAATTAATGTAACTAAGATTGGTTCCGGTATAGACTATACCACACCAGAGAGTATAGATGTATAGAGAGGGTTCACTTCCGCCAAATCGCGAAACTAGGTCGCTGCGGTAAACAAGAAATTGAAGAATTGAAAGAGGCCGTCTTCACCAAAGATAGTGTGCATATCTGTTTACTATGGTTTGTCCATATTTTTGGGCTGACTGAAACTATTTAGAGCCGTTATAAGTTCTCACGCCCCGTGGAAATGCACAAACCGGTTTTGTTTACCGCAGCGACCTACTTTCCGCTCCATGCTAACATTGGTTTCGCGGCGCCTCCCGTGTCTCGCAGTGCAAATCGACCAATTGTGAACCCTCTCTATACATCTATACTCTCTGACCACACTCACAAAACAACTTCCGGTTATGGCTGGTTTGAATGATGAGATTGAGTTCTAAGACTATCGAGTATGAAACTTTGTGTGTTCTCAATGTGCCTAGACTAGGAAAAAGAAAGGGTCTGGAATTGGGAGATTGACGCTGCAGGGCCAAAAGTACAGGTTTGTGTTTTCAATATGCCGCCTAGGAAAATATTATGTATAATATTTTTAGCGAAAGGCGCGCTGCAATTGTCGTGAGGTTTCACTTTTATTAATTTAGATTTTTTTTTTTCCATTAACACGTGACGTTATCACTTTCTGCGATGTGCAAACAAACTAACCCGTGCGCAAATCATAGCCATAATTTGACGGGTGCTGGCGGGACGCGCAGGACGTCAACGCGCAAAGGGAGAGCAGTAAAACGTATCTAAAAACAAACAAACAAAAATAAAATAAAGCTAAAGGAACAGACAAAATGAAGCAGGTCCATAATAATCACCCAGAGCTGAAACTAATAAATCGATTTATCCCGGGCAGGGCCGGGAACTCAGCTAGTATATATATATATACTTTTACAAACTGCTTAAATACCTACAAGCCAATTTGTGCTTCTGTAGGCTTTGAATGTACTGGGCTGTTCTAGCCTTCAGTGTACCTTGAGAACCTGCATTATTGCTTGAGAGTTTGCCTGGCGTCTGGCCAGTGGCGACTCAACTGTTACGTTAGATTAATATCTTGTTTCTTATAATAATATACCATATGGCTATTGATCGCATTACATTTGATAGGGAACTTAGTTACCTGAATATGATAGGTTAAGTTTAGTAAATGGAATTTTTGCTTTGAATATACCTCTATTGTCTTTTGTTTAGTATATTAATATTATGTAATAATATGGCCCGGCCGGCGTGACATACAAATACTCTAGTTATTTAATAATTTCTTGTGTGTTTGTGTCCGAGTGTGAGTTAACTGCCTCTCGTGCAGTCGTTAGATCCCCAAGACCATAACTCTGCTCGTGACACTCAGGTTTTTTTGGTAAATGGAGATAAAACAAACAAGAACTAAGATTCCGATGAAGTAAAACAATTGCCGTAATTCTCTGTTTTCATATTTTATTAATATACTTAATATCCAGGAACAATACATATTCCTTCATAAAGCTGCAAATGTGGCGATGATCTGCCTTGGCAACTTGCTGGCAACAAGCAACACTGACAGTTCCGGAAAAATGCAAATAATGTCTGCTTCTGGGCTGATTCAGCTGGAAAATGAATTTAAAGTGAGTAAGATGAGTCGTTAATCCCTCCTTTTTGTTTATCATATTTTAAGCATGGTTTGTGGTGGAGAAATCTGTAGGTTTTGGACTATCATGTAGTAAGGAAGTTTTAATTTAGAAATAAAACTGCGAAATATTCAAAAACGCAAGATATTAGACAACTATGTTTGCATAGCACTCTTGCACATACCAGCAGTTTAAATAACTGACGTTGCCAAAGTTTGTTTCCTCCTGTTTCCTTATTTATTAATCCATAAAGCAAACAATATTTAGAGATCCCCTTTTTTTTTCGCTCAGCAGGAATGGGGTGGTTTGGGGTGGACTATTCCGTGATAGCAACAACAACCACAAGAAAAGATACACAGCGAGATTTTAGTTTTTCTGCTGTTGAATAAAGTGAAAAATAAAAGGTCAAGAATGTCTACAGTGGACAGTGCTGGATCTTGGTCAATCAGAGACAGCCATCATTCTATTTTGAAAGGAGCCTGTGTTTAAAAATGGCTACATCTGTAGGAAAATATTAATATAGATAGTTTCCAGTTATACCATTTTAAAAAACAAAATGTATCTAGGACGAGAGAGATGAGTTAAAAGTTTAAAATCAAATTTTAAAAAAAAGAGGTGAAGATTGTATTCATTGTCCAACTTGAACCCTTTCTCCGCCAGGCTGTGTGCAAGGCAAGTGCTGACAGCTTTAGCTCTGCTGTAGACCAAAACTCAACAAAAAATACTAAAGTCGAACTTGTGAGTACGGGGACAACCGGAAACCAGCTCAAAAACAGAGTGGGGAACATTTTGCCAGGTAAGACTAAGAATACCTTGTCTTTCCTTGATCCCTTAGACCCCCGTCCGTAGGGGCACCTCTGTGGCTCTGACAACCAGTTCTCTCCATTCACGCCGGCACTCCACCCCCTCAACGCGTCCCTCAACTCCAGGCCCGTCCACTCTGTGATGTTGTTTTCCCATCTCTTTCTTTGTCGACCCCTTCGCCTTCCTCCTTGTACTGCACCCTGCAGGATTGTTTTGGCAAGGCCTGATGATCTCGTGACATGACCATACCACTTCAGCTTGCGTCGTTTAACTGAAGTGAGGAGATCTGTATATGGCCGGAGCGATTTCATTCTCGATGCGTCTCTTTACTTCCTCGTTGGTGACGTGATCTCTCCATAAAATGCCAAGGAGTCTTCTATAGTACCTCATTTCAACTGCTGTGATCCTTTTTTTCGAGGTCAGCTTTTAGTGTCCATGATTGGCCAGCACAGGGGAAGATTGCCATGACTAAGGATCTCATCAGTCTGATGTTTGAGCTGATGGAGTTGTTTTTGTTGTTCCATATTGGCTTCAACGTTGTCAATGCGGCTGTGGTCTGAGCAGTTCTGGAGAGAATTTCTGGTCTTGATCCTTCATCTGCGATTGTTGCACCCAAGTATTTGAAGCTGTTGATTGGTTCAAGCTTCTTGTTGTTGATCATTATGTCGTTGGCAAAACCAATTGGGTTGTTGGTCATCACTTTGGTCTTTTCTGCACTGATCTCCATGCCATATTCTGTGGAGTTGTTGTTCAGCCTGTTGATTAGATTGACTAGCTCTTGCTCCTCTCCAGCTAAACCGTCGATGTCGTCGGCAATAATTAAAAGAATACAAGAGAAGTTAAAAAGAAAATTATGGACCGGTTGTAGAAATGTGCAATTATTTCTGGCTGGGATATGTGAAATCTTGATCTGTCATGGGGTGCCATTAATTTCCTTTTGATCTTCCATTTCTTTTGGACCCCCTAGTTTGTCTCAGCCAGGCTCCGATGCCAGATATCATTGAAGTGCAGCATTGCCCTTTTATTTCTCAGGGGGTCAATCAACATATTTACAATTCTCGTTTAGAGGCACAATGTTCCAGATAAAGCGTTACAAATAACTAACTTACAGTTAACCAAACAAACAAAATATTTTAAAAGTTCAAAGATACCATATGTTTCAAAATGATGCACTTTTCATACAGAACTCTGAATATGTGACCATTATTAATTTAGTAACTGAAATCGGTACTGCTACGTCGCAGCCAGATTTTAAGAAGGAGAAAAAAAAAGATTCTATTAATCATACAGAAAAATATGAAACAGGCCATTAGATGTAGATGATGAAATGGTTGAAAATAATTAAGAATTGTGACATATTTAAACATTACTTGTCGAATAATGTTGCTCAAACTTTTTCAGAGGACATCCACATGCGACGTCTGAGCAGGACAGGAAATGAGTCAGAGGATTTCATTAATGCTGTTCTGTTGCCGGTAATGCCAGATTAGTTAACTATTTAACTTATCATTGTTTAGTGTAGAGTTGTGTATGTCTCGCAAGTCATAACTGAAGTCTGTGGAAGAGTTTCAGGATGAAAAGGTGGATTTGTTTGTTTTGTTGTATTAGAGGTTAGTCCATGAATGTGTTGTAAATTGATCATTAATTCTAGCAATGCAATCTTTTTCACAACAGTTTACAACTTTCTTTTCATCAATGTCAACAGAGTTTCACAAAGAGAAACAACCAAATTCTGACACAGCTGCCAATGCCAGGAACTATCTTAGACTTCTGGTATCTGGTCACACAGTATCAGGTCTCTCTGATTGTGGCATTTGAAGTTCCCACAAAGGATAATAATGAGGTGAATACGGACAAATACAATACTCACTGCTTAGAATGCAATTAGGAAAACTTGTATAGGAGGCGATAGGTCATGCGGCAAAAAGATTTAATCTCAATTAAACATCAATAAACATAATATTGTGATTGTTATTGTTATTGAACATAATAATTGACTTTAAAGCTGATACAAAATCTTTCAAAGGGTGGGGGGGGGGGGGGATTCATGATGTGATGATTATTAAAAGAAATACATTTGGTACCACACAAATGGAGTCACATTTTTAAAACATTTTCTAAATGATGTTAATGGGAAGAAATTCTTGTTCCTCGTTTACAATTTATATATGTTATTTTATTTCAACACCAATCGCAGTTTAATTTCATTCTTGATTAATTTTTAGACTATTGGAAATTATTTACCAGCAAATGAAATTACGCCACTTCATGTTGGCCCATTTGATATCGAGACTGGACCTATAACTGCTACTAACTTGTGGGAAGACCAACAGTTGAGTATCTTTACCAACAGCCAGCATAAGGTATTATCAGTCAGCTTCATTGTATGTTGTGCATATTTTTTGTAAGTCCTGTAAATTGTTTGAAGCACTGTGAAGCTCGTTACTTGTATAAAGATAGAGAAGAATGAAGTGAAAAAGAAAATTAAGTAATGCTTCGTGGATGTCAGTTTGTTTTACTGACAATGATGACATGATAAGTACCTGTGTGAGAAATTGACAAAGCTGATAAATGCATAACCTAACATTACTAACAGCATTTAAGGGTGGAAACATATAAAACTATGACAGCCGGGCAAAAGCATAATAATGAACCCTGGTCAGTAACTGGGAGAAGGAATGAAAGCTGCAGTAAGAATGATGACTGACTGTTTCAAATATAAAAAAATTAAAAAAAATAAACAAGTCATGATTCAAGAATTAAACCACAACAAGGTAGTAAATGTTTATGTGACAAGTTTATTTATTTCAGCCAGAAGACTAAATGTTCTTATTTTAATATGTTTAAGAAAGTCAAGAGCTTTGTTACATTTGAATATACAAAAGACAGATTGCATTCACACAAGCCGCACAATTTTTACAGGATTCACCAGACCTCGTTGTAACTCACTTGAAATGCAAGAGTACTGACATCGATGTTGACACATTACTTGGAATAGTAGAACAAATTAATGCCCAAAGATCTAAAGATGGAATGATACTGTATATGTGCAGGTAAGTTTGATAAAAACTGTATTCTGCATGATACAATACTTCTACATTATGTGTGTATGTCTCATTCATTGATTATTGTCACTGTTGGACCACAAGCCTACGCGCGATCTTAAAGTACTGAACTTCATGAAACTTTGCTGAAATGAGATTATTTCCATTGAATTGTGATTCTTGAGTAAAATCTGAATTCGTATAATGACATTGTGATAGGTTTATAGTTACCATCACAAAATTGACTTTCAAAACAATGAAAATAATAGCAATTATGACTAAATTACAGTGGATGTGAGAACATTAACTTGATTGTTTCTTAAACCACATTTCCTTTACACACGGCATCAGTTTATTGTGCACATATTAGTTTGCTAAGTATTTTAATTACAAAGTATTTCTGTCTGTTGATTCAGGGATGGTGCCTTCTACAGTGGTTTGGTTTGTGTCTTGGTTCTCCTGCTGGATAGAACAGACAATGATCACTGCAGTGCAGTTCCCCTGGTTGTTGGCGCTGTCAAATCCATTCGCCCACAAGTCATTCCTACATTGGTAAAGGACACGGTCACATTCTTTTTCTTTTGTATTAAATTTTCACCAGCTGTCAATTTAGAACTGGATAATACTATAAAGTCTTCAGATTCAGCCTGAACACGAATGCCATAATGCAAGGCTTAATGGGCAACCTATTATAATTATTTTGTAAATTATACCATCTTGAGTTCATCGAACATGAGTAGGGCTTTTAACTAAGAACTTGTTCTGCTGTCCTATTTAGTGCATTTTTTTTTTATCCAAAACTGTATGGCAACAAAATATTTAAAAAATGTCATGTACTGAATCCAGGGTTTCCTAACAAAATACAACTTGGCATTAAACCAACACAGATAAATAAGAAGTTACTGGGAAAAACTTAACCATGAAATATTGGACGAGGCCTTATTTAGGAATTGTGAATTTCTGATACAACTAGAGCGGGAAAAGAATACTTGTATTTCATATCTGAAGTAAGACAAGTCAAATTTTGTTACATTCAGCATTACACATGAGGTGTCCTTTTTTCAGTGATACCATGGAATGTAGTAATTTTCTTCTAACTAATTTTTCCATTTGATTTCTGATTCATTGTGACGTTTCTTTTGTTTTGTCCAACGTGTGGCTTTGTGATATACAACTTCTACAACAGCATAAAAAAAGACAACAAAAGACATGGCAGAGAGTTCGTTGACCACAAGAGAGATTATTGACAATGCATGATACAACTGAGTCTTTTATACAGTTGAGAAAACATTTGTAATTGACTTAACTAGATATTAACTATATCTCCTCTAACAGAAGCAGTACAAACTGTTGTATGAGGTGCTCGAAAGGAACAAACCCAGAGACAACCATTACTTAAACGTTGGAGATATTTTGCCAGAAACCACATCGAATTCTGTGCCAGACCCAACCTACTCTGACTATGCCTGTACAAAAGGTGCTGGCGCTCACATATATGACACTGTTGATGACAGCGAAAGCCACCTTTGATGTTTTAAGCAGCAAACAAATGAAGATGGCTTGCCTGAAGAGAGACTGATAAATTACTGATTTTTATGTCAAAAAATAATCCCAGCCAGTATCCCTTGTTTCAGTCTGACTTAGATTTGTAAATAGAATTTCCTGAAGGTTGTAAGATTGCGTAGGGGCGTATTATTTAAATCAAACCAACCGTGGCGCGATTTCAGAACCAGCAGCAACATTGTCACACCTTTAAGAACTGGTTATAACTATGTCTCAGTTCACATCACTGATCCATATAAATGATTACTGAGGGCTGACATCTTTAGATGTGTAATGGTGAAAATGTCAGTCCAAGACGGGCAACATTTCTGCCATTAAATTTTATCTGCATTGTATGTTAATTGCTTATGCATCTGATAACGATGTTCTCATGAAAAAAAAACAAAAAAACCTTCTACTATTGATATCTTTCAATGAAGGAATATTTCTCAGATGATGCAGAGAATCTTCAGTTTTGCAATTTTCATGCAATTTGAAATGTTCATATTTTATGAATCTTTGACCTTGGATTGTGCCATCTCAACAAATCATAACCCTGTAACTTTGAGTGACCGAAATTTGCCGAGTACAGGTCACAATTATTTCGTATTTCTTCATCACAATTCGTCTAATTCTAACTTCCTATAACATATAATTGCACAGCGCTGGAAATGGAGTTCCCTTCTCTAGCGATCACGATAGCTATTTATGGCTACAAAGTCTTGATAACCAATGAGCTCATTTAGAAAAGTATTTTTTGTTAAGGAATTTATTGAATGAATGGCACAAACGGCAAGGCAATTTTACAACGCTATTTCCTCAAAACATACCACCTGTACCCTGGCATCTTCAAATGGTTATAACTCAGAAAGTGTGTAATTTACACATACGTTTGATACCACTCAGATCTAACATCAAAAAAAGCACTTCCCAGCCATATACATAACTCAGTATCGTCAAAATGCGCCCGGCGCCTCGGTTTGGAATGGACCATCGCATAATTAGGGAAATCAGCACGAATTGTTATCAATAAAGTTGTAGTAAGATCCATTGATACAATTTCTTTTCTTTCTTTTCTTTACATTTATGTCTACATTTTATAACACTTTCGCCTGTGATCCCCCCTGGGACATAGGCCGCCAACAAGAGCTCTCCAGGCATCCCGGTCCTGGGCCAGTCATTCCAGCTGTAGCCAGGTGCGACCCATCTTCTTGGTGTCTGCCTCCAAGTCCCGGCGCCAGGTGTTTTTCGGTCGGCCTCTTTTCCTTTTCCCTAGAGGGTTCCATGTGAGAGCTTGTCTCGTGGTGCTGGATGCAGGTTTCAGAAGCATGTGACCTATCCATCCCCAGCGTTTCTGCAGGATTTCTTTATGTACGGACTGCAGTTTCGCTCGCTGCCACAGGTCCTGGTTGCTGGTGACTTCAGGCCAGCGAATTCGCAGGATCTTCCTAAGGCAGCTGTTGACAAACGTCTGGATTTTCTCCATGGTCATGATGGTGGTTCTCCACATCTCTGCACCGTATAGTAGAACAGGCTTTATGATCTTGGTGTTAATGGGCAGGTCCCTGGTGTTCCAAACTTTTCTCATTTGCTGGAAAGCTGCCCTTGCCTTGCCGATTCGCACTCTTACATCTGTGTCCGTCCCACCCTGTCTGTCCACGATGCTGCCGAGGTATGTGAAGTTTTCCACCTCTTCTAGCGCTTCGCCTTCCAGCCTTCCCTGCGTTGACCTTGAGGATCTTGCTCTTTTCTCTGCGGATGTTCAGCCCGACGCTCGCAGAGTTGTCTGCCACAGTGTTGGTTTTCTCCTGCATCTGTTGTTGGGTATCAGCAAGGAGCGCAAGGCGTCGGCGAAGTCGAGGTCGTCCAGCTGTTGCCAGAGTGTCCACTGGATGCCGTTTCTCTTCTGGTAGAAATGATGATCGTCAGCCTAGTAGCTTCCATATAAATCTGGCTTTCACCAACCGGCATCATAGTTGCTTCAGCTGGAGCTCCATCTTCTTCCAGGGCCGAAGTGTCTTGATTCTCCTGTTGTCCTTTCTGCAGCATGGGGATCTTTTACGGGCAGGGGCTGCTAACCCCTGTCCCAACCCTCCTCTTTTCTCATCCAGGCTTGGGACCGGCCATGGTGGAGTTACATTTTATAGCAATCAAATGAAATTGTTGGTTACTTTGTGAAAGGAAGTTCTTTAGTTCATCTGAAAACGAAAAAAATTACTGTAAGTATACCTGCTGTATCAATATTTACAGTCTGAATTCAGGCATTGATTATTATTGAAAAAAAGGGTAAAATATGTCACCCTTTCATGCATTTGTTTATTTCTTTGTTTGTATGAGTGTTTGTTTTATAATCTACTTCACATGTATAAATCTGCTGCATTGAAAACCAAGATTTTGTAACTTCCAGTTCTATCACCAAGTGTCGCCAAAGAGAGGCAACACAATTTTGCAGAGGAAAACAGACACTCCAAACTCATTACTGGGTTATGTCCTTTAATACAGTAAGCAGATCCTTTAGTTTCTGGGGGCGATATTGTTCCACTTGCGGACAGTTTTGAGGCACCTGACAATGTGTGCTCACTGTACAGCTTGATTTTATTTACAAATTTATGTTTTATATTCTCATGTTCATGTTAGAGGAATTCATTAAACTCACCATATTATTGTGTTGGCTGACGTCCTGTTATTTTGTAATAATTTGTTTTTTCTTCGTTTTGGAAGATTTTCCAAAACTTGAGCATTAAAAATTGGAAAAGACTAGTCCAATGATCCTCACTAAGAAGGCTGACACGTCGGCATAATCCTGTTTTTGTCTGGGCTCTTTTTTACTGAAAGACAACTCAACTTAGCAATATTTAAAGATTTGGGAGTGGGGAGGGGGCAATCTGGTCCTATTTCTACATTTTATTTCAAAGGGAAAGAGCCAGAAATAAAACTGCTGTCACGTGGCGAGTTCGCGAACTGTTCCTTATTTATTCTCCCATTAAAGTAAGTATTAAACCAAGCAAGCAGACCAACGACCAACGGACACATGGAGTGAATTTTCAAATGAAACACGTTATTTATTTCACGATGAGTTTCATAGTGGCTTCTGCCAAATATACCAACTCATACAAGAGGCAAAATGTACAACCAAAAGACAAATAAAGACATGCAAAAATTCCTATCGAGGACTTGGCGATTATTTACGAACCCCTTTCTTTCTAGAACTTAACTAATGATACTTAAAGGGTCCTGGTCAACAGCTGTTCTCCTCGTTGATACTTTCACGTCTCCATGTTTCAAACGATAATCTTCAAACGATTCATGAGGCGATTCACTCACGCCCTCATGGATAGACTGTCTCGAAGGGTATCCATGCCCTCTTCGAGACCCCCAGCCTTCAAACGACAATCTTCAGGGTTCCAACGGTTCATGAGGCGATTCACTCACGCCTTCATGGATAGACTGTCTCGAAGGGTATCCATGCCCTCTTCGAGACCTCCAGCCTTCAAACGACATTCTTCAATCTTCAGGGTTCCAACGATTCATGAGGTGATTCACTCACGCCCTCATAACAGAAAATTAACACAATGGTTCCCCACGATCACACAGATCGCCATTTCGTGCAACCAAACTGTGGAGGGGGAACGCTCATGGTGAGCCTTTCCACCTATTTATACCCCGGGGGGTTTTGCACACGGTACCAATTTTTTAGCGAGTCGTGTCTATCTTTTCACGCTCGTAAACACGTTTTAAAATCATGCTTTCCCTCGCCAAGTTTACCCCCTCTACTCTCGTGGCGTACAAGGCCATCAACCTTACTCGTGACATTGCAAATACAAACAATAACAGCAACAGCCACATGCTGGAATTGAGAAACAAATAGACGAACAATTGTCTGAATAGTATGGCATAAAATTTACGACAGCATCACGCTCAGAAATAATTGTAGGGAGCGGAAAATCAGATTTGTGGCTTGTCTGTGTGGCAAACATCATAAAATTAAATGTGGAATTGCCTGCTACTGCCATTTACTAAATTCGGCCGTCACAGGAAGGAAATTTTCCGGAGAAGAAGAAGGAAGGGTAAAACAAGTAACATCTATGACAGGATTCCTTACAAATGATAACACGTACATTCAATACAGGAGATGGCACAGGCCGATAAACGTGTTTAAAGTAACCTAGAACAGAAAATGTGCTACCAATCAGAAAATCAGCTACTAATCAGAAGATCAGCTACCAATCAGAAGATCAGCTACCAATCAGAAGATCAGCTACTAATCAGAAGATCAGCTACCAATCAGAAGATCAGCTACTAATCAGAAGATCAGCTACCAATCAGAAGATCAGCTACCAATCAGAAGATCAGCTACCAATCAGAAGATCAGCTACCAATCAGAAGATCAGCTACTAATCAGAAGATCAGCTACCGATCAGAAGATCAGCTACCAATCAGAAGATCAGCTACCAATCAGAAGATCAGCTACCAATCAGAAGATCAGCTACTAATCAGAAGATCAGCTACCAATCAGAAGATCAGCTACTAATCAGAAAATCGGCTACCAATCAGAAGATCAGCTACCAATCAGAAGATCAGCTACCAATCAGAAGATCAGCTACCAATCAGCTATGAGGCATAAAAAACCAAACTGATAGATTTCAACATTATACTATTGCAGCTACAAGTCAGTAACATCATCTTGACACAGATTGAATCTCTAAAATCATTATCGTATAGAATGATTGTTGTGTGGTTATTGTTGACCCTGTCTTTTTTTTTTCAATTTTTATGCTCCAGACGTTATGTACGAGGGATTGTTTATTGTGGATTCCTTCAGTCAGTGCATCGTTCGTCAAAATTGTGCAGTCACACTCTCGAGTTCAGAGACCACTGATGACTCAATTTCTAATTACTGTTAAACTAAAAAAAAAGCGGCAAGTCATTTTCTCGACGTACTTTGAAGCTGTGAGTACCTGACGTGATTTACGTCATGCTTAATCACCAGTCAGGCCCCCCGGAAAATTGCATTTTGAAATTTTAAAAAAATGCATTCTGAATGGCAAAAATTGCATGCAAAAAACAGTAAAAATTGCACAAAAAACTGCGTTCATGAATGAATAAAAAATACATATTTTATTATTTATATAGCGCCCACTCCTCACTGCGTGGGCCCTATGTGATTAACAAAACAGTGAGCCACCATTAATCACTCCCTTCTGCACAAATTCCCTAACAGCAGGGTGGTCAGTCTTGGACAATTGGGATGTTAGCAGCAGCAAACATAGCTATCTACTCCTGACAAAGTTCAATCCTCTGTGGAAGAAAAAAAAAAGAATAGATTATCCTAAGATACAGAAAGTGAAAAAAGAAGATTATTATCCGTAGCTTTTACCCTATCACATTCTAACACTTATTATAAAAAGCATTATTAAGTTATCAAGCCCCGCAGCTTTTGATTGTCATCCGATCTTTCCAAGATCAGAATATAAGAAATACATAGCATGCATTATTGCATGTGCTGATACAGATTAAGCCTATACTCTTACAACAGAGTTGAAGTTAAAACTGTGGTGATATAAACTAGATCTAGATCTACATTTACTTATTCTGGTGACAAGAGTAAGTCAGTTATGTGGGTGGATATAATCTGAAATATTTGAATGTGCTTGAATGTTTTTGTTTTTTTCATACAAATTCAATGGAGTGAGGTAAAGAGACTAAATCTATGTCTGTAGTTTACTACTGTTGTAGTCTAGTAGTTCTCTTGATAACAGGCCTTTAAAAATCTAGACCAGATTATAAGTTTTAAAAGTTACTCACTTTTGTAATGCATTCGGGGTGCATTTAGATCTAATGACCTAGACCTACACTAGGTAGGCTATATCCCCCTCTCCACCCCAAATTAGCTTAGTAACTGTAACTGTCGGGAGTGTCCCATTTTTCCACTTTTTTCACCTTGTGAGAAAACTGTGCTTGCTGGAAACTGGCTCAGCACGCGCTGTCGCATTTCTCACTGAAGCTCTGCGTTTTTCTTTTCTTGTTTTTCTCTGTAATCATGTGGTGATCCACCGATGACTTCCTTGTGTGATCGAGCACAGTATTGCATGCCCGACAGAACAGTCTATCGCAGGAAGAATATGTCTCGGTCGAAAATTGAGACTGCGGAGAGCTTGCGCTGGTTAGTTTTGGACGAGGCACTTGGTTTTCGAAGGAATTTATCCATCGGGTATGATTAGGCTGTAGATTAGGCCTAAATCTTGATTTCTTACTTCCGAACGAATGGACGTAGACCACGAGACGAGCAGAGTAAACTGTACATGTGCTTGAACGCCCAGATTAGTGTGCTACTTCCGTGCATGTGCGCGCATGGAGGGGCCTCAGCTTTCGGCTTACCTGCGTTCTTTTTGTAATTCGCGAAAACAAGAAATAATTTTCATTGTTTTCATCATCTTGGACCTTTTTTGTAAACAAAATGCAAAAAATTGCGGAAATCGTAAAAATTGCGGCCGCGTTGCGGTAAATGATCACAATTTTCCGCGGGGCCAGACCAGTGTGGGTTAACGTGGCCGCCACTGCTGATCTTTCTCTTAAGAACCACGTCTACTTTTCACAACATTTGGTTTCCGAAACTTGGTCGACCATGAATGCATTATAATATAACCGACCAGCTGCCAAATCTAGTTTGAATCTGGGCTCGATTTAGTTTTTTCTTTGTTGTTCTTTAAATTCTGGTATTCAGGAATTTTGCAAAGATATTTCAGCAGACATTTTACTATTTTTACGTAAGTACTTGAATTCGAAGTAGTTGGGTTATTCTGGGTTTTGGTGGGGTTTTTTTTTTTTTGAGTGGGGAGATTCTTCGCTGGTTAAACCTATAGTAAAAATTTCGAAATGACTGTCTGCAGGGACTCCCTCGTGGATACGGGCATATAAATAGGCCCAGTGTGTCTGCCTCCTCTCAACAGCCCTGGGTGACAGCACTAAGATAATGATTCAGAGAAATTATGAGGCGAATTAATGTTGTAGTGCCTAGTTAGTGCTCAGAAAAGCAAAGCAGAAATGATCAAGATGGGATTAGTGTCACAAATTCCAAACTGGAAAATGTACTGATTAAGACAGGACAACAATCACAAACGAACAAGTACAACACTTAACAGAACAACCAACCAGGCTCACACATTTATTATACATTAAAAGTACGTTCAATTATATGCGATACATTGGTCAATTCAAATACCATACAATGGCCATTCTTCCCACAATCACCCCATCTCCGGTTCCACAACCGTACAGCCAATGCTTTACAATCTTAATTTCCAGGCCTCTACTCGACCTACATCAACCCCTGTATAAGTCGTACTACCGAACTATCATGTACATAACTTAACATCAACACCTGTACACTTCGTAGTACACTATCATGTACATAACTTGGAAATATAGCTAGCCCAATTCCCCGAACCAGACTGCCACTGCTGCTGGGCTGCCTGTCGGCCTTACGCCCTTGCCTGCACGGCTCCACAGCCTGTCCCCGGCCTGCGTCCGTTCACCGCGGGTGGCCTCACTGCCCGACCCCGGCACCTATAAGAATAACATCACATCTCTATAACATCATACACTTACTATCCACTTCACCACTCATTACAAACAATCACGCGTACATACACATTCCACAGTTCACTCACCACACAGCTGCGCCTCTCTTCTGTAACACACCTCCACCGTATTACACAGTACTCAGACTAGGCTAGGAATCCACACTCCTAACGTACAGATCTCGCTCTATGTTCACATCTATTAATACAGTAACACATGACTTGCACACTCCTCGCATATAACTTATTTACATCATGGTCATCAGAAGAACATAGTATATCAATTATCAATCCTTATAGCTCAACCTACCAGTCATCACTGGAGAAAACACTACACCAGTCTTCCGACTGCTCTCCTTATGTTCGCCCTCTGGGGCTCTCTCTTGCGTCCGTCTTGTTAGGACTCTCTGTGTGCAGTGATTTGTAAGTACACAGATCTCGCCTCGTCCAATCCCCAACACCACTCACAGTTCCCGTGATTTTGTTTCCCCGCGGTTTGCTGCATTCCCTGTGAGCTAATTGTAGCATCTGCGGGCTACCCCTTGCCCTCCCCCGGTTTTGTTGTTGTGCTGGTGGCTGAGCATGTGTCCACTACTTTTTTCATTTTATTGTTGACAACCGCCAGAGTGTACTGTACTCCGTGACCTGACCTTCTTTTCTAGTGAGTAGTTTTTTCCCTCGCTCGCTTGTTGTCGGGTGTTTTGACTCGTTCAGTAAATATTAGTATGTTCCCGAACATTCGATAACACTGTGGATAAGGATGTTTACGCCAGATTTGGCCTTGAGTGATGTAACCTGATGACGTATTGATGCGTGATTGGTTAGTTTGTGCGAGGGCAAAGGTAACGTTTATTTCGGGAACTTTCTGTAGAAATGTTTATATATATGGACCTGTGTGAGTGGTTGGTCGGTGTTACGAGCTGGGTCCTCGAGTGTTACGAGTTCAAGGAAGGGTGTTACAGATGGGGATTACTGTGCTCGTGTTTTACGGGGATGGTTAATTATAAATTTACGTGTTCGACTGCATTTAATAAAATATCGAGAGGTTTTAGAAATTACTCTGCCATACCATGCCACATACACTAATAACAATTTCGAGTACGTTATATCAAGGACCTTGTAGGGCCACAAATTTATTACCTAAATACCTAACAATTTCGTCTATCGTTTACATATTAAAAAGACAACATCAGCAGCATCAAATGAAAATAGTATAATACATAACTAGAAGTCTCCTCTAGGTTCTTAAAGATTAGAAGCTCTATATCATTCTGACTCATTCACAGTTTACTTAGTAATTATTTATCTTCAGAAATATAGACTGCCTACTATCTCACAAATAATATTCTTATGTCTCAGACGACAATGTTAACTCAGTTAATTACTTATAAAGGATCAAACCGTCAAGACACACTGACGTAGTTAAAATAGATCTAGATCTGCTCTAGGATGGGCTGGCAATCCCCAGCCTCATCCAGACACATCAATTACAATTTACAAATGTGTATATCAGTCACTCTTTCTAGATCTTAATTGCAAGTAAAACTTTATGGTCTTGCATTCCTTTGGTCGCACTTCTACTGGAAAGTTAGGGTCAGATTCACATCATCTCGAATCATTTTGATGAAACTTACGATTGGTTCCCTGAAACGATTTCAGGGAACTGGAGAAAATAGCTGTGGATTATTTTCATTGTCTATCCAGGACATAGACATGACGTTAACAGTCTGTTGGTTCTCTCTGGCTGAACCTTTGGCCGACCGCCCTCGTAGATGGAAGGTCTACATGGAAGTCAGGTAGCATAAAGATGTTCCCGCTTATCTTCTGCAAAACCACGTGACTGCTCAAATTTGATTGGTGCATCCACTTCGAGCTCCGCTCGCAGCGCCAATAGATTCTATTAATAGTAACAGACAAAGTCACTAAACTATATCAAAACCCTTCGCAAAGTCTCTACACCCTAAACGTTTTATGTACGAATTTATTCACTCCTTATTCGCCCCGTCTTTCCCTGTTAAAGTACACCCAAACCACGGGGTCGAAAACTGCATCGTCACTGTTAATTTATCCATTCGTTCTATCTTGCCCCACTTTCTTTCCATCTCTAAGAAAAGCGTTACAAAAACAAACTGTCCACGGGAATAGTTCAAGGACGTTTGGACTGGCTAAAATCAATGATGCCATGTAATAAACAATGCGTGACCTAGCACGGCAATTCAAATTCTAACCCTGACATATCCCCCACCCCAGTGAAAATTTTAAATAAAATTTACACGATAGGATCCAAGAAATCCCAAAGTTATTGTGGTAGGGGCTTAAGTAGTACTGTAGAAAAATGAGCCTTAAGCTTGAGAAGAAAAATCTAACTAAGAACGTGCATATTGGATGGACAAAAAGCATACAATTATTGATGTGGCGCCACGTTCTATAGAATCTAATCTATCTAAACATTTTTACTGCACACAATCAAAATTCTCAGAAACATCTATAATAATAATGAGTATATCACTGTATACTGCTGGATTAAAGTATAACTATTATCAAATAATGAAGCCTTACTGAAGGAATAGGCTTATAACTATCTAGTGAACACACACAATTGCTGCTTATATACACATTCACACACAATATATTGTTAATTAAAATACTGTGGTATCCAATGGCAGCAGTAGCTCTGGTAGCTTGGTTTGCCATGTCTTCATCTCATTGACCCGCTGACAAGGGCGTCAGGTTTGCCAGAAGTTCAGGTCACAGTCAGGAATGACGCTGGTGGAAAGAGGATATTCACAAAAAAAGGATTGTAAAACTGGTTCATAAAGTAATGAACAAGATAAATGTGAATCCATCCACCGTCTAGAATTGAGGGGGACAAGCACTATCCAACCCCAATACAAGACACAACACTCTTTAATAGGAAATTAAATGAGACGTGACAAAATATCAGCTTGGGAATTGTCACCGCCAGGGATAGCACGGATTACAAACCGGTATTCCTGGAGTGCAAGACTCCACCTCGTTAATCGAGCATTTTTAGCCCTGTTAGTCTTTAAGAATAACAACGGACGATGGTCCGTTTCAATTATAAACTCGGACATAAGTAGATATCTCGAAAATGCGTTTACAGCAAAAATGATAGCGAGGCACTCTCGCTCGATAATTGCATAGCGGCATTCCCTATCCAGCAACTTGCGGCTGGCGTATAGACATGGCCGCAAGGTATCGTCTCGTTCCTGTAATAACACAGCTCCCAATCCCTTGTCCGACGCATCAGTGCGGACAATAAATATTTGGTTTATGTCTGGCAGTATGAGAATGGGGGAAGTGGAAAACAATTGTTGAACGGTACGAAGTGTATCAGCACATTCGGTTGTCCATTTCACTTTATTAGGAAAATTCTTTCTTGTGAGGTCCGATAACGGAGCTGTAAGCGAAGAAAAATTTGGAATGAATTTCCTATAATAGTTAAGAAAGCCCAATAAACTACGAACTTCTTTCTTAGTTCGAGGAGGTTGGAGCTTTAAGATGGTAGTTATCTTCTTGTCATCAGGAGTCTGAACGCCGTGGGCAATTGTATGGCCCAGAAAATTAATTTCATTATATCCTAAAAATACCTTACTGGGTTTCGCCGTAAGGCCAGCTCGACGAAGAGCAATAAAAACTTGTCGTAGGGCTGCAAGGTGGCCCGACCAATCGGTTTCATAAATACAAATGTCGTCAAAATACGACAATACGGAATTCATACCCTGGAGCAATATTGTCATCATACGGGCGAAAGTAGCAGGGGCTGTAACTAACCCGAAAGGCATATAGCGCCACTGCATAAGACCCAACGGAGTCTGAAAAGCGGTATATTGCTTGCTACTCTCATCAAGCGGAATTTGCCAATAACCTTTGGAAAGATCGATTTTAGAAAAAATCGTTGCCCTGGCTAACTGAGCAAAAAGATTCTCCTGGTTGGGAATCGGTTCAGCGTCATATATCGTAACCTCATTAAGTTTACGATAATCAATACAAAAACGCACGGTATCATCTTTTTTTTTCACTAAGACGATGGGTGAGTTATATGGGCTCGTCGATCGCTCTATCACTCCCAGGTGAAACATGTTACGTACCTCGGTTATTATAGTCTCTTGTGCGTGCAGCGGACGCGGGTATGGTTTAACAAAGACGGGTATATCCGTCTTTAATCTTATAACATGCTGTACCAAGGAAGTATTACCTGGTAGATCAGTAAAGACTGTAGTAAACTCGTTAAGCAAATCTCTTAAATCTTGTCTTTGCGATTCAGATAAATCTGGATTTATATTCACATCCGAAGTGTTTTCAGAAGATCGAAGTGCGGGTATTGAATTCTCTATCTTAATAGGATCATCATCGTCAACTGAAACTAAGGCCGCATTGGCCTGAGCAACCACATTTCGGCGATTATTCTGTCGATTATCATCGTCGGACAGGTACTGCTTTAACATATTTATATGGAAGACTTTGTCCTGTCCTCGAATCTTGATAAGATAATTTACTCGAGAAAGTCTCTTTAGAACTTTAAAAGGTCCCTTCCATGTAAGAAGGAGTTTATTTTTCGTTGCCGGAAGGAGAACAAGAGTTTGGTCTCCGACGGTCAAGGTTCGCAATCGGCTACCTTGATCACGATATTGTTTATAAAGACTCGCATGCGCAGCTGAAGATTTTTGTGCGAGCTGACATGCGTTAAGTATTCGCTGGCGTAAGTCTACAACGTATTGATATGCAGACCGCGTATCGTTGTCGTCGGTGTTTGATCCGGCGAATAAATCATGGAGTATGGCCATTGGACCACGCGGTTTACGACCATACAATAATTCGAAGGGAGAAAAACCCGTCGATGCGTTCGGTAGTTCTCGGTATGCAAAAAGAATAGCGGGGAGTTGTCGATCCCAATCACTCGGTTTGTCGGGGGAAACTCGCGCAAGCATACTTTTCATGGTAGCATTCCACCGTTCACAGCAGCCATTAGACTGTGGGTGATATGGAGATGTCAATCTTTGTTTAATCCCGACCAACTCCAAGACTTTCTTAAAAAGCTCAGAGGTAAACTGTGGACCTCTGTCCGATAAAATTTCAACCGGAAACCCAAGACGCGAAAAAATAGTAATAAGGGCTTCAGCGACATGATCAGCTGAAATGTCTTTTAGCGGAATGGCCTCTGGCCAACGGGTTGCGCAGTCAATGACAGAAAGTATAAAACGATGTCCTCTGTCTGACTTGTGTAGAGGACCAACTATATCTACGGCAACGCGCTCAAATGGTCTGGAAACCATTGGCATCTCCTGCAGAGGAGCTCGCGATGCTCTTCCTTTAGGAGTACGTCTCTGACATACGTCACATGTTGATACGAACCGGTTTACATCTGCGTAAATACTGTGCCAAAAAAATTGCGATAGTATTCGAGACTTAGTTCTGGCCTTTCCCTGGTGACCCGCCAAGGAAGTGTCATGCGCGAGACGAATAATGTCGCGACGAAATGATCTCGGTACTACAAGTTGCATAACGGTTTCTCGCTTATTCTGAAAATTACGATATAATAAGTCATCTTTCATAAGAAACTTAGAGGTATCCGGTGCGGTAGGATCAACCTTAGCAAACAAATGTTTCAATGTGGGATCTGAATGTTGCTCATCATGAAATGCACTAGACGTAATGTTCACTTCAATAGTAGGATTACTCAATGGACTGTCTGCTCGTCGACTCGATTGTAGGCGTGTTGTCGCACAAGCAACACTCTGATCCTCAGTCCAAATTTCCAAGTTACCGATAGGAAACTTATTTACTTGAGGTACATTACCTATGATTATATCAGCCACCGGATTAGGCAGTACACATGCAGTAACAATACCTGTGAGAAAAGGTGTATCAATATAAACTTCTGCAAGACGGAATCGCTCTACAGATCCGCCAAAAGTAATACAAGTTACCTCCTTGTCCAAAAATTGTGTTGGACGGACTAGTGACTGTCGAACGCCGATAGTCGTGCATCCGGAGTCACGTAGAACAGAAGCGCGAATAGCGTTCACGCGGCCCTGGTAAAATGTTAGTTCCCCCAGTTCATGTAGGGCGGACATGACTGGAATACTCTTTGATTGCGATGAAGATCCAGAATGACCGTCAGTCTCATAAAGTGTAGGTTTAACCGAGCAGGCATTTGCGGATTCCAATTTCACGTTACAAAATCTCTGTATGTGGCCTACCCTATTACACTTATAACATATAGTACGATTAGGATCGTTTCCACGATAGGGAAGACTCTGCGGTCTATTATAATTATAACTATCATCAAAATGCACTCGTCGCGGCGGTCCCTGAGGCCGGTTATATTGTTGGCCTGGATTGTTGCCACGATAATATGGGCGAGGCTCGTAAAAAGAATAAGTCTGATATCCTCGACGCGGCGATGCATTACCTCGATTCGGAAAATCTCTCTGTCTACAAAAAGGCGGCTCTGAATGAGAACGCGGATTTGGGGCCTGACGACGAGTCGGCCTTGAACGATCGTGTCCGGTTGGCGCTCCTTTGCTTACGTTGGCATAACATGGTGTTGTAGTTGAAGGCTTTGCCAAAGGACGATTTGGGTGGGCGGACGCGTATCGTTCGGCGCACGATGTGATTTCTTCAGAGGATGTCGGAGCCCTCTCTTTAAGGTGGGCGACTAAATCGGAATGACATGCCGTATAGATTTGGTCCTTTAAGACCAAATCGTAAAGTTGGGAATAATTTCCGGTAGTTACGTTCGCGAGCTCTATCCAGCGATCTAAATAATGTTTCAGCCGATTCACATAAGTTGAGAAATTTTCAGATGGCTCAGGTTTACATGCGCGAAATCGCTGATGGAAGCCATCCTCGGTATGCTGGAATCGCTTAAGCAGTGCTGTTTTAAGCTTGTTATAATCGTTGGCATCTTCTACTTTAAGGCTGTGAAATACCTCTAAAGCCTTACCCGTTAATAAATTAGACAGGCATGAACTGTACATCGCCGGCTGCCATCCGACGCATTTAGCGTGTAACTCGAACCGATGTAAATATGCGTCGATCCGGTCGAGTTTTTCATTAAATGGTGGTAGTTTTGGTTTAGTAGCATAAGTATTGGTGGCAGTGGTGGGTGTTACAAGCGATTGTTGCTCTAACTTTTTCATTGCGAGTTCATGCTGTCTTTCCTTTTCTCTCTCTCTTTCTTTTTCTCTTTCTCTTTCTTCTTTTTCTCTCTCTCTTGCTTCTTTTTCTCTTTCTCTTTCTCTTTCCTTTTCTCTTTCTACTTCTTTTTCTCTTTCTCTTTCTCTTGATTTTTTTCGATCCTCGCGCTCCCGGTCTTGTTGTACGTGTCGTTCGCACCACGCGGCGCGTTCTTCCTCTGGTATGCCCAGAACTTTGGCAGATTCTAAGTATTTAAGAAACTCAGCCATGATATGTTAAAGTCTGTAAATAGTAAGTATTTACCTACTATTAAGGTATATCGCGGTATCAATTATATTATATGAACAGATATTGTCTGTTAATATTAATTCAGTGTCTTACGTTAGCACTGCTTCGCGAAAAGAACGTTCTATCTCTCTCTGAAAATTACAGGCAGTATCACTTAAACTGCAAAAACTTTATCTCTCTCTCTCTCTATGAAATCTAGTAAGGCAGTGCCGTCTATCCGTTGCTCCCACTGCAATAAAATAGTATATTATATCGCCTTTACTGCGATAAATTAATGTCTCGAGTGATCACTCTCAAAATTTACGCCTCTCTCAACGCGACGAACCAGTGTCCTCTGTTATCACTGTCAAAAACGAATCGCTCTCTCAATGCGATGAATCAAAACTATATCTCTTTCTCAACACGACAAATTTGAAATATCTCTGTGTTCTCAAAACACTCTCAAAATTCTCTCTCTTCTCAAAACACGCACACGCAGTGTCTTCTGTTACCACTGCAAAATTATTCTCTCTAGATCTATCTTCAACGTGAAATTGTCACGTGAACCAAAAATTATTATATCTCTCTCTCACATATGTCAATACCAGATTACAATTCAACGTGGTTTCAGCACGTGAAACACCTCAGGCATATATTGTAAACATATCAATGTTAGTATAGTAGTTTAAAGGTCATTAAGCAAAAAAAAATACAATAAACAGGACGGTATACTGACAAGTAAAACGAACGATAACAGACCCTACAAGTCCTAACTTATATTACAGATAGTTTAAGAAAAAAAACAGGAGAGACATCTTCCTAAAGAAAAGTGAGGAAGTAAAGAAACGCCACAGTCTATACGAATAAACGGATCCCTAATAGAACTATTCACAGAAAAGCAAATCCCCCCGAGTTATTTTACATAGCCACCAAGGCCTCCAATATCCTTCGTAATGGCAAAGAAGATATGCTAACCTATGATCCCAACCAACCTCCCGCACTTAAACTAAACATATAATAAATAGTAAAATGGCCTGGAACACACACACAGAGCGGAAAGTACGTCGCCCTCCCCAAGACTGTTAGATAGATGGATCACTTATCTTTATTTTTGAGGAATTCAGATGTTAAATATCCTCAATCCATAGCTCCAAGCCCAAAACTGTATTTCTGTCTGAGGTAGATGTGGAAGGTGAAAGGGTTCCCTCGCCGGTGTCCACGGGTCAATGGGATGTTGAGTTCAACATATGAAATTGAAATACAAAATATTCGATTAATACAAATTGTTTAAAGTCTATAATAAAAGACCTGAAAACATAATATTACAACAGTACAATATGAAATAATGGAATAAAAAATACAATAGGTGTTAAATAATTTATCTAAGTGGCATGGCGTTATCTAAGGTTCTTTAAGGGTCCCTCTCCAGTGTTACGAGCTGGGTCCTCGAGTGTTACGAGTTCAAGGAAGGGTGTTACAGATGGGGATTACTGTGCTCGTGTTTTACGGGGATGGTTAATTATAAATTTACGTGTTCGACTGCATTTAATAAAATATCGAGAGGTTTTAGAAATTACTCTGCCATACCATGCCACATACACTAATAACAATTTCGAGTACGTTATATCAAGGACCTTGTAGGGCCACAAATTTATTACCTAAATACCTAACAATTTCGTCTATCGTTTACATATTAAAAAGACAACATCAGCAGCATCAAATGAAAATAGTATAATACATAACTAGAAGTCTCCTCTAGGTTCTTAAAGATTAGAAGCTCTATATCATTCTGACTCATTCACAGTTTACTTAGTAATTATTTATCTTCAGAAATATAGACTGCCTACTATCTCACAAATAATATTCTTATGTCTCAGACGACAATGTTAACTCAGTTAATTACTTATAAAGGATCAAACCGTCAAGACACACTGACGTAGTTAAAATAGATCTAGATCTGCTCTAGGATGGGCTGGCAATCCCCAGCCTCATCCAGACACATCAATTACAATTTACAAATGTGTATATCAGTCACTCTTTCTAGATCTTAATTGCAAGTAAAACTTTATGGTCTTGCATTCCTTTGGTCGCACTTCTACTGGAAAGTTAGGGTCAGATTCACATCATCTCGAATCATTTTGATGAAACTTACGATTGGTTCCCTGAAACGATTTCAGGGAACTGGAGAAAATAGCTGTGGATTATTTTCATTGTCTATCCAGGACATAGACATGACGTTAACAGTCTGTTGGTTCTCTCTGGCTGAACCTTTGGCCGACCGCCCTCGTAGATGGAAGGTCTACATGGAAGTCAGGTAGCATAAAGATGTTCCCGCTTATCTTCTGCAAAACCACGTGACTGCTCAAATTTGATTGGTGCATCCACTTCGAGCTCCGCTCGCAGCGCCAATAGATTCTATTAATAGTAACAGACAAAGTCACTAAACTATATCAAAACCCTTCGCAAAGTCTCTACACCCTAAACGTTTTATGTACGAATTTATTCACTCCTTATTCGCCCCGTCTTTCCCTGTTAAAGTACACCCAAACCACGGGGTCGAAAACTGCATCGTCACTGTTAATTTATCCATTCGTTCTATCTTGCCCCACTTTCTTTCCATCTCTAAGAAAAGCGTTACAAAAACAAACTGTCCACGGGAATAGTTCAAGGACGTTTGGACTGGCTAAAATCAATGATGCCATGTAATAAACAATGCGTGACCTAGCACGGCAATTCAAATTCTAACCCTGACAGTCGGTGAGTAAGTGAGTTTCCTTTTGTGTGGCGTAGATATTTAGTTTCGCTGGTGTCTTCCTAGTAATTTATTGTTCACTATACAGTTTTTAAACTTTAGTATTATTTAATCTATCGTCCGATCTCGTGTTTATTTATTTTACAGCTGTAATAGTTTCGTTTTCTAAAGGGTTGTAGTTAGATCAACTAACTCCCCCCTACTATAACGTGCTAGAACAACCTCAGCTGTTACATATTGGGGGCTCGTCCGGGATCCGACCATATTCGAGCGGACCAGATCAAAATTATTAGATTTATTTACATAGTTTATTGTAGGAATATCATCGACAAGCTATCTACAACATGTCAGAGGCTATTGGAAGGCTTAGCCAGGAAGCAGACGCCTTGGAGCTCACTGGGAAGGAGAGACAGGATTACATCCGTGAAGGCCTAAGGGAGGAAAGAGAGAGAGAGAGGCAAGAGCGCATGGAGCAACTGAAGATAGAGGCTCGGGAGAAGGAGATGAACCACGAGCTGGAGATGGAGAGGATCCGCCATCAGGGTGGAGGCGAGTCGACGCAGGGGACCAGCGACCACGCCAGTTCTAAGAGACCCAAGCTACCTGCATTTCAGGACAAGAAGGACGATCTGGATAGCTGGTTGCTGCGGTTTGAGAGGTTTGCTGAGACAGCTGAATGGCCCAGATCCACCTGGACGACATCACTGTCTGGCCTGCTGACCGGGAGAGCTTTGGAGTGCTTCTGCAGACTACCGATCGACGAAGCCAAGGACTACGACAAGGTCAAGGAAGCGTTGCAGAAGAGGTACAACCTGTCAGAGGACGGATACAGACTCATGTTCAGACAAGGTAAGTCTGAAGATGGAGAAGATGTTGGAATGTTTTTGACCAGGATCAAGACCTATTTAGAGAGGTGGATAAAGCTGTCGAAGACGGAGGAGACCTACGAAGGAGTGAGAGATATGTTCGTCAGAGAGCAATTCATGGATGCCTGCCCACCAGACCTTGCAACCCATGTGAGGGAGAGGAAACCAAAGACGCTACAGGACATCGCAGATTCAGCGGAGGCGTACCTGGTAGCGAGGAACCGGACGCTCAGCGGGAGCGCCAGACTGCAGAGCCGGCCAGTGCGACAGAGGCCCATCGGAGACAGAAGCCCACAGGTCTGCCATAGGTGCCAGAGGCCGGGACACAAGGCGACGGAGTGTCGTGCAAAGTTAAACGACAAAGGTGAGTTGAAATGTTACCTTTGTGGAAAGCCAGGCCACGTTCGGAGAATGTGTCCAGCCCAGAAGGAAATGGGACGAGGCAAGCCGAACAAGGCGGCGGCGGCCGTAGTTATAGCGGCGGACGAGTCGTCAAGACAAGATGTGACGACGGCTGACACCAGCATCAACGTTCAAGCGGTAATGAAGGACGGGAAACTACAGTTAGCGGTGCCTGTTACGTGCGGAGGATGCAGTGAAGGAAGGACCGTGGAGAAGCTGAAGTTACCAGTGATGAAGGGCTTGATTGGAGATCGAGCGGTAGATGTCCTAAGAGATACCGGCTGTGAAGGTGTAGTGGTGCGGCGAGCACTGGTGGACGACGGACAGCTCACCGGTGGGAAGAAACTTATCGCGAGGATCGATAACTCCTTGCTAGCGGCGGAGGAAGCCGTTATCGACGTGAAGACGCCTTACCTGACGGGCAAAGTGACGGCGCTGTGTCTCCCGGAGACCATCTGCGACCTAGTAGTCGGGAACGTGGACGGAGCGAAGGATCCGTACGACCCTGATACTGAGGTGATGGTAGGAGCGGTGACCACGAGGGCCCAGGAGAAGAGGAAGGACCGGTCTACGTAGCTGAAGGTGCCGAGGGCAGAAAGGCACGCGGGAGTGGATAGAGAGGAACTTATCCGACTCCAAGAGGAAGACGAAGACATTGGGAAGTTAGAGCAGAAGAAGATCCCAACTAACAGAGGCAATAAGTCTGTTCATTTTGAGAAACATGGAGGAGTACTGTACCGGATCTACAAGGACCTGAGACAGGCGACGGTTATAAGGCAAGTGGTACTACCCGAGAAACTGAGAGAGTATGTATTGAGTGTAGCCCACGACTCGATCGTCGGAGGACACCTCGGCGTGAAGAAAACCAAAGACAGAGTTATGAGCAATTTTTATTGGCCTGGAATTGAAGGTGACGTCGCGAGATACTGCCGCTCATGCGATATATGCCAGAGGACGGTGAACAATGGAGCGACCCCAAAGGTGCACCTGCAGAGTATGCCAGTAGTGGACGTACCATTTAGGCGAGTGGCCGTGGATTTAGTAGGACCTATCGACCCCCCAAGTGAAGGTGGACATCGGTATATCCTGGTATACATAGACTACGCTACTCGCTACCCTGAAGCCACACCCTTGAAGAAGATCGACGCAGAAACGGTAGCAGAAGCCTTAGTGAACATCTACAGCCGTTTGGGTGTGCCCGAAGAGATCTTGTCGGACCAAGGGACCCAGTTTATGTCAGATGTCATGAAGGAAACGAATAGACTACTGGGAATTCGACAGTTCACCACTACAGTCTACCACCCTATGTGCAACGGGTTGGTGGAGCGATTTAACGGCACACTGAAGAAGACCTTAAGGCGACTGTGCGCAGAGCAACCCAAGCAGTGGCACAGATACATCAACCCGCTGCTCTTCGCATATCGTGAAGTTCCCCAAGAGTCGACCAAGTTTGCCCCATTCGAGTTGCTGTATGGGAGAACTGTGAGAGGACCAATGCACATCTTACGACAACTATGGACCAAGGACGTAGAGGAGCCGGAAACGAAGACCAGTTACCAGTACGTCATGGAACTACGTGAGAGGCTGGAGGACACATGGAAGTTAGCGACGGAAGAACTCTCCAAGGCTCAAGGTAGACAGAAGACCTGTTACGACCGGAAGGCGCGAGAGAGGAAGTTCCGCCCCGGAGATGAAGTGTTGGTGCTACTGCCGACGAACACTAACAAGCTCCTAGTCCAATGGAAGGGACCATATAAGGTAGTCTCAGTTGTCGGTGTCAACGACTATAGAGTCAAGATGGGTGCAAAAGAAAAGACCTTGCACGCCAACCTCCTCAAGAGATACATTCCAAGGACGTCAAAAGCAGCAGCAGTGGCAATGGAACCGAGACCTATTGTGACCGAGATGTGTGGGATGGACAACAGTAGGAGAGATACCACGCCTGGACATGTCAACGCCATAAAGGACGGCGGCGGTGATAGTGCTGAGACTGTACTGGCAGAGGACGACATGATGGACAAGAGTCAACCCGTGGAGTCAGCTGGCATGACAATCATCGAGGACTGCGACCTGGAAGGCGACAACGGTGGAATGACGGAGGACCTTGCCGACCTAGGAAGCTGGGACCAGAATGAAGGCTACAGAGATGTCCAGTATGGAACGCAACTGACATCGGAACAACGTCAAGAACTCTGCGATGTGGTGAAGAATTACCAGCACGTCTTCACCAATCTCCCTGGATGCTGCCAGTTGGGTGAACATCGCATCGACCTGACGACAGAAGTACCAGTTCGTCAACGACCATACCCGGTGCCCTACGCTATGCGCGACTCATTGAAGGAGGAGCTTAGCACCATGGAACGGCTGGGCATCATTCGAAGTAGCTCATCAGCTTATGCTTCAGCTGTTGTTGTCGTCAAGAAGAAGGACGGATCCAACCGAGTCTGCATCGACTACAGGAGGTTAAACAAGATCACAGTATTCGACCCTCATCCGACAGCAGCGCCATTAGAAGTGTTTCAGAGTCTCTCGAGAGGAAAATTATTCTCTCGGATTGACCTGAGCAAGGTATACTGGCAAGTGAAAGTTCGAGAGCAAGACATTCCCAAGACGGCGTTCGTCACCATGGGCGAACACTATGAATTCACTCGGATGCCTTTTGGGATGATGAACTCAGGAGCCACGCTGAACAGGATCATAAAGCCATTGATCCGTGGAATGAACAATGTGACAGCATATGTGGACGACCTGCTGATTCATACAGAGACATTCGACGAGCATGTGAAGACTCCCAAGGACTTACTGCAGAGGATGGACCAAGCTGGATTAACTGCAAGACCATCGAAGTGTCTGATTGGAACGTCTGAAGTAGACTTTGTTGGACACTTAGTGGGAGAAGGTATGATTGGCCTGTTAGAAGAGAATGTATGTAAGGTACGAGACGCACCCAGACCCACCACTAAGAAGGAAGTGAAAGCATTCTTAGGATTAGTGGGATATTACCATGAATTTATTCCTAACTTTTCAGCGATTGCATCACCATTGTCTGATTTACTTAGAAAGGGTCAGCCCAATATAGTTCAGTGGGATGAAACGCAGGAGAAAGCGTACACCTCTTTGAAGAATGTCATTATCTCCAAACCCGTGTTATGTTTGCCAGATTTTTCCAAAGAGTTTGTCTTAGCAACTGATGCATCAGATCGCGGATTAGGCGCTAGTCTTATGCAGGAACACGAGGGAAAGTTGTACCCTGTGGCATATGCTAGTCGTAAGCTATTGCCTCGTGAGACAAAATATTCGGTCTCAGAGCGCGAATGTTTAGCTATTGTTTGGGCTGTTTACTTTGTATTTGTATGGAAAGGAGTTTGTGCTCCAAACTGACCATCGGTCATTAGAGTTTTTGAACTCTGCCAAGTTTGACAGTCCAAAGTTATTACGATGGAGTTTATTTTTAGTCTTATCGATTCAGGATTCACTACGTAAAAGGCAGAGAAAATGTCTGTGCCGATTTCCTGAACAGGGTATTTTAAAGTAGTACACTATCAGTGAAATGCATTGTAACCCATACTTTTGCCTACTAGATGAATTTCTAGGACGGCAGTATTGTACTGTAATTGGGGACATAGTTCATCTGTGACTGAATATTGAATTGATGGCTGATAGAAAGTCATGATGTGTTAGTCACATTTTGATTTTATGCTATGTCATATTAGTTACCAATGGAACTTGGTGTAATTTTTGGAAAATGTAACCCAAATGGGGACTGCGAGCAAGCAGTGTTTGTGTTATATTGCATTGTTGTAACTTGTTTTGACCTAATATGATGAAGAAAGACCCTAATCAGTGGTCGGTATGTATTGGTATTTTTGCCATTGTACGTATGAGTTATACATTTTGGAGATAACCATGTTATGTACAACAAGTTATATGCTATGATTCGTGCACGAAGCATTATGTAAACGATGGGCCATCGTTTCACCTTATATGATTTGTAATAATATCATTGACCATTGTTTCACCACAGTGGTGGCGTTGTGTTATTTTGTCTAGTAGGCCTACTGTTTAATATTGGGAAGCAATGATGGTATTGTATTAGTTATGGTATTAGTGAAGCAAAGTACACTGCGTTGTATTGTATTTGTGATGACATTCGGGAAGACACTGAAATTGTTATTAATTGTAATAGAATTAGCAACTACCTTTGTGAGATTGGGAGTGCTATAAGATTATTTCACGATAGTGCAGACGCTGTATAATGTTTTTGGAGTTGAAAGATATTCAACTTAAATTGGGGAGTTGTGTAGCATCTGCGGGCTACCCCTTGCCCTCCCCCGGTTTTGTTGTTGTGCTGGTGGCTGAGCATGTGTCCACTACTTTTTTCATTTTATTGTTGACAACCGCCAGAGTGTACTGTACTCCGTGACCTGACCTTCTTTTCTAGTGAGTAGTTTTTTCCCTCGCTCGCTTGTTGTCAGGTGTTTTGACTCGTTCAGTAAATATTAGTATGTTCCCGAACATTCGATAACACTGTGGATAAGGATGTTTACGCCAGATTTGGCCTTGAGTGATGTAACCTGATGACGTATTGATGCGTGATTGGTTAGTTTGTGCGAGGGCAAAGGTAACGTTTATTTCGGGAACTTTCTGTAGAAATGTTTATATATATGGACCTGTGTGAGTGGTTGGTCGGTGAGTAAGTGAGTTTCCTTTTGTGTGGCGTAGATATTTAGTTTCGCTGGTGTCTTCCTAGTAATTTATTGTTCACTATACAGTTTTTAAACTTTAGTATTATTTAATCTATCGTCGGATCTCGTGTTTATTTATTTTACAGCTGTAATAGTTTCGTTTTCTAAAGGGTTGTAGTTAGATCAACTAACTCCCCCCTACTATAACGTGCTAGAACAACCTCAGCTGATACACTAATCTTCCACTATCCATTCTCCCATTTCTCTGAGTCTCGCTCACTTCACGTGACAATTAGAACCCACGACCTCTGCTACGGCACCCATCGCCTTGCCTTTGTTGTCTGATGATGTTGATTCACAGAGTCCTTTAACTCCTTCTCATTTCATTTTATGTGGAGCTACTGTTTGGGGAAATTCAGGTGATAGACATATGGATTTACAATTTTCTGTTTCTTCTCAACAACTACAGTGTATTTTTCCTTGGAAATTGCTGAGAATGCTCTCTTAGAGAAATTCTGGAATATGTGGAGCAAGGAGTGTCTTCCCAACTTGCGTAGCATTTCTTCTGGCAAGGCTGTAAATAGTTTGAAACAGTTTCTGCAGTCTTGATGAAGATAAAGGGATCACCTAGTCTTTCTTGGCCTCTCGCTTTCATCCTGAGATTGTTTCCTGGTAGGGATAGACATCTTCGTATAGTGGCGGCAAAGACTTCGAAGGGAACTTTCTGTCGACCTATTCAGAATGATGAATGACTCTCGTGTTGGCCTTTCTTCTGAACTTAACTAACGTGGTGAGAGTGAGAATTTAATTGGTTTTCTCACTCTGAAGGCAATGTTGTCTTCAGTCCTCCATCTGGGACATTGTCTCTCAATTTCGCTCGATCAGGTCGTCAAGTGAAACCTTTGCAAATACTTGATTTGTAATACATTGTAATTTGGTGAAGGAATATTCTAAATATTTGATATGATTTTTCAAGGTGACAAATTTGAGCATTTATGTTTGTTTAGAAATTGACTTCTGCTTGTATCAGATTCTAATTACGCTGTATTTTCAAACAAATTGTTGCTGAATGACTTAGGTTCAGCTGGTGTGAACCACACTTTTTCCAAAGAATTCCCGTTACAGTTCGGAGTCCCGCAGGGGTCCGTTCTTGGTCCTTTACTGTATACTTTATATACACAGCATTTAGGCAAAATTATTCAAAATTGTAATGTTAAGTATCATAAATATGCTGATGACACCCAGCTCTATGTTTCTGATAAACCATCAAATGTGTCCGTGCTGGTGAGCAAGACAGAAAACTGTATATCTCAAGTTCAGTCCTGGATGAATGAAATCAAATTGAAAATGAACGAAGAGAAGACTGAAATTTTAGTATGCCATGGTAAGAATACACCTGACATAAACATCAATCAAATGACTATCGAGCAAAAAACGATTGAAACATCAGTGAAAGCAAAGAATCTTGGTGTTATTTTCGACTGCAACTTGTCAGTGGTACATCACATCAATAACCTGTCAAAATCACTATATTTAGAATTACGTAGGTTAAGTAAACTATCATTAATACTCCCTAAAGAGTCAATGCAAGTTTTGGTTCCATCCTTCATATTTTCTCGTCTTGACTATTGCAATTCTCTTCTTAAACACTTTCCAGCAGAACAAATTAGCAAACTTCAGAGAATTCAAAACAATGCTGCTCGATTAATACTTAAACAACGTAGAAGAGAACATGTTACACCTTTGCTTATAGGTCTTCATTGGCTCCCAGTAAAGGCAAGGATAGATTTTAAAATTGCAGTGTTATGCCACAAATGTCAGTACAACAATTCTCCTCTTTATCTTATAAACTCTATTCATCCATGTAAACCATCTAGAGCATTAAGATCTTCTGATAAAAAACTACTAGATCTAAATTTGCTAAAACAAAAAAATTTGGGGAGAGAGCGTTTTCTGTGTGCGCACCAGCTGTATGGAACGCCTTACCACCAAATATTCGAAACATAGAAAGCGAGGCACTTCTAAGATCTGAAATGAAGACCTATCTCTTCAGAAAACACTTTGATGTATAATCTGTGTGTTTGTGTGAAGGAGAGAGAGAGAAAGTGTGTGGTCAGTTGTTAGGAATGAAATTTGTTCTGTTTTTGCATGTTTTGTAAAGCGCATAGAGCATCTCCCTGGTGTAGGATGATCTAAGACCTACTAGGGGTTCAAGGGTTTAAGTCAAATACGTCATGTTGAAGGCAGAGAATCCAGTAATTTGATGGGAAGTTATTTCCCTTGGTCTAGTCACCTGGTAGGAACTTGCTCTCACTAACAGTCAGAATAACAGGTTATACATGTACTTATCGTACATGTCAAATTTGAGTTGTGCCTTTGCAAGTCTTTTGCAAGATTTTGCATGCTCTCTCTCTCTGTCTCTCTCTCTCTCTCTCACTATCTCTCTCTCTTTCTCTCTCTCTCTCTCTCTCTTTCTCTCTCTCTCTCTCTCTCTTTCTCTTTCTCTCTCTCTCTCTCTCTTTCTCTTTCTCTCTCCTCTATCTCTTCCCTGTCCCATCCTCTCTCTCTCTCTCTCTCTCCTCCATCTCTTCCCTGTCCCATCCTCTCTCTCTCTCTCTCTCTACTCTATCTTTTCCCTGTCCCATCCTCTCTCTCTCTCTCTCTCTCTCTCTCTCTCTCTCTCTCCTCTATCTCTTCCCTGTCCCATCCTCTCTCTCTCTCTCTCTCTCCTCTATCTCTTCCCTGTCCCATCCTCTCTCTCTCTCTCTCTCCTCTATCTCTTCCCTGTCCCATCCTCTCTCTCTCTCTCTCTACTCTATCTCTTCCCTGTCCCATCCTCTCTCTCTCTCTCTCCCCTATCTCTTCCCTGTCCCATCATCTCTCTCTCTCTCTCTACTCTATCTCTTCCCTGTCCCATCCTCTCTCTCTCTCTCTCTCTCTCTCCTCTATCTCTTCCCTGTCCCATGCTCTCTCTCTCTCTCTCTCTCTCTCTCTCTCTCTCTCCTCTATCTCTTCCCTGTCCCATCCTCTCTCTCTCTCTCTCTCTACTCTCTCTTCCCTGTCCCATCCTCTCTCTCTCTCTCTCTCCTCTATCTCTTCCCTGTCCCATCCTCTCTCTCTCTCTACTCTATCTCTTCCCTGTCCCATCCTCTCTCTCTCTCTCTCTCCTCTATCTCTTCCCTGTCCCATCCTCTCTCTCTCTCTCTCTCTCTCTACTCTATCTCTTCCCTGTCCCATCCCCTCTCTCTCTCTCTCTACTCTATCTCTTCCCTGTCCCATCCTCTCTCTCTCTCTCTCCTCTATCTCTTCCCTGTCCCATCCTCTCACTCTCTCTCTCTACTCTATCTCTTCCCTGTCCCATCCTCTCTCTCTCTCTCTCTCTCTCCTCTATCTCTTCCCTGTCCCATCCTCTTTCTCTCTCTCTCTCTACTCTATCTCTTCCCTGTCCCATCCTCTCTCTCTCTCTCTCTCTCTCTCTTTTTCTCTCTCTCTTGAAATAATTTATCAAACCTGCCAAGTTGATGCGAGAGATCATTAAATTTTTTATTTTCCACCAAGATTGGAAAGTGACAATAGCGCGACGGGTGGCGGTGACAGTGACAGGTGACATTGACAGGTGACAGTGACAGGTGACAGTGATGGGTGACAGGTGACAGGTGACAGTGACAGGTGACATTGACAGGTGACCGTGACAGGTGACAGGTGACATTGACATTGACATGTGCCAGGTGACAGTGACATGTGACGTGACAGGTGACAGTGACAGGTGACAGTGACAGGTGACAGTGAAAGTGACAGTGACAGGCGACAGTGACAGGCGACAGTGACAGGTGACAGTGACAGATGACAGTGACAGATGACAGTGACAGGTGACAGGTGACAGGTGACAGTGGTCTAGACTGACATTAGAACTACTGACCTTGTGGTCTAGGGTTTAAGTTTGAGATTGTGTTTTACGGCACGTCGGCAGGATAACGGTCACTTTGAGCCCTTTACGGTCCTTTGGGGTACCCTATTTATGTTTGATCTTCACCGTTTCATCAATTTTGAATTCACTAAATAGAATTAAAAAGTTCCGTATTAACTTGATTACATTGATACAATTCTCAAAAATTGTTTTGTATACATTAGTGGAGTGGAGTGGCGATCAAGAGTTTGTTGTGCCCAGTGCGATCTGGAACGCAGATAACATACATTGTAAGAGACAAAAAGGTGAAGGGGACGACAAAATAGTCCCGAACTATTTACACTGGTTTGTGTTATGCCGCCAAGGTTAGGGTATTTATTTGTTTCATTTCATTTTTATTTTAGTAGGAGTTTTTACACCCTGGTTTAGTGTCATAATGCCAGTTCAAGGGCCACCCATGAAGTACTTCGCTCGATCCTGGCGATCTTTACACCCCGACCTCTTTCAATTCAAGCAGACAACAATTAGAATGGTGAATGTTTATATTATAATAGACCCTGACGTTTTACAGCAGCCTATGCATAAACTACATCGATTGGACTGTTTCATTAACTAGTTAGATGGCCTGTTTCCTTACTTCCATTTTTGACAAAACTGGAGAGACAAAAAAACATGAAATAGCGAGCGCTGGATCTAGATCTAGACGCGCTACGTGTAACTCGACCCCAAGCTGGAAAATCCCTAAAATCTCAGCTAGATCTAATTTTATAATTTACAATTTTTACAAAGTGTGCAAGACTTTAGATTATGGAGAATTGTAGAATGGAATAACATTTTATTCCCAAATAAACCAAAATCGCTCATGCTCGGGCCATATTCCCCCTTGAAGAGTGCTAAATGTAGGCTGTAGTTGCCCCCAGATGTCATGAGCTATATTTAGCCTAAACTATTTTTAGTATACCCGGCCCACACTTCCGTTCCCTATAGATTTTCACTTCAAACCAAGAGTTCCCGACCGTTTTCGTCCTGTTCACCCCTTGGCAACATTGTCAAAGTAAATTTATTATTGTAATTTCGAATAACAATAACAAAGCACACAACAAAGTCATTTCAGTTATTTATGAACAACTGATGGTGAACAAATACCGGTATAGGTAGAATGCGCATATCCACCATTTTGTTTGTCCGGACCCACGCTTCACCATGGCGATGGTGGCATTGATTTTGATTCGTTAGCTGATTTGCACCGTGAGCACTTAAGGCGTCGCGAACCAATCGGAGGCAAGTTTTTAAAAAGTTCACTATTGTCAACAATGACACGTGTGTATACGCACATGGGAGACGTTCGGTCAATTCTTTCACTTCCTTTCTCTTGTTTACACGGATGGTAGGGAATCTGACCAGCTTGGATCCATCCTTTCCACCCCTATGATAACAGTCAGCTGCAATGCAACCACCAGGCATTTTAACCGCTTAGACACATCTCGAAGTTACACTCATCAGCTGATCCACCGGCCATCTTAATTGGCGGAAGTACAAAGCAAAAACACATACGCATTCTACCTATACCAGAACCAAACACAGTCGGTCAGTCAGAATACATCAAGCAACGAGACTCTTGTTTTTACTCGTGCACCCACGAATTTGGAGATTCTTCAGATTTTAAAAAAAAAAAAAATTATAATAGAAAAATATGTAACACAGATCCAGAATCGACCAGTTTAACTCCTGGGTAGGCGAAGTTTAACCCCAAGGGGGTAAATTTATCCCAGATTGGGAACCCCTGTTTAAACCTTGGGTCATCAGATTCTGTGGTGAAAGTGTTTAACTTTAGGCCAATCGCAGAGGACGATGGCTTACTTTGGAGGAGGAGGAGGGGGGGGGGGGGGGGGCAAGAGCGTGACCTGGAGAAATCGCCCCACCCCCACCCCCACCCCCTCCGAATGACAAAGTTCTAACTCACTTTCGTCAGCTTTTGAGAAGTCGAGGATTGAAGTTTCATGAACTCATAGCTTTTAGAGCAAAACTGTGTTTTTGTTGTTGTTTTTTTCTGTTTAGTAATTATCACCTGTCAGGTCAGAAAAATCTGCTACTGGTAACATGTAATCCAGTACAACCTGTTTCATGAACTGGTACGCTAGCATGGTATCAGTGGGCGTGCACCTGTCGGTGCAAACGGCCAGGGCGGAGGAGGTTTCATCTAACCCAACGGCCACATGCTAGGGCACAATGTGACCCTCAGTACTTGAGTCCTTCATATTGGCCCCCGGTAGCGGTGTGGTCATAGGCTTGTTTGCCTAAATCACAGACGAAGAATTGAGCAAACTTCCCGGACGCAGCTTCGAAGCTGGCGACAGCAGGCCAGTGGTTGATTGATAGGGCAGATGGCAATATACCGTCACTCTGGCCTGGATATCGTGACACAGAGCATCCACCAGTATTGGTGTTCTTTGGTTTGGGTCTTTCACCCTAGTCAGTTGGGACTGCGAGGCTGTGGAGTAGCCTACAGGCAGCCGGTCAGGCAATATGACTGTCCCTCTGGCATCCACCTGCACCTGGATACATTTCCAGTCGTCTTGACCCTGTCTTGCCACTTGGATAAGTTGTGTCCAGCCGAGAGAGTGAGTCTGATGTTTGCGCAGCTCTTTCTCACCAAAAACAAATTCTTTGCGCCAGTTCTTAACACTCACCTCGTCTTCTTTCATCTTTGTCTCGTCTTCTTTCATCTTTGTCTCGTCTTCTTTCATCTCAAAATTCCAACGGCGATGGGCGAGTGCGGTGGCAGCAGGTTTGGATAGACTGGAAGCTGTTAGCACAGACCTACACGTTGGTGGCTGTGAGCTATGGTCGCTTCATCGTCGATTGAAGTGGAGGCGTGGGGAGGCAGCACCCACAGTAGCTGAGCAGCCTTATTTAAGGATAGCACTGCTCACCTCAACTGAGGAAGGGGCTAGAAAAGGTGCCCTAAAGAAAGCCCACTTCACATCACCCTGACTGGTATAACGCGACCAGTGGGGATACCTTTTTGCGGTCGAAACAAAAAGAAATTCAGCTTACTCAGGCTAGGAGCCTGGAATATACGCACACTACAGGACAACTCAAACAACCCGGAAAGACGCACTGCACTTATTGCCATTGAGCTCAGCAGGTACAACCTGGACATAGTGGCACTCAGTGAGACCAGACTCCCTGATAGTGGCCAACTCAAAGAGCTCAGTGGTGGATACACCTTCTTCTGGAAAGGCAAGGGTGCAGTCGAACCGAGACAGCATGGTGTTGGGTTTGCAATTAAAAATGACCTTGTCAGAAACTTGCAGTCCATGCCAATTGAAATAAATGACAGGCTAATGACACTCAGGATCCCAGTTGGGAAAAGCCAGTCAGCCACCCTCATTAGCGCATATGCGCCCACCATGACAAACCCAGATGAAGCCAAAGACAAGTTCTATTCTGATCTAGAATCTGTCATATGCTCTGTCCCGGCAGCTGATAAGCTGATTCTCTTGGGGGACTTCAATGCTAGGGTTGGCTCAGAAATCTCAGCGTGGCCAAATGTTTTGGGCCCTCATGGAGTTGGTTCATGCAATAACAATGGGTTGCGCTTACTTACTTTGTGCACTGAATTTGGCCTGTTCATTACCAACACAAATTTTAGTCTCCCCGTGAGAAACAGAACGTCATGGATGCATCCCCGCTCAAAGCATTGGCATCTCATAGACTATGTCATTGTGAGGAAGGCTGACAGAAAGGATGTCCTTGTAACAAAGGCGATGTGTCGTGCCGAGTGTGGAACTGACCACAGACTCATTGTTTGCAAGCTCAGACGCCCTCAAGGGAAAGCGCCACCTAAACGCCTAAATGTTTCAAAACTCTGCTCAGCTGAGAAACAGAGCGAGCTCTCATCAGAACTCTCCTCAGAATTGGATTGCGTGACTTTTGACCCTGAGAACATTGAACAGAGCTGGACTGACCTAAATACGACTGTACACTCTTGCGCCAGCAGCACAGTTAGTTTTCCTGTCCGCAAGCACCAGGACTGGTTCAATGATAATGATAATGAAATCAAAGTGCTCATCAAAGAAAAAAATAGTCTCATCCAAGCTCACTGCAGTGACCCCTCTTCCACAGCAAAAGCTGATGCACTGCGTGCATGTAAGGGTGTACTCCAGAAGAAGCTGAGGAAAATGAAAAATGACTGGCTTGAAGAGCGAGTAAGAGAAACTCAGAAATATGCCGACACAAACAACACTAGAAAGTTCTTTGAGAGCCTCCGAGCTGTGTTTGGACCATCCCGCTCTGGCACTACGCCACTTCTTGCGTCAGATGGTTCAACACGCATTGTTGAATTGAATGCCATAATTCAGCGTTGGGCAGAACATTTCGGAGGTGTGCTAAATCGGCCATCAAATATAAATACTGAGTCCATTGACCGCCTCCCTCAGACTCCTATTAATGCAGCTATTGCCAAGCCATTCACAGCAAATGAGACCCGAACTGCCACAAATCAGATGTCCTTTAACAAATCACCAGGTGTGGATTCAATTCCTGCTGAGGTGTATGCCTTCGGTGGAGAAAAGCTTATTGAAAGGTTGACCGAGTTGTTCAATCATATGTTGAAAGCAGGGAAGCTGCCACAGGACTTCAAAGATGCTTCAATCATCCATCTGTACAAAAACAAAGGGGACAGCCAAGTCTGTGACAACCATCGGGGAATCTCTCTACTTTCAATTGCTGGCAAAATATTGGCAAGAATGCTTCTGAATCGCCTTCTTGATCACCTCTCGTGAAATGACTTGCTTCCCGAGAGCCAATGTGGCTTTCGTAAAGAGAGGGGAACGGCGGATATGATTTTTGCTGCCAGACAGATTCAGGAAAAATGCATGGAACAAAATAAAGCGCTGTATATCACATTTGTTGACCTCACAAAAGCATTTGACACAGTGTGTCGTGAAGGCCTCTGGAAAATCTTGGCGAAGTTTGGGTGTCCACCCGAATTCATCACAATAGTGCGCCAGTTTCATGATGGCATGCAAGCTGCAGTCAAAAGCAACGGCAGTGTTTCAGAGCCCTTTGCTGTCACAAATGGGGTAAAACAGGATTGTGTCTTAGCCCCAACTCTGTTCAGCATCATGTTCTCTGCAATGCTACAAGAAGCCTTTAGCTCTCCTCATCAAGGGGTAAGCATCAAGTACCGAACTGATGGCAGTCTATTCAACCTCAGGAGACTTCAGGCAAAAACCAAAACCAAAAGTACTCAAGTCTGTGACCTACTATTTGCTGATGATTGTGCACTTCTGGCACACGATGAGGATAGCATGCAAAACTGTGTTGATAAGTTCTCTAGTGCCTGTGACAACTTTGGCCTCACAATAAGCACAAAGAAGACGGAAGTGCTCCATCAGCCTACTCCAGACGACAAGTATCCTGTGACCCCAAATATCAAAGTCCATGACAGTCTTCTGAAGGTGTCGGAGAACTTCACCTATCTTGGCAGTACACTGTCTTCCGCGGCTCGTGTTGATACTGAAATTCTCTCAAGAATCAGCAAAGCCAGCTCTGCATTTGGCAGGCTTCGAAAGAGAGTATGGGATGTTGCCGGCATTCGCACAGACACTAAGCTGAAAGTGTACAATGCTGTGGTCCTTCCCACCCTACTCTATGGGGCTGAAACCTGGACAGTGTACCAATCGCATGCCAGAAAGCTAAATCACTTTCATCTGGCCTACCTTAGAAAGATCCTAAGGATCAAATGGCAGGATAAAATTCCAGACACTGAGGTCCTCAATCGTGCCAAGGAATTGAGCATCTTCTGCCACCTGAAAAAAATTCAGCTACGTTGGGCAGGACATGTTGTCAGAATGCCCGACTCCAGACTCCCTAAGCAAATCTTCTTCTCTGAGCTCTCCAATGGAACGAGGAATGTTGGGGCCCCAAAGAGACGTTACAAAGACACTCTCAAGCAATCACTGAAGGCCTTTGCCATTGATGTGAGTGAGTGGGAAAAGCTCTCGCTTGATCGTGCAAATTGGAGGGCGGCCCTTACCAGGGGCAGCAAAGCATGGGAAGCTGACAGAGTCCAGCAGGCTATCAAAAAAAGAGAACGGCGCAAGAAAAGGCCCAGTGGTACTGAACCAACGGAGCACTCTTGTCATTTATGCGGAAGGGTCTGCAGGGCAAAAATAGGACTTATCAGTCACATGAGAAGCCATAAGTCATGAAAGAACAGTCTTTCCATTCTGTCCTCTGTGTCCTTTAGTTCTCTTTATTGTCCATGTGTTGAAATTCTCAACAATTTCTGTTCTTTATTCCTCTGGTGTTGTTAAGGTCATCATCATACCTGATGGACGAACTATTATTATTATTATTACACACCGAATCTGCTTGATACTTTGACACACAGTGGAGAAGGCTCGTAGAAGTCGTGTGTAGTGTGTAGCTCAGTTCAGCCAAAAAGTGAAGATAGAACCTTGACAGGGAACGAAATATTCGGTCACCGATTCCTTTGTGAGAGAACAGGTTTCATGGTTTAGCGCATCGAGAGGAGGCGTGCACCTAACCGAACATCCTTTTTGTTTCCTTTCTGTGGACAAAAAGGGGGTGGGGTAGGCACTTGCTTGTCAAATTTTCAATGATGAATAGCAAATTGATTGTGGGTCTCCCCCCCCCCCCCCCCCCGGCCTCCCCGCGGGACCAGTTTAAACATGACTGTTACTTATATCTAACCGAAATCTTCATAAGAAAACGAACATTTTACAAGTATCTATTTTAAAGCCCAGAAACAAGCAGTACAACGCAAATAACGTCACAGATGTCAAATCTCAATCTTGCCTAAAACGGTCTGCTTTGTGAAAAGAGTTTTTCCATTACTTTTCAAGTGCCACTTGACGCGAAAGTAGGGTACTTACTTGCGCTTCACTGAATTTCAAAACAATTATTTGCATCTGAAACGATGACAGAACATTGCATGATAGACTGTATGACAAGTAGGGGCGGGGGAAATGAAAGACTTGTCAGTGGTGACGAAGTAGTTGCTCGCCCATAGTAGTAGACGTTCCTCCCGAACGAGGACTTCGTGGTTCACGCTTTGTGGCAGCTTTGAAATATTTGTTCCCCCATTGCAGATGGCCATCCCCATGAACAACCACTAAGATTATTGTAGGTGGCCTCTGGAACAAATACTTCATAGTAAAAGATCCCCCCCCCCTCATTTTACCCAAAAAGAGATTTTTCAACAATTTGTAGCAATTACTTCAGAAAAGAAATTTTGGCCCATCGAATGCTCCTCCTTTAAAATGTGTAAATTAACCATTACCACTGCATCCGTGCATGTAATTAGGTTCAATATTTTTATGCTTGTCAGTTACTAGGATTACCAATCTTGACAGTGTTGATGCTGTTGCTAGTTTGGTCGTTTTCGGACAGAAAAACAAATATTTTGAAATAAAACAGAACTTCACCACTGTACATCTGACCATTCTTAGACATAGTTCCTTACTACCCTTCTCTCCTCAGACAGCAACAACAAAACAACAACTACCACAATAACAACACTTCTTCAAGACACCCCCCTCTCTCACTCTCTCTCTCTCTCTCTCTCTCTAACATGTATTTACTGTTTTAGTCAGTTAATGAGTTATTCACAATAAAAAGAAATGATGATGGTTAAAATGACCTTGGTTTCACCAACTTCATACAAAAACAAAACGTCACATTTTCAACCGCTCAGATGACACGTGTCAAAAGTATGCAGCTGGACTATTCCAATCGTCTAGGTGTGATGTGTTAGCAACGATGATATGAAAAGCAAAGAAAACCGAGATTTATTAGAAAAATTTCAAAATTGCAGACTCCATCAAAATGTGTTAGAACTGAAATGGATTCGTCAAGTTTGTGGGTATAAAAACAGAGATTTTGTGAATGATCTGATCAGTGATAGTGGTGTATGATAGTCGAAATTTTCATGTTCGTCGATAGTCGATTTATGCCTGATCCATATTCGATCGTCGATCATACATCGAATGTGGGATAACTATTGGTTTCTCTTAGTCTCAGGGAGTCCACTTCGCCTATCAATAGGCCCGAGTCGATCGTCGAGGTCTAGGCCTAGGGTTAGTCAAGGCCATGGTCGATCATCGAACAAAGAGACCGTACCGAGTTTCAATCTTCATCACGTAGCGTTTTCTTGGCCCGTGCGTGCACGCAGTGCAGCAAGTCAGTGACCTAAGCCTAAGTCAAGGTCTGCGCCGAAGGATGGGGGGTGGGGGGGGGGGGAATGTGGGGGAGCCAATCCACGTAAAGTTCGACTGGAACAGTCTATTTACACAAAGGGGGGAGGAGGGGGAGTTCAAATGGCTTTAACATGTTTCTCCCTATGCGTATTTTGCAAAATAAAATTGCTATGCACTCTGTTTAACTTTCATTTCTAGAAATGAACTATTCCACCCCAAAATCCCAGCCACAAGCGTTCTTCATTGCCATTTCACGCAGTTTGGTATCAATTATTAATTCCATACTAAGGCTTAGGCTAGATTGATAGTCGATATGTTCGACGATCGAGAGCTTTGATCGACTACCAGAATGACCTACTTCCATGTTCGATCATCGATCGTCGAACACGATTGTCTGCGCCACTAATCAATGACTGGCCATGGCCCTTAACGAATCAGTTTTGATTTACACTGCCAAGTATTTCCTTCATTCCAGCATCCTACAGGGGCGTGTCTAAGAATGAGTCCAGCCTCATTTGTACACTGTTGTATTTCCACTGGAAGCCACACTTCTGCTGCTCGAATACCAAAGGGAAAGGTGTGTCTTTCAAAATTACTAGTCTATTTGATCTGTAAAATATTAGGACCCATGGCAGTGAGATATCACAATAATTTGATTCGTCACTCTGGCTGCTAATAACAAACAGATAAAAGTAATTGAAACCTTGAGAATACAGGAATCGGTTGAAAGCACAACAAAAGCAAAAGGAGCTCTTCAACTGCCGTCATCAAAAGCCAATCTACGCGGCTGAAGACAAAGTCATGTATGGAACAGTAGGCAGGACACACGGAAGCGGACACATCAAACTCCAAAGCGGTTTGAACCAAGAGGAGTTAAAAGTGTGCTCGGCAATAGAACACACAAGCTGGATGGTAAAACCTTCAATGCTTCAGAACTAAAGCCCTTCGTCGAGACTTTGCATCTGCCCCTGAAGAAGGAAAAGGCTACTGACACAGGATACCGAGATGAATCAGTTTGTCATATTCCGTCCGTCGACTTGTGCGCGTATCATCCATGTCAACAATGCAACAATTCGCACCACACCCCTTCATAACTGGACGAAAAAGAGTAGCACTCGCCGTAGTTATACGGGTGCAATTTGTGGACATAAATGAATGGTGGGAGAAGGAATGGTCAGTCTCGGTAGTCTGTGTCTTGGGTCACATGTATATCGTGCACTACGGAATTATTCAGGCCTTTTTAATGGATGCTGTAATGAAATATTAAACAATGATTTTTGCACCGACTGATTGCAGATTTAGGCTACGCCATATGGAATAATAGTAAAGAAGGTTAGAACTCGCCTGATAAGGAAGAAGAAAAGGGGTCGATATGGGGAGGTTTTCTGAACAGGTTACTGCAGCTTGGGTGAAATAAACTAAACAAGCAACGCGTTCTGCAGTACTTTTCGGACAATCCTTAGTATAGCAGTTTCAAACTACCGCAGAAAAAAAAAAGCATTTTTGGTGAAAAATGCTGAAACGAGTGGAAATTTGAATTCCCCAGATTTTATTGTGCGAGTTTGCAGCTCCTGAAGAACTTAGTATAACACTCAAACTGGCTGTCTCAAATATATATATATGTGTGTGTGTGTGTGTGTGCGCGTGTGCGCGTGTGTGCGTGTGCGTGTGTGTGTGTGTGTGCGCGTGTGCGTGTGTGGGGGGGGGGGCCGAATGTGTCTGTGTGTGTCTGTCTGTGTCGGAGGGGGGGCGGCGCGAGTGTGTCGAGGGGGAGGGGGGCGGCGAGTGTGTCTATGTGTGTGTCTATCTGTGTCTCGGGGATGGGGGCGCGAGTGTGTATGTGTGGGTGTGTGTGTGTATGAGTGGGAGTGAGAGAGAGGTTTCTTTTTGTCCTGTTGAGAAATTGCCCTCATTGCAAAGTGCCAAAAGCCTACTTTAACACTAGAGTTCAGGTGAACTTGTATGACATTTATTTTCTGCGTCAAGAAAAACTGAACAAAGCCATTTCCGTTGTTTCAAACATCATTTTAAAATTTGTGTAACGGTGTAATTAGAAGATGAGATATCGCGGGATTGCCCGGAATAAGCTGTGGAAAAATCACTGATAATGTGTGCGTATATCGCGGGTATGGGGCAAAATTGTTGTATCTCCAGTGATGTGAATTGGGGTTCATAATGGCAATACTGTAATAATGACAAACTGCTTCTTGCAATTTTTTCGTTACTGCGCTATCTTTAACCAGTTCCAAGTTACAGAGAAGCAGTATTGTTGTATCGCCCTTAAAAATGAGATCATTGAGACCAATATTGTGGTATTTCTGAGTAAGCTCCCATTATTCATATCACTGGAGATACAACAATTTTGCTCTATACCCGCGATATGTGAAATCCAACCCCAAAAGATTTTCGCTATCATTATTTTTGTTCGCCCCCCCCCCCTCCCCTCCGCGAAAACATACAACCCTCAGGTTAAAACGCTCGATCTAGAAAGTTTGCCATAATAATCTACAGTCTTGCAACAGGTGTCATGTGCGAGGGAGTACCATGCACTCATTTTTAGGCAAGGGAAGTACTCCAGATTGAATGCGTGTCAAATGCAGTGTCCCGTACGCCTGACTTATCAAGGAGAGCACAGCGGAGACAACAGTTTTAAAAGATTGATTGAAACTTAAATAAACACAATGGCTGGATACAGTGAGGACTGGGTTAGAGGATTCATTTTACAGTTTTTGAAAGACTGCACCCTTGAGATAAACAAAACAAAAAAAAACAAAAAAAAAAAGATAAAAAAGAAAGCCAAAGTTACACCACAGTGAAATAATAACTTTTTTTTTCTTTCATAATAGTGGTGACTGTCCCCTGTTCTGTGAACGGAAATAAATACATGAAGTAGACTGGTGCAATTTAACAGTTTATCGTTTATCAGGACTTCGACTTTTGCAAAAGTTCTGAAAAGCCACACAGGTTGGGTCTTTCACCTTCCACCTTTCACCTAGGCATTGTCCATCCGCGGCAGGATGTAGCCCTCCGACGATGACTCCCATTTCTTTCTGTCTGATGTCTTTTTCATCGATGTTGTTGCCCCTCTCTTTTTAATATCATCCTGCCACCTTCTTCCTGGTCGTCCTCGTGTTCTCTTTCCTGTTCCTGCCCGTGGTTGCCATTCAGATTGAGTCTTATCGGAGCACAACTGGGGGAAAAAAAAACTTCACTCATTAGAAGAACTAACAAAAGAAAAATCACTAGTCGGAGCCTCTCGCTTGACGGGCGAGGATAGGCTCTCGCTTGACTGGCGAGGATAGGATCTCGCTTGACGGGCGAAGAATGGCTTACCTACCACCGTGCCATCGAGGAGACTGCTGGAATTTATCTGACGTATTTAACCCGAAATTTGATATTGATTTGCCTGTCGGTAGGTATGCTCGGAAGATGGGGGGGGGGGGGGGCAGTTTATGAGAAGCGTAAATTGGGTTGGGGTTGGGGTGGAGGTGGCGTTCTGTTAAGCGTACGTACGTTTTTCAGTTGCGGTAATGAATTAAAACGTTTGGTTTTAATGATATGTTTTAAAAACAAAACAGATAATATTTTATTAATCCTACAGAGAATGTTTCTAATGAAGCAGTTCAGTCCCGGCAAAATACTAGTTAAGGTTTCAGAATAATTATCAAGACCTTTTCATGGACATTCAAGATTGTAATCGCGAGGACATACAAAAAGCGCCAGTTGACGTAATACTGACATGCAAAAAGAATCGGTTGACGTAATACTGACATACAAAAAGCATCGGTTGACGTAATACTGACATACAAAAAGCATCGGTTGACGTAATATTGACATACAAAAAGTATCGGTTGACGTAATATTGACATACAAAAAGCATCGGCTGACGTAATATTGACACAGAAAAAGCATCGGTTGACGTAATATTGACATACAAAAAGCATCGGTTGACGTAATACTGACATACAAAAAGCATCGGTTGACGTAATACTGACATACAAAAAGCATCGGTTGACGTAATACTGACAAACAAAAAGCACAAGCAGTAGTGGAGATTTGGGGGAAAACCCAGCTAGTTGAATGTAGGTCAGCCATCAAATAGAGTGGTGAGTGGAGAAGGTGAGGCAAACAACTGGCCATGAGTAAAGCTCAGACTACTCATATCAACTGACTAGTACAAAATGCAATGTTTGTCTCACTTAAGAGCAAGGTTAATGTCACAGAATTTGGGAATTTTTGGTAAAGTTGGCGAAGCCTTTACATTCTCGAACACGCTTACATGCATAGTTGTTGATACAATACAGGGAAGCTGCTGCCTTGTTCCCACCTAATTTATCCACCGAGAGAATCACAAACGGGTGCAAGAGCAACCACTGACAACTCAATTCCTTGTTCGACTCTGCTCACCCAAATATGTTCAAGTTTCTTGAGAGGCTCCAAGTGATTACAAATCATGCAAGTGTGAAGACGAAATCAAAACCAGCCATGACTTCGCTCAGAGAAAGAAAAAGACAAGACAACAACACAAAAAAACGTATCAAGAGAAATAATTATTAGCCGGGATTTCTGCCCTCCACAAAATAATGTCAAAGAGGAACCAACCCTCCATGTTAATAATGTACAGCCAAGATTTTTCCACATTTTACCCAGACCTTTTAACCAGATTTTGTATCTTTTGTCGAGCAAAGTATCAACAAAAACCTCAACAAATTCATCCTATAATATATTACATTCGTTCACTGGCTAATAAGTAGGTTCGTATGTTTGCTCTTGCTTTTTGCATGCTCTAACCAACTGGTGCTTTTTGCATATTTTCATTGCTGCTGCTATTTGACTGCTACCTTAATATCTGTACGCTGGTACAGAGGGGATTGGGGGGAGGGGGGGGGGTGAAGCCAATCCTGTGAAAATCGTACGTTTTGTTTGTTTGTTTGTTTGTTATTGTGTTTGGAATGGGGGGAGGGGGACAAAACTGAGCATAATTGCTGTGGGGTAGCCCCCCCCCCCCCTTTTGGGTGAAGCAGTTTTTGTAGTAATTTCTTATTGCATGGATAATAAATATTATGGATGTCACCTCTGAAAAAAAAGTTTACACAGTTAGATATGGGTGTATTTGGTGGGGGTGAGGGGGGTGAGGGGGGGGGGTCCAGAGCTGGCGATGTTGTCATGATCACATTAGGATCATAAATGCCGTGCTAGGTCACGACGTCAGTGAGTTAATTTTTACGATCTTGTTGATTATAACCAGCGTAATTTGTCCTTGAGCTGTTCTCGTGAACAGTTTGTTTTGAAACACCTTTTTTCTGATGGACGGAGAGAAGGAGGGGCGAGACAGAATAAATGTATAGCTAGGAATGACAGAGCAGTTCTCGACCCCGTGATTTTGATTAACATAGATAAGGGGCGAGTAAAGGTAGTTTATTTAGACGCTTAGTTGGCGTTCGGAAATTCGTGCATAAGAGTAGAAAGCACGGGGTTTGAAGATTTTAGTAGTTAATGTATGGCGTTAACATGACCCTCATATAAGGTCAATGACCCGTGTTGATGGAGGGCCGACATAACCGGAACGGTGCCCGTCATGGGCGACGTGAGTTCAACGCTACGGCTACTCTGTGCAGCCGGGACAATGACGGTGCAAGCATTTGCAGCTTCAAACTTAACCCTACAATATTTTGACGTATGACCTGGTTTATTGCACCGATAACACCTAGTGCTGTCATATATATTACGTCTGGGTTGCATTGGAGGTGTATTATATGGGTTATTATAATATGTCCAAGGAGGTGGACATGCTGGGCTCTGATAATGGTAGCCCTCGTTAACGTCACGACGGGGCGGACCTGAATAATTAAGAAAATGTCCCCGAGTGGGAGGTCCAGCACGGCGTGGAAAACCGCGAGCTTTATTGGGCGGCGGTTCGGAATATGCACGCGGAGGCGGCGTCTGGCGATGTACTGGTCGAGAATTTCTTGTACCCCTTGGCGCAGTTCCACCGACTCCGGCATAAAACGGTTCGCTAGTTTTGGGCTCAGACAGCGAACGATTAGGATGTGCGGACGCGTACTGTTCTACTAAGGACGTGATTTCCGCTAACGTCTTAGGTGCCCACTCCTTAATGTGGGAGACCAGTTCTGCATGGCACGCGTTAAATATTTGGTCCTTCAGAACGAGCTCATAAAGCCCTTTAAAATTACCGTCAGCGACACCGGCCAGCTGAATCCAGCGGTCTAAGTAGTGCTTTAGGCGGTCGACGTACGTTGAAAAATTTTCGGACGGGTCTGGCTTACAACTCCGGAATCCCCGGTGAAAACCGTCCTCGGTGTGTTGAAAACGCTTTAAAAGAGCCTTTTTAAGGGTGTCGTAATTTTTAGAATCCTCGATGTTGAGGCCATGGAATACCTCAAGTGCACGTCCCGTTAATAAATTTGCAAGGCACGAAGTCCATTCAGTTCTTTCCCATCCGGCGGCTACCGCGTGGAGCTCAAAACGATGAATATAAGAATCGATCTGGTCGATCTTATCATTATAGGTTGGAAGCTTTGGTTTTGCTTAACATTATTCGTTGGAACACTTGGAGCCGCGGTCGGTTGGTTTCCTTGTAGCTCTAATTTCTTTAGGGCAATTTCGTGCTCTCGCTGAGCCGCTTTGTCGGCTCTTTCTTCTTTTTCTCTTTCTTCTTTTTCTTGTTCTCGTTCGCGTTCCGCGGCCTTCTCGGCTCTATCTGCGGCACGCTCTTCTCTAGCTAGGTCTTCTTTTAGTCTACTCTCGCACCAAGAAGCCAGCTGGTACCCGGGTGTCCCCTCCAGTGTCGCGATGTGGGTTAGATGGGGAGAATTCGACTGACACTCTTTCGAGGTCCGCTCCCACAATCGACGAACACACAAAAAAAATACTTGCACTCTAAAAACTAAATAAATCAATTGCTTTGATTTTTAGCAGAACTGTAGGGCAGTTTAATTACAGGAATTAATGCAACAAATATAATTATAAATATAAATATCAATTCAAAGGCAACTGAATCCAACTAATGAAACTACAGCTTTCTATAAAGACTAACTTATTCACCCTAACTACTTGCAGGTCATATGAGTTATATGCCAAATAGAATCCGCGCACGTGGCGACGGATATAACAGTTTAAATTCTATTAATTCAATGAGACATGTTATGATATGGACATTTCCTCTAGACACGCCATGGAGAATGCTTGTACAACCATGCGTTGTCTGGCGGTAGCTCTGAAACTGTCTTCAAAAGTAAGTAAAACGATTCACTTTCATCATTACAAATTAGTATGAACTCTCACCATTAGGCCCTCACTGGGAGTGAGAGCGCTGGATGTAAACGCTGTGGGTTCATATCAAACCAAGTAGCTTAGGCTCTGGAGCTTTAAAAGATCACGCTCCTCACAATATGGACTGCTCAACTGCGTCTTTATGTCTCTCATCTGGCTGAGGACTATCGCCGTCCACCTCGTAAATGGATTGTCTACATGTGGCATCTATCTAAGCTCTGCACGGGTTTAAATACTAAAGCTATGTCTCGACCTTCCGTCCAGATTCATACATTTGATTGGTGCAGTCGCTTCAGCTCAGCCTGCAATATTAATTTATGCTTGTCATGGCCTTGCGCCAAAATCAAGGTCAATTTTACGGTCTAGACGAAATTTAAAATGCGAAACATTAACTACTAAAATCTTCAAACCCCGTGTTTCTACTCTTATGCACGAATTTCCGAACGCCGACTAAGCGTCTAAATAAACTACCTTTACTCGCCCCTTATCTATGTTAATCAAAATCACGGGGTCGAGAACTGCTCTGTCATTCCTAGCTATACATTTATTCTGTCTCGCCCCGCCTTCTCTCCATCCATCAGAAAAAAGGTGTTTCAAAACAAACTGTTCACGAGAACAGCTCAAGGACAAATTACGCTGGTTATAATCAACAAGATCGTAAAAATTAACTCACTGACGTCGTGACCTAGCACGGCATTTATGATCCTAATGTGATCATGACACCCCCACCCCAGTGAAAACTTAGGGTTTGAACGACATAACTGTCTACTAACGTTGCTATGTAGTAGTACTTTTGAAAGGGCTATATAGTAAAAAATATAGCGTTACTGAAAGTCAAAAAAAAATTCTAAGAACGTGAATTATCGATGGACAATAGCATATGTGTATTTATATGCGACGTTCTGTGATAATATATAATTATTGTAGCACTTAAGAATTAAAGTGATAAACTTCTCTCACACAGACATACCGTAAAGTCTGAAATATTGAGCAACTAGCTCATCGCTTCACTGAGCGTAATTAATACATTCATAGAACATGAACGAACAATAGTTAATTAAAGTAATGGTATCCTGGCAGCAGTAGGTCTGGTCGCTCGGTTTGCCATTTCCTCATCTCATTGACCCGCAGACAAAGGCGTCAATGTTGTCTGAAACTCAGGTCATGGTCAGGATGGACGCTAGTGGAAAAAGGAATCACATGGAAATTTTGAGAAAGAATGTCCATAATTGGTAGGACAATATAATGTGAAACCATCCACGGTCTCCGAAAAAGGTGAAAAATGCTCAACCTCAATGCTTAACAGTCTATATATAAAATAGCAACATATTCTGGTTTATCAGTTATAAATTTCGCCATAGTGAAGCTGAAATAACAAACGTCGACAAGATAATTAGCCTGACGTACTCTTTCAAAATCTGCGTGGTCGCGTTTTAAGAAGTTGTGGAGAAGGGTGTTGTTTTTTTATACAACCGATTATGTCTATGGTTTTCCGCGTTTCGTGGACCATCCAACGTAAAAATTAACTCACTGACGTCGTGACCTAGCACGGCATTTATGATCCTAATGTCATCATGACACATCTTCTTTTTACCACTTTTGTTTATTTTTCTCTGTTGTCTTTAAAATGTCAGTCGGGTGTAATTTATCATCTCCCCTCCACCCCGTCCATACGTTTTGTTTATCTTTCTTTAAATTATTGCATTAATTTAATTGATTGAAGAAGAAGATGGTGACTTATTTCTTTCATCGGATCGAACAATCATGTCATTTGTGACATAAACATCTCTGATCTCCGTCTGATTTCTGATGCAGGACTCATGTCAATGACGAAGCCCCTTACCGCTGATAAAACAGACCACAATGTCAACAATTAATGTGGCATTAATGTGAAGGCAGCCTTAATGTCAACTCTTTTCTTCCACCGATAATATTATTATTTGCCTTTGTGCGTTTCTTAGTTTCTCGGGTCATGGAAAAGGTCGGGCTTCAACATGAGATGAGGGAGAGAGAGATTGAGAGCGGCTGAGGGAGAGGGGGGAAGTGGAGAAAGGGGTGGGGAGACGGAGAGAGAGACATGAGGAGAGGGGAGATGTTTGAGTTTGAATTTGGAGAAGGCACGCCGACACGCTGTAAGGGCCCTATTGTGATAGGAAGAAAATGGCTTCTTCATCGGACGCTCATCGGAAGCTCATCAGAAGCTCATCGGAAGCTCATCAGAAGCTCATCAGATGCTCATCAGAAGCTCATCAGAAGCTCATCAGAAGCTCATCGGGTCCATCAAAAGCTCATCAGAAGCTCATCGGGTCCATCAAAAGCTCATCAGAAGCTCATCGGAAGCTCATCAGAAGCTCGTTGGAAGCTCATCAGAAGCTCATCGGAAGCTCATCAGAAGCTCATCGGAAGCTCACCAGAAGCTCATCCGCAAGCTCATCAGAAGCTCATCAGAAGCTCATTGGAAGCTCATCAGAAGCTCATCAGAACCTCATCAGAAGCTCATCAGAAGCTCATCAGAAGCTCATCGGAAGCCCATCAGAAGCTCATCGGAAGCCCATCGGAAGCTCATCAAAAACTCATCAGAAGCTCATCGGATGCTCATCAGATGCTCATCAGAAGCTCATCAGCTCATCAGCTCATCAGGTGCTCATCAGAAGCTCATCAGAAGCTCATCAGAAGCTCATCGGAAGCTCATCAGAAGCTCATCAGAAGCTCATCGGAAGTTCATCAGAAGCTCATCAGAAGCTCATCAGAAGCTCATCAGAAGCTCATCAGAAGCTCATCGGAAGCTCATCAGAAGCTCATCGGAAGCCCATCAGAAGCCCACCAAAAGCTCATCAGCTCATCGGAAGCTCATCAGAAGCTCATCGGAAGCCCATCAGAAGCCCACCAGAAGCTTATCAGATGCTCATCAGAAGCTCATCGGAAGCCCATCAGAAGCTCATCGGAAGCTCATACCTGTATCTACAAGTTTGGGGCTGATTAATTGAAAACAGGGAAAAGAATTCGCCACCTTGAAAGAACGGCGCTGTGCACAGACTTCAAATTCAAGATTTGTATGGTCATGATAAATGTAACACTGCATGCAAAAATTCAGGACGCTGTATTTTGTAATAGCTGAGAAAATCCAACTAAACCGTGATCACGCCTCGGTGAACGAACTATGGATATAATTTTATGTGAGTTGAAACCATAAGCCCGTCATGCTGCACTTTAAACATCGCGTCTCTATACAGGGGCCATCACCAATAGACAGATGAAGCCCTGATAATAATGGGAAGAGTGATTTTTTTGTTTCCACGGATACCGTACAGCGTCTCCATGGGCACTGTCGGCTCAATCTTGTTTTTCCACTTTTCTGTCACGCACTCAGTGGTCTGTGAGGTATAACAACACCCTGCTGACGCGCGTACCTAGGGAAAGCTAACCTACTTCCGACTAAACCCCTGGTCAGCCAGGCGTGACACCGATAGAGATACGAATTCTGTTAACCCATTTGGGCTGAGGTTTTGATTCTTCAAAGATATACTTTTTTTTTTTTTTTTTGTTAAGAACGAAACACGGTACTTTTGTTTCACTGTCACCCGATACGGAAGAATGCTCTTTATTTCTGGTTCTGTATTTCTGCCCTTATAAGCAGGGATACTTAGCGTGAGAGGGTACAAGACTTCATTACTGCAGAAAATACTACGGTGAAATTCAGCCAAATTCAGCCTTAATGAAACTAGACAAGGAGCTAAGCACGTGACCCTATGGGTTTTGTTTTTTAACTAACACCAACAATTGTTATAAAACGCACATAGAAAGTGAATGCGAGTGAGCCGAAGAAATGAATGCAGTTTATAGCGGAAAGTATGGAAGGCCACGAAATTTAATCTGACAGCCAAAGTTCGCATGAGTTTTACAAGTTACAGCTTGTGTTTTACTTTTCTGTTATTTTCCACTGGACTGACTCTCAGCTAATGGGACTTTTTTTTTTTTTTTTACACAAGAACCAATGATCTTCATTTCTTGGCCTGGTACCTTCTATGTGTTGCCGAATATTGCCGTAAATGTCTGCTTTATATATTTTGTGCAGACATTCCACAGATCTCTGTGGCGTATTACGCTGACAAAACTGATAGGATAATCGTCCATTGGTCGTGACCACACACAAGTTGGATGTTCAATGAGTTGAGTGTTTCTAGGAAGATTGATCAAGCTCCACCCCCCTCTGACTGATTCTGTTGCTTCCCCACCCACCCACCCACCCCCACCCCTCCCCACTTTCCCGCTCACTGATACGAAAATGTACTCAAAATTCCATTGGTCATTCAGAAACTTTCTTCTATATATATTAATTTTTAAAAGGTACTAATTGGCCCGCTGACTCGGGGATTTGTTACACAGATGTGATTTTTAAAGGTGAGTTACGATCATCAAGGTGTAAACTGAAGTGCAGAACGAAATTCCCTGTCATTCTTTTTAATTCTACTCGAAGTAAATACGAGTTGTTGTTTTTTTTTGGGGGGGGGGGGGGTGGTTCAAAATGTCGGAACATTTTTTCCTGTTCAACTCAGTTGTGGCTCAAAATCAACGAAAGTAGTAAAAATATAGCGAACTTCTAAAATATGCCAACGTACTTTTAAGTCTTTCTATGCGTAATATGGTATTGTATAGAATCTAAAGCTGAGAAGTTAAAAAGACTTTCACGATTACATTGGAGGGATTAATTGCTTTACAATTTAGGTGAAAACTGCATATTTCTAGGTTTTTGTGATCGTCTGGAATTTCTCCACGACACTTTTGCAACTCGCTGTTATTCACAGATGTCATTAGTGAGCAGATCCCATTCGATCCTCATGTTGACAACTTGTTTTTCTTCTTTCTTTCCCTTCGCTTTTCTGAGCACTGACTAGACACACACACTTCTAATGGCCTCAGATTTTAATGTTTAAAGTGGGACAGTTTAACCACAAAACAGTTATAAAAGGGTCCTTGTAAAAAAAAAAAAAAGACATTTCTTTCAAATTCATGAAAGGCAGAAAAAGGCCTGTTTTCTTCATTTCAATACATTTTTTACTCCCTCTTGAACATTCCTGTAGCCAATTCTTGGCGTATTTTGAGATAGGGAAGATGTTAAATTATTCAAAATTAGATATCCACGCACACACACAAAGGGTTAATCCAGATGTACAGATGCATTATTATTTCACGTGAACCGTTACGCAGCGTTGCGGGTTGTGAAAGCAAAGAATTTGTCAGAACACAGTGCCTTTCAATTCAGTCAAGGCCCAGTCATGAGTGTCATACCCCGTGGGAATGGGGGGCGGGGGGGGGGGGGAGGCTTGTCAGGACTTTATGTCTTCTTTGTTCCAATTAAACTTTTTGCACAACTGAGAAATTCAGTGTTAAACGTTTTGCGACTTCGGTTTATTTTATTATGATAAGGAGTTGCAACGAATCGGAACTGTGAAACAGCTTGATATGTGCCACACTGCATTTTAAACAAGTGTCAGAGTGAGCATTTGTTATACCTGTTCTGCATTGTCATACCTCTTCTACACACCTAAAAGATCTCCATTATTTTTTTTATTTTTTTTTAGAAAACGGAGATAGAACAATCAACAACTAAGGTCACGTTATGAAAAGCACACAAGGTAAAGGGGCGGATCTGGGAAACGCAGGGACACTTTTCAATCATCATCATTACCACAGCAGAACTGGAGGGCGCTAGACACGTGAGCACCTAAAACTTTATGACCTCGTGACCAAACATTATCCAATGTAGTGTAGCCTCAGATTGGGACGATAAATTACGTGGACACATCCAATTGGGACAAAATTCAACCATTCATATTTCTAGCTGAGTTACCTGGCCTTGCCCGGGAGAAATATCTTTTTTACTTATAATGATCTAGATCTAGGACACAAAGTAAAGTTCCTTCCTCAGACAAAGAAATACAATGACAGAATCAGTATCGACTCGGATTCCGCACCAACTCTAGACTTTGTTTACCCTCTTTCGCTTAAGTTTACCGGCGATCCATGTTTTCGTTAATCCACAATTTGCTACCTTCAGCGAATGAACGATGAGGGAAACTGCGTCACGGTACTAAAAATAGATCATACTCGATGACCAACCGGGCATTGCCCAGAATAAACAATAATGTGCCCCCCCCCCCCCATCTCTCATATAATGTGCCCCCCCCCCCCAATCTCTCATATAATAAAAGTAATAAACTACAGTCTTGCTTCAGAACCCATGCCCACCACAACACTACACACCAAACTGAACGCTTGATACGGTTACTTTTTATGACATGCACGGTACTATATATATTACGAAACAAACATGCAAAAATACAATTGTTACATATCAATAAACATTGTTTTTTTTTTTTTAAATACATGCTTGAAGTAAACAACTTTTAATTATAGCCATCATCTTCCTTATCTCAATTGCCACCTTCCTGCCAAATTTAAGGCCTGAAGAGTGTATAGTTTGGTCAGTTAGTCATGCCAAAGGGTGCAAGTTACTGAAATATATAATAGACTAGATGACCTACCGGGCATTGCCCGGCATAAACCATCATGTGACCCCCCCCCCCTCTCTCTAGTATAATAAAAGTAATAAACTACAGTCTTGCTTCAGAACTCATGCGCACCAGAACACTACGCACCAGACTGAATGCTTGATACGGTTACTTTTTATGATATGCACGGTACTATTTTTTATTATGAAACAAACATGCAAAAATACAGATGTTACATAGCAATAAACGTTATTTTTTTAAAATACAGACTTGAAGTGAACAACTTTTAATTATAGCCATCATCTTCCTTATCTCAATTGCCACCTTCCTGCCAAATTTAAGGCCTGAAGATTGTATAGTTTGGTCAGTTAGTCATGCCAAAGGTTGCAAGTTACTGAAATATATAATAGATGAGCGTGTCCCTGTACTAAAAGCATGGAGTTGGAAGTGTTTTTTTGCCAATTTTACGTGTGAATTATGCAAAATGAACAAATTATTCAGAGTTTGCAGCATTTCTATATTATCCCCTTATATCACAATAAGTCGAGTTATAGGCGATGAGAATGCTTCCAGAGTTTTGAAGCCCTCCCAAAAAAGGGCCTTTGAGGGCAGAACTTTAACCCTTGGCCCCATTATAGTATGATTTTGTTTCAATTTTTTGAACCACAAAAGAGAAGTATTTTCACCTAGTCAAATCGAAGAGTATGACCGGAAATTTCGTTTGACACGATTTTCAGTGTGCTCTATTTACATATTGTTGGTTCAAAATCAACTTTATCACATCTGTGTATTCTGCAAGGAATTGCGATGTAATAAATAATATGTTCCATTAGTCTTTGCATCAAGTCATGGGGCCGTTGTGACCTAGAGCTAGATGTAGCCTAGGTTGTGGGCTTGGTACAGGGACCTGGCGCGGTGGCGGAATTGCATTCATGTATCGACAAGGCCAGCATATAAAATTTGTCAACGATGGTGTTTCGTATCGTACATTTGAAGTGGTCACTGCGATTGTTAGATCAGAACAACTCATCTGTCGTGTGGTTTGTGTTTATAGGCCACCATCCAACAAGAAAAACATGTTCACGAGCAGCGAATTCTTCTCCGAGTTTCAAGATCTACTTTTTCATGTGGAGCAGGCGACATCTCCTTTTTACATCGTTGGTGATTTTAACTTTCACTTTGATGATACCTCTGCTCCTGACACTAAACTTCTTGTGTCAGTTTTCCACGACCATGATCTAGTACAGCTAATCAATGAACCAACGCATCAGTGTGGTCACATTTTAGATCTGCTGATTGCCAGCACAGCTGACCCACACATTTTAAACCATCAAGTACTAGACAAGGCCATCTCTGACCACTTCCTTCTGATGGCAGACATGAACCTCTCCAAACCAAGGCAGAAGAAAAGAAGTATATTATCCAGAAATACTAGAAAAATAGACACATCTTCATTTCGAGGAGATGTAAGCCAATCACTGGCAGATCTACCATCTCTCAATGCAGACACTTTCAATAACACCCTGAAGGCTGCAATCGACCGACATGCCCCACTCACAAGAAGAAATATCTCCATCAGACCATACTCGCCATGGTTTTCACTTGAAATCAAAGAAGCCAAGCAACACCGACGACAGGCTGAACGAAGGTGGAGGAAAACCAAACTACAAGTTCATAGAGACACGTACATTAAACAACGAGATAAAGTCAACAAAGTCATCGAGGAAAACAAAAAGAGACATTACATCAATGAACTTAATGACGTAAAGTCATGCAAAGAACTTTTTCGTACAACCAACACCATTCTAGGAAAGGATACAAGATCTCCCCTCCCCTGCATAGGGTCAGACGACGAGTTGTGTGATCAATTTATAACATTTTTCAGTAACAAGATTGAAAACATCCGTTCTTCACTCGATCTAGAACCAAGCGAGAATTTAGATTTCCCTGAGTTTACTGGACAAGTTTTATATTCGTTTTGTCCAGTCTCAGAAAGAGATGTTTTACTCTGTATCAATAATTCCACTATAAAAACGTGTGACCTTGATCCCATGCCTGCTCATGTACTCAAAACCTGTATTGATCTTGTCGTACCTCACATTACTCAAATAGTAAATATGTCACTTGTCACAGGCACAGTGCCCAGTTCCTTTAAACAAGCCATTGTAAAACCATTATTGAAAAAACCTGGGCTTGATGAAAATGACTTCAAAAATTATCGACCAGTATCCAATTTGCAATTTGTCTCAAAAATTCTGGAAAAGATTGTCTTAGGTCAAATTTGGCACACTTTGAAATAAATGGATTGCAAGAAAAATTTCAGTCTGCATATAAAGCTCAACATAGTACCGAAACTGCACTCATAAAAGTAACCTCTGATTTTTTAGATTATATTGACAGTAAGAAGCTGTGTCTTTTGACCCTTTTAGACCTATCTGCAGCTTTCGATACAATCGATCATTCTATCTTACTTACAAGACTTGAGCGCTCTTTTGGTATGTCGGGTACTGCCCTGTTATGGTTCAAGTCGTATTTACAGAACAGAGTTCAGTCAGTGCAAATTAAGAACAGTTTTTCTAAACAAGTTGCATTAGACTATGGAGTTCCACAAGGGTCTGTCCTTGGTCCTGTGCTTTTTACACTCTATACGCAGCCCCTTGCAAGTATTTTACAAACTCATGGACTACAATATCACTTTTATTCGGATGATGTTCAGATATATATTGATGGCACCATTCAAGATCTGTCAAATATGACTCTCGCCACTAAACAATGTGTTCAGGAAATTAAAATGTGGATGACAACAAACAAATTGAAATTAAATGAAGACAAATCAGACATAATTCTATTCCACAACCCACGATTAACAAAAGATCTTGAAAATGTCACCATTGATTTCAATGGCCATGAATTATCATGCAAAGAAGTTGTAAAGAATTTGGGTGTGTTTATTGATCACCATTTGTCAATGGGTTCAGGTGTAGGATCTCTGTCTAAGGATTTTTCAGTTGAGAAGAATAAGCCTTGTCCGAAAGTATCTAAATGAAGAGACCACAAAAACATTAGTTACATCCCTTATCTTGTCTAGACTGGACTACTGCAATTCACTTTTAACGGGTATTCATACAAAATTTTTGAATCGTCTACAGGTAGTCCAAAACAATGCTGCCAGGCTGATAACCAAATCCAAAAAACGAGATCATATCACACCACTCCTGAAAGAATTGCATTGGCTCCCCGTGAAGCAAAGGATAATTTTTAAAATCTGCATCCTGTGTTTCAAATGTCTGAATGACTCGGCTCCTTCTTATTTACAAGATTTGATAAAACTGTATACACCAGGGAGAAGTTTAAGATCCTCCACTGATTCCACCATGCTGGTGACACCTGTGAAATCATACAGATGTTATGGTGAACGATCATTCACATATATTGGCCCCTTAATGTGGAACAAGTTACCTATGGAACTGAGACAAACAAAATCATCAGTAAGTTTCAAAAGGCAGCTAAAGCATTTTTTGTTCCAGCAGGCTTATTTTTCTTGACTTACCTGAGGGGAGAGAGCATGTGATAGAAGGAGTGAGAATGTGATGGGAAGGGAGAGAGAAGGGGGGTGGCGAGAGGGAGTGTGGGAGAGAGAGGAATGAGTTTTTATTACTTGTAAAGCGCATTGAGCATTTATTGGAAATGCGCTATATAAATGTAATTTATTATTATTATTATTATTATTTTGCCCAATTCGGCTAGTTATGGTAATGAATAAAAAACATGGTTTTATTTTTGTTTGTTTTTTATTAAAACGACAACGACCAAAAATGTTTAGTTTGTACAAGAACCCAGAAATGTTTGTGCTATGGATCTAACTACGGAAACAATCAAATACAGCAGTTCATGCAAAATACCACTGAAAACTGTACATGTAATACAGCAAGATCTTAACAGGGACATTCACCATTCTAATAGCCCAATGCTCGCACAAGGGTGTCTTGAATTGAGGAGGGGGAGGGGAGGGTATTAAAATTTGCTAGCATCAAGCCTACATATTAAGTAATGGATGGTCCGCTCTATTACGTCGGGCATTGACAATCTTAAAGTGCACGAAAGAACCGACGCGAGACAAGATTGAGGCCAGCGATGCGTCACAAAATGAGGGTACGTCCACAATTGTTGTAACTCAAGTTAATTCTTTTTTCATGGGAAACCACCACATATGTAACAGAACAATCCGAGGCCTGGGCGACGTCATTGTGGCAGAGCTGTAGCTTTGATACACGTGAGAGAGTTAGCTTTTAGTGTACATACAAAAATGTGCAACCAAATTGTCGTGAGTCATTTTATGTTAGTTCGGAGTTTTAATTCATAGTCATCAAATCTGGTGTTTACAAATTCTTACTAATGGAAAATAAATAATCGTAAGTCAACATACGACCAGCGGCTTTTAAATAGTTTGGAATCTAAAGGAAAGTGAGACATGCAAGATATATACACGCAATAATTGTCGACGGATTGTCACCCAGAACTCGTCACAAGAGATACGATAGTTTGGTGATAGTGGAGGGTTCATTCTAAGGATTTTAGAGGTATGCGCACGAGTTCCGCCATGTAAAATATTTTATTTTTGACTTCTTTAAAAATCTGCACATTTTTTGTTTTTGTGAGTTGTTGTTTTTTTCTGGCATCCCCTGAAAAAAAAAAACGATTTTTTTTCAGTTACGTCGGTTGGGGACATTGTCAAGAACAGATCTGATTCATAAATGTTTCCACTGAGTAAATTTTTGTGAGAGAGCAGTGAGTAATTTTTACAAACGTAATTATTGTGCGAGCCAGCATAACTTGGTCTCGTAAACAATTTGTTTTGAACAGTTTTTTTCCTAATAGATAGACAGAAGGTGTGGGGAAGGATAGACGAACAGCGTAGGTGTGCATGACTGAGCACTTTTTATATCTCGTGTTTTGAACTAGGTTTAGTAGAGAGGGAAGGGGTGAGTAGGAATTAAATGTTATTGAGACGTCTGTTGACGTACAGAAAATCCGTGATCCAGAGTAAAAGCTCGGGGTTTTGAACATGTTAAGAACTTATTGCTATAAAATTACATTTTATTGTCTTGAGTGATTCGACCTTTGATGTCGACCCAAGGTCGTTGCGTAGGGCTGTTACTTAAAATAACTCGGTTCGACAGCTGAGCTAGAGGTGGTTGCACCAATCAAATGTATGAATCTGGACGGAAGGTCGAGACATAGCTTTAGTATTTAAACCCGTGCAGAGCTTAGATAGATGCCACATGTAGACAATCCATTTACGAGGTGGACGGCGATAGTCCTCAGCCAGATGAGAGACATAAGAGACGCAGTTGAGCAGTCCATATTGTGAGGAGCGCCATGAGTTAAAGCTCCAGAGCCTAAGCTACTTGGTTTGATATAAACCCACAGCGTTTACATCCAGCGCTCTCACTCCCAGTGAGGGCCGCATGGTGAGAGTCCATACTAATTTGTAATGATGAAAGTGAACCGTTCTACTTACTTTTGAAGACAGTTTCAGAGCTACCGCCAGACAACGCATGGTTGTACAAGCATTCTCCATGGCGTGTCTAGAGGAAATGTCCATATCATAACATGTCTCATTGAATTAATAGAATTTAAACTGTTATATCCGTCGCCACGTGCGCGGATTCTATTTGGCATATAACTCATATGACCTGCAAGTAGTTAGATTCAGTTGCCTTTGAATTGATATTTATATTTATAATTATATTTGATACATTAATTCCTGTAATTAAACTGCCCTACAGTTCTGCTAAAAATCAAAGCAATTGATTTATTTAGTTTTTAGAGTGCAAGTATTTTTTTTGTGTGTTCGTCGATTGTGGGAGCGGACCTCGAAAGAGTGTCAGTCGAATTCTCCCCATCTAACCCACATCGCGACAGACATTACACTCGAAATGTTCAAGTTTGGAAAATATTGGAAGATAATCATGATGACTTGTTGAAAATGTTTTTTTTTTAAATAAAGACTGAAAGAAAAGATCAAAATGGTGAAAAAAATAATAAATGCTGGCAATAGTCACTAAATACATGACAGCGCGGTTGTATGTTCGATGCACGAAGACGACAATTACTAATCGGAGTTTTGAAAACAAATCCTATCGAATTATTATCTGTACTATAATTTCGTAATTTGTTCTCACATTTTGAAAAAAAAAAAAGAGCGCAAACTACTAAATGTTCAGTTGTGAAATTTTCGGATATAAAAAGTAATTAAATAAGCTAGGCCTTTACAGAGCCGGTCCATCTTATCTTATAATAAAAAAAAATAGTGGCGGGAGTAATTCATTGTGGTGCAATTTTGCCCCTTTTTTTGCTCGACGCTACAGACTAACGACAGTTCCAAAAATTATAAAATTAATTTTCTTAAGTGTCAACTAATCCAGTCCAATCGCTTTTGTATCGTGTTGATTCCAGTTTCAGGTATTTTTAAATAAAAAGTTGTAAAAAAGTAAAATACCGGTACAATGATCTTTGTTTTGGTTCGCTGTAGTAAGCCCAACGCACCGGAAACGATGTATTAATACGCGTTCAATTCGGTACCCACAATTTCCCTACAAGAAATGAGTGCTCTGGTGTGCACGAAATCTGTAGTAAGACTGTAGAATAATTATGGGAAGCTTTGTAGACCAAAAAGAGAGAGAGAGAGAGAGGTTTAACGGGGGGGTTCACAGGTTTATCCCGGATAATGCCGGGAACTTCATCTAGTTATATAAAATTAAAAAACATAATAATGGCGGGAGTAATTCATTGTGGTGCAATTTTGGTTTGCTCAACGCTACAGCCTAAATGACAGTTTCAACGATTACAAAGTTAATTTCCCTAAGTGTCCACTAATCCAGCCTAATTGCTTTTGTGTCGACCGATTGTGTTTATTCAAGTTTCAGGTATTTTTAAATAAAAAGTTGTAAAAATGTAAAATACACTGATCTTTGTTTTGTCTCCCTGTAGGAAGCCCACCCCATGAGAAACAATGTATTAATACGCGTTCAACTCGGTGCGCACAATTTCCCAACCAGAAATGAGTGCATAGTGCTCTGGTGAAGTCTGTAGTAAGACTAGAATACGGGCAATTTTCTAGATCAGACAGAGAGAAACAGAACGGTGGGTTCACATTATCCCGGGAACTACATCTAGAGGATAAATGAAAATTGTTCTGAAAAGTAATTAGGAAGAAAAACAAATTATTGTCAGGGTCTGGATTCCCTTCACAATGTTTTAAGACCTGCATTTTCCTCTGAGTTCTTAACTGAGCACCAGAGAGGTTGGTTGTTTTCTTGTTGTTTTTTGGTTTTGTTTTGTTTTTTTTGTTGTTGTTTTTCTTTTGGAGGGGGGGGGGGCAGTGTTGCTGTTTTTGATGTTTAGGTATAGCCTTACTGTTCTTTAAAATAGCTGAATAGTGAATGGTGTCATCTTTCGGTAGTTGGGCTGCATACTCCGGTATAACATTAAATTATGTCGGCGCACAAAATTATGCAAATTAAGTTGCTAAGGAAGCTCTTTGTTTTTTGTACGCCCAGGCATGCGTAGTGCTATTCTGCGTGTGTTTTACATTTTCAATATCTTACAGCTGCCACACAAACTGCTATAGAAATTTTCAATGTGGTATCTAACATTATTTTTCCTCAAATACAAAGAAACGAGCAGAAAAATGTTACTCGTCAGTTGGTGGTTGAAGTATCTGGCCTGATCCTGATCATTATTTCAGTTTTTTTTAAAAAAAAAAACATTCATCAGCTACTATGGAAAGGAGGGCTGAAACTGAGAATATTTTTAGTTTTTCAAACTGTTGAGGGGAAATTTTCATCTTTCATTGGAGAATTGCAAGTTTTAATTCTGACTATCGTGTTCTCAACATGTTCTTCCCGGGGATTTGGCTTTCGTCATAGACTGGACTGAGGTTTGGAGACAAGGATGACAAAATTTAATAGATAATGTCCTGATTCAGTTGTGTGGCTTGTCTTTGCTCTATTGGGTGATCTTTTCATGTTGATTCTTGTTAACTGGAACTTTTCTCTATACTGACAATATAGAACCAAAGTCTAATAGCAATTCTATTAGTTGTTTCAGGGCATTGCAGATAACACCTGCAGGCGCATATGTATATTTTACAATAATTCAGACTGAGCTGGTAGAGATAAATAGTGGAAGGGGTGTGAACCTTCTCCTCGACACAGTCGTCGTTTTTCAGCATGAATTCTTGCTTTTTTTTTTTTTTCTTTTGTCTGATACATTCTCATTCCCTCATGGCATGTAGACCTGTGCTTTTGCAGTGGTCGAACAAGTGGGGTTTGCATTTCAGGCACCAGTTCTGGGCCAAATGTTCCGGTGTAAGAAATCATCCAAAATTCAAAATGCACAGTTTTCAGAGGGAGCCAATATATTTTTTCCCCTTGAGTGCCACCAAGGACGCACTATAATCATGTAAAGAAGAGAAAAATCTTACAGAGAATAATTCTGTTGTCTGACTGGCGCGGGCTATTGGGGCTACAGGAATAAATGAGATTCCCACAGACAAAATCAGGTTCATGATTACACAACAACAACAAAAACAAAAACAATTGTCCAGAAAGGCCAGACAAACATTGCAGTTATTTTTCGTCCGTGAGAATAAGGATTGAAAATTTTCTTCCCCGGAAAAATAGTTTTGAACCTTGCACACTGATAATCAATTCCTTACTGTGCTAATTCTGGGCTTCATTTTGTGAATTCTAAAATTGGAGACCTGCAGTTGTTTGGATTTCCCGTATGGAGCAGGACGAGAAAGAGGGAACGGAGTGTCCGGGCAGGTGGCGTTACATTGTAACTTATAACACAATTCTTCCTCTGTTACAACGGTAATTGACTTGAGAGTTTTCTTGCTTTTTTTTTTTTGCTTCGTTGTTTGCATATCACCGACATGCCTTCTTTAGTGTCTTCTGCATCTGAAATATCTTATTTCTGTTGAAATGCATAAAATTAATATCAGAGACCGAAATTTCGTTGAACATGTAGGGTATGTGCCAAAGTTGGTACTAATTACTGGTTACAGGGGAGTTGTGTTGAGGCTATAATGTTGGCGGACAGGGCGGGTCATGGCTGATATCCCAGCGTTATTAGGTGGGCCAAGAACATTGCAAAAAAAGTTTGAGAAAAACTGACACTGGACACGGGACAGATTGATGTCACAGATTCTGTGACGTTTTCATGACAGCATGACAATCGTTGAAAATAGCTGTATATCATTTTGAAAGAAAGGCCTACTTGAACTGGTTAAATAACTTCAGCAAATAATCATTTCAGTAGCGACAATCTCGATGTCAGTGTACGATAACTACATCCCCAGGATGGCCACTTCCAACATCTACATCAAGAGTGCAGCCGTGACCATGACCCAGAAAATCATTGACAAGAATATCAAATAAAATAACACTGCACAATTTTCTCACAGACAATAACAGCCGATCAGAATTCAGATAAGAAAATATGATACAACAAGAGCAACAAAAACAATAAAATAGAAATGAAACGGAACTTTCTGAAACTTGTCTACGTTTTCCAAATCTGAACTTTTATATCCCCAGACCTTATAGCCAGGAATCCCACACATCTCTGACCATGGCAGATAAACCACATCAAAATGGCAATATTAAGATAGAGATGGAGCCACACGTCAGACCACGCGGAAATGTCGAACCCAAGAAAACCTCCCGCCTGCAGAAAGTCAGTAGAGCTATCGCTGGTACACTGGAAGACGGATTTGAACGGTACGTTTCATAAAATTCGGTCATATAAAATGACGAAATATTATAAAAACCACAGAAAAACTGTGGGGTCGCAGCTAGGCTATAAGCAACGACAAAAACCTAATGCGTCACTTCGAGCTTCCATTCATTGGCAGACGTGCTTCTGTGCTGCTGATCAAGCAAGAACTGGCAGATAAGTAAACTTATTCTGTTTAGATTCTAGACTTTTCCTAGACTTTTTTCTTCAATTCTTTTATCTGTTCCATTTTTCTTTTATTTTTATTTTTATCTGTTGTTGTTTTTTTCTTGTTTTTTTTTTTTCCTTGATGAAGGCGATAGCCGAAATATCGAACATTTTCTGTCTTCTTTTGGTTTGCATTGTATCGCTTGGCTATTATTTCTTACGCGAAGCTTTGCTACATAGATTCTACAACCTTTTCTTTTTGTCCAGTTTTGACATATAATATGAACCCCTTTAACCGATTATAATCCGTGCAACATTATGCGGTATCACATTTTTGCAAGTACATGTATCTTCTGCGTGCTTCAATCAATAATGGCCAAATGTTTCGCGTAGCCTCCTTTTCCAACGCATATTACCAGGATATTAAATTCTGAAATTCAACGAGTTGGAAATACAAAGGTTTTGTTCATAGTTATTCAAACAAACAAAAATTAGCCGACACCAAATTTGACTGTTTACAATACCAGCACGTCTTCTGTCGACCAAGAGATTTCATCAACGCAAACACCTGTGCTTTAGATAAACGCAATGCATTTTTAAAGTGAGATGTTATGCTGTACACGTTTCAACAAAAATTGTGGTTTAATATCTAACCTATGCTAGTCAGTAGTTCGTTATTCGTTGATGGTGTCAAATTTATTGTTGTTGCTGTAGGCATAATGTTTCAATCCACCCTAGACGCACTTTGTTTTTCTTTGCTTCTTGATTTAGCCTTTGGAAACACCCAGAAGTGTCAAACTGTAAACAATACATTACTGAATTAAGAATTCAAACAAAATTAATATCGATGGTGTCGGGCGCAGCCAGCTAAGTCCGAAAATTTTGTATTTCTTTTTATAATACCAATTTGAGAAGCTTGGAATCCCGCATGATATGTAAAAATAGCTCTGGCCATTATCCAATAGAAAATACTCAAAATAAGCATGTGATCAAACCGGCTAGGTCCATTTCCCTTTTGTTTTATTGGCATTTTTTGTTCGTCCTGTAAAATTTACTTATCTTGACTTGGCTGGTTTACGCCCGACACCATCGATTATGGTTTTACACTCATCGATTTTTTTGCGGGGGGGGAGGGGGAGTATGGTAATAAATTACGTGGACAAGTCCAATTTGAACAGAATGATGACGAGGAAGAAAAAGACGGTACTTGCCAAGGGATTTTCACAGCTGGAATTGGTGGTTTAACTGTGTCACAAATCCCAGACTGGGAGATGTAATAAGTTATGACAGGACAACAATCACGAACAAACAAGTTAACACTTAACAGAACAATCCATCAGACTCACACATTTATTAAACATAATTATACATATAATAGCGCAATTACATATATTATATTATTGAAATGACTGCCGTACAACGGCCTTATTCTCACACACACGCTCCCTCGGATCCACAATCCGGTAGTTACTCCTAAAGGCACTTCGGCCTCAGCCTCTCCCCTCAGGGTCTTAATAGTACATTAATGATTCACTGGCACCGCAGTCTCTCAATATCACCTTCCTATTGTCATACACCTTAGCACTCCCCTAGCACCTCCGCAGGGCAATAACACATTATTATTTCCATAGCCATCAACATGGCAACAACATAATATCAGTTCACTAGCCTATCAACATGGCAACAATATAGTATCTCATTCACTCTCATATCTACGTCCCTGTCCGTGGCCTGACTGCCACGACTTTATGTGCCTCTACTGTCCTGCACTGACAGCCTCACTTCTGGCCTATGTGTGGCCTCCGGCCCTATGCTGGCCTATCCCCTGTGCTCATCGAGGTGGCTCTGCGGCCCGTCCCCGACACCTACAAGAATAACATTACATTGGTATAATACCCTACCATTTCTATTCACTCCACCTCTCCTTACAATCCATGAAGCGTACACACACTAGTTCACCTTTCACTCACCACACATCTTACGGTAACACACCTCCATCGGAGTACACACTACTCACTCGCGCTACAAATCCATGAACTCACTTTCATCTATCGCTCATGGCGCACATTGCTATATCCAATATCAAGGACTTCCACATTCCTCACATATACTTATTCACATCATGGTAATAGACGAATATAATATAATACATCAATCATAATAATCAATCAACATTCTACATACCAGTCATAACTGGAAAGACTCTCACTAGTCTTCTCGACTGCTTCCCCTTTATGTCCGCCCGATGGGCTTTTATTCACAGGTCCGATCCGTAGGACCTTCTAACTTGCAGTGATAGTAATCCAGCGCTTTCGCCTCATACAGACTTCCACACCACTCATACACGCACGCTTTTCCCACTTGTCTGCATGAGTTATTTTTACTCTTCCCCTTTCACGTCTTTTCCTATCCGTCTGTCGTGAGCTCTTCTTATTCTACACCCGCTCTGTAGCAATCCCCTTAATTGCAATCACTCCACTCGTGACAAACTGCGGCTGTAGTATTGCACCATCCTCGCCTACCCTTTTCACGTGACCGACTGCATTTTTCCAGATATTCGGCGATACTTTATGACTAGTTTTCTCGTTGAGCTGCAGTGTTGTTAAAAAGTCCACCAACTGTGTTCGAAGGGACAATGTCACTCTCTACATGGACCAAGGACTCTGTGTCGAGTTAAAGTCACAATGGTACAGAGAAAGTCAAAGGACCTCATCGCTGTTTATAGACGGTTTTTGTTTTAATTTTTTGTTCACTATCATATTAAAATGTTTCCAAAATGATCTGGAATGGTCTTGAAATCGCGTCTTTGTTTTTATATAACTCGTTAGGGTAATTGCTGTTGTCTACCTGAAAATGTGTTTTGTATGTTCATAGTAAACGTTTTTGAGATGTATGAAATTCAAGGATGCTCTAAGTTGGTGCTGTTCAGTCATGTGGGATTGATATGATTTTGTAATCCACGCGTATCGAAAAAAAAAAGAGGGAGGGGGGGGCTGGGGGTGGGGGTGGGGGTGACGCCATTGTGTTTGTCTGAAAAATGTTTGGATTAGCCTAATATGCAGATATGACGTAGTGAAGGAGAATTTCAGAGACTGCTGTAAAAACTCTACTCTTTGCCGCACCATGTTCTCTGTGTCAGGTGAATAAACAATTCTCGGTTTTGGCAAATTGAAAAGAGGGGCCTATGCAAACTTTGACCCGATTCATCAGAAACTGTAAAAATGTAAATTGGTGAACGCTCTATAATTACTGCCTCTATCTGATGTTAATCAAATAATTGCTCACCCCAGCGCTGCCAGAGTCAATGAAATCAGCTTTTCAGAAATTATTAAACTTTTGTTGTGATCTCCAGGTCAAGGTACGCTCCAATGGCCAGATTTAGCAGAAGATTGTCAATTATGACTCAAAAATCTTTAGCAGGGCACAGTAATTATTTTTTCCCTGGCGACAGTTAGGTTAAACGCGAGAACGATAACGATAACGATAACGTGAGGACTGTCAACGAATTGGAGGGAAAATACTCAAACATTTGCTGTGGCAAACAAGAATTTGTGGTTCTATTTTGGACCACTTTCCTTCGTTTCATGAACAAATTACGATAGTGGAGATCTTTCTGGGCTTATATTGGAGGCAAACGAAATCATCTCTTTGGTTGATGTTGTTGTTTTTTTTCAGTTAATTGCAGAGTCAGGAGTGCCCGTTTATATGGTTGGTTGAAAATAAAGAGTTTTATGATAACCTGACCGAAATTCGATAATCGGCTACCGGTATGTTAATTGTATCTAAGGCATCTCAGGTAGTGCTTTTGCTGTTTCTTTGCCAGGTTGGGCATGAGCATCGGCACACATCCATGGCGATATATTATTGGCTGCCTTGTCCTGTCCAGCTTGACCGCCCTTGGACTGCTAGCCTTCAATGAGATCACAGATTCATTCGCATTGTGGGTACCTGTCGATGCACAGGTGGGCGTCGCTAGCCAGACTGAAAGTTAACTATCGATCTACTTATCTACCTATTGACCTCTCTGCCTCCCTATTATTTCAATTAGTTAAACATACCAATAATTCCTTAGAAAGTAGCCACCATTAAAAAAAAAAAAAAAACATTATTGTCTTAAACAAGATGAAAAAGCAACACAACCACCGTACAGTGTCCTTATTATAATTTCTGTCTTCTTGACAATGACATCGTCTTTACTGTACTGTTTTGCTGTTTCTGTAAGAAACCGACATTATGTATATTTATATTACTTTTTTCAGGGTAGGTCTGTGTCCTTCTATTGGCTGAAATGTAAATTACTCAAATACGACCCTTTACCATTACAGGTGTTAATACAAAAAGACTGGGTTGACAACAATTTTCCGTCCTCTGTCAACCAGGAGCAAATTTTGGCACAGGTTTCCAACATCCTGACTCCTGTGGGTATCAACGCTGTACGTTCCTTATCATATCATCGTCATCATCATCATTTAAAAGAGGAAGTATTTAAGGCCTCCAATGGCTTTTCAACCGCTGAGCCTTTGAATATACAAAGTATCATATGACGCCTGGGCAGGCTTAAAGGTGTCCGCAGGCATATTTTGAAAGGTCTTGAAGCTCGCAATATTTTTTATCCTTTCGTTGATTTTGAGCCATAACTGAGTTGAACAGAAGAAAAGGTTCCAATGTTTTAGGCAAAGACGCAGTTTCTTCGTGCAGTGTCAAAATTGAGCAAAAAGAAAAACTTGTATGTAGCGAAACCCTGCATGAGAAATAAAAGCTCGAGCTTCCATGCATTTGGCAGACGGACGTGCTTATGTGCTGCTAACGAGGCAAGAACTCGCAGATAAGTAACATAATATATCCTGTTTCGCTTCGATTCTATACATTTCCTGTTGAAATCTTTTATTGTTCGATTTTTTTTTCACTTGAAAAAGGCGAAAGCCGAAAATTTTGTTTATTTGCTGTCCACTTTAGTTTGCTTTGTAACGTTTGGATTTTATTTCTCACGCAAGGCTTCGCTACATACAACCTTTTCTTTTTGCCCAATTTTGACATTGCTTATAGCCCTGCTGCGACCCCACAGTTTTTCTGTGGTTTTTATGATATTTCGACAATATTTCTTCGAGCAGATTTACGAGGAAAAAGTACGACGGGAAATTTCGTTCTGCGCCTCAACTTACACATTGGTGATCGAAACTCAAATTTAAAATCATATCTGTGTATTCCCTGAGTCAGACAGCCAAGCAGTACCAAAAAAAAAAAAAAAGCACCTTAGACGACATAAAATTATTTTTAGAAATACAATGTATAAACCACGAGTATTATCTACAGATATTGAAACCGTCGCCTTCAAATACTGGGAAGATGAAGTATTTAGTTTTTCTAGTGTTTGAAAAGATTCGATGGTTTTTGGGCACCCCAGCTCTATCCAAAGTTCGAAAAAGCGAAAACCTCACAGCTTTATTGACCTCAAACCTGGGTTGGTGATGCATTGGAAAATACACTTGGGAGAATTGTGGCCAACACGATGTTGGCGAGTTGAAGTGAGAACACAATGTAATACATTTGCTGATGCACCGGTAAGTTGTTTGCCTCGTGGAAAAGAAAAAAGGTTTAGTTCTACTGTTCTGGAAATTTATAATCTGTTTGCCATTCTTGATCAACTGGAATGCGTAATTTTTTTCCCCATTTGTGCAAAAAATGGTCATTATCCCGACACACAATTTTTACACCCAAAATTATAATAATGATTATTACAATTGGCTTTTCTTTTGGCGCAGTTGCTGGACATTTATGAAAGTACAGTCGCTGTGGCCACTTCAAGTGGGGTAACTCTGGCTGATGTCTGCATAAGGTTTGTGTTGTATACAATGTAACCCCCAGACATACCTAGATCTAGAATATTTTCTTTTTTTTACTTTACAAGATAATGTATTCAAAGTAGATCTAGGCTAGAGTCCAAAATTTGGTTTGTCGGTTTCATCCGAATATCTGGTTAACCGGTTCGCGAACCGGATCTTTGCCCAGGCCTATAGATAGAATGCGCATGACGTCACGGTCTTTTTGTTTTGTTCTTCCGCCAAACAAGATGGCCGGTGGATCAGCTGACGAGTGTAACTTCCGAGATATGTCTAAGCGGTTAAAATGCCTGCTGGTTGCATTGTAGTTGACTGTTATGGCAGGGGTGGAAAGGATGGATCCAAGCTGGTCAGGTTCCCTATCATACGTGTAAACAAGGGAAAGGAAGTGAAAGAATTGATCGAACGTCTCCCATGTGCGTATACATACGTGTCATTGTTTACATTTTTAAAACTCGCCACCGATTGGTTCGCGACGCCTTAAGTGCTCACAGTGCAAATCAGCTCACGAATCAAAATCAATGCCACCATCGCCATGGTGAAGCGTGGGTCCGGACAGACAAGATGGCGGATATGCGCATTCTACCTATTGGAAATAGAACAAAGAACCAAGCGGGGCAGAGCGCGAAATATCTTGTCCCAAGTCTAAAACATGGATGATAGAAAAGGAATGTGTGACTCTTGGGCCAGAATGTCACTCTTGGATTTCAAACATTGTTTCTCTTACTTTCAGAGCTGGATCAAATTGTATAGTGTCCGGTATCCTTGAAATCTGGAGATATGACAACACCACAATCCGTAGCCTCAGCCAAGCTCAGATTCTGTCTGATGTCAACAGTGTTACTGTCAGGTTGGCACACAAATACTGTGTTTTTTTAAAAGATCCAGAGTACCATCATGGTATGACAACAGCATCATTGGGCACAAAAATGTTTCATCTCAAATCAGTTGAAAAAAAACAATGACAGGCACATTTTAAAGTTTCATGTATTGTGTTTTAAGCAGAAGCCCCTCCCTAAAATTTTCGTTTAGGCTCATTTTGTAATTTTGAAAATGCTGATCCAAATTCATGAAATTTTTGTTTTTCTGGTTACTTCCTGTACAAACAAAAGTGGTGTAAAAATATATTTTCAACACAATTGTGGCCATGGTAGTTTTGAAGTTCGAATGGGCTAAGGGAAGTGATATACAGCAAGATATCAGCAAATATCCAGATGCAGCCCATATGCCATCTTGGAAAGCATTCTATGCAGCGTTGCTGGTGAGGATTTTCAAAAGTCCCAAGAAACCAGTTTTAAAAATCCCTAGATTTTTTTTTTCAACACAAAAAATACATTAAAAATTAACAATTTGGTAAACCTTTGAATTTAAATTAAACAGCGGCACTAATTAGCTTGTGGATGACACAAAAAATATTCATAAACAACTCATTTACTGTCCCTCAGATCATAAGGCTTTATTCACCTTTTAGTCGCAAACGGCGTTGTGAGAGGAAGGACAATTTTGTGACTTTTCTAACAAAGAAGTATTAAGAAATACACACAAGCACGAGAAATCCCAAGATCTTGAAAAAAATGCCAAAATCCCAAGATCTTGGCAAAAATCCCAAGGACTGGCAACGCTGATTGTATGCAGTGCATTTCTTCCAGATATCTATACAGTAGTGTAGGAATGGACCTCGCTGGGCCATCTTTTAAAATTTTTTAAAAATCACCCCCACCTTTTAAAATTTTTAAAAATTCACCCCCTATTAACACATAAACACATAAAAATTGACCTCTTTGGGCCACCTTTTAAAATTTTTTAAAATTCAACCTTAAAAAAAAAATATTACAAAATTCACCCCCTACATAACACATAAACACATAAAATAACAGCTTTTTCAAATAGCTACAACATCAAAAGCAATTGACCTCTCTGGACCATCTTTTAAAATTTTTTAAAAATCACCCCCACCTTTTAAAATTTTTAAAAATTCACCCCCTATTAACACATAAAAATTGACGAGTGCTTTTTAAGTTTTATAATTCTAAAGATCAAGATCTTTTTTTAAGTGATATGGAAAATATGGTTTTGATTTATGATGTTTTTAATAAAGAAAAAAATGAAGAATATCTGAGCATTAAAAGAAAAAAACCTTTGCTTAGAATTGAACCCAACACAAACTGGCCTTATTTAGCTTTTCCAAAAAAATATGCAATTAGTAGAATAAGATTTAGTGTTGCACCTGTTACAGATGCTCAAATTAGATACTATTAAAATGGAAGACATTTTGGAAATTAAAGAAGATTTTAAAGTAGATGAAAGTATTGAAAAATATGAATACCATGAATACACTCCAATTACCGGTACAAATTTAAACAGTGGAGGAGAAATTAGAATAACTATTGAATTGCAGGATATTTTTACTCATCCAAGTGAAAGCTATATAATAGTTGAAGGTAGACTTACAAAAACAGATGAAAGAACAATGAAAGAAAAAATGTTTAAATATTTTACGGCGAATGGCACTACAAAATATATAGATGTTTTAGATGATTTAGTAAATGATTATAATAACACCTATCATTCATCAATAAAAATGACTCCTGTTGAAGGAAGTAAAAAAGAAAATGAAATAACCGTGTATAGAAATTTATATGAAGAGACAACGAAACAATTATTGCCAAAGCCTAAATTTAAATTAGGTGATAGAGTTAGAATTACAAAGAAGAAAAAATTTTTTGAGAAAGGTTACACACCAAAATGGACAAAAGAAATATTTACAATAGATAAAATTTTATATACATATCCAATTACTTACAAAATAAAAGATTTAGATGATGAAGAAATTATCGGTTCTTTTTATGAAAAGGAATTACAACGAACCAAGTTTTAACATAATGTAAAGTTGAACGTAACGCGAAGTTGAAAATTTATTTCTTAAAAATGGCATATGAAAAAGTTTAATTAAATATTTCTGATAATCAGAAAGAAAAAATTCAAAGAGCTATGAAAGAGAATCTTCCTGTTACTATTAGAATTACTGCAGAACCGGGAAATGAGGTTTTAGCATTAACACAAAGACAAATAACTAAATTGAAAAAATCATTTAATCAAAATAAAGGAGCTGATATTACTCTAAGTAGAAGACAAATAAAATATAACATGAAAATTGAAGGAGGGTTTCTGGCTGCTCTTGCTAGAATGGCACTCCCATTGTTATCTAAAGTTGTTCCATCAGTAGCAAAAGCCATAGGAATAGGCGGGCTTACGGGTTTAGCAAGTAGTGTGTTCAAAAATTATTAGGAGACGGTCATAGACCTTCTTATGGAGACGGTTATGGAGTTGGAGACGGTTTATATTTTTAAAAAGGTGGATGTCTCTATATTTAGGAACTGTAAAAGGAAGCGGTAATGGGGAGTTTCAAGGAGATGGACTGTATTTAAAACGAGAAGGACAAGTTTATAATGGTGAAGGTTTTTTGAGCGATTTGGTTAAAGGTATTCCGTTTTTAAATATGATTTTATAGGTCAAAAAATTTATTATAAAAATGGAAGCTTCAGATTATAGAATGACAAAAATTCTTGATATTCAAAAATCGTTTGAAACAAATAAAGAAAACAAAAGAATAACAGTTAAGAAATATTCAAAAGCTTTAAATATAATTGACGGAACTGATGTAACTTTAAAAACTGTAGCCATTGGAATGGGAACAACAGGAGTAATACTTTTATCTACAGTGGTTAACATTCCTGCAGCTATTATTATAGAAGGTCTTTCAATAAGTACAGGTTTATTAAGTATAATTTTAAGATACATAAATAAAAAATTACAACATAAAGCTGATAAACATCAGAAAATCTTATTTTTATTGGAATCAAAACTTAATACAATTCAAACTTATATTTCTAATGCTCTTGAAGATGGAAAATTTTCAGATGAAGAATTCAAACTTATTTTAGATGAAGAAAAAAAATTTAGAGAAATGAAAAATGCAATAAAAAATAAAAAAGTAAGTGATCCTGAATTAAATATAGATGATCCATTGAAAAACATAAAAAAAACTGGTTTGATTTTTTTTCCATTAAAATGTCTTTTTTAAAAATTGAAGATCCCTCAAAACGTGAAGCTATTGTTAATGAATTTTTACAAACCAAAAAAAATATTCAATTAAGTAACTTAAGCAAAAGAGTAGGAGATATTGAAATGAAAAGAGAATTTTCCAAAGTATTTGCTCCCATCACAGAGGCAACAGAAGAAACTAAGAAAGAAATACAAAAAATTCCACTTGCTATAGAACAAGGTCAACAATTGAAAATGATTGAACCTTCGACAGAGTCGATTAGCAGAGCAATTGCCTCTTCTCCAATACAACAAATTGGTCCAACAGCAGCAACTTATTTAAAGAAATACTTAGGTACAACTAATGCGGATAAAACTTTTGGAATTTATTCTATAGATGATAAATTTTATATTGGAAATAAAGAAATAAAAGTTGATGATGATGATATTATTATTGGAGAAGATAAATATGAAGGAACACCTGGTTTGTGGGAATTAATAACCAGTAGAGATCCTCAAAATTTTTTAGATGAAGACAGAAATAATTATGCACGTATTTTATTTTCTACTAATGCCATAAAACACAATAATGATCCTAATAATCCAAGACCTAAATCTAGTGGAGGACAGAAATACATGAATATCGTAAAACCGATTTGGGAAAATAAACAATTTTATGATGATTATGATTCTCCGAATCCAAGCTCTGCTTATCAAAGAAGTTTAACTTATTCCGGAACAGGATTTCTTTCTTCAGATTCAAATGCTTTAATACAGAGATTATCATTATTAATAGCTAGTAAAGAAGCAGGAAATACGGGTGTTGTAAATGAAATTGTAAGTATTATAGATGAATTATATAGACAAAAAAGTATTAACACTAATGAGTTTAAAAAATTACAGTTAAAAATTGCTATATAAAATCGACGATGTTGGTAATAAATAAAAACAACAAAAGAAAATATGTTTATGGAGGATATAGTAATAAATATTCCGGATCAGGTTTTTTTGATTCGATAATTTCAGCTGTTACTAGCAAAGTTGCAAAAGAAGTTGTATCAAATGTTGCAAAAAAAGACTGCATCTGACTTAGGACAAAAAGCTGTTAATAAATTTATAGTTGATAAAGTTTTTAAACCAAATAATGTTCCATCTGATAAAACGCAATTAACACCTGAATCAAAACAAATATTGGACAATTTATTAGGAAGCGGAATTAAACGTATTTAATACTGGAATTTTCTGAGATTCTCATACTCTGGGAGTCTCACCCTCGGGAGTTTTAGGGGAGTTTATTTTTTTTAAAAAGCTTATGTGTTTTAAAAGGTGGTCTAGAAAGGGACATTGCTGGTTCTGGGATAAAACTTTTTTTATGTGTCAATAGGGGGTGAATTTTTTTATATATGTTTTTTAAGGTTAAAAATTTTAAAGATGGCCCAAAGAGGTCCATACATACACTCGTCAATTTTTATGTGTTAATAGGGGGTGAATTTTTAAAAATTTTAAAAGGTGGGGGTGATTTTTTTTTAATTTTAAAGATGGCCCAGCGAGGTCAATTGCTTTTGATGTTGTAGCTATTTGAAAAAGCTGTTTTTTTATGTGTTTATGTGTTATATAGGGGGTGAATTTTTTAATATTTTTTTTTTAAGGTTGAATTTTTTTAAATTTTAAAAGGTGGCCCAAAGAGGTCCATACACTCTCCCACCCCAAAAATTTTAAAAGGTGGCCCAAAGAGGTCCATACATACACTACTCTATACAAGTAATACAGATTTCATGCACAATTTATGATTATCAATTGTGTTGCTTCTGTCCAAAGGCATTTGTGACAAGTAATGTTGTTCTTCAGCTTGTGAAATTTTCTTATTGTTGTATAATTAATGCTCTATCTAGCCCTTTGTATGGTAGTGCGATTGATGTGAGGAACTATCTAGGGGGGATAACCACTGACCCAGCGACAGGGGACATAACTGGTGCACAAGCCGCTATCATGACTTGGTTAACTGAGGGAAATTCAACAGTGAGGCATTGTTCAGTGTTACTGTTTGTCTGTTTTGTCATTTGTATTGTGTGATTGAGCATCTATTCATTCATTCATTTCACCATGCCCACTATTCACTTGTCCACCCATCCTTCTCTTAGTCTGTCCAATCATTCATCCTTCAGTCAGTTTGTTGTCTTAACCATTTATGCATCCATTACAAACTCACTCACCCAGTGGTCTCACTTGTTTACAAAACCCATCCATTACTCACATCATTCATCAGCATGCATCCATCCATCTACTTGCCCATCCATCCATCCATTTATTCACACGCCCATCTATCCATCCATCCATCCATCCATCCATCCATCCATCCATCCATCCATCCCTCCGTCCATCCATCCATCCATCCATCCATCCCTCCGTCCATCCATCCATCCATCCATCCATCCGTCCATCCCTCCATCCCTCCATCCATCCATCCATCCATCCCTCCATCTATGAAATTCCTTTTCTCAGATGGAATCTGCAATTAAGGCATGGGAAAAGGAATTTATTGAGACTGGCAAAGCTGGACACCCAGATTTAACAGCCACGTTTGTGTTTTCAGGCAGGAGGTTTGTACTGACATTATCTGCTACAATAAAAGTAGGTTAAGGCAGTATAAAGGTCTAAAAGCTGTTGTTGTTTTTTCATCCTTTTGCGATTCTTTGTAATTTATTGTATAGTTTCTTTACTGTATAATGTCTGGTGTGGGCCTTCTGAGATACTTCTTTTTTTTTTTTTTTTGACTTTAAAACCAATTTTAGTACAGTTCAAAATTTTATTGGCAAAATGATAAAGAAATAGTTAATATCTATCTATATAATAAAGCTACAACAAAACCGCCAATAGTCCTATGGACTCGGAAACTACACAACGCACCGACCTGAAATTTGGCACAAAGAACCATGGGATAGCGAACATTGTTCCTATCGCTATACACAAACAAAACCGTTTGCTATTTCTGAGTTAATCGGTAAATGCGGTTATAATTAAAGACTAAATTCACGAGAGCGTTTGATCCGAAATTTACGATCAATAACATATTGATGTATGTTTCTAATAATAGCCCACTTCCGCCTACACATGACGTTATCAATTCTTGCGATGTGTTCACTAAACAAACAAACTAACCCGTGCGCAAATCATTGCCATTTGACGGATGCTGGTGGGATGCGCAAGATGTCAACGCGCAAAGGGAGAGCAGTAAAACTTATCTAAAAACAAACAAACAAACAAAAATAAAATAAAGCTAAAGGAACAGACAAAATGAAGCAGGTCCATAATAATCACCCAGAACTGAAACTAATAAATCGATTTATCCCGGGCAGGGCCGGGCAACTCAGCTAGTATATATAAAAGTTCACATTGAGCTAGGTTTATTTATAAAGTATATTATTTAGTGGTGATGTTTATGTAACAAATAACATGTTTGAATTCTGATTTATTATGAAACAAATATTGTATTTTATTACCCTGTCTTCTTTTCTCTAATATGTATTTTTTTGGAAACTTACAGCTGGGGCGATGTCTCTGGAGATGCAATTGAAAGTGATATTTTGATACTGTCTGTGGGCTATTTCACTGTCATCATCTTTGTTGTAGTTGTGCTTGGAACGTTCAACTTGCTGGAACAAAAGGTGAATTTCAGAATGATGTTATAAATGCTGTGAAAGAATGTCTGTTATCAATTCGTAGCACAATAAATGCTCAAGGGACAGAAGTGAAAAACTGTTCTGATATAACATTAGCAATTGGACATGCCCTGCCAACAAAGCCATGTTGAAATAACCATTTTGGAGGTGAGCCAAAACACTGATTCATTTTGTCAGTGTAACGGTTTCACCTCCGAATGTCTCAGTTCAGGGCAGAATTTCACATGGGCTTAACTAGCCTATGTTTATAATAGAGCGTGGTTTTTCTTGTTGCTCATATTCAGTAGAGAGTGTTTGGAAGTATCCTTAAAAATTATTTTGCAAGGGCACCATCCCTAAAGTATGTATGCTCGAAAGTAGGAGTTGGGGTTGACTCTAGTGTATGTAAAGTGTATATGGGGCGGAGGAAAAGTTTCTGGGGCCTGTACTCGCACTTCTCAATAGTGGTAATGAATTAACAAATTTGATTAAATTTACTTTTTTTGTTGTTGTTCAACAGAGAAGTTGTAGAAGTATGTAACGTAGGTTATGTATGCAATCAAACAGTCCATGTGAAATACCATTTAGAATTTTAAAACATCAATACTTGAATACTTGACCACTCTAATGGATTAAAGCTTGAACATGGGGAAAGGGGAAACTGGAGGGGTCTGGAGTAAAAAAAAATGCCAGAATCCAATGTATATGCTTTATGGACAGGCCCTTGCTGTAATTTGATGACACATTGTTGTTTCTGACACAGGTCTGGTTGACACTTGCGGGGTTAATGTGTGTTGGCTTTTCTATGCTCATCTCTATTGGACTTTCATCTGCCTTCCAACAAGACTATAGTGTGTTGCAAAGTTTATTACCTTTTTTATTACTTGGTAAGCATTCTCTTGTTATTGTTTAATATTTGCTTACGTGATCGTTTTCTAGCCATAAATTGTTTGGCTGTCACAGTCATAACGCAGTAGAAAAGAAATCAGATTCATTTGTTATCGTTGTCACAAATCCCAGACTGGGAGATGTAATAAGTTATGACAGGACAACAATCACGAACGAACAAGTTTAACACTTAACAGAACAACCCATCAGACTCACACATTTATTAAACATAATTATACAGATAATAGCGCAATTACATACATTATATTATTGAAATTAACTGCCGTACAACGGCCTTATTCTCACATGCACTCTTCCTCGGATCCACAACCCGGTAGTTACTTCCTAAAGGCACTTCGGCCTCAGCCTCTCCCCTCAGGGTCTTAATAGCACATTAATAATTCACTGGCACCGCAGTCTCTCAATATCACCTTCCTATTGTCATACACCTTAGCATTCCACTAGCACCTCAGCAGGGCAATAGCACATTATCATTTCAATAGCCCCATCAACATGGCAATAGTACATTATCACATTCACGCTCATATCTACGTCCCTGTCCGTGGCCAGACTGCCACGACTTTATGTGCCTCTACTGTCCTGCACCGACAGCCTCACTCTTGGCCTATGTGTGGCCTCCGGCCCTATGCTGGCCTATCCCCTGTGCTCATCGAGGTGGCTCTTTGGCCCGTCCCCGACACCTACAAGAATAACATTACATTGGTATAATACCCTACCATTTCTATTCACTCCACCTCTCCTTACAACCCATGAAGCGTACACACAACAGTTCACATTTCACTCACCAAACATCTTACGGTAACACACCTCCATCGTAGTACACACTACTCACTCGCGCTACAAATCCATGAACTCAACTTTCATCTATCGCTCATGGCGCACATTGCTATATCCAATATCAAGGACTTCCACATTCCTCACATATACTTATTTACATCATGGTAATAGACGAATATAATATAATACATCAATCATAATTATCAATCAACGTTCTACCTACCAGTCATCACTGGAAAAAACACGCTCATCCGTCTTCCGACTGCCCCCCTTATGTTCGCCCGCTGGGCTTTCTCTTGCGTCCGTTCAGTAGGACCTTCTAACTTGCAGTGATAGTAATACAGCGCTTTCGCCTCATTCAGACCCCCCACCACTCATAACAGCACGCTTTAACTTACTTGTCTACGTGCGTTAATTTTACTCTCCTCCTTTCCCCCCGTAATTATTAACTATCGCTCACTCCACTCGTGACAATCGTTTATTATGTAAATTCTATTGACCCAGTGTCATAATGGTCAGAGCACTGGAAATGGCTGTGACAGGTCCTACCTAGGTTCGAATCCCAAGTGGGATCTAACTGACATGATTTCTCATACGAACTGATATAACTTCTCACAGCATTTATAAGGCACTCATTTGTTGGCAGCTTGAAAGGGTCAAAACTCTACTGGTACCTCAGAAGTAGCACCATTGAGCTTAAAAGAGTTGTATAAAGTCAGTGGCGCTTTGTAACTTTTCTGGATCAAATCCTTGTGTGAAACACACATCCTTCACAGTCATATTGTGTCCTATGGGTTGGTTTAAAATACCAAAGGTCGATTGGGTGCTTTATATTCAGTTTAAAGGGGAAAAAAACTACCCTCTGTCTGTAGAGAAAAAAGCATTTAACTCTGAATATATCAAAAATATTAATGGTATAATGTATACAGCCTTTTTTTCTTTTTTTTGTTAAGACCATAGTCTAGGAGTTCCTTTTATTTTCGTTTAAAGCAAGCTTTACAAAAATTCAATCTTGAAAATGTATTATTAAAGGGATAATGTTCTTGGACTCTTGGCCTGAACTATTTGAGACAAGCTGTGCAGTGGAAGCTGCGTCACAAAATATTATACAAAATGTTGAATGTCTTGGAACTCCTTTCTCAGGTCTCGGTGTGGATGACATGTTTGTGATAATGGGAGCACTAAACAACCTGTTGCCTACAGAACAAAAGTATGACATCCCTCACAAAATAGCTGATGTTTTACGTCATGCTGGTGTCTCTATCACTGTGACATCATTTACTGATTTTGTGGCTTTTATGATTGGAGCAACTACAGTAAGTTGTTGTATAACTTTGTGAGGTTTATTATGAAAGCAACTTCTGTATGTCGTCATGTGACTTTCTGGCTTTTATGATTGGATGAACCAAGCCTGCTAACAAGCTTCTTGGTCCACGAATGTTGAGAAGATTCGCTGATTTTTGTGTTATCATGTAAATATGATCTGAGTTGTTGTGTAGTCTTCAAGTTTGTTGGGGAAAAACAAAATTTGTAAAAAGACTGGTTATTTTATAATAATTAAAGATTGCTTATGCGTCACCATGATGATGGCAATGGACACGGTTAGCAGAGCCTATGTGCAGCCATCATGATGGCAGTGGACACGGTTAGCGGAGCCTATTTCCAGCCACCATGAGGTCGATGAGGTTTTGCCAATTTTATACACCTTTATTCTACAAAGAGAGGAAACAAACTTGGGGTCAGCATATTCCTTAACCATTTTTTTTATATTAAGTTATTTACTTTTGACCGCGCTAGCGCAAATTTAGATGAATTTATCGCTTTGTGTTTCATGTGGTTCTCAAGCGATGTTTTGGTGAAGAGAGCTGTCAAATGTCAGACAGTCGAGCCTTGAACATTTAGGACTTTACATGTACTGAGGGGGCCTTAGAAATGGTTGTCTTAGTTGACATAGATGAAACTGAAAATGATTAGGGTGAGGATTTTTATTTTTAGCCGTGAGGGAGAGGAACTTTGACAACTTATTATGGAAGCCCCTTCAAACAGTTGGTTTGAGTTATATATCAATGAATAGTTGGATGAACGACCTTTCATCTGATATAGAACATGTTAGCCATAGGTAAATCTGGGAATTACATGGAATTTTCTAAAAATAGTATAAACGCTAGGTGTGAGGAGGCTGACTAGGCCTAAAGGCCGCATAGGCAGTGAGTTAAATTGCTTTGTTCAGTGGTAACTAGTATGAGTGTTGCAGGTATTTATCTGTCACTGGCAAAATTAGTTTTGTATCCGATGAGATTTAAATAGCATATTTTGTAATGGAACGTCAAGACTTCAAAAGAATTTGATTTCTTGTGACAATTACAAATCATTACTGCTTTAAGATGAAAGATAAAGCTTTATATTTAACTAGCTGAGGTCCCCGGCCCTGCCCGGGATAAATCGGTTTGAATATTAGTTTCAGTTCTGGGTGATTATTATGGACCTGCTTCATCTTGCCTGTTCCTATTTATTTATTTTATTTTTGTTTGTTTGTTTTTAAATAAGTCTTACTGCTCTGCCTTTGTGAGTTGACACCCTGCGCATCCCGTACAATAGCATGATTTGCGCACGGGTTAGTGTGTTTGATAGTGAACACATCGCAGGAAGTGATAACGAAAGCTTAAAATGGCGAACCATGACTCGAAATAGATCTAAACTAGATGAGCTACCGGGCATTGCCCAGAATAAACAATCATGTGATCCCCCCCCCCCCCCCTCTCTCTCTAGTATAATAAAAGTAATAAACTACAGTCTTGCTTCAGAACTCATGCGCACCAGAACACTACGCACCAAACTGAACGCTTGATACGGTTACTTTTTATGACATGCACGGTACTATATATTACGAAACAAACATGCAAATATACAGATGTTACATAGCAATAAACATTGTTATTTTTTAAAAATACATGCTTGAAGTAAACAACTTTTAATTATAGCCATCATCTTCCTTATCTCAATTGCCACCTCCCTGTCAAATTTAAGGCCTGAAGAGTGTATAGTTTAGCCAGTTAGTCATGCCAAAGGTTGCAAGTTACTGAAATATATAATAGATGATGGCGAAACAATGAAAAACGAAACGTAGAAGCCTGAACATTTCATAATTTCTAATATAGCCCATGTTAATTTCTCATTGATAATATGCTGTTGTGCAAAGTTTGAAGCCTGAGTGTGATGCGGTTCCTGAGCCTTAGGTGACCAAACTGTTAAACCAAAACACGGCCTCAGGGGAAAACCTATTTGGAAATGTTGAAAATGGTGTTTTAAAAAGATGATTGGAACTGGTAACAAAACAAATGACTTCATAAATTCAGTTTGTACATTTCCACACATTATATCTTCAAAATGAATGTGTAAAAACCTAGTAGATTTTTTAACTAATGAGCACAGAAAGTTTGAACTTTCTACGTGTAGCCGTTTTTCTATGCATAGGGAAGGACCGCTCCAAGTTGTCCAAATATATATATAGATGTGTCAAAAAAAAAAACAGCAACACAGAAACCATAAATCGATAATATGAAACCACATATTGCCTATTCTTTAATATCTCCCTCCATCACCTTTTCAGGCTATTCCAGCCCTGAGATCCTTCTGTATCTATTCTGCTGTGGGGATTGTTGCTTTGTTCTTCCTCCAAGCCATCTTCTTCACTGCTTGTTTGACTCTTGACCTCAGACGAATACAGAACAACAGAGATGGTTGCTGTTTCATGATCAAACATGACCTACCCTATAAACCAAACTCTTGCAGCCAAAGACAGTTTGTGCCGTTCATCTTCAAGAAAGGCTTAGCCAAAATCGTAACAAAACGGCCCTTTAAGGTAAAATCCACCAGATGAAACGATGTGGTTGTAGTATTGTGTGAACATGAAAAAAAGAAAAGAAAAAAAGGTTGTATCATGGATGGTGTAAAGCCTTGCAGTAGAAACAAACAATAAAGCAGCAGTACAATAAATAACGAAAGTATTATATGAACTGGGGGGGGGGGGGGGGGGAGTGAAAAGCTCTTCTAGCAAAAGAATTGAAACACATCTCACAGAATTTTTTTTTTCAATCTCAAGGTAAGGGACACTAATTTGTTGGGATACTTTGGAAAAGGAAAATGGCCTGTCATTTTTGGCTTTGCATTTCTAATGTGTGGGTTTGTGAAATATTTGTTGTATTGTCCATTACTTGGCCTGTTTGCATTGATCCTTCCATCCTGCCCATCTGCATGTCCGTCCGTGGACGCATGCACCCACCCATCTGTCCATCCACTCAGTCGTCCATCCATTCATATGACCGCCCACTCGTCCACCCATCAACCTCTTCGTCCACCCATCCATCCTTTGACCCACCAATCCATCCATCCATCCTTTGACCCACCAATCCATCCATCCATCCTTTGACCCACCAATCCATCCATCCATCCATCCTTTGACCCACCAATCCATCCATCCATCCTTTGACCCACCAATCCATCCATCCATCCTTTGACCCACCAATCCATCCATCCATCCATCCTTTGACCCACCAATCCATCCATCCATCCTTTGACCCACCAATCCATCCATCCATCCTTTGACCCACCAATCCATCCATCCATCCATCCTTTGACCCACCAATCCATCCATCCATCCTTTGACCCACCAATCCATCCATCCATCCTTTGACCCACCAATCCATCCATCCATCCTTTGACCCACCAATCCATCCATCCATCCTTTGATCCACCAATCCATCCATCCATCCTTTGACCCACCAATCCATCCATCCATCCATCCTTTGACCCACCAATCCATCCATCCATCCTTTGACCCACCAATCCATCCATCCATCCATCCTTTGACCCACCAATCCATCCATCCATCCTTTGACCCACCAATCCATCCATCCATCCATCCGCGGGTGGTTGGTGGCTGTTCTGGTAGGGTCTCCGCCTGTCCTATCATTCTGTTCTATTCTGTCTTGTCTTGCTTTTTCCTAGCACAATGTGCCTGTCATCGAGTCCACGTGCTGCCTTCGAACTCAACTCAAAGTCAAACTCAACCCATCCTCTCCTCCCCCCCCCCCCAATCCCTCCATCCATTCATCCAGTCCATCCATTCATCCAGTCCATCCATTCATCCAGTCCATCCATCTATCCATCCATCCACAGATCATCACTGTAGTGACAGCCCTTATCCTGTTTGGCATCAACATTTGGGGTGTAATGGAACTAGAACAGTATTTTGACCCCAACTGGTTTCTACCTGATGATTCCTATGCGTACAAGTTTCTGGAAGCCAATGATAAATATTTTCCTGATGCCGGAGCCGTCGGTTATGTCTACTGTGGTATGAGCTGACCACTTTTGCTGCACTGAAATTTGAAAAAAAAGAAATCTTGTGTATATACTCAGAGATGAAAAGTGTCTGCCATTGAGGATTTCAGCTGAAGTGAAATTTTTGTTCCTCCTTTGGGTGAAAAATCATCATGAGTTTATTGTGTTTGAGAACTTGAAATAAAGTAATAGTTAGCAGAATAAATGAAGTAATGTAATTGCTCTTTTGAAGCCGATTCCGCACATGAAGAATGAGTTTTGTATTCAATTTTAAATAAATTTTCTTCATGCAAAATGGCACAGAATTACAACATGCTTTGCCTTTAGGTATCAGCTTCTGTGTGCCACATCTGATTTTCCTTCTGGGTCATATTTTCCAAATTTCGTCCAGGTATACAACTCTTTCTTCCCCATTTGTAAAAAAAAAAGTAAAGTGAATAGAAGCCCTTGTTTGTTGATGGCTGTCACCTTTGAGCCTAGTCAGATTTATTTTCTGTCATGAAATGTTTAATTAGAGAGTTGCAAAATTTTGCTTCAGTTAATTTCGTGTAACTTTTCGTGAATGGCGATGTCCGCTCTCCCCTGTAACTGAATGGACTTTCGTGCTTCAGGTAACATTGACTACTGGGCTAAGAAAACACACCTGGAAGCTCTAGATGCCACTTTGTCTACCAGTCCCTGGATCAATAACGGTACAACTGACTCCTGGTTTACTGCACTGACCAGTTTTCTCAGCACCACTACAGACCCTACAGTCACTGTTCAGTTAGATTCAAGTGAGTACTGAAAGGGGGGGGGGGGGGGGGAGGGGGGCTTAAACTGTGGAAATGAAAAAAAGATAAAAAGTTGAATTTTCCTAGCAAAAACTATGTATGTTCAGTAAATCCTATAAATAAAAGAAAATACATATGCTTTTTGTCACTAAAGACCTTTAACTGAAGTGAAAGATTTAGGGGCTGTTGAGAATTACAGTAATAGTATATTTGATCATTATGTTGATATGGCTTTTACTTCATGCGTTTTAATCAAAATATTATCAGTAGTCATGTCGTTTGATCAAGACATTATCAATGGTCACTTCCTTTGATCAAGATATTATTGTCGATGCTTGTTTAACAAGCATCGGTGATGATGTCTTGATCAAATGAATGGAATAAAAGCCGTATCAAAAGAAAGACGCGATACAGCTTAATTTGTACTACATGTATAATTGTAGGAACTGAAAGTTAAAAAAAAAAAAGCTAGATCAAAGTTCTGGTTTGTTGCAGACCATTTGTGTGTGCGCCTAAAGAAAGGTCCCAGTTGTCGGTACAGCTATTTTTGAGCTAGGGGGTGAAAAGGTAGAAAAAGTCGTGACTAGTCGAAAATGTACTTCTAGCAGAAAAACACAAGTTTAAGCATTTCTAAATAGCATTGTGAAAAGGATTTTGGAATATTTTATGTTTAAATATTATTTTATTAATTATTTGTACAACATGTGACTCTTCAAGAAGTAATATTGAAGTGATTGTTGCTAGGGGACCGTGGACTAATTACAAAGCTGTTATAGAGATAATACTGAGTAGAGTTCACTGCTCATCAATAGTTTACCGTGTAACATGCCACGGTCCCCTACAAACCACCAAGTCGGAAGTTTTTTTGGATCTTGTTAGGAGAGCGCAGTATTTTACATAGAAAGCTAGAGCTGAGCAGTGAACACAACTCAGTAATTTCCCTATTTACCTTTGTAATAAAACTGCGCTCCCCCAACAATATCGAAAAAGTCTGTCATGGGAGTGAGCAGTTAAAGCTGTTTTTCTCAAAAGTTTGTTTTTGCCCCCGTCTTACAAAATGTGCCATATCTTCAAAACTACTTAAGATGTTGTTAAAATTTTAAAAGCAGCGTGTTCGGCATTGAATTTTCTAGAAGAATATGCCCTTATCTCTAAATCCAAAATTTGCGACAACTGGGATCTTTCTCCAGGCCCAAACACATTTGATAAACAGCTGAATAGTCATCTATTTAAAAACCAACTGTATATTGCATAGAAATTGTAAGTTTCCGCATTGAAAATAGTGATGCAGGTCTGGACTACTGGACTGGACCATTCCATGTATTTATGTACAGCAGTACTATAGTTCTATGCATTTTAACAAGACTGAAATATGCATGTTCAGATGGTACAGTTACATATAATCTGTGTACAGTTGAAGTGTGTCTTGTGTGCCAGGTCAATGCGTTTTAGTAACGGAAGCATATATTGTGTGCACTCTTAATTTTGTTTATTTATTAGTGTGTGTGTATATATACATATGTGTGTGTGTGTGCGTGTGCGCTATATATTATAATTTCTGTAACTGTATTGTTATGTATTCAATGATCAAAACAAATTTCCTTGTACAAGGGCGAATAAAATTTATCTTATCTTATCTTATATGTCAACAGACAAATACCCTACAACTGGAGAAGTATTTGTGAACTTGACCTTGAGACTGACCAGACAGGAGGCCCCCAGGACCAGTTCTTACCTGAGATTTGCAGCCAATGCTAATGGTGACATTATTGTAAGTTCTATCAAAGACAATAGAATTAGATGAGAGGACACAGTATCTTCTTTGTGCCTGTAAAAAAACTAGTGTGCACACACAGTGGTGCCCTAACTGACTCTGGATGAGGCCACATTAATTTTTGTATGATTTTTTAAACTTGTCACGTTTTTTTCCATCAAAGATTTTCACCATTTTAGGCCATTCTAAACTCACTAAAAGTAGCAGTTCTGATGGATTGATTCACAGTAAAATGAGATTGTTTATTGTATGCTTGAGTTAGTAGGAAGTCAAAATACGGCAAAAAGAAAATGTTGTATGTATCCAAGCCTCACATGAGAAATAATATTGAAACAAAACAATAAAACGCAAAAGGAAAAGGGAAGACAAATCAAGTTTTGGGTATATAAACCTTCAAGAGGAAAAAGCAAGATGGAAACTTGGGTAAATAAAACATGAATAATTTAAAAAATTTGGAATATTAAATGAATATGAGTGCATGCTTGTGCATGCTTGTGCAGCATGTTTTTGAAGTGGGCAGGTTGCATACTTTGGTACTTATTGAGCTTCAAAGTTAGCCTCTTGCCTAATTATGCAATTCTGTGCTTTCTGTGAAATTTCAAAATCATACAACTTACATGTGTTTAAAAATTATCCTGCACATATAATTTATATTTGGTATAAAAATGCATTCTGTACATTGGATGAAAAAAGTTTTCGGTACCTAACACATGTATGAAACACTATTGATTTATACGCTGTTGTGTTTAAAATGTATGTAACCTGGACATTAATCAGAAAGAGAACTTGTTGTTCTAAAAGAAGAGAGGAGGGGAAAGGTAAGATTGAAATTAAAAATTGTGTGTTATTACCCTCTGCCAGGCCAGTCGTTTCCCATTCCGTCACATTTCCATGAGTGATGCCAGCGGCCAGATCAAAGCTATGGACAGTACAAGAAACCTGGTAGAGGCGGCCGGATTTTCTACGTCTGAATGTTTTCCTTACTCCATAAACTATTTGACCTGGGAAACTAATAAGGTCAGGTCTTTTGTACATTGCATACTCAGTGACAGTAGAGTAAAACACGACATAATGTTACGTACTCTCAAATTGGAAATAGCAGTGTAAGGCTTCTTTATGAGCGATCAAAGTTATAACGGTTTCTTTCCTTTAATGCACAAGTCATATCATGCTCATAAATCCATTCGTTTGTCACACTATTCATCGGTTGTCATATTAACTAGAGATAACTTAAATATTAAATACACCATGTAAAATATTCAAAATTCTTATGTACCACATTTGTGAATAAAGCCTGAATTTGTTTAAATTCTGGAGAATTTCAGAGAAATGCAATATAAACAGTAGTTTGAAAATGTTAAGACTACACAAGGTATATGTACATGTATTTGTAAATGAATTTAGATAAATAAGTTGTGTATTTGGGTATATGAACTTTACCGCAGATCTCACTACGGTACACTACAAACTGCAATAATCATTATTACTTTGATTTCATGTTGCTATCTGTGAGCTTTTCTTGACTAGACTGTAGACATTCCATTGGGGCCATACGTAAAATATGGTTGATTGAATGGGGGAGGGGTTGATCCTTGACCCCTGCATATGAAATGTTTACATGTACATGGGGGGAGGGGATATAGCTGAAGAGCATATGTACGGTTGTCAATTGTGATGATGAATGAAGCAGATTTAGATTTGTTAGCTTTTGTTATTTTTTTCAACAGTGTAAGTTGTGGGATGTTATCTAAATCAAATACATGTATGGCCTATGTACCTAATGAAACAGTTAAACAGTCCATGCACACGGAAACTTAAAGTTTCAAAACATCAGGGCCTTGTCATTATGTCATAGACATCCACCATGTCAAACGCTCTTAGGGGGAAGGGACAGGAGGTGAAAAGTGTTTATATGGGAGATACGGGGGTTTGTATGGGAGGTAAGGGGGTAAACAGTTGCCAAATTAAGTGTATGTGATGTATCAGATTTATCAATATTAAAGTATACACATGTACGTCAAATGCCCTTTGAGCATTTTGTTGGTGATGATGGTGGGACATGGATAATTCTTAATTTCTTCCTATAATTATTTTATGTCATTGATGCACGCAGGTTATGCAAAAGGAATTATTCAGGAATATGGGACTGGCCTTGTGTAGTGTGTTCGTTGTGACATTGATACTGATTGCTAATCTGTGGACAAGTTTGCTGGTTTTTGTTGGGGTTTTGTTTACTCTGGTAAGAAATTTAAAATGTTGATTTAACACAAACTGGAACTGAGTTTTGAAAATTTAGTCTCAATCTCGCTAGTTGAAAGTTCACTCACTGACACGTTTTGCTGATGATTCCTAGCTTGCGCCTATTTGTATGCGCTTATATAAGCCAAGAATGTCCACAACCATATTTCATTTCTTCAAGCCAGCTTTCAGAAGGATCCATTTGGTAGATTTCAAGTCTAGACAATACATAGGAATTGTCTGATACTTTACATAATCTAGATATTGTAGTTAGAGAAATTAGACTTGTTTTGAAGATTTATTGGAATTTGAAATGTTAAGTTAGAAATATTTGGACTTTGGTTTAGGATTTTTCAATTCATAATGTGTCATGATAAAGTTCTTAAAGAACAAAATAAAGGATACATTCATGGAACCAAATATGTTTTCCAACAATTAATAAGATAGCATCGTACATTATTCTTAGTATAAAATGCAGTGTATGTTAAAGAGCTTCTTGTCTCCCATTTTCTGAATTGAGAAATCTCCATTCCTATGGCTAGGGAGTGTTACATGTCACGTGCGTATTTAGTGGTTAAGATTTGGAAAAAACTGAAAAATATGGACAGCAATCAGTGCATGAAGATTTGGTGTGGAGACTAAAAATGTCCATTTTTAGACAATACTTTGAAACTGCGGCTGGACTTGACAAATCATGCGATAAGACTGTTAGCAACTGGTGGCAAAGGCCACAGATCAAAATAGAAGAGTGATGAATTTGCACTAGGGCAACTGAGACTGTTAGAAATGATTCATTATGGAAGGAAAGTGCATCGCCATCACCACCATCCTGTAATAAAGGAAAGCTATTTTTTATTTTAATTTACAATAGAATTTTATGTTTAAAAATATGTATATGTCATCAGATTACATTCAACTTTCCTGCCATATCACTCAGGTGGATGTGGCTGGCACTATACATTTCTGGGGACTGACCATTGACACAGTGACCACCATTATGCTGATACTTTCCATTGGTCTGGCTGTGGATTACTCTGCCCACATTGGGCGTATGTTTATGACTATCAGTGGCAGTAGACATGGTCAGTCTTGTTATGTATGTAAACTCTCAAAGCAATTGTTGACATCCCTCAACTCATGTATTTCACCTTCCCTCAGAAAGCTTTTTACAATGTATTTCATTGTCATTAAAATTAATGTAGATGCACAATTTTCGAGCAAGTTTTGAAACTCCACCAAAAATCTCCTAATCAATCTATAATATGGCCAATAGTATCAGTGTGTAGTTTGTTAAGAGTAGAAGACAGGAATATATGTTTTGTATGCAAAGCTACGTTGTATGGACCCTTTTCATTTACCGTCCTCCATATCACGTGATTTGCAAACAAAATGGCGGCCTGCCCCACTTGTAGGGCGGAAGCGGTGGACAACGGTCGAACGATGCCATTCTTTTGTTGGGCACCCAACTGTACAAACCCGTTATGTGCTGGTTCTGGCATAAAAATGCATCTTTGCTTAGACTGTGCACATACATGTATTCAGATGCCATCACTGAGGCAAGTGGAGGTTTTTGCCCTACACGGGGCTTTTCAAAGCCGTGCGGCTCCCCGCAAACAACCGTAATGCGGAAGTGAAAAGGGTTTTGTGTGCACTGTGAAACTTGACTAACCCAGGGTTTGAGCAAAGGGACATGAAGGTTGGGTGAAGAGTCACTGCACTGTAGTGAACAGAGTATTGGTTGGTTGTAAAGTGGGTTGCTCTGGCGTGGCACAAAATGATATGAAAATGTTAACCTTTCAGTGCATGAAGCTGCAACTTATGAAACAGAAAAAGCATTTCAAGTTCCTAGATTAACTTTCCAGGGACATTTTTCTGATTTACTGGCTGCTCAGAACATTACCTGTGTATTATATTTTTAATTATGCTTGGTTGCATAGAATAGATAAGATGATGCACACACAAATTAATTCCTAAATAATACCAGAAAATAATTTTTAAAATATATCCCATCTCATTTTTAAAAAAGCATAGGCTACCAATAGTTCACATCCAAAGATATTGTCTGCCCTGAACTGTGTTGTACATCTGGTAGTCATGTGGTTAAATATCCATACAAAACTTTGAAATGATTTAAAAATTGTGCAGCTCGTGTTAAATAGATTTGTGTGGATCTGAAATTCTGCTTGACAAGATTCTGGTCTCAATTACTGAACAGAAAACAGATAAACAACTTGTGGATTCTTTCTGCAGACAGAACGAAAGAAACACTTGGAGAGATGGGACCTCCTGTCTTCTACGGTGGTTTCAGTACATTCCTGGCCTTTGTGCTTTTAGCCAATAGTAACAGTTATGGATTTAGGACTTTCTTCAAGGTGAGTTCTCATAGAAACTTCCTCCGTCAAAATAAAATAGGATAATTATAATTTGTGCTTTTTCTTTAGTACAGTGTAGTAATAAAATTCCAGCTTGACAGCACATCATCAGAAATGAACAAATCACAAAGAACACATCTGTGCCAAGTTTGTGTCATACTGGCCTGAAGCTTTCTGAGTTAGGTTGTTTGGACACTCAGACAGACATGCCATTTTTAGTTCCATGTTCAGAAATGCCTCATTTCTTCGGTGGCTTCCTGCAGTTGTTGAGGTGTTCACCAACCACAAATAACACTGACAAGATTACATAATTTTTACCTGTATTTAAATGGGTGTAGACCTCCGTGGTTTTGATATTGGAATCAGCAGTAACTATAAGGGATCATGTACAGATGAAGAGGAATAGATGTGGAACTTGGAAGGTTTCACACAGTTTAAGGGCAGTTGCATGTGTACAATTTTTAGCGAATTTTTTCATAGTGTAAATAATCTTAACTGTGTTGTTTATTTATGTATAACTAAAGTGCAGCATGGGATAAAAGAATGAAATATACTTTTTTTTTTTTTTTTCACACAAAGTTTACATTAAAATGTTATCTTTCCAGGTGAATTTCCTCGTAGTAGTGTATGGATTATTCCATGGCCTCATATTTCTACCTGTGGTACTGAGTTGGATCGGGCCTGATCCCTACCCCACAGCAGATCGAGTGCACCGTCACCACCACACACATCTACCTGAGGCAAGGAAAGACCCTGACAATTCAGAGAGGAACCAGAGAAATGGCATTGATAACGCATCCTTTGATGTAAGAATGCAGAATAACATTTTGCACCATAGACAGATGGTGAGGGATTATATGCTTGGGTACATCTGATGTGTGACAGATTCAGAATGTCAAATTGTTGAATCATTAAAAATATTAGTAGGATAGTGATACAGTGGAACTCGGATACAACGGCATTCACGCATTCACGGGACCACTGCAAAACTGCCGTTCTAAGCGAGGTGCCTTATAGGCAAGGTCAAAAGGAAAGCACTCATATAAATACATAGGGCTTGTCCCGGAAGCAAAGAAATTTCACTGTCCCTGCAGATCTGAGACATGTTTTTTACACCGTTGTCCTACTTCTTCAATTAATATTGCCTTCATTTCAAGAGAAAGGCATTTTCAGTTTCTCTTTTTTGTTCAACATTTTTTTTGTTGTTGTTGAAAGTTGGTTTTTTTCCCCATCACATAAGACTTTTTAAATGGTGATTTTCCTCAGCTGAGTCTTTTCCCCCTCCTAGTGATACTACTACTGCATATATGATAATGCTCACGAGGATGCAACAGTGGTCCTATCTGGCCATCACTTACCTCCACAAGTACGGTCTCCATCCCACCTTCACTCCCCTGCTCGAGCTGGTTTATGCCACGTAACATCGCCGGTGGACATCAAAGCGAGTAGACGGACACTTCCCTAGACATACCGGCGCCGACCAGTCTCGAAACTGTTCTCCGGGGAAAAGGATTATTTTTTTGTGCATTGTGGCCGCGCAGGTCCCCTCTGAGTTAGTTCCTACCCAGCCCTCCCTACCCCCAACCAAGTGGGCACTGCCCCACGCTCTTCAAAGAAAAATACATACACTGTATCAGCCAAGGGCTTTATGAAAAAGCTAAGTCAGTAATTTTCGTGCGATTGGCAAAACTTGACTTAATTTTTTTTTGTCTCTTTCCCCTTTCCCGGAAACGGGTAGATTTCAAAGGTACACGGGGAGGGCGGGGTTTTACCATATAAACGGGAAGACTATAAGCAAAACGGGGAGACTTGGGAGGTCTGTTGTTGCCATCATTATATCACAGTGCATTTTCTCTTTCTCAAAAAGTGAATGTTGATGCTTTCACTCGAAAGGTAGCGTAGCAAGTGGCATAGATCTACAAGCGAAGCGCGCGCAGAATGACCACTCCCTTTACTTTTAGGTTTACACACACGTGTGCCAACGTCGTGGGTCATGTTTACCTGATTGGCCATACGTTCACACAAAGGACTGACCACGTGCGACTAGTCTTGCGTCATCAGCCACCTCTGCGGTGCGTGCCCATTCCACCACCCTACCTCCCACAGTTACACAGTACCGCACCTGTTCACACAAAGCAACTGGTCATAACAGTAAATCACTCTCTCCCCACCCTCCGCGCATTCCCTCTCTGCCCATCTCCCGATAGATCCCTCAGCCGCCCAATATTTTGCTCAATGTATTCCGTGCCGTCGGAATGAAAAATGCCGTTGTATCAGAGTTGTGCTGTATGTGCCGCCGTTGTAAACAAGTTTTCTTTACTTATGAGAAGAGTGCTTGAAATGGGGATTTTAATTTATGCCGTTGTAAGCAAGGCCCCGTTCAATCCGAGGCCGTTATGCTTAAGGTCTACTGTACATGTAATTAACACAGTTGTCAAAACCTGCAAGATTCTGCAAACTGAAATAGTGTTGAAGATGTCTGGCATGCAGAAACTAACAGTGTTGAAACTTATTACTTTTACGCATACCAACTTAAAGTTATTATGAAAACTAACAAATTGCAAAGCTTCTTTTACGGTACAAAAATTACAGATTTAGTTGTAAAGGGCAAGCTCTGCCGCTGCCCCCCCCCCCCCCAATTTTCCTGCAGTTTTAATAGATTCAGAAGTAGAAATATTTATATGTGGGCAAAGCACTGAGACCTTGAGACTCGAGCACATGTTTACACCAACAACCCTTACAAAAGAAAACTGCCTTACATACAACTGTAACAGTGCAAGTAACCTTTAAATCTTAAAGTGGTCTCTCCAGTGATCATCTTCAAGACACAGCCCAATAAAAGTATCCAAATACTTGTGAAGACTTCATGTTAATATTGTTAACGTCATCGTTTATAATTAAATTACTACAGACCGTCTTACTGAAGCTACAGCTCCACAATATCCTCCGTGTGTTCACTAAACATTCTCAAACTGAAAGTTCTCAATCGCTACTCATGGGGTTTTCCTTTCGTTTTTTTGTTGTTTTTTTTTGCTTTCTTAATCACTGAGGTAGTTGGGTTGAGCAAGGGGAAGGTGATAATATGAGATGTGGTTGCTATGCTGACTGGTTAGTCGGTGCAGTCTGCAAGATATTCTTGTAGGTCTTGGCTGGTTACATACATTATATAATACATGTATAGAAAATTGCTTTTTGAAGGACCAGTGGAAAAGTTACGAAGACATGATCAATTCTATTTCTCTAACAACAAACTATTTTGAGTTGAATGCATTTTCTTACAAGTAGTTCTCAAACTGTTTTCTTACAAGTAGTTCTCAAACTGTTTTCTTACAAGTAGTTCTCAAACTGTTTTCTTACAAGTAGTTCTCAAACTGTTTTCTTACAAGTAGTTCTCAAACTGTTTTCTTACAAGTAGTTCTCAAACTGTTTTCTTACAAGTAGTTCTCAAACTGTTTTCTTACAAGTAATTCTCAAACTGTTTTCTTACAAGTAATTCTCAAACTGTTTTCTTACAAGTAGTTCTCAAACTGTTTTCTTACAAGTAATTCTCAAACTGTTTTCTTACAAGTAGTTCTCAAACTGTTTTCTTACAAGTAATTCTCAAACTGTTTTCTTACAAGTAGTTCTCAAACTGTTTTCTTACAAGTAGTTCTCAAACTGTTTTCTTACAAGTAGTTCTCAAACTGTTTTCTTACAAGTAGTTCTCAAACTGTTTTCTTACAAGTAGTTCTCAAACTGTTTTCTTACAAGTAGTTCTCAAACTGTTTTCTTACAAGTAATTCTCAAACTGTTTTCTTACAAGTAGTTCTCAAACTGTTTTCTTACAAGTAGTTCTCAAACTGTTTTCTTACAAGTAGTTCTCAAACTGTTTTCTTACAAGTAGTTCTCAAACTGTTTTCTTACAAGTAGTTCTCAAACTGTTTTCTTACAAGTAGTTCTCAAACTGTTTTCTTACAAGTAGTTCTCAAACTGTTTTCTTACAAGTAATTCTCAAACTGTTTTCTTACAAGTAATTCTCAAACTGTTTTCTTACAAGTAGTTCTCAAACTGTTTTCTTACAAGTAATTCTCAAACTGTTTTCTTACAAGTAGTTCTCAAACTGTTTTCTTACAAGTAGTTCTCAAACTGTTTTCTTACAAGTAATTCTCAAACTGTTTTCTTACAAGTAATTCTCAAACTGTTTTCTTACAAGTAATTCTCAAACTGTTTTCTTACAAGTAATTCTCAAACTGTTTTCTTACAAGTAATTCTCAAACTGTTTTCTTACAAGTAGTTCTCAAACTGTTTTCTTACAAGTAATTCTCAAACTGTTTTCTTACAAGTAGTTCTCAAACTGTTTTCTTACAAGTAGTTCTCAAACTGTTTTCTTACAAGTAGTTCTCAAACTGTTTTCTTACAAGTAGTTCTCAAACTGTTTTCTTACAAGTAGTTCTCAAACTGTTTTCTTACAAGTAGTTCTCAAACTGTTTTCTTACAAGTAATTCTCAAACTGTTTTCTTACAAGTAGTTCTCAAACTGTTTTCTTACAAGTAGTTCTCAAACTGTTTTCTTACAAGTAGTTCTCAAACTGTTTTCTTACAAGTAGTTCTCAAACTGTTTTCTTACAAGTAGTTCTCAAACTGTTTTCTTACAAGTAGTTCTCAAACTGTTTTCTTACAAGTAGTTCTCAAACTGTTTTCTTACAAGTAATTCTCAAACTGTTTTCTTACAAGTAATTCTCAAACTGTTTTCTTACAAGTAGTTCTCAAACTGTTTTCTTACAAGTAATTCTCAAACTGTTTTCTTACAAGTAGTTCTCAAACTGTTTTCTTACAAGTAGTTCTCAAACTGTTTTCTTACAAGTAATTCTCAAACTGTTTTCTTACAAGTAATTCTCAAACTGTTTTCTTACAAGTAATTCTCAAACTGTTTTCTTACAAGTAATTCTCAAACTGTTTTCTTACAAGTAATTCTCAAACTGTTTTCTTACAAGTAATTCTCAAACTGTTTTCTTACAAGTAGTTCTCAAACTGTTTTCTTACAAGTAATTCTCAAACTGTTTTCTTACAAGTAATTCTCAAACTGTTTTCTTACAAGTAGTTCTCAAACTGTTTTCTTACAAGTAGTTCTCAAACTGTTTTCTTACAAGTAATTCTCAAACTGTTTTCTTACAAGTAATTCTCAAACTGTTTTCTTACAAGTAATTCTCAAACTGTTTTCTTACAAGTAGTTCTCAAACTGTTTTCTTACAAGTAGTTCTCAAACTGTTTTCTTACAAGTAGTTCTCAAACTGTTTTCTTACAAGTAGTTCTCAAACTGTTTTCTTACAAGTAATCCTCAAACTGTTTTCTTACAAGTAGTTCTCAAACTGTTTTCTTACAAGTAGTTCTCAAACTGTTTTCTTACAAGTAATTCTCAAACTGTTTTCTTACAAGTAGTTCTCAAACTGTTTTCTTACAAGTAATTCTCAAACTGTTTTCTTACAAGTAATTCTCAAACTGTTTTCTTACAAGTAGTTCTCAAACTGTTTTCTTACAAGTAATTCTCAAACTGTTTTCTTACAAGTAATTCTCAAACTGTTTTCTTACAAGTAGTTCTCAAACTGTTTTCTTACAAGTAATTCTCAAACTGTTTTCTTACAAGTAATTCTCAAACTGTTTTCTTACAAGTAGTTCTCAAACTGTTTTCTTACAAGTAGTTCTCAAACTGTTTTCTTACAAGTAGTTCTCAAACTGTTTTCTTACAAGTAGTTCTCAAACTGTTTTCTTACAAGTAGTTCTCAAACTGTTTTCTTACAAGTAGTTCTCAAACTGTTTTCTTACAAGTAGTTCTCAAACTGTTTTCTTACAAGTAGTTCTCAAACTGTTTTCTTACAAGTAGTTCTCAAACTGTTTTCTTACAAGTAATTCTCAAACTGTTTTCTTACAAGTAGTTCTCAAACTGTTTTCTTACAAGTAGTTCTCAAACTGTTTTCTTACAACTAGTTCTCAAACTGTTTTCTTACAAGTAGTTCTCAAACTGTTTTCTTACAAGTAATTCTCAAACTGTTTTCTTACAAGTAATTCTCAAACTGTTTTCTTACAAGTAGTTCTCAAACTGTTTTCTTACAAGTAGTTCTCAAACTGTTTTCTTACAAGTAGTTCTCAAACTGTTTTCTTACAAGTAGTTCTCAAACTGTTTTCTTACAAGTAATTCTCAAACTGTTTTCTTACAAGTAGTTCTCAAACTGTTTTCTTACAAGTAGTTCTCAAACTGTTTTCTTACAAGTAATTCTCAAACTGTTTTCTTACAAGTAGTTCTCAAACTGTTTTCTTACAAGTAATTCTCAAACTGTTTTCTTACAAGTAATTCTCAAACTGTTTTCTTACAAGTAGTTCTCAAACTGTTTTCTTACAAGTAATTCTCAAACTGTTTTCTTACAAGTAATTCTCAAACTGTTTTCTTACAAGTAATTCTCAAACTGTTTTCTTACAAGTAGTTCTCAAACTGTTTTCTTACAAGTAATTCTCAAACTGTTTTCTTACAAGTAATTCTCAAACTGAAAGGAATGAACAAGTTTTTTCATCCATCTTAGTGTTTTGTTGTTGTTTTTTTGGATTTCTTTTTCACACTTTTTATTATTTTCACTTTCAGTGGTGAAATGCTTTTGCTGGAGCCCAAAAATTCAGATATTTATTTTATTGTAGGATTCATGTCATCTGCTATGATCTGCATTAACATTACCATATTAAAACAGAGCAAATGAAATCAATTTTGCTTTTCAGATAGTGGATGGAATCAAGAGGTACCCATTTGCCATCTTCCTGCCAACACCCATCCTCTCTACAAAGCTCAGTGTGCTTAGTTTCTCTTCATCACCCCCTGTCAGACCTGCGGCCCTGCCCCCTGGCTATTGGTACCCCAGGCCTGCCACCCCACCCCCTGACTACTATGATGTGAGTGATGGCAACGAGGACGTAAAGTACTAGACAGCCCTGTGAACCACTGGGTCACCCTTTGTTGAGAGACTGAGTTTCCTTGCCTGGACTTCAGCGTTCGTTGCAACAGCAAAGAGAGCGTATCTGTTCTGAGGTTATAAATTTATGCAAGATAAAAGTACATGTATGAAGTCCAGCAGCTGTGATGGCACTGATTTTTTGTCAGTGACTTGAGCTGTAAGTCCAGATTCTGTAGTTTCTCCTGGGCATGACTCATTGATGATGGGAGATGGCAGAAATAGAATAACAACTTTTGTTGTTGTTGTTGCTTGAGTCCCTTTGAATGTCTGTGCTAAATGAAGAGATTGTATGGGAGGAGGAGGAAGGGAGGTGAGTGGGTCTGATTGCACTACTGGCTGAAAAGGCGCCGCTTGAGACCAGAAATGGACCTGCACAAAAAGTTGGGTTAGCTTAGGACAGACGCAGAGATAGCTGGCTAGTTGAGGCTACAAACAAATTAGTAAACAATGAAATTTTTGTTTCGGGAAAGATTTACCAGGGATTCACACTATAGCCATCTTTAAAAAGTATCATACTTTTTAACTAGAGTGTGCAGTGGTCAAGATCCAGAACATTCTTGTTTTGAATAAGACTTGAAGTGTATTGCAAGTATAGTTTATAATAGGTGTACCGGTATATTCATAGATTGTGCTCAAATTTGGGGGTTGACTTTTTTTATAGTCTAGGATTCTTGAGGCAAGAACTTTTCAAGTTGTTTTATTTTGAGCGTGATCACAAAATCATGTTTATTTTATGAGGCATAAATATATGATATCCTTAGTTCATGGATCGCACTTGGATCTCAGGATATATATATTTTATATAATAAATTAGAGAAAAAGACGAACATGGAGGGAGATGGAATGAGTGGAAAACAAAATTTATTGCTATGCCAGTATATCACAATGTATAAGTATATACCTGTCATCAGAGTTTGTTGTCATTTTTTACCCAAAAAGTTGCCGAGAAGTTGCCGTGGGGTAAATGTAAAAAAAAATGTGGGTAAAACACACTAAAACACTACTTAAAACTCACTACAGATATATTACACTGCAGATATAACCAATGAAGCCATATAATCAATAAATGACTGATATTTAATCAAAAAAATCACAAACCATGTACAGGATCAGGTTTACTTAAGCAAAATGACACATATATTAGGGTTGGTTTATATTTCTAGATCTAATCATTTTGATAAGCCGTCGTAGCCGTAGCATACATTCACAATTTATTCAGTGCTTGATTTTGATTCTAGCTAGGGCTTGGCCTAGTTTATTAGTTTCGTTTACTTACCCTCAGCTGAAACAGTGCCAAACGGTATAGTCTGCTGTTTCTTGGATGGTGCAGAGTCACCCCCTTCAGCGGCCCTCTTTTTGAACTGCACGGCTTGCTGGTGTTTTTGGGATGCCATGTGCTTCTCCACGGACGACTTACGCAGGTGGTCCAGAACCATGTTGCAGAGTGTACAAAAGAGACGATCACCCGACACATGGGTTACATCTTTGAAGTCTAACTGCCTTTGTTTAGGCGTAATGTGCCGACCTGCCTTGTCACTGTCCTTTCTTTTCAAGTATTTGTCCATGGTTGACAAATTAGGCTAGTCTGTGGAGATAGTCTTCGTAAGTCGCGATTGTTGTGTACGCTACCGTGCGATGAAGAATGCGAAAGGAAGGGGCTAGTGTGGGCCTAGGACTAGGAGCATTATAATATTATTGGCTTGCCAAGTAAAAATATGAAGAAGCCATATCGATCATGAAAAAATGCCACAAAAAATATAGCTTAGCAGCCAAACCTACAAGCAGGGGCCAAACCCCGGCCAAATTATTAATACGGTCAATCTAACAGCAAAAAATTTGGCCTACGTATAGCCAAATTGGTAAAACGATGGAAAATGTACCAAACCGGAAAAGATATTTGATGCGACCTTGGCCTGGTGACTTCGTTTTTTAATTTTTTCGTTTTTTTTTTTTTATTATAAAAAAAATTATTAATTCAAGATTACGCTGGTTGCGGTAATGGTTGCCATTAAGGCTCAGGTTGCGGCCGCAAGTTGCCAGTTGCAGCCGCGACAAACTCTGATGACAGATATACGAGATGAATGCGAAGATGGTTTAGTTGGGAGTGTCATATCTCTGTTGTGCTATACTGCTCAGGAGTGGGAAACATCACATTAAACAAGGATATTTCAGCCTTAACTTGGGGGAGGCTGAAATACTTTTGTTCATTTGAAAGCAACTTAAAATGCAAAATGCCCCAGAGAAGGCCCTGTCTCAGAATGTTTTTTAAGACCTTGTGCAGTAATGAGCCTGAAACAAGACTGTCTTGCTACATGTACCGGTAGTTGATAGAAGGAAAGTTCGTCTGAATCAAAGCTGATGCAAAACAGACTTGACTGAGTGCACTATGGTACTGACTTGCCACTACTTACAATAGCCAGATGTTCGTTATTTGTGCTGGTACAATGTACACATTTTTGTGCTTCACTGTAGGTTTTCTCTGGAAACAATCTTCGAGAATTTATGGCGAACCACTGCATAATTACAGGATATCTCAAGAAGATCTTGAATGTTGTTGACACCACTGTTTTTGAACTGTGGTTGTGTCTGGCCCAGACTGGCCATCAATTTGTACACATGTGATAACTCAGCTATATAATATACACATCTATCTTTTTTTGTTTGATTTATGAATCTTGGTCATATGAGACCCGATCACCAACTGCTCTTGGAAGTTTTGGATCACATAGGACCTGATCACCATTGAGGGGAGTCGCGATCAGAGCTCCCTGGCCAAGCATCCATTTATTTATACTTTAAGTTGATATTTGGCATACAATAATCAGCATAAATGAAATTTAGAAAAGCCAAAAAAATCTACAACTCTAACTACATGTACATTATACGCAAAAAAAAAAGGGCAGCGTTTCTACAAATGGGTCAAGTCATATAAGACCTGATCACCACCATTAATAAATAGTGTACATGACTTTGTACATGTATTCAAAGCGTGTTTAGATTTTTTTAGTTTTGGAGACACCCTTTTTGGCTGTATGTTCGGAGAATGTTGGAAAATTTGAAAAGCCAAACAGCTAATTATTTTAGATTTGTGTCTGTCATAATTTGGAATAAATAAATATGAAGTTTTTGCTGTGGGGGTTGTGATAATCAACTCAGTTTGATCATCTTTTGGAAATCTATATGAGAGGAATTTTGTCGTCACAGATAGTTGTCTGAAAGATACATACACCAATACAGCCAGTTTTTTTTTTTTTTTTGTTAGACATAAATTTCATGTGGCTATATTAAAAATTCGGTGTTTTGTTTTGTTTTTTACACATGTACTTTCAGCCATGCTGGTTACTTTCAATACTTGAGCTACTGTGGATAGTTTCAGTGACCCCTTACATAATTGGTGAAACTGTTGAGTCTAGGTATTGAATTCAAACAGAACTTGAGTGTCGTCTGGCTTTATAAGCTGGGTTGCTCTAGGTTTGTTTCTGTCTGATTGTACTCCTTGTGTTATTTGCTTTATTATTTTTATACATTATATGCTATTAAACAAGAGATACATTATGTAATTCCAATACGTACTGGATATTGGACAAGTGATCTCATGTGAGCAGTTCTTGCAAAGATACATGGACATATTAAAATGAGGAAGACAATGAAATTGTTGCTTTGTTTGTTGGTGAAATCAGCATATATTTTTTTCATCTCGGGCAAGAACTTTGCTTTGGTTGTGCAAAAAACAAAACTGGAAAAAAGTGCTGCGTCAGACAGTGGCATTCACAGTGCACAGGCTGATATTTGAGATTAACCCAATTCATTCACTCACTCTGTCTGACTGTCATCACCATACAAAATGTACAAGACTTACAATTTGCATTCTCACATTTTTACCTACAGTCACTGATATGTACCGCTGGCAGTGATATTCAGAGGTAGGGTGTCATTACACAGACACATAAGGCTACTACTGCGCAAATTTCATGAACACACTAATTTCAACGGAAATTACATGTGCATGTGTAATATCATAATCTATGTGCTATCTATATTATGGAGGAATCTTATTTAACCACTTAATATGGCATCCTAAAGACCAGGGGTCAACAAAATTTTTCACAGAGGGCTGGATAACTGACAGACTTACAAGCGCGGGCCGCATAAGCAATCTGTCCATCCTGTAGCTCTGGATATCCCTGGTTTTATCAAACAAAATCAAGTACAGTGCACTCTCCCGATAACGACATGGCTCGGGACCAGAGGTGCATGTCGTTATCGGGAACATGTCGTTATTCGGAGATTTTCAAGATGGCGGAAAAAGGGGTGTGGTTAGACCCTTAGAATGTAACGTACCAACCATAGTGGGTGATCAGTGATCGGACTTTCCAAACATGTAAAATACACGAAGTGTGTGTGTGTGTTGTTTTGTTTTTTTTGTTTGGTTTTTTTGTTGTTGTTTTTTGTGTGTCATTTTCCCTCTGTCGACATCTTGGGGTGCGTTATTGTTCTCGGGTGAATACAATCGATTCAGCGGTCAGCGATGTGATGACTGACTCATTTAATGCGCGTCACCCTTTTTGTTCCGACGACAATAGACACAGGTGTGTTTTCATTGGCCGATAACAAAGCGATCTCATTGGCCGATAACAAAGCGATCTCACTGGCTATGAGGTGCCTCTGGTAGGACATTTCATTGGTCGGAAAAGAAGTGTTTTTATTGGCTCAGAGAATGAAATGAAACTGACCGGAAACAATATTTTAGCTATTTTTATTTTTGTATCTAGCAAAGTCACAGCCGATTATTGCTAACTCAATGTCGTTATCCGGAGAGTGGTCTAAAAAGTATGTCGCTATTTAGAGAGTTTTATTACTAATAACATATAGTAAAAAAATCGGGACCGTGGGTCAATGTCGTTATCGGGAGAATGTCGTTATTCGGAGATGTCGTAATCGGGAGAGTGCACTGTACATGTACCATGGCGGGCCGGATGAACTGACATCGCAGGCCAGCGTAGTTTGGTGACCCCTGCTAAAGATGATCATCAGTATCAAGTGTATAAAATTTAAAGGGGCATAATAATGTCATATTATCGCTCATTTTCAAAGGTAGCTGTGCACCGTCAAGAATCAAAATTTATCCACGTCCAAAATGGCATTTGTTTCAAAAAGTAACAATTGATGAAATTGTTTTTATTTATTTTTTTCACATTATCGGTTTGTATGATTACATAAAGCTGTCAAACTGCTCCATTGGGGGCTTTACCTCTTTTACTTGTATATTTATTTATGTATACAACTACAAGGTCTTTCAAAGTTTGCCCTGTCTAAGACACTTAACAAATGCCATACCAGTCATTCTCTCTCAAAATGATCCTCAGTTCATTAATGAAATTATGGGTGTTGCACTCTGTTATGTTTAGTTCATAATCTGATTATCCCTAAAACTCAAATCACTTGACAAGAATGAACAGTTCAGTACAGTAAAACTCCTAAACAACATCAAACAATCAAGCGAACACCATATTACATTCTGGCACAATACACAAGGCAACATGTCAAAACACATATCGTGGGCGACGTGATGACAACGCATAAGTGACATTTTTTTCATGAGGCACTTTCTTCCGTAAATATGCTCCTTACACCCTTATGGATGTGGTGTAAAAATTTCTGAGCTTAAATCACTACCAAAATGAAAATATTTGAAAATAATCAAAACACATAACTACATCGCGACGTGATGAAATCGCCTAAGTGCGCTGTCATCACGAATGTAATTTCATCACGCTGCGTCTGGCATGGCTTCGCCTTCTGCCCGGCGCGATGAAAACGATTAAGTGCGCCGTCGACACTTATGTGATTTCATCACGCTGCATCTGGCGTAGCCCAGCCTTCCGCTGGGCGTGTTGAAAACGCACAAGTGCGTCACTGAGAGCTAATATTTTTAATAAATCCCTTTGATGACGTTGTGTGTCGGCTGGACTGCGGCGTCATGAAGTCGCACAGGTACATCTGATCAATACTAACCGTGGCCATTGTCGGTCAACATTAGAGGGATTAGGTTGTACCGACCTTAGCCATACGAATACTGATCGGGACAATTTGTTTAAAATATTGCTTACCAGCGTTAGGTTTTCTGTGATCATGTTACCCAATTGTCTAGACAGCAGATATCTAAAGCGACGGTTTGCCATATAGGGCATCTTCCTACTCGAGCCCATCTGGTCAATACTAATCGTGGCCATTGTCGGAGATTGCCGTATATGGCAAATTTGTTTCTATCATATCTGTTATAATAAGAGTATAAAAGTCGTACACCGGAGCTACTTCATTAGTTGATCCTAGTCTAGCTAAGACGGGGCTGTAATATACATTCTCCTGTAAAAGTAGAATCAAGTTCTTCACTGCTAAGAGACCATGGATCCAAACAGTCGGGCTGGAAGAATATTGCAACTTTCGTTGGAGCAAAGTACATCTCCACCCATACGCACTTCATTGCCATCAGTTCCAGATATCGACTTGTCATCCTCTGATGCGAGGGACATCATTGAAAAATTCGCTCTGAATGACACCAACAATATTGAGTTTGATAGTTTCAGCATACTTCAAGGCAGTCCAAAGGATGACATCCGATCGTCAACACCTAACAGCAAATCTTCACTTCAAACCCAGGCCCCACCGTCTTCGAGCCAGCAGCCTGGCAATCTCTCATCACAGACCATTCGCGCCGAAGGTCTCTTGTCTCCCATTCAGCAGCCAGACAGTCCTTCATCGCAGCCCATCGAGGACGAAGCTGTGATGTCGGAAATTCAACAGAGAGGCGGCCCTTCATTGCCTTCCAATGACGACGAAGCTGTGCCGTCTCAGATTCAGCAGACACACAGGCCCTCATCGCCTTCCAAAGACGATGAAGCTGTACTGTCTCAAATTCAGCAGACAGACAGTCCCTTATCGCCTCCCAAACATGACGAAGCTGTGCTGTCTCAGATTCAGCAGACATAGTGTCCTTCATCGCCGCCGATTCAAAATAGTGTCCCCGTTCATGGAGCAGATGCTGACGTTGGCGCACAGAACGATTTGGAAACTTTTGAAAAGGAACAATTGAAATCCACACCACGGCGAAAACGAAAACCAGAAGACTGGAAACAAAACATTCAGAAACGATTAGGGGAACACGGACAAGGTTACACAGCCAGTACTGGCAAAAGTGTGCCACCGCGCACATTAAAAGAGAGGTGTAACTGCAAGGACGCTACAAAAAGGTGTTCATGTGTCACTGAAGAGGATCGACAACAAATTTTTGAAAGTATTTGGCAACTCTCTTGGAATGAAAAGAGGTCATTTGTCTTTGGACTGCTTGATGAAGTGCCAGTAAAGAGAAAGAAAAAAGATGCCCAAAGAAGTCGTCAACGGACCATTCGATATTCACTGAAAAAGAATGGATCTAAGCTGCCAGTATGTGGCAAGAAGTTTCTGAACACAACTGGACTGACGACTCATTTTGTGAGGTCTCTGTCTGAAAATGAAGACGACGTCAGCGATCCAGATCCTGAAGACATGAGAAACCAGAACACATCGATGAATCGCAATTTTCTGCGTCCCTCATGCAAACCCACCCCGTCAAATGCTCATTATGTCCGAGGCAAAGATCAACACGTACTCCTCGACAAGTTCTTTCAAGATCTTCCAAAGATGCCAAGCCATTACTGTCGCAAAGACTCAACAAAATTGTATCTTGAACGCCGCTTTCGCTCACTCCTTCAGCTGCATGAGTGCTACAAAGACTATTGTGAGTCTCGGAATACACAGCCTTTGAAATTGACAGCTTTTAAGGATTCCTTTCGGGCCAAAAACTTATCTTTATTTCAACCAAAAAAGGATACATGCAACACCTGTGTTGGCCATGAGACTGGCAACATTACGGAAGATGTGTGGAGAGAGCATATGATACAGAAAGAGGAAGCCTTAGCTGAGAAGGAGTCAGACAAAAACAAAGACAAAGAAAGCCACGCAGCGGGTGATAAAAAATGTGCAGCTTTTTGTGTTGATCTGGAATCGGTTCTATTGGCTCCAGACACCGAGGCCAATGCCATGTATTTCAAGACAAAATTGACAGTGCAAAATTTCACAATCTACGACCTTGCAACCAGTGACGTTTCGTGCTCCGTATGGAATGAAACTGAAGGAGGAATGACCTCAAATGAGTTTGCTACCTGCATCAGACACCATCTTGAAAACATGGACCATTTTGAGACAATTGTTATTTTCAGCGACGGGTGCACGTATCAAAATAGAAACGTGCAACTGAGTAATGCATTACAAGACTTTGCAGAAGGCCATAAGACAACAATCCTCCACAAATACCTAATCGTGGGTCATACTCACATGGAAGTGGATAACTGCCACATGCTCGTTGAGAAGGCCAGGAAAGGAAAGAGTGTGAGTGTTCCTCACGACTATGTGGATATTATAATGAGTGCAAGGAAAAACCCTTCACCTTTTAAAGTGTTCTACCTCTCACATGAGTTTTTCCAAAATTTCAGCCAGTGCGGACCTTACACCAGCATTCGTCCGGGAAGAAAAGCTGGAGATCCTACAGTAACTGATGTTCGATGTTACAAATATAGCCCAGCCCCTGATGGAGAAAAACAATGTATGATCCAATATGTCACGAGTGGAGTGAGCGATAGTTAATAATTACGGGGGGAAAGGAGGAGAGTAAAATTAACGCACGTAGACAAGTAAGAAAAGCGTGCATGTTATGAGTGGTGAGGGTCTGAATGAGGCGAAAGCGCTGTATTACTATCACTGCAAGTTAGAAGGTCCTACTGAACGGACGCTAGTAAGAGCCCAGCGGGCGAACATAAGGGGAGCAGTCGGAAGACGGATGAGTGTTTTTCCAGTGATGACTGGTAGGTAGAACGTTGATTGATTATTATGATTGATGTATTATATGATATTCGTCTATTACCATGATGTAAATAAGTATATGTGAGGAATGTGGAAGTCCTTGATATTGGATATAGCAATGTGCGCCATGAGCGATAGATGAAAGTGAGTTCATGGATTTGTAGCACGAGTGAGTATTGTGTACTCCGATGGAGGTGTGTTACCGTAAGATGTGTGGTGAGTGAAAGATGAACTATTGTGTGTACGCTTCATGAGTTGTAAGGAGAGGTGGAGTGAATAGAAATGGTATGGCATTATACCAATGTAATGTTATTCTTGTAGGTGCCGAGGTCGGGCCAAAGAGCGCCGCCTACGGTGACAGGCCAGCATAGGGCCGGAGGCCATACATAGGCCAGAAGTGAGACTGTCGGTGCAGGACAGTAGAGGCACATAAAGTCGTGGCAGTCAGGCCACGGACAGGGACGTAGATATGAGCGTGAATGAGATAATATATTATTGCCATGTTGATGGGCTAGTGAACTGATACTGTACTATTGCCATGTTGATGGGCTATGGAAATGATAAGGTGTATGACAATAGGAAGGTGATACTGAGGGACTGCGGTGCCAGTGAATCATTAATGTACTATTAAGACCCTGAGGGGAGAGGCTGAGGCCGAAGTGCCTTTAGGAAGTAAATACCGGGTCGTGGATCCGAGGAAGAGTGCATGTGAGAATAAGGCCGTTGTACGGCAGTTAATTTCAATAATATAATGTATGTAATTGCACTGTTATTATTATCTTATATTTATGTATAATAAATGTGTGAGTCTGATGGGTTGTTCTGTTAAGTGTTAAACTTGTTCGTTCGTGATTGTTGTCCTGTCATAACTTATTACATCTCCCAGTCTGGGATTTGTGACACAATACAAGCTCAAATTCTCTGATGATTTCCAGGAGATACCAAAAACCAAAGACTTTGGAAAGAGACCGATCAAAAAACCGTATCAAATGTATCATGAGCAATTAAGGATCTCCAAATCCAAGTATGAACATCTGCAAGAGCTGAAATCTGTGATCGCAAAAGACTATCATTCATTTTATGACAGCCTGCTTCACAACTGAACAATCCTAACTCATCCAAGCAAAGGTGAATTTTTGTGACAGGGACTCTATTAATCAAAACTCGTATCCATTTTCTATCATTTCGTGGTCCAGTTCCTAAATCGCCATTCATGACGATCATTATATTCATATTTTATCTTGTCATGACCACTAACACCATCATATCATCATCATTAGCAGTAGCAGCTGCAGCAACAGCAGTATTGTTTTTCAATTTCTATTTATATTTTCATTGCTTAAGTCAATTACATGTATATCTATACTAATTTATTGCTCCACAAACTTATGTTAAACTGTTAACAATACATAAATGAAATTTTTATCAAGCGAAATCTAATTCACGTGATGAACATCATCATCATCACTGAAATTGTCATTATCACTCTCCACGTCTATACACATTTTCATCAATCTACGTGCATCAAAACATTATAATGCTGTTGTTCTGTAATTTATTAAACATTATTTCCCATACAGAAATTATACTGTGTAAACTAAGCCATGCTCTCTACATTATCATTATTATCATCTCTTCACTTTTTTCTTTTTAATCACACAAGTGTGAAATCATCAAGAACTATTATTATGCACGTCTCTGGATCTATAATAAACACTCATTTGAACACCATTACTTTGTTTTTTAATAAATATTACGTTTGTCTCTCAGTGTATCTGTATGCCTTCTGTCTGTCTGTCTTTCCTCTCATTCTCTCTCTCTCTCCTTTTCTCCCTCTCTCTCACACATACACACATCTCATTTTCAATTACTAATTATGAATGTTCCTGCAAAAAAAACAAAAAAACATAGACGTAAATATTTTTCTAAAAGTTATATCCTTTTTAGAACTATTATTGCAATAAACATTATCGTTACAGACACATTTTAAATAAATCTAGACTAAGGCAATCAAAACAAATACCAGTAATCAGAGTCTGGGCACCGCATAAGTGCAGTTTTCACTGATGTCCGACGTGATCCAACCGCATAAGTACCTTATGCGTTCTGATTACGACGCGCAAATCGCATAAGTACACGCAGAATATCAAAATCTCTAACTACTGCTTCTAGGGCCTTAGCAACTTAACTTTTCTGCCTATATGTTGTGTATGAAACATCGATAGAACTATTCGTCGGACAGATTTCCTGAGAATGACAAAAATATTTGAGTAAATCAGTTTTTTGTCTCTCCTGTAAAATTTGCTGCCATGCACTTAGGCGAACTCATCGTGTCGCCCACGATATTTCATATTTCAAGACTCGGAGGACAAAATGGACATGAGTTTAAGAAATATAGTGTATTTATTTCAACTTCTGTAGCATGGAGGAACATCAGATACCATTCTCTGTCTTTAAAATGAGAACACATTCAGTTGAGGAACAAGCCCAGAGGATTAGACCTAACACAAACAAATTAAACCAAAGAAAAAAAAAAATGAGTGACTGCTGGCCTATGGTTAAAACCCTTCCAACAACAACAGCGACAACATACCTTCAAATTGGATCTGTTCATTGTTTGATCCCATTTATTTAAAACACAGGCAGAAGGCAATGCCGAATTCTAAGTACCTACGTACACAAGACATATATTCCTCTATTCAACACTGCCTTCTTCCCTTCTCAAAAAAACAAAAAACGTGCATAGATGGGACATTTTTTCCCTACAGGCAAAAAAAGGTAGCCTTAGCATTTTCACCGTCTGTCAAAAAAAATAAAAATAAACGAAAACAAAATTCAATACTTCACGGCAAAGTGGACTTCCATAGTTTTCCCTCATGACAATTAAGCACACCAAAGTGTATGCCTTGGTAGAGACAACAGTTCCTACCTAAGCACTTCCTTTCAAAATAATGGAAAATTGAAGGGACAGTTAGTGAATATTACAATCTAAATGTATCCTTTGGATTTGTTCATTCTCTTCAAATAAAATGACATCAAAAGGAAACCTGTATTTGTCTCCCCAACACACAATGACTGTATAAAATGCTGAACCACAAAGGGCCCAATTTCAGTTTTCAACACCAGTGTAGTATCTGAATCTTTCAACCTAACATATGATACAATTGTTCATTATGTGTGTAGTAACCAGTTCTTTCAGCAAAATATGTGACATTCATGCAGCGTGTAGCATCCATTTCTTGCCAGTCAAAATATATGATATACAGAAGGAAACAGACCTTTGTCACCTTTCCAGAAACTACTTTCAAGCCAAAACTGACCTGAGCAAGTAGCCATAAAAATTTAATTGGACTGAAAATGCCATACAGATTTCTGAAAAAAAACTACCAGTTAATACCAGTTTACAATGGGCATTATGTAAATGGTATGAAATAATAAATTATTGTTAATTTATTCGTCCCCTCCCCCTAACCGTCATGAAACTGAATCAGTTTTTGCGATAACTTTGGGAACTTGAAGATAAAATCGGTGTCCATCTCACATACCGGAGCATCGATAATTTCAGTGGTTTTCAGTTCCATCTACCTTATCGCTGCTCACGGTGAGATCTGGAAGATATTCTTACAAAAATACCTATCCATATCTTCAATAGTTTTGAAATTATAAGCAGCGATGTTTTTGCCACAAGTTTGTCTGTATGAAAGAAACTTCACTCTCACTGAAATTTTCAGATGCTCTCTTGTAAATGGTGACAATTACTGACATGTCAGTACAAGAGATGGACAAGCAAAATGATCCAGAAGAAAGTGTTAAAGATCTGTTCAAAAGTGTAGAATCTGAATCTGATCGCATTTGCATGTGTAGTATCTGGACTTTCAGACAGAATAAATGACACATGCAGATATAATTTTGAGCTCAAGGTCGGTGATTGCAGTCCCAGAATGTCTCAAGATCCGTCTCACACAACCGCTGCAAAATAGGAAAGATTTAATTTCTCACAGAAAAGGGAAAAAGGTTGGGAAAAATGTTGCAAAACATTAAAAATTAAAATATTTCTAAATATGTGAAAGATGATGAGCTGTACTATGACTAGGTAGTCCAAACTGCAACTGCTAAAGGGGTAAAATTCCATTTTGGCATAATTATAGGCCAACATAACAAGGCTATTACTGCTGTGTGTTGATGTAAAACAGCTTGCATCCAACATCAAAATAAAGTTCAATTCTTCCTCTGTCAAAATATACTACTTTTAGTATTGTTTAATGTGTGCATCTTTGTGTTTTTATTGCTGAAACAAGACATAGTCTTGCAGTTTTCACCCCCAAGTCATGTGCAACACTTTGACCCTCTCATAACAAATGTAGCGTATGTGTTTGAAAATATCACACAGAAAGCCAGATAAATGAGGTGTAATTCAATTTATTTTTCGTGTTTGGGTTGAAATTCCTTTAAAAATCATTTGTTGAAAAGTTTGTTGACCGAAAAATGGGCGAAAACTTTAATAGATCAGGATCAAAATTATACGCTAATGAACTTCAGCCTTTGAAATATAAAGGTATGCCAAAATCAGACATGGGGCATGTTTCAGCGCAAAATGCGACAGTTTTTATAGACCCACCCGAAGGTTGATTTCGTTACCTTTGTCCGACGCTCAGTGCTAAGACAATGGCTGAACACGGTTGACCTCCTTTTCAATTAAAAAAAAACATTATTTCTGTCTCCCCTGTAAGAGTTCACAAAAAACTGACGTCAGATAAAGTTTGATGATAAAAAAAAGTAAAATGAGATGCTTATATTATATTTGTACCCCTCAAAAAAAAATTTGTATTAACCTTGTAGGCCTACCCCTCGAAAACAATTCAGCGTGTACATCACACCTTCTTGACTTGGAGACCTGAGAATTTTCCATGCCGTAACTCAATAGACTGTCATTTTATTGGCAGTCAAAGTTGGACTATCTTGCAATTTGCAAAAAGTAGCAAATCCAAGCTGTTTTTTTCACTTTTGAAAATGCCGTAACTTTCAAAACCTTTAAGCCAGACTAATAAATTTGGTACGATATTAAAACTCTCAGAAAAGCAGGCTCCATCAGACTAAACAGTAACTGGTGAGCTGTGGTTAAAAGTTAAAATCAGTTTGGACTACCTATTGTGAGTGACTGGCAAGACCTACTTGTGTTTTCTATACTTACCATAGCAAACTTCTAACATTCTCACACTCAATGTTTAAAGTCAATGGACTCTGGCGGACCTGATTTCAGACATTCTTGCTGACCAGGCAATTCTTAAAACTATCTATATATATATCAAAAGATGTGTCGAGACACTACTTCAGGTATTATTTTACATCTTAAGTGCCAGTCTTGACAGCCATAAACATTTCAAGTTTGTTTCTTTTTCCTGTTCAAATTGCTGCTGGAAGTTTATTTTAGAATTATCAATGCTTTCCCTGCGGCTCACATCACTACATTGGGACTGCAGATGAATATTCCAGGCCTGTCTTCCAGTACAGCAAGTTAAAAAATGTGAATCCATGAATGATTTCTCTTTAACTGGAATGAGTGAAACAGGTGTCTGACAGTTGTGGGATGGGCTTAATTGGACAAATGAAACTGTACAATGATAACAATATTAACAACGAGGCATTATCAAATCAATCTTCCTCCATATCATCCTCATTATTATCTTCTTCCAGTCTCTGATAGCCCGAGGCTTGGTTGCTGTATTCCTCATCTTCATCCCCTTCTTCCTCTTCTTCTTCTTCATAACCAGCTTTTTTTGGCATCTCAGCAGCTGAGAAAGACAGATAAACTTCGATGAAACAAGTATATATCCAACAGTTACTCCAATAGTTCACCAGGAAATCCAAACTTAGGCTGTATGAAAGCTACCGGCTGAGTTGCAACACTCCTCAGCCGTATGAACAAAACACATGGGCCTGTAAACATCACAATAAAACATGCCTTTAATTCACATGCCACTGGAAAAAAAAACTTCCACAAGAAAAAAAAAACCTTCATACATGACCATCACTTGTCATTTCACAAGGGCCCGACAATTTGTTTTACTTTTCTTACACAATCATGCCACCTTTATTTTGACACACTATCTTGCAACTGAACTTTCCAATGCAAAGGTCTTGGGCTACTTTGGAATACTTTTCCCAGGGATGTAAATGGCATGTCAGTCAAAAGTAAGAAAATCCAGAGAAAAACATCACCCATGTAAGTGTTGGGTAAAATGGCTGAAATGAACAAGATCAACCGGCACTGTTACAGACATACTGGGAATATTCAGTATAAAATGATGCTTCATTAAGAAATACAAAATCCAGTCTCAATCACTATCATCAGAGCCAGATCTACTTTATCTCTGTTTGTGTTAGATTTATCTATCTACTGAAACTGCCATTTTGGAATTCTGTGGATTAATTTAGTATTATCAGGGTAAGTGAACCACCATAATTATTACCTTCACTGATGGATGAAATTCTGTCAAATATTTGCTTTATTTTGACATTTTTATGGCAGAAATGAATGGTACAAATGAGAGGTACAAGTGATTTTAAAATACACTTAGCATACTGCACTACTTTGTAGTCCCTACCTGAACCTGGTGCTGATTTGCCAGGGATCTGATCTTGTCCTGGTATCTGACCAGACTTCAGCAGCTGATTCAACCTTTCTATTTCTTCCAGAGTTTGAGCATTGGCAATGGCTTTCTGTAGAAGAAGTCAACATAACAATATAATCATTTAGTTGAGTTTTCTATTTTTTTTTTGTTGTATACAGAATAATAGGAAATCGCTGACCATGACAATGTCAACTGACTTAAACCATCAATCCCTTGAAACCACAGACAGCCAGCAAATGTAAAGGCCTGTTCACACTGTGGGTTTCAGGAATAGAAAAAGAAATAGGGGGGGGGGGGGGGGGGGGGGGAGAGAACCCTTATGGCTTTCCAATTTTTGCTTTCTGATTAACCCCTTGAAATGCTGTTTGTTTGTAACTTGTTCGCATCATAACAAGAAGAGATGTGTATCATTTGTTTTGGTGTGAATGAGGTGACCACTCGTGTGGCTGTTGCTGGACACTCACCAGTAGAGCAAAGGAGTTGGTTGGTTCAGTTTTACAAGGCGTGAGAATGTGAAACTAATCTGACATTTCAAGGCGTTTTATAAACCACTGAAATTTCAAAGACTTTGGTTCTCGCCTGCTTGTTATGGTATGTGGACAATTTAGTATAGTATCCCAAAGACAGTTATCACTTTCAAATATATTTTGGTGAAAGTTTTGTCCCGTGACACATAACCCTTGTCCAAATTGGAACGAAAATGGTCAGTTGCAAAAAGGTGCTCTTCTTTTCAATGGGTTCGGTGAAATGCATTAAAAAGGAAACCATAGATACTTTTTAACACAATCTTATCCTTAATGTGCTCAGAAATGGATAAGGTACCTACAGGAGCAGTTTTGAAGCAATTGGACCATAAACAAAAAAATTATGAGAAAAAAATATTCCAAAATATGTGTATTTCTGGCGGTAAAAAATGGACGTTTTTATAGTGGTTACTGAGAATGGTGTGTATTTTAACACATGGTAACCATACAGCAAAACTCACTGTCTACTGATCAAGACAAATGGATGAGCTTACTAAATGCTGAATTGGAGGTCTCTGGCAACCTAAACTAAAAAAATAATGGGTGATTTCAAAATGCGTTCCGTACATGAATTTTCGTGTCAAGGGAAAGGGGCCGAAAGGATGAACACTTTGAAGTCGATGAATATAGAATTACTGCAAGCATCAAGCTCTTTTGTGTGCGGTAAGGTCTTCCCTTTAAAATCTCAGAGTTTCTGTACCAAAGGGCATCCCTCGAATTCTCTAGATCATTTTGTTTCAGCCCGCCCACTTTCGCGGCAACTTTTACCCGTACGGAGCGGTTCGTCGTATCGAAGGGTAAAGAAGGCTGTGACGTCACACAATGTTAGAAAGGCAAGTTTGCCCCTTCGAGAAGCGTGTGTAAAAATTTGAGAACTCCACGTTTGTTTGTTTTTTCACAGTAAATCCAAACGTTTTGGTGTCATCACCTTTTCATGTTTCATGTACGAAATGAAATGCCCGTTAACGATCATGTACGGAACGAAAATAGCACTGAAATAATAGATTTACAAGCTTATTCGCCCGCAACGGTATGGATCCGGCATGGTGACCCGTTTTCGATATCAGCTGCATTTCAGTGCGTCGTTTTTACACACGAGAGTGTATTTGTTGGTGTGTTGTAATACAAAATAGATTATCAGGACACCGACGGCGGTTGCGTAATATCATGTACGGAACGCTAGATCTAGATCTAGATCTAGTTTACTGTCGTCGTTACGATGTTTGTGCATTGTTGTTGGTGTTGTGAGTCTGTATTCTGTTGTAGCCGATAAGATTATTCATGTCAACATTGTTTTTGGCAGCAGAGAGCGGAGAACGGGTTATTTTTCACGCAAGAAAGTACTGCGTCATATTCATGTACGGAACACTTAATGTGAGCTGTACAGACCGCTGCTCCGTTTTACACACAGAGAGTATAAATAAAAAAAGAAAAAGAAAGCCATAGTTGGGTAAATATTGCACTGCACTTAAAATCAAGGCTCTTATACGTGTATAGTAGAAGAAGAGGAATGTGGAGAGTTGCTCTTTGTTCCGTACATAAAATTACACCAAACATGTCACCAAATGTTATAGAAATCACAGGAATTTTCATGATTTAACATATGTACACGGCAAATAATGCTAATATTGAGCTTAAATGTCAACTGAAGTGGGATATTTTGCAATAGTTGGCCATTTATAAGCCTTTCCTGGTGTCATGTTTCATGTACGGAACGCTGTGGAAGGTGACCTTTTTACCCTTCTATACCAAAAACTATGCCTCGAACTGCTTTGAAAGTACAAAAAATCATAAAAAACACTATATCCTTTGTCCGGCCAGCGTCTTAAAAAAAAGCCACATTCTTGTGGCCGTACCGTATAAAAGCGTAATGTACTACCACAGCCAGTGTTTACATTATGGAACGGGGTGTCGTTTGGCCGGCCGATTTGTCTGTTTTGCACTTTTTCTGAACGCTGTAACAGAACGATTGTTCCTTCAATCAGCCCGAAATTCACACGAGGCACTCATTAATACATGTTCTAAGTGCATGCTTAATTTTATGAATGTAAGTTTCATAGAAACTGATGTGCGAAGACTTAAAGTATCCGTGTTGAAGCTTTTCCTGCGTTCCACTGCATGTTGTGCAAATGGTAGGATTTGAAAACTATTTCTTGTTGCGTTCCTTTTCAATGAATTTGTTTACAATTCCGTGTATGCATTAAAAAGTGGTTGGTGACACCTGGTTTTAAATTTAAAGACAGTGTCTTTACCCTGAATGTGGTTATTAACTTTTAAAGAGGGGTAAAAAAATCCGCTTTGTTACGCTCTGGCCGGTTTTATCTCCGCCATTTTATACATGTCTCATTTGGCCAGACCGTACTAAAGTGTATCGCCACCATAGCCTCCCCGCCCGTGAAGGCTGTTCGAGTGCCCGGGCAGCCTGTAGGCTTAATGGTGACACATCGGGGTGTAACATTTCTTAAATATTACCATACATATTCTGTTTGGAGGAGAGATTTGTAAAGACACGAAGACTACAGGATTATACTTATAGATTCCACTCCAGACTAGTAGACGGAGCACTAAAAATACGTGTTTTATTGTTTAAAAGCGCCATACAAAGTACTATAGACTGTTAGCCGACTGGGAGTGATAAAAATGTTTTACACATGTTCCAGTAAGGCACTGTTAAGATCGCCAGCCTTTTCACACATAGAGTCTAGATATAGATGTACATAAAAACATATAAGACAAACATTCTTAAACAAATAATATTAAAGGCTGCTTTTATTTTAAATGAATGTGTCCAGGTAACTCTTCGTCAAAAATTGATGCAGTACACCAAGTTTCATTTTTTATGTCGTAGTCGTGAAGTTTAGCTGCTTACATGTTCAACCTCTAGCTCAATTATAGTATAAGATAACAGACAGCTAGATGCAATCAATCATTGCCACCCTGGGCACCCTTTCTCAACGTACTGCTGTTGGTAGGAATGCGTTTCCATATTTTTTTTCTAAGCACTTGTGGGCTTAATCACAGACAAGTAAGATTACCTGTCAAGTCTACAAGAAAAAAAAACTGCAGAGAATTACAAGTATTCAACTCTTATTACTCTTAAGATGATTTCTAAGAGACAACAGGGTCATTTTTTATTTTAGCCCTAAAAATGAGAAAATACCCTTAAAATGCATGTGTACGACTTTTAAGGAAATCATAATCAGGTAGGAAGTTTGTCAAAGAAAAAACACTGTATAGGTGAATAACCAGTCGTAGTCAAACATCAATGGAAAGAACTGAGTGAAGAAAACAAAATCAACTTGATTTGACTGATTGTCTTCCAATATTAAAAAGCACAATCACTGTTCTATAGCCAGTGCTAGTACTGGGCATCGCGAGTGATTTTTAGCTTTCGAGGTGATCTGCATAAACGGGCCGATGTTGTCACAACAGGCTGGCGTGAAAATGGCGTGAAGGAACGTGCTGACTCTGCAATGGCATCGTCCGTTTGGGTGAAGCCAAGGCGTCACGTTTGGCAACAAGATTTGAAGAGGATGAGATCTTGCAAGCTTTTTCGTGGCACATGTACTGCCAGAAACAGTCCTTGTGCAAATGAATCTGGCACTGTAGACACCCATCCCTCGTTTCTTTTGCTTTGCCGCTTCTTGTCCTTATCTTGTGCTTCATGCAGAGGCGACATGCCCTTGGTCTGCCCGAAAAGACAGTTTTTTGGTGTCCACGTCATCATCAGTTTCCCAGGTGCAGGAATCAATCTGTGTGCATGTGTCTAAATTTTTTTTCAGGGGGATATCATCATCTGTTTCCCAGGTGGAGGAAGTAATCTGCGCCCAGGTATCCTGTTTTTAAATCAGTTTTCAGTCTCTTTAAAGGCACGAGGCAATCACCCCATTCATTGTCAACGACTGGCAAATGCAATGGTTCCAGCACTGTAAATGTCTTCTCAAATATTTCCTCGTCTGAATCCAAGGGCACGTCCCTTATTAATGGCACAAAGTGATTTGGTTCGAAGACACCTGCAAAATCTGTGAATAATCTGGACCACAAATCATAATAATTACATCATCCAGATTTGAATTTTCTGAGAAGAGAGAGTTCTGTTATACAGTAACTGCAGCGTTAAGCATAATCCTTTTGTGTTTGGGTAAACGGACGCAAGTCGACGCCCAATAACATTTGCAAGCGCAATGAAGTGTAGCAATCCGCTCCAGTAACCACTGCAAGCTGTTTTCAAAGCAAGTTGTTGTTGTGCTTTGATATCACCATGCTCATGCCAGCATTTTTCAATGTCATCATCGCTGATGATCATAGCCACAGTCAGTCATGGACAGATTGTCACTGATGACAGGATCTTTGAAGTAGTTGTAGTCTCTTCTTAGTTCTTCCTAATTCTATTGATGTGAGGATTTGAAGCGACTGAGCGAGATAGTCTGAGCCAATCAGTGCAATGGAAACAGCATTGAAGAGACAATTTCCATCTCCTACCGTTGCCAGGGGTCGACTTTCGGAAAAGGATGCTGGAATGATCTTCTGTTCTTCACTGTCAGTAGGCAATAGTTCGTATTGTGGTACATGTACTGCGCTTGTAAGTGTTGACTGGAGGAAGTGACTATAGTTTCTTCTGAGCTGCTCCGTCACATTTTCTTGTTTTGTTGACAGCGCTTCCCTCAGGGTGTCAAGATCGGTTGGTGTTATCTGGAGAAACAGTGCATACATTGTTATTACTCGTGATGGTAGCAGAAATGAATTACGTAGGTCCTCTCTCTCCCACTTACTCACCAACTCACTCACTCACTCATTCACTCACTCAATCATGCAGTCACTTGCACATTAAACAAAACCATTAGCTAAAACACAAAGAAAAGTTGCTATGAGGCTCACAACTGAATGAAAGCAACCCTAACGTGTTTGGGAATTTTGTTTGGTTACACAGTTGATAATTCATCAACACTGGTGTTTTTTTTTTTTAATTACTGAATAAAAAACAAGAAAAAAAAAAGCAAGTCTTACCTGATGATAACTTGGATCTATGATTCTTGCACAGGATACGCCTATCTTAAAAAAGAAGTCAAGTGATGGTAGACTTGGAACGAAACCCCAGTCAGGCCGCACCGTATTTAAGCGGAAATCAACGACCACCCGCAAAACGGCCATACCGTAATAAATTGCAACACAGCCTTGTGGAGGAGCAGCCAGACCGTATCATAGCGTGCATTTATATAGGAAATTACGCTTTCTTACGGTACGGCTATAAACAACCGGCAGAAAAGGATTACGTTTTATTCCGGTTTGGCTAAAGTATGATACTTGTGTTACCAAACACCGACCAATTAACGACCTATACGCTTTTTTCCGGTGCGGCTGGTCATAGGATATTATTCACAAGACAAACACAAAACAGAACATTTGGGGTAACATTTAATTTTTACTCATTTTGTCCCAGATCTGGGGGCACCTTTTGGCAACTGACCAAATAGAAATGATTCTATTTCAGTTTTTCAGAGGGATATAAAAGTATACGTTATCATACATATAAATATAAAATTTGAATTATCAAACAAGCCAAATCCCTACAGGTGATGATTTCTCACCCTAATCGCAGCAACATCATCTTTGGAAGGCCCCGCGGGCATTGGTCTGGGTGGCATAAGGTTCTCCCCTGGGGTGAAAGTCTTGGCCTTTGTTCCATTCTCCACTGCTGATGGTTGTTGCTGTGACACCTGCTGGCCTTTCTTCTTCCTAAACAATTTTTGTGCTGTTTCTCTTTCCTACACCAGGCAAAACATCACAGGAAAAATAAACAAGAAATAGTAATCAGAGATTAACCCCTGCTACAGATTTTTCCCTGCCATGTTCTGAACACTGCACTCTCACTATCATATTTAGGACATGTGGTACATGTCCACAGCGCCATCAAGGGGCTAAGAGACATAACACATTTGTCATTAATGATAAATCTCCCATTTTTTTCATTTCCTGCCAACTCAGTTTTCTCCCGTATGTCATGTGAGCAATTCTGATCTTTACACCTGGTCTTGCAAACTGCAAATTAAACTTGTTTGAGCTTGAATCAAGACAAATTCTTACATAATAAGGACAGATTTCTTCAAGCACAAGCTAATGATGGATTCCTCATTGACATCAATCTCAGCATTGACTGCATTGATGATGACATTTTTCCACCATTTTTATGATGTCATCATTCTATGATGGCTGCTGCTGAAATCATATGGGAATCAATGCTGGCAAGGACGACTGAGTGTCTGCACAACTGTTTGTTCCAGCCTCAGACTAAATTTTCCTGCATTCTCCATCTTTCACTATCATGTTTGTGTAAACTGCTAGGAAGAATTTACACATCACTTCTCTCTTTTTGATTTTCATTTTTTGCAAATCTCTCTTGTCTGAACCCACAATTACAGTGACAAAGTGGTACAAATTCTGGAGACCATGTGGAAACTGATAGTTTGAAACCCCCCCCCCCCCCCTCCCAAAACATTCTTCAGATGTATTTGTCCATTACATTCAGGATCTCTCCCACAGCATAAATAAGACTCAATAAGAGCAATTTACCTTCATTTTGACTCGGCTGAAGTCTAGAACCCTCAGACTTGGAATTTTGTAAATAACATAGTATCTGTAATTCTTTTTGGTTGTGACTGGATTACCAAGGAAGCTGAAAGAAATTATAGATGTGCCTACAGTTAATCATTCTGCTACAGATCAATGTGAATCACACGTTATATTCTTGACACTGTTTTCAACACTAATCAATTTTCATTTGACATAATCATCATGCTGAGAATGAATAGGAATCACACACATTATATTCTTGACATTCTTTTCAAGACTAATCTATGTTCGCTTAAACCTAGGAATCCATAGGAATTACCTATACATTATATTCTTGACATTGTTTTCAAATCTGATCTATTTTCACTTGACACAATTATTCCGCTAGGAATCCAAAAAGAATCATACTTTATATTCTGGACAGTTTCAAGTCTGATCAATTTTCACTTCAAATAATCATGTCTGCTGGGAATCAATAGGAACCATACATTATGATTATGATCATGACCGTTTTCAAATGTCTTTTTTCATTTGACCTAAACTTCCAGCATTTCTCTGTCCACTACTCTCTGTCATATTCCACATATCCATTGCAGTGTATAAATGTGGGACTGCTTAAATTTCTGAGGGAACTCTTCAGACAATTTGCTGTGGTTTATGACCTTTAATCTCACGCCACTATAAATGTAACATGATACTATTGATACATTGTTTGTATTATAAATGAGTTATACTGAAAATTGCAATGGTCAACGGATCTGGCACTATCTGGAGTGCCATGGCAAGGAGGGAGGGTGTGTGTGTGTGTGTGTGTGTGTGTGAAATGTGTGCATAACCCAATATTAAATAAATTTAGGCATACTATACATATACAGTGGAGTCCATGTAAACTGAACTTTGGTCATTTGAATTTCTGCTACATCAAGGTGATTGTGTAATGAAGTCTTTTTTCTTCTTTATTTCTATTAAACATTTACTGTTAATTCGAGTTCAAACAGTCCAAATTCTGACAAATCTAACTGATTGGGCATGCTCATCCTCAATGTAATTTCTGATTTCCAGCCCATTGAAAACAATTTCAGCAAACATGCTGACACAGGCCTGTTCAACAACTCTTTACTCTTAGCATCGAGGAGGAGGGAAGAGGTGCCCAAAATGATGCAAAGGGTAGGCTGTAGAGCCTTCCTCTTACGTGTCTGTCCGACCAAGTGAGAAACATGCCACGGAGGGTGGCAATGGTACCAGTGGGATCCCTGCAGGCTGCGTTATTTTCTGCCTCAATGAAATCAGCCAACAACACGCTTACCCGAGATGGTACACGCATTATGACCAGTAAATTTATCAATTGTTGACGTAACCACAACAGGTACAGCCAAGCCACAGTATACTGTTTATCAACATGGAGTAAAACCACGAGTCTCGCATTATGTCCACCATGCTCACATACAGCCATTCTGCTGCACACTTATGTACTGCTCGCTAAGCTATACAGCATCACATAACTGTATTAAACTTAAATATCATTATGCCATGACAAGGCCCCGGAGGAACAAAGACCTACTTATATGAGGTTCTTAGCACTCCAGTACTGCAAATACTGCACTGTAGTGTTTACACATTCACCACACAATACTCGATGGGGAGGGGAGACGAGTACTGCATTGTTACACTGTGTAATGGTAATTAGACTAATTCCACGCCACTGACAACAAGTTGGGATAACACAGTAGGCCTATGGTCTTGCATTTGAATATCATACATGGGAGGATGTCTTTATCGATTGATGACCTCACAAACAATACATGCGGCCAAAATAAAGACAGGCAACAGAGTTTGCTGACCACAACTCCTAGGCCTAAGTCATGCAATGCTGTTTTCTTGTTTTACCGCCTCGGTACGGACACTTCTAAAGAAAAAAAAATCAAAAGATCTCATAAAGGTGTCTATGTGTTTTTTTGTGTGCATGTGTACATTTGTGTGTGTGTCTGCAAGAAGGGATGTAATTACATGTATGGTGTGGGGTAAACAGCGTAGTGGTGGTTATTTCTCTGCTCAGAAGTAAATCAAAGTATAATCCATTTCCCAACAACTTCGAATTATGCTGACTCCACTGTATTACATATGAATGTAAATTATAGCTTGGCCAAAGAAAAGTGAACAAAACCTTTGATATCTGCAAATGATCGAGACTAAATCTGAGAAAAGTTATCCCGCATCAGAGCATCTGGGATTTGATTAAAAAAGATGACTAAACACAAATATAATCCTGGTGCTGCCACATAGGGGGCCAGGTGAGTAACACTCAATTATAGGCATCAATAACAACAAAACGTATTTCTTCCAATCTGATTTGCAATAAGTTCTCCTTTAGTATTATCAACAGACATTATCCATGGACAAAGTTCATAAACCTCTCTGTCTACTTTCGAGTATATGAGACAGTGACAATGGAAGGTTGTGGTCACAAATGCTATTTTGGACATTTGTAGCCACCCTTAAAGACAAAGTGTTTCCCACTGTAGGATAAAGTGTTTCCCACTGTAACTTGTGAAATAACTCAAGAAATCAGTCTTTCAAAGTATGTTTAGAAATTACGATGGGAAGACAACTCGGTGATGTTATCTTAGGTCTTGGGCAAATTTTCATTCCGAATGACACCTTTTAAATGCAGCACATAAAAAAAAATATGTGATGCCAGACAGCATTTTTCGGCAACAAACACCCATCAGTCTCATGCACTCTGGACTAACAGCATGAGCTTTAATAATTACATTTCATGGTACAGTCCCATTTACTTTGTCATCCCCCCCTGCCACACAATTTCATTTGACCGTAACATAATGGAGCCTACCTGAGATACTTGAGGGTAGGAACTGTGCTGAGTGGATCAATATCTATAAGCTCTTTAAGGCCATTGTTGGTCAGAATTAATGTCTCCAGACTGGGCAGGTTCTCCTGTAGATTCTCTGATATACGACTACAGAAAAAAGAACAATTTTTGAAATTCAGATTATGAAATGGCCGACTAGCCAAGGCATCCAGTGTTGCTCAGGATAAAACCTGCCTCTGCTCTCCCCTGTTTGTGTCCTATTCTCTCCCCTTCCCTTCCTCCTCTCCCTTATGTAGTGAAATGGTACAATGATGGGAGTAAATAAATGTTGGAAAAGTGGTACCACAGTCCTACTTGCACGCAGTTCATTTCTCAAATTTATCTCATCTCTCTACCATGATACTTATGTACCCAAGAACTTCCTTGACAACCTAATTTTTCACTTGCTAAGAAAGCTTCCCTTACTAGACAACTATCAATACTGTTGCTCCAATGCAACGCACAACAACAAACATTTGTGACCTTTCCTACTCCAAGTCTACTCCTCAGTGACAACCACCCACACACAATTTTTAAAACCAAATGAGAATTGCCTCAAATACAATATCGATCTGAAATTCCATGGCAAACTGACACCCTTCTATTGAAAATGAACACAGAAATAAGAAATCCACCTACTCCATAACAAACAGTGAAACACTCCCTTACATATCAAACAGATATTTTCTAACATTAAATTTCTTCAATGTTAGTAACAAAAAATTTTTACATTACATGCTTATGAAACAGATTTTTTTAAACATTAAATTTCTTCAATGTTAGTAAAAAAAAATTTCTACATTACATGCTTATCAAACAGGTTTTTAAAAAGAAAAATGCTGTAAATATGAACAAAACAAAACAAACAATTTTGAAATGAAAAACACAACTGAATGTCCACAGGTACATACAAAACACCAATGAAACAAAATAACCATGAAAATCTTAAATCAGATAGTAGAAAGCAGGTATCAAAAACATCATGGATGAGAATCAGGTGGATCTTTTTTTAGTAAAATCAGATAGCTTTGGTGGAAATAAAACTGCAACAAATAAATGACGAGAGTAGTTTCAAAACAGTTTTGCACCAAAAAGCTTTGTTGTTTCAAGAGTATTTGTGAGTTCTTATTTTACTTACACTATTCTGTTGTTACTCAGCAGTATGTGCTTCAATCGTTTCAGCAGCGGAAACTTGTCTAATTTGCGTATGTCGTTGTCTGTGAAGTCTATTGTGTCAAACTGGTCCTGAAAGAAATCAAGGAATGTTCACATTATTCACAACCAATGAATATCTTTAAACCCACGTAAACACTCATGACTTGGCTGACTCGACTTAACTGCTTAGGACAGTGTTACTTGTATCTTTGCGTACACATCTGGACAATTTTGAAGGAGCTTTCTAAGACTTCGCTTCATAAATCTTCTTGGTGATCAAAGTTGTTGCCCAACCTCCTACTTTTTTTCCCCCCTTTCACTTTTAATGGGATTGGATAGCTTGTACATAGTTTTTAAAGTTTCTCAGTCATAACATGCAACACAAACAAAAAAGGAAAAAAAACCTAGATAGCAACCAGAAGATTTCATTGTTGGCATTAAACAATTTTAAATCTTAGTTAACAACTCGCACCATATGGACTGCAAGTACACAGTGCTTATCAGGAAATCTTCTGCCCTGAACAAAATACATATCTTTGCAATAATTTCCATGAATCTAGTGAAGCATTTCTCATGTTCATTTTACTTTATATTGGCATTCTATCGTGTAAACTGGAAAAACACTTGCCATTAAAAACGATTTTAAAAAGATTACAAGATGTTTAATTAATAGTAATATTTGACAAAATTACAAAAATACTTAGGATGAGAACAGACATAAAAAACAGCAGTAAATGAAACGGACTACTGTGGTTTGCAGAGTAAGCCTATATATGTCGCTTTTTATACTGCAGTTTTCGTAAGGATAATTTTTAACTGCAACAGTGCAACTCATCCTAAACTTACCAGAGTTGCTCCCAGGTTCTCTATCACTGGTATCCTGTACCCTGTTGAAAGAATTTTAAAAAGAAATAAAAAAAAACATGAAAATCTGAGAGGAAATGCACAATCAGAAATAATTCACGAAATATCATAAAAACCACAGAAAAACTGTGGGGTCGCAGCAGGGCTATAAGCAAAGTCAAAATTGGGCAAAAAGAAAAGGTTGTATGTTGCGAAGCCCCGCGTGAGAAATAAAACCCAAACAATACAAAGCAAACTAAAGAGAAGACAAAAATACACAAATTTTCGGCTTTCGCCTTTGTCAAGTGAAAAAAACAATAAAAGACTTCAACAGGAACGAAGTGAACCAGTTCGAAGTCTTTTATTGTTTTTTTCACTTGACAAAGGCGAAAGCCGAAAATTTGTGTATTTTTGTCTTCTCTTTAGTTTGCTTTGTATTGTTTGGGTTTTATTTCTCACGCGGGGCTTCGCAACATACAACCTTTTCTTTTTGCCCAATTTTGACTGAATCAGAAATAATACATTTTTACAACTTGGCACTAGTCGGCTATTTTTCATATGGTATGAGGCCATTTGTTTTGCTTTGCGTGAGGCAACCACATTAAGGTAAACTAAAAGGATACTCCGTAGGCCTACTCCATAGGCCTACTGTTTTAACTGTAGGAGCCTCATGATTGTTTCTACAAAAAAAAAATAACTCGTGAATGTCAATAGTGAAGGTGGCGCAGCCTGAAAATGCACGAACCGTAAACACAAAAAAACTCCTTTTGCAGTCGAGTAAGTTCTAGTTCGCAATGGTGGTTCATGTCAATTACCCAGCCTTCATTTATTATTACTAGTAAAATACTAGTAGTTGTAACCTATCACGAATCCTAACAGAGGTTAGACTGAAATAAACTCTGGTCTTCTTGTCATGTACTTAAATAAATTAATAAAGCATCTCAACCAAGGAGATGCAGAGATTAGACTTCTGAAAGTGCCTCATCCTAACTGCACCTTCTAATGTGCTTGGCTGTTGGTTAATCGCCAAACCACGTTGTCTGTAAAAAAAAATTCCTACGTAATATATTCATGACTACTTCGCGGGGGAGGGGGGGGGGGGGGGGAATTGGGTTTACACACCTTCCCATGCACTGAAGAGACGCATCCTTATGGGCACACCCTCACAGTTTGGAATATTTCATAATTGTAGGAAAACCCAATCATGCGATACATTTATTCACAAGGCAAAACAAATAAGAAGACAGCTATCACACCCAGTGCAGGGGATGACAAGAACCACCAATGTGAAACCCTCACAAAGAGTGAAGAAATTGGAAAGACAAAGTATTTCAATTTCATACGTATCCACACCGTCACCACATTGCACTTTACAATTCTTCACAGATTTTCCTCTTCTTGTGTGTTTGGTTGATAATGTAAGTGGTACAGTTAAGGATTAGGCCTAATTAGATTAGGATTAGGAGTGAGGACAGGGTTAGGGATAGAATAGGGAATACCATGTCGGGTATGTTTAATATAATATTGTTTATAGTATAGCTAAGCCGCACACTTACTGCAATTACAAACCATCCAACTAGCTAGATGGGGAGTATATCCGTTTGATCCCCATACCTAAAATTACGTCACAACATCGAATGTATAATCGATTAGTATAGATAGATTCTTTAGTCAATTTTGACAACTTTGTAACTCTGATTAATAGTGTACGGCTACTGAAAAAGAAATAAGACAAGTTCAAAAATTGGATGCGACAACTTAATCCATCCCTAGTCCGCCATCTTGTTTGTAGAGGCTGTATAGGGAGGACTTCCAAATGCGTTCCCTAGCTCGACAAGTGCATAGGCATCAATTGTCAGATTGATGTGTAACGATGTGAGGGTCTGGTCAGTTTGTATCATCGAGGCCGTAGGCCGATGTTCGTCTGGGCAGTAGTCAGATTGACATATCAGGGAAAGCCGCCGGGGTAGCTATGTATTGTTTTTGTTCTTCTTGGGGTATGGGGATCAAACGGATATATACTTCCGCTAGATGACTAACTTCCTTGGGGTGGGGGGAGGGGGGGGCATTCACCTCCTGAAACCACCCCCATGTCCCTGCCCCCCACACAGACGCTTCTTAACTCACAACCGTAGATCTAATAATACCCTGACTTCCCTTTCCCATTTTCACTCCCCATCCCTGAACTAAGGAAGGTATGGTAGATCTAGATCCAGACTAGATTCTAGATCTAAGTATGATTTAGAAAATCTACAACCAACTTCTCTTGTTTAAAAATTATTTGGGCGACTAAATATTTATTACCTTCTTTCTGTTACCACTCAGTCACACTGACTAAAACTACAGTAACTAGTACGTCAATAAATAAATTTTAAAATGTCGCACACGGCTATTATCGAAAACAGGTAGCATTTACCTCTCAGATCAAGTTCCCAATCTCTGACAGGGTTATGCTTTTGAGCAGACATATTAATCAATTGTGCACTTAAGCGAACCATGATTATTAGTTGATACTGTCCAAAATGTGTTTGTTAAGTATCAAATTTAAAGTGTTATCGAAATTATTTCCAGCCGGGATGTTGGGTTGTCGTTTCAAGCATGTTTGTAAACGAATAGTATGCCAGGCAATGATTCTGGTTCCGGCATCGACAATGAAAATATAATAAATTCATTTGCTGCTCATTCAGTTCTTGATACCAAGGATACAAAATCTTTTCACTCTGTTTACAAACAATAAAATACCTTTTGAATAGCTATTTTATTTGACTAGAGCAACAATAATTGTGACATGAAATATTTTGATCCAGAAAAGCATACTGTAAAATAATAACCACGTCAAATTGGCAAACTTCATGGGTCTCAAAGCGCAGCAGTCTCTGAAAGCACCATGCAAAAATTTATGCAAACTCAAATATTAGCCTAATATACTAGATCTAGTACGGTTTCATGATAGGGCCAACGAAATATTTTGAGCTAGATGATCTACCGGGCATTGCCCGGAATAAACAATCATGTGCCCCCCCCCCCTCTCTCTCTCTCTCTCTCTCTCTCTCTCTCTCTGTCTCTCTCTCTCGCTCTCTCCCTCATATAATAAAAGTAATAATCTACAGTCTTGCTTCAGAACTCATGCGCACCAGAACACTACGCACCAAACTGAACGCTTGATATGGTTACTTTTTATGGCATGCACGGTAATATATATTATGAAACAAACATGCAAATATACAGATGTTACATAGCAATAAACATATTGTTATTTTTTTTTAATACATGCTTGAAGTAAACAACTTTTAATTATAGCCATCATCTTCCTTATCTCAATTGTCACCTTCCTGCCAAATTTAAGGCCTGAAGAGTGTTTAGTTTGGTCAGTTAGTCGTGCCAAAGGTTGCAAGTTACTGAAATATATAATAGATGGGAGGAAAAATTCATGCAGATTAGAAGACGGCAGGGTTAGAAAATGCAAATAATTCACATAAGAATAAACATAAGAATAAGCACAATATTACGTATTTCGTCCCCCAGAGCACGTATTAGCGTAACCGACATTTCAGCCGAAATCGAGTTAGAATCACCATGCGATTACTTGTGCCGTTTTCTATCTCCTCTCTAATCGGGGAATCGCTACGAGCATTACTAGCTGAGATGGCTTATTAAATTTTTAGCGTATCGTTATTTATCGAAAAAAGGATCACGAACTGTCCAATTTTGAGAAAAAAAGCTTTCTTGCACTTGGATATTGGCAGACCCATACATGTTATGTCAAAATATCAGCGCGAGAAGGTGAAAACTGACGCCTGCCCACAGGAGGGTGATGAAAATCGCCCCAAACTAGCCTACAGCTCTCCTGCAAAACTAACAAAATGTTGGTTACGCTAGTACGTGTTCTGAGGGACGATTTGTGCGCAACCGAAAGACACCGAAGGCTGCGAGAAACCGCCATAATATGATCCAGTATAAGTGAGTGTTACCAAAGATACTAGACACTATCAGTATCTTTAGTGTTACCAGACCGTTATCACAACATGTCGAAATTGAAATGAAAGGGAGGGGATCAAGAAAGAATGACTATGGGGATATCGACAGATCAACCATGGATGGAGGGTGACAGAGAATTGGGGATGAAGGATGGAAGAGAGGGTAAATAAAGTAAATGAATGAATGAGAAGTTATGTGTGCTTAAAAAAAAAATTAAAAAATAAGCACTTAAGTGCCCACTCCCTCCCAACCCATAATCAGAATGATTGAGGCGGGATACAGACAGGGTGAGGGAAGGATGTGAGACCCAACACGACAAATATGGAACCAGCTGGTCACTGGGACTAGCGGTTAAAATGCCTACTGTTGCATTGCAGTTGACTGTTATGAGAGGGGTGGAAAGAATGGATCCAAGCTGATCAGATTCCCTACCATCCGTGTCAACAAAGGAAAGGAAGTGAAAGAATTGACCTAACGTCTCCTATGTGCATGTATACACGTGTCATTGTTTACTGTAGTTAGCTTTTTATAGCTCGCCGCCGATTGGTTCGCGACAACTAAAATGGCCGATATCCGCAATGGGCCTTATCAGGGGCAAAGAGAAAAGACAGGAAATAACCCTCACAACAACTACATGGTGGTCTAAAGAACAAATGATACTGACTTGTATGCCCCCTCCCCGCCCCCCTACAAACACACACATAAACACTCCTTTCTTTTTAACAAGACGCGCTGGTCTAGAGACAAGGTACTCGCCTCTCATGCCGAAAGTACCGGATTCGAATCCCGGTCAGTGCTTGCATGTTGGAATTTTGGGATTTTTCTCATGTTTTCCTGTCCTTGATCGTATGGGAGGTAGGATCGAGTACCTAGACTTCTCGGATAAGGATGAAAAACTTGGAGGGCCCTTGTGCACGTTGCACACGTTAGAGATACATGTACTTTGGCAGTTGAAAATCAAAAAGAGCAGGCCGAACAGGCGGCTGCCGGGGCAAAATTAAATTAAACTTATCCCTACCACTCCCTCCCCCTCCCCCGCCACCCCCCCTTTTAAAAAAAAACCGCCGACCGGCGCTGCACTGTGGCGACGACGTATCTGCTCAAGTTGTAACTGGGCTGCAATGACACTAAGGCAAATTTCCCAACTGGGATTAAAGAAGTACATGTATATATATATATATATACAAAAAAAAAATTTTAAGCAAAAATACAATTTTTTTTTTTTATGGAAAAGAAGAAGAAAATATATGGGGCAAGGACTGGAATAAAGTTGAAGTTTCCTTTAAAAAAAAGAAAGTCGCAATGCTCTACCACTGGATCATGGAACAAAAAATTTTAAAAAACACCTATGTCCTATACAGCAAATAAAAGAACTAAAAATGGAATTTCTCCGTTGCAATTTATTGTTCAGTTTCTTTACTGTTTATTTCTAACGTGAGACTTTGAACTCACTTCCGAATTCAAATCGATCGGCTGTAAACGATCATGCCACAGGCTCCCGAGTTCGTGAAAAAAAAAAAAAAAAGGATCGGCGGTAATCAATCAGCGACACAAAGCAAACTTTCAAAAACAACTCTCCCACCAATTCAATCTTCAAACCAATGCTAAGAGAAAAAGAAAAAAGTTCTGCAGGATGAAAGGAAGGCACCGTCAAAATTTCACGCAAATCTGAGCTGCATGAGCTGTGGTAGGTCTTGTTCAAAATTGGGAGAACGCTTTCTTTCTTTTTTGGTGAGGTGACCCGGCGTTGCTCGAGATAAATCTGTTTAATCGTGTTGTGTCGATCTCACGTCTTCAAGACCACACGGACAGTGACACTGGCATATTTCTTCTAATCGTTAACCTTGTCTTTTGTCTCCTCTACACCTGTCCTAGGGTCGTTGTACGCTATATCGTGAGAAAGCAAGTTCGTTGTCTGTCTTTGTTCTTGTTTAACTATATTATATGTAGGACGCTTGGGAGTTCAGTCAGTCGGTGTAGTAGACGTCTAACTGTGCGATGCATATCTGTGGGCCTACAGTGTTCAAGTATATGTGAAACTGTTATTGTGTATAACGTGTATCTATACAGTGACTTTAACTATCATATCCATATATAGTCTTATGTGTGTTGAATTAAATATTAACTCTGTGTACCTTACGGAAGGACTTGCGTTATTTTATATTATTCTAAAACCCCACGCACGACACCACATATCGTCTTTTCAATTTCCGTATGGACAGTGTAATGATGGAAGATAGATATAATAGAATGAGATAAGCTTCACCGCGCCCGTTCCTTTAGATTTAGTCTGTTGTTTGTTTGCTTATTTTTAGACATGTCTTATTGTATTCCCCTTGCGCTTTAACGCCTTACGCGCCCCGTCAACATTTGAGACGAAGATTGTTACAAATGGCAATCATCATCGGCAGATACTGATGGCGTCATGGACTCATGCATGCGTGGAAGCGAAGGAATCGGAGGGGGGGGGGCGAAATTAGCGACACAAAGCAAACTCAGAACATACTTTCCCATCTTTTCAAGTCTCCAAATCTTGAGCATAACCCTCTGCGGGCCAACAGGAAGACACCTGTAAAATTTCAGGCAAATCCGAGCCGCATGAGCGGCGGTAGGTCTGTTAAAAATTGCTCGAGTTATTTTATAATAATAATAATAATAATAATAATACATTACATTTGTATGGCGCATTTCCATTAACAATGCTCAATGCGCCTTACATGACTCTCTCTTCCTCTCTCACTCTCTCTCCCCCTTCCTCTCTCTCTGTCTCTCTTTCTGTCTCTCTCTCTCTCTCTCTCGCTCTGTCTCTCTCTCTCCCGACTCTGTCATTCATGACGTCCCTATTGGAAACAGTGTGAGAATAGATGATGATTTAGTTTACGTTTAAAAATCTCCAAGTTAGATGATTCGCGAACAGCTTTTGGAAGTTTGTTCCATGCAACTGGGCCGAAATGTGTAAATGAACGTTCACCAAATGATTTATAGTTTTTAGCTTGAACACACAGAATTGTTTTATCATTAGAAGATCCTAAAGCTCTTGGTGGTCAGTGGAGCTGTAGACAATAAATTTGTTAAATAGCTGGGCGCACTCTGGTTTAAACATTTGTAACATATGACAGCAGTTTTATACTCAATTCTTTGCATAATTGGAAGCCCATGCAGCTCTTTCAATACAGGGGTGACATGTTTGCGCCTACTCTGCTTGACTATTACGTTAGCTTCGGTGTTCTGGATAATAAAGGGATAACCTATATTTTAACTCCATGTTCCTACGTGGGAGAAGGCCACACTGTCTGTGTTTCTTAGCTGAGTTAACTGGTCACAAAATAGCGGCCATTGTGATAGTTTTGTTCCCAGTGTAAGGCTTTGCGTTTGTAACAGCTGAGGTTGTTCTAGCACGTTATAGTAGGGGGGAGTTAGTTGATCTAACTACAACCCTTTAGAAAACGAAACTATTACAGCTGTAAAATAAATAAACACGAGATCCGACGATAGATTAAATAATACTAAAGTTTAATAACTGTATAGTGAACAATAAATTACTAGGAAGACACCAGCGAAACTAAATATCTACGCCACACAAAAGGAAACTCACTTACTCACCGACCAACCACTCACACAGGTCCATATATATAAACATTTATACAGAAAGTTCCCGAAATAAACGTTACCTTTGCCCTCGCACAAACTAACCAATCGCGTATCAATACGATATCAGGTTACATCACTCAAGGCCAAATCTGGCGTAAACATCCTTATCCACAATGTTATCGAATGTTCGGGAACATACTAATATTTACTGAACGGGTCAAAACACCTGACAACAAGCGGGCGAGGAAAAAACTACTCACTAGGAAAAGAAGGTCAGGTCACGGAGTACAATACACTCTGGCGGTGGTCAACAATAAAATGGAAACAGAAATGAACACACGCTCACCAGTGTAACAAGAAAACGGGGGAGGGCAAGGGATAGCTTGCAGATGCTACAGCGTTTTTATTTTTCTTTATTTTGCCACAGTTTTTATTTATTTACCGCGGATCTGCGCTATATCAATTGAGCCAAATAGAAATTTACGTAAGGAAGACAATCAACAATGTCAAGAATGCTAGTCTGAAATTTAATACATTGTATTTGTTAAATGGAAGTGTATATCCGTACAACATGTTTACCAAAAGCGCGTCTGGTGAAGGTTTGCTGAAATAAAACTTGGTATGGTGTTCACGAATTTAAAGTGACAACACATGGAATAGTCAGATGGACCTTGGGGCGTGAGGGTCTAGTCAGTTTGTATCAATGGGCGGTAGTCAGATTGACTAATCAGGCGAAAAGGGGTTGGGGTAGCCATTGGTGATCGACGTACACTCAAGTACCGGTATATTATTAGCGCAGATCACGCAATCTCCATGCAGAAGTCGGATTGTTTTGCTACTAAGCCGATTCATATTTTTAAAAACCATGCAAATTAACAAGGTCGGTAATATAGTATTCCGGTGTGTGTTCTACCTCATCGAATTGTGTGCGTTGTACGGATATGCACTGTCCATATCCGTACAACATGTTGTGCGGATATGCGCTTCCATGGCCAAACACAATGCCGATATGCAGGTAAGTGACGTCACGGGATGCGGCGGTACCGTCTCAAGGCTGCGCTCTCTAGGCCAAGGCTACAGGAAACAAAGTTTGAATACCGGCACTATAACAATGCTTGTGTGTTGACTGCTGTTTCTTGTCTTTGTGTGGATTTATTAGACTTATTGTTATTCTCAAGATTGGATATTTGTCGTGTCGGTCTCACGTCTTCTCACGTCTTGGAGACCGCACACACAGTGACACTGGCATATTTATGTGGTCAGTACCCTCCTAACAGTTAACCTTGTCTTTGTCTCCTCTCCACCTGTCCTAGGGTCGTTGTACATCGTGAGAAAGCAAAGTTCGTTGTCCGTCTTTGTTCTTGTTTGACTATATATGTAGGATGCCTGGGAGTCCCGTCAGTCGGTGTAGTAGACGTGTATCTGTGCAATGCCTATCTGTACAGTGTTCATTTATATGTGAAATTATTTATGTGTATAACGTATACCTATACAGTGACAGTAACTTTCATATCCGTATATAGACTTATGTGTGTCGATTAAATGTCAACTCTGTATACCATACAGAAGGACTTACGTTATTCTGTAATATTCTAAAAACCCCACGCACGACACCAAAATATTCAATGTGAAAATGCCTAGAAAGTGCTGTGTTCCAGGTTGTAGAGGAAATTACGACGATAGTGAGAAAGTTTCTGTGTTTAAATTCCCGGCTGAATCGACAAGGCGAGATCTATGGCTAAGTAAAATTCCTAGAGCTGACTTTACTCCTTCACCTCAGTCTGTTGTGTGTGCTAAACACTTTAGTGATCAGTTCCTCATCCTGATTCTGTTGCAAGACCAGACGGAAGTGTTTTGACGGTGCAAAGATCAAAACCAAAACTTAGGGATGATGCTTACCCGTCAATTTTTCCAAATTGTCCATCGTATTTGTCTGACGAACCAGCTCCAAAAAGAAAAACACCGGAGGAAAGGCATAGGGAGGCCCAGCAAAGAGATGAGGAATCATTTTCTGATTGGTTAGAAAGTGACAAAATAGATACTTTTTCGGATTTTGGTAACAGTCTAAACAGTCATGTATCAGGGACCGTCTGGATTTATAGGCTACACAACAACGTTGAAAAACATGTCACTACCACCACCAATTTATCCGACGAAAAGGAAAGTCCATACTGGACTTTTTACAATTTACAAGATTTACTTAGCAGCAAGCCAGCTTTAGTTTCGGCAATTAGAGTACATTCTGACATGCACGTAGAGATTTTCACACAAGAGAATACAGGTATTGTTCAAGTTCCAAATACATCTTTGAAATGGCTCTTTGGTCAGCAATCTCCCCTTATCCTCACATCCTGGTCACAGTTTGATACAATGCTATCACACTTCGCCAGTGCCAGCGCCAAAGAGATGGATGTCAAACAGCAAATTCAAGTTTTTGTTGATGGCTTGCAGAATTTGTGCTTAGACGAACCAGCAGAAGAAACTGATGAGCACAGCGAAGACCAGGTTTTACCACTGAAAGACAAACTTTCCTTTTTGGTGGAACAGTTAAAGCTATTGACTTCTCCGGTGAGACGATACTCATCTGAAACACTGCTTTGGGCTTTTCAAATTTTTGCAGCAGCCCCTAGAACCTATTCTATGTTAAGAAACTCTCATTTAACTCTACCACATACTTCATATTTGAAGAGACTTTCATCAGTATTTACTATTGGACGCGGATTGACAGATGGAAGCGTTCACGAGGAATATTGGAAGCAAAAGTGTCAAAGTTTGAATGAGGGAGAGAGAATGGTAATTTTAATGTTAGACGAAATTCATGTCGCGCACCAAGTATCCTACAAAGAGGGAAAACTGGAAGGCACAGCCTCAAATTCTCTGTCTCAAGAAGCCAGCACAGCTCAAGTTTTCATGGTATCATCCCTGTTATGCAAAAGTAAAGATGTTGTGGGAATTGTTCCTGTCAAAAATTTGGCCACTGATTTGTTGTAAAACATGCTTCTTGAGGTTCTGAAATTGCTCCACAGTATAGGATATTCTGTTGTATGCGTGATCTCAGACAACAACAGAGTAAATCGTAATGCATTTACCAAAATGTGTGGAGGAGAACTGAAGCTTTCTACACAGAATCCCTTCAGCAGTTCTGAGAAATTGTTCTTTCTGTTTGTAGCATCTGCAAGCTATCCCTTGCCCTCCCCCGTTTTCTTGTTACACTGGTGAGCATGTGTTCATTTCTGTCTTCATTTTATTGTTGACAACCGCCAGAGTGTACTGTACTCCGTGACCTGACCTTCTTTTCCTAGTGAGTAGTTTTTTCCTCGCCCGCTTGTTGTCAGGTGTTTTGACTCGTTCAGTAAATATTAGTATGTTCCCGAACATTCGATAACATTGTGGATAAGGATGTTTACGCCAGATTTGGCCTTGAATGATGTAACCTGATAACGTATTGATACGTGATTGGTTAGTTGTGCGAGGGCAAAGGTAACGTTTATTTCGGGAACTTTCTGTAGAAATGTTTATATATATGGACCTGTGTGAGTGGTTGGTCGGTGAGTAAGTGAGTTTTCCTCTCTGTGGCGTAGGATATTTACTTGTTCGTTGGTACCTTCCTAGTATTTATTGTTCAGTATTCAGTTATTAAACTTTAGTGTTATTTAATCTATCGTCGGATCTCGTGTTTATTTATTCTACAGCTGTAATAGTTTCGTTTTCTAAAGGGTTGTAGTTAGATCAACTAACTCCCCCCTACTATAACGTGCTAGAACAACCTCAGCTGTTACATATTGGGGGCTCGTCCGGGATCCGACCAGATTCGAACAGACCCGGTCAAAATTATTAGATTTATTTACATAGTTTATTGTAGGAATATCATCGATTATCTATCTACAACATGTCAGAGGCTATTGGAAGGCTTAGCCAGGAAGCAGACGCCTTGGAGCTCACTGGGAAGGAGAGACAGGATTACATCCGTGAAGGCCTAAGGGAGGAAAGAGAGAGAGAGAGGCAAGATCGCATGGAGTAACTGAAGATAGAGGCTCAAGAGAAGGAGGCTCAACGACAAGCTCAGGAGAAGGAGGCGGAACGACAGGATCAACGACAGCTGGAAATAGAAAAGATGAACCACGAGCTGGAGATGGAGAGGATCCGCCATCAGCGTGGAGGCGAGTCGACGCAGGGGACCAGCGACCACGCCAGTTCCAAGAGACCCAAGCTACCTGCATTTCAGGATGGGAAGGACGACCTTGATAGCTGGTTACTTCGTTTTGAGAGGTTTGCCGAGACAGCGGACTGGCCCAAATCCACCTGGACGACATCACTGTCTGCCCTGCTGACTGGGAGAGCTCTGGAGTGCTTCTGTCGATTGCCGATCGATGAGGCCAAGGACTACGACAAAGTCAAGGAAGCTTTGCAGAAGAGGTATAACCTGTCAGAGGACGGTTACAGACTCATGTTCAGACAAGTTAAGCCTGAAGATGGAGAAGATGTCGGGATGTTTCTGACTAGGATCAAGACTTACCTAGAGAGGTGGATAAAGCTATCAAAGACGGAGGAGACCTACGAAGGAGTGAAGGACCTGTTCGTAAGAGAGCAGTTTATGGATGCTTGCCCACCAGACCTTGCGACCCATGTGAGGGAGAGGAAGCCAAAGACGCTACAGGACATCGCAGACTCAGCGGAGGCGTTCCTGGTAGCGAGGAACCGGACACTCAGAGGAAGCGCCAGACTGCAGAGCCGGCCAGTGCGACGGAGACCCAACGGAGACAGAAGTCTACAGGTCTGCCATAGGTGCCAGAGGCCGGGACATAAGGCGACGGAGTGTCGTACCAAGATAAACGACAAAGGTGAGTTGAAATGTTACCTTTGTGGAAAGCCAGGCCACGTTCGGAGAATGTGTCCAGCCCAGAAGGATACGGGGCGAGGCAAGCCGAACAAGGCGGCGGCGGCGGCCGTAGTTATAGCGGCGGACGAGTCGTCGAGACAGGATGCGACGACGGCTGACACCAGCATCAACGTTCAAGCGGTAATGAAGGACGGGAAGCTCCAGTTAGCGGTGCCTGTTACGTGCGGAGGATGCAGTGACGGAAGGACCGTGGAGAAGCTGAAGTTACCAGTGATGAAGGGCTTGATTGGAAATCGAGCAGTAGACGTCCTAAGAGATACCGGCTGTGAAGGTGTAGTGGTGCGGCGATCACTGGTGGACGACGGACAGCTCACCGGTGGGAAGAAACTTATCGCGAGGATCGATAACTCCTTGCTAGCGGCGGAGGAAGCCATTATCGACGTGAGAACGCCTTACCTGACGGGCAGAGTGACGGCACTGTGTCTCCCGGAGACCATCTGCGACCTAGTAGTCGGGAACGTGGACGGAGCGAAGGACCCGTACGACCCTGATACTGAGGTGATGGTAGGAGCGGTGACCACGAGGGCCCAGGAGAAGAGGAAGGACCAGTCTACGTCGCTGAGGGTGCCGAGGGCCGAACGGCACGCGGGAGTGGATAGGAAGGAACTCATCCGACTCCAGGAAGAAGACGAAGACCTCAAGAAGTTGGGGCAGAAGAAAAATCCGACCAACAGAGGCAATAAGTCCGTACACTTCGAGAGACACGGAGGTGTACTGTACCGGATTTATAGGGACATAAGACAGGCTACGATTACAAGACAAGTGGTACTACCCGAGAAACTGAGGGAGTATGTACTGAGCGTTGCCCATGATTCTATCGTCGGAGGACATCTCGGCGTGAAGAAGACAAAGGACAGGGTGATGAGCAATTTTTACTGGCCTGGTATCGAAGGTGACGTCGCGAGATACTGCCGCTCATGCGACATATGCCAGAGGACAGTGAACAAAGGAGCGACACCAAAGGTGCACCAGCAGAGTATGCCAGTAGTAGACGTACCGTTTAGGAGAGTGGCCGTGGACTTAGTAGGACCTATCGACCCCCCAAGTGAAGGTGGACATCGGTATATCCTGGTATACATAGACTACGCTACTCGCTACCCTGAAGCCACACCCTTGAAGAAGATCGACGCAGAAACGGTAGCAGAAGCCTTAGTGAACATCTACAGCCGTTTGGGTGTGCCCGAAGAGATCTTGTCCGACCAAGGGACCCAGTTTATGTCAGATGTCATGAGGGAAACGAATAGACTACTGGGAATTCGACAGTCGACCACTACAGTCTACCACCCTATGTGCAACGGGTTGGTGGAGCGATTCAACGGCACGCTGAAGAAAACATTGAGACGACTGTGCGCAGAGCAACCCAAGCAGTGGCACAGATACACCAACCCGCTGCTCTTCGCATATCGTGAAGTTCCTCAAGAGTCGACCAAGTTTGCCCCATTCGAGTTGCTGTATGGGAGAACTGTGAGAGGACCGATGCACATCTTACGTCAACTATGGACCAAGGACGTAGAGGAGCCGGAAACGAAGACCAGTTACCAGTACGTCATGGAACTACGTGAGAGGCTGGAGGACACATGGAAGTTAGCGACGGAAGAACTCTCCAAGGCTCAAGGTAGACAGAAGACCTACTACGACCGGAAGGCGAGAGAGAGGAAGTTCCGCCCCGGAGATGAAGTGTTGGTGTTACTGCCGACGAATACTAACAAGCTCCTAGTCCAATGGAAGGGACCATATAAGGTAGTCTCAATTGTCGGTGTCAACGACTATAGAGTCAAGATGGGTGCAAAAGAAAAGACCTTGCACGCCAACCTCCTCAAGAGATACATTCCAAGGACGTCAAAAGCAGCAGCAGTGGCAATGGAACCGAGACCTGTTGTGACCGAGATGTGTGGGATGGACAACAGTAGGAGAGATACCACGCCTGAATATGTCAACGCCATAAAGGACGGCGGCGGTGATAGTGCTGAGACTGTACTGGCAGAGGACGACCTGATAGACAAGAGTCAACCCGTGGAGTCAGCTAGCATGACAGTCATCGAGGACTGCGACCTGGAAGGCGACAACGGTGGAACGACGGAGGACCTTGCCGACCTAGGAAGCTGGGACCAGAAGGAAGGCTACAGAGATGTCCAGTATGGAACGCAACTGACGTCGGAACAACGTCAAGAACTCTGCGATGTGGTGAAGGATTACCAACACGTCTTCACCAATCTCCCTGGATGCTGCCAGTTGGGTGAACATCGCATCGACCTTACGACAGAAGTACCAGTTCGTCAACGACCATACCCGGTGCCCTACGCTATGCGCGACTCCTTGAAGGAGGAGCTTAGCACCATGGAACGGCTGGGCATCATTCGAAGGAGCTCGTCAGCTTATGCTTCACCTGTTGTTGTCGTCAAGAAGAAGGACGGATCCAACCGAGTCTGCATCGACTACAGGAGGTTAAACAAGATCACAGTATTCGACCCTCATCCGACAGCAGCGCCATCGGAAGTGTTTCAGAGTCTATCGAGAGGAAAATTATTCTCTCGGATTGACCTGAGCAAGGGATACTGGCAAGTGAAAGTTCGAGAGCAAGACATTCCCAAGACGGCGTTCGTCACCATGGGCGAACACTATGAATTCACTCGGATGCCTTTTGGGATGATGAACTCAGGAGCCACGCTGAACAGGATCGTAAAGCCATTGATCCGTGGAATGAACAATGTGACGGCATATGTGGACGACCTGCTGATTCATACAGAGACATTCGACGAGCATGTGAAGACTCTCAAGGACTTCCTGCAGAGGATGGACCAAGCTGGATTAACTGCAAGACCATCCAAGTGCCTGATTGGAACGTCTGAAGTGGACTTTGTTGGACACTCAGTGGGAAAGGGTATGATTGGCTTGTTAGAAGAAAATGTGTGTAAGGTGCGGGATGCACCCAGACCCACCACTAAAAAGGAAGTGAAAGCATTTTTAGGACTGGTGGGATATTACCAAGAATTTGTACCTAACTTTGCAGCAATTGCAGCACCACTGTCTGATTTGCTTAGAAAGGGTCAGCACAATGTAGTTCAATGGGAAGAAGTGCAGCAGAAAGCGTACACTTCTCTGAAGAATGCCATTGTTTCCAAACCCGTGTTATGTTTGCCAGATTTTTTAAAAGAATTTGTCTTAGCAACTGATGCATCAGACCGCGGGTTGGGTGCTGCTCTTATGCAGGAATATGAGGGAAAGTTATATCCTGTGGCATATGCCAGTCGTAAGCTATTGCCTCGTGAGACGAAATATTCAGTCTCAGGGCGAGAATACCTAGCCATCGTTTGGGCGGTAAAGAAGTTTACTTTGTATTTGTATGGAAAGGAGTTTGTGCTCCAAACTGACCATCGGTCATTAGAGTTTTTGAACTCTGCCAAATTTGATAGTCCAAAGTTATTACGATGGAGTTTATTTTTACAGTCTTATCGATTCAGGATTCACTACGTAAAAGGCAGAGAAAATGTATGTGCTGATTTCCTGAGCAGAATATTTTAAAAGTAGTACACTATTAGTGAAATGTATTGTAACCCATAGTTTTGCCTATTAGATGAATTTCTAGGACGGCAGTATTGTACTGTAATTGGGGACATAATTCATCTGTGACTGAATATTGAATTGATGGCTGATAGTCATGATGTGTTAGTCACATTTTGATTTTATGCTATGTCATATTTGTTACCAATGGAACTGGGTGTAATTTTTGGAAAATGTAACCCAAATGGGGACTGCGAGCAAGCAGTGTTTGTGTTATATTGCATTGTTGTAACTTGTTTTGACCTAATATGATGAAGATAGACCCTGATCAGTGGACGATAGGTATTAGTATTTTGCCATTGTACGTATGAGTTATACATTTTGGAGATAACCATGTTATGTACAACAAGTTATATGCTATGGTTCGTGCACGAAGCATTGTGTAAACGATGGGCCATCGTTTCACCATATATGATTTGTAATAATATCATTGACCATTGTTTCACCACAGTGGTGGCATTGTACTATTTTGACTAGTAGGCCTACTGTTAACCGTTGGTTTGTCACAATGATGATACTGTATTAGTCATTGTATTAGTGATGCAAAGGATATTGCATTGTATTGTATTTGCGATGAAATTTGGGAAGGCACTGAAAATGTTAATAATTGTAATAGAATTAGCAACTACCTTTGTGAGATTGGGAGTGCTGTAAGATTGCTATTTCAAGATATTGCAGACGCTGAATAATGTTTTGGAGTTGAAAAATATTCAACTTAAATTGGGGAGTTGTGTAGCATCTGCAAGCTATCCCTTCCCCTCCCCCGTTTTCTTGTTACACTGGTGAGCATGTGTTCATTTCTGTCTTCATTTTATTGTTGACAACCGCCAGAGTGTACTGTACTCCGTGACCTGACCTTCTTTTCCTAGTGAGTAGTTTTTTCCTCGCCCGCTTGTTGTCAGGTGTTTTGACTCGTTCAGTAAATATTAGTATGTTCCCGAACATTCGATAACATTGTGGATAAGGATGTTTACGCCAGATTTGGCCTTGAGTGATGTAACCTGATAACGTATTGATACGTGATTGGTTAGTTGTGCGAGGGCAAAGGTAACGTTTATTTCGTTAACTTTCTGTAGAAATGTTTATATATATGGACCTGTGTGAGTGGTTGGTCGGTGAGTAAGTGAGTTTTCCTCTCTGTGGCGTAGGATATTTACTTGTTCGTTGGTACCTTCCTAGTATTTATTGTTCAGTATTCAGTTATTAAACTTTAGTGTTATTTAATCTATCGTCGGATCTCGTGTTTATTTATTCTACAGCTGTAATAGTTTCGTTTTCTAAAGGGTTGTAGTTAGATCAACTAACTCCCCCCTACTATAACGTGCTAGAACAACCTCAGCTGTTACACTGTTTGATACTGTGCATATATTTAAATGTATCAGAAATAACTGGCTTGCTCAGAAAGATGTGGAGAAAACATTCCAGTTTCCTTCATTTGAAAGTTCTGCCTGTACTGAAATTATGAAAGCATCATTTTCTCATTTAAGAAAGTTGTATTCTGCTGAAAAGTCGTCTGCACTAAAACTGGCACCGGCACTGAACCAAAAGGCTTTGTATCCAACAGCTACTGAAAAGCAGAACGTCAAATTGATGCTTAAAGTTTTTGATCAACGAAATATTTTTGCCTTACAGCATTTTGAGAAGCACTGGCCGGAAGATACACGAGGCACTAGAGAATTTCTAGACATAATTCTATGTCTGTGGAACATAGTTAATGTTAAACATCCATACAAAGCTAAGAGACTCAGGAATGACGACTTTAAAGTTATAACCTCCATCTCTGATATGAACATGCAGTATATGAAGAAAGCAGTTGAATGGCTTCAGGAGTGGCAGAAGTTAAATCTGAAACCAAGAGAAGGCACTATATAGAACGAGACAATGACTGCTCTGGATCATACACTGAGAGGCTTACAAGAAATTTCTTCCTACCTGTTAGATGAAAAAAAGTTCAAATATATTTTACTTGGCAAGTTCCAAACTGACAACCTTGAATTTAGATTTAGTCAGTACAGACAAATGAGTGGATGTAACTTCCACGTGTCGGTCCAACAGTTACTTGAAGGAGAAAAAAAGCTCAAGCTAATTAGCGTCCTAAAACTGGTTTCAGCGTCCAAAGGGACTTCAACACTCAAAGATGTCACTGAACCTCTGGAGGAAACAGTTACCCAACTGAAAGATTCTTCAGCTCAACAGTATATAGAGTTTCTGCCATTGATCCCCGACTGTGAGAACGTCGAATTAACAGAGGAACAACAAAAAGCTTTAGTATTTGTGTCAGGTTATGCAGTCTCCAAAGTACTGCCGCGCACCAACTGTGACGACTGCAAGAACGAGTTAGACTAGACAAAACGCTTCATGTGGAGGGGACTGATGATTGTTACACCTATTTGTCTGCTCTAGACAGAGGAGGTTTAGTGTGGCCGTCTGATCTTGCCGTGTCAATTATTACAGAAGCTTTCAAAGTTTTTCAAGTTCTGGTTGGAAAAGATGACAGTGAGAATAAATTTCTGCAGACCACAAACCACAGAATAATTCTTTTGCAATTGTCCCTGCGAAGAGTTATGGATCTGGAATTATGTCAAGGAAAATGTGAAGAATGCGGGGTTCTTTATGAAGAGGTGGCTGCCAAATGTATCAAACCAGTGGTAAATATTTTCCTGAACAATTATTCTAAAAGCTTCTGTGACCAGGCATCATCTGCAAATACTTCAAGAAAAGTGAAGACGTTCACCAAAAAGGATTTAGTTCTATCTGTCTGAGCAGCTCCTTATGTCCAGCTAAGGTAAAGCATCTTAGACTGTTCATGTTAGCAAGTTTCCTCTCACCATCTGTCTTTTCTCCTGTCTATCAAGTGTGCATGTGCTCTCTCTCTCTCTCTCTCTCTCTCTCTCTCTCTCTCTCTCCTTTCCCTGTTTTTCTCGTTTCTTTCCTTACAGACACGAAAGATATAGGAGTGGTGAACACATTATACATGTATTAAAATACAACAGTGGCCTAATCTATTATTATGTCGATATTTCCTTATTAAATATATTGGTATGCTGCTTAAGATAATAATATTATCATCAACCTACTCAGGCTAGCAATATTGGTGTCTATAATGGTAGATAAGTAAAGTAAGTCGTCGGACAAATTCCAAGCCTTGGCTTCCCGTTGATCTATTCCGTTTTAAATAATAATTAATAGTAGTAGTCACTTTTTTGTGGTCGAATTTTAAGACTTGCAGATCTACAGTGTAAACATTCTTTCATCTTAAGGCACATGCATGCTACATCTTGCTTTGAGTAATACGACAACACAAGTACCGCTACGGTACACATGACGTTGGTACACTGATATATCAGGTTATCAAAACACCTCTGCCGAAAGCCGAGCATCGCCGCTTGCTGTGACGTCACGCGCCCGCTGTGTTTGGCCATAAAGGCACTTTCCGGAATTTGATATTTGTGAAATATTCAGAGAGTGCCCTCCACCCACCCTCTCCGGGTCAAAGATCGGTGGTTAAGAGGTTCTGCAAGCAACTCAGCGCGAGATGCCCACGTTTTGTGATGCCACTGGGACCAGGTCTCTGTGCCCTGTGCTGAGATCAGCGCACCATCAGGAATGCACGAACACACTGTGCAAGTTTTTGTATGTTGGTTTTTTTTTGGTCTTTTTTTGTTGTTGTTAGCACGAAAAATCTTTAGGGTGGAGACGCCGTTAATATAATGAGCCCAAAGAATGCGCCTGGCACAAAGAAGAAAGCCGTTCATGTAACTGCTGGGCGTGCCCTGAAAACATACCGAGGTCGACAAAGAAAACAACGAAGAACAATAATAAAAATATCTTTCCGTTGGAAACAAAGAGCAGAAAGGGCGGATTGTCCTTCCCTTGCTCGGTTTAACCAGTGGTATGTCTTGACAACAAAGGAATTATTTGAGATATATAATAATATATATGATATATATATAAGAGAGAGAGAGAGGCAGACAGGCAGACACAGACAGGCAGACATAAAGACAGACAGATGGATAGAGGGGCAGACAGACAGGTAGGCAGATAGATAGACAAACATACATAAAGACAGACAGATAGATAGATTGGCAGACAGAAAGACAGATATATCGGCAAATAGACAGAACGTAGGCAAATAGACAGATAGACAGACAAGCAGAGAGATAGCCAGACAGAAGTTTGTAATAGTTTCACAATCCAGAGTCCAGTTTCATTATGACATCGCCTCTGAGAATTCACTCTTTACTCTGAAACAGCTAAGTTCGTGGGAACTGCCAGTCAAAGGACGGACCCGAGGGGTTGGGGGGTGGGGGAGGGTGGGTAGCACGGCAGATGCGTCGGCCACATAATTATTTAAACCCTGGCTGTCTCGGAGTTTCGTGTCAGACCGTGGCCTTCGGTCAGACCCGGGTAGCTTTTGTGTGGTGGCAGCCAGCGGCAGCACTGCTCTCCCATCTTCCCCTCGACAGTCTGTCGGTTCTGACTTTTATCCAAGGTAAGGCCGTGTTTGCAATAACGAGTGACATAGCCTACAATGCTTTGTTGACATGATGTCAGTGAACATCGTAATATTATTATGTGCTTTCACTAGACAAATTGCGCTGCGCATGTCGCCTAGTGAACTTTCGGCTCTAGTTGTTTTGTTGTTTTTTTAATTAAATATGACTGTTCTCTCTCTCTCTCTCTCTCTCTCTCTCTCTCTCTCTCTCTCTCTCTCTCTTACTTTATATTAACTTGTCGAAATAGAAGGGATGAGCTAAAGTGATATGGCTACAATGCGGGGAAAGGGGGTGGGGGGGTGGGAGGGGTGATTGGTAAGTAGGTTGAAAGATTTAGCGAGACATTGTTGTGAGCGTTAAATTTTATAACAAACATTCGGCACTAGATACTAGTGCATGGAAGCTCGACAGACGGACGTGCTTTGGTGCTGCTAACTAAGCAAGAACTCGCAGCTAAGTAACCTGTTTCGATTCGATTCTATACATTTCCTGTTGAAATCTTTTATTGTTCGATTTTTTTTCACTTGAAAAAGGCGAAAGCCGGAAATTTGTGTATTTTCTGTCTTCTCTTTAGTTTGCTTTGTATCGTTTTGGGTTTTATTTTTCACGCAGGGCATCGCTACATACAACTTTTTCTTTTTGCCCAATTTTGACTCAGCTGTGACCAGCGTTGCCGGTCCTTGGGATTTTTCCCAATGTCTTGTGACTTTAGGGGTTACATTTTGGGATCTTGGTTGTTTTTTTTGTTGTTGTTTTTTAGGGACCTTGGGATTTTTTCGGCTTTTGTAGACTCGACATTTCGCTTTATTTCTCAGCAAAAAAAAAACAAGAAAAAAACTCACAAAATGGCCCTTCCATCTGTGACTGAAAAAGTAAACATAAAGCCAAATGGCCCAAGGGACCGTTTGAGATTGCCTGTGTGAGAGGATCTGTTGCTTGGTCTGCGAGCAGATCACTGTGCTGTTTAATTGTGAATTTTAAATGTATTTTTTGGGGGGGAGGGGGGGAATATTGGAATTTTTTTATACGACATTCTTGGGATTTTACAGTATCTTCCCAGGCAACACTGGCTATGAGTGTAACCCCACCCCCGCCCTCCCCAAGAAAAAAGGCAACTGTTGGCCAGAGTTTAATTTTGTGCCCAGATCGACTGCCAGTCTACAGATTTTCTGTAGTGTTTAAAAATATTTTGAGCAAAACTTTGGCCAGCAAGTCAGCAATGAAGAAGTGGCTCGTTGTGTTCCATTTCATCCCGTAGTCACTCCTAGGTCGGGCCTCAGAACCCATGGAAGTGGTCTAGGGAGTGTCCACAGCCCAAAGGGGATAATACATGTTTCGGGTGGAGCTCTGGATAATATTCTTAATGCTCTCTCTCTCTCTCTCTCTCTCTCTCTCTCTCTCTCTCTCTCTGTTTGTCTGTCTGTCTGGCTGTCTGTCTCTCTCTCTCTCTCTCTCTCTCCCTCCCCCTCTCTCTCTCTCTCTCTCTCTCTCTCTCTCTCTCTCTCTCTCTCTCTCTCTCTCTTACAAATGCTCTAAAAAATATATAATATTATATATATATAATAGGACGTTTTGTGCTCGCAGAACTTGCATGTATAGTGATTAGGCCACACCCTTCCCCCACTTTTCCAATGCTACGCCACTGCAGTACGATTACCCCTCTCCCCCCAATGCTACGCCACTGCAGTACCCTTCACTATTCCCCTCTTCTCCAGGGTAACGCGATCCACGTCCGCTCCCACCCTCCACAGCTAACCCTCACATTCTGCACGATTCATCTCCTCAGGTCATACTTTTTGGTTCCCCAGATCTTCAGTTTGGATTTTATCCGAAATTTCATCTTCCCACGAATTGTTTCCAGTTTCTGGGTGTCAGATCTTCGTGTTGTATTTTTTTCCCACAATTTCAATCAATGTCACACAGGAATGGGGGCTGTTGTCAGGGGTCGTTAATATTTTGGAAGTGTATATCCATACAACATGTTTACCAAAAGCGCGACTGGTGAAGGTTTGCTGAAACAAAACTTGGTTGGTATAGGGTTCACGAATTTAAAGTGACAACACATGGAATAGTCAGATGGACCTGGGGCTGGGGGCGTGAGGGTCTAGTCAGTTTGTGTCAATGGGCAGTAACTAATCAGGCGAAAAGGGGTTGGGGTCACAGACCAGGGATAAACTGTACATTATTCATCTATGGTTGGGGTAGCCATTGGTGATCGACGTACACTCAAGTATATTATTAGCGCAGATCACGCAATCTCCGAGCAGAAGTCGGATTGTTTTGCTACTAAGCCGATTCATATTTTTAAAAACTATGCAAATTAACAAGGTCAGTAATATAGTATTCCGGTGTGTGTTCTACGTCATCGATATGCACTGTCCATGCGCTTCCTAATATTTTAGACAGTAAGCTCTAGCTGGGCCGTGAACACAACTCAGTGTTTTCTGTACGTCTTTTCAAAATAGACTGCGGTCCCTGGACACCAGTGATCCATCTCTACTGCCACAGTGACTCAACACCATCTTCATTCAAATCACAAGTTTTCATGCGCAAGATCATCCATTACTGTCAAATGATCTTTTTATGCACAAGACAAATCATTGCTGGCAAATGATATTTTTATGCACAAGATCATCCATTGCTGTCAAATGATCATTTTATGCACACGACCATCCATTGCTGACAAATGATCTTTTTATGCACAAGAGAATCCATTGCTGGCAAATGATCTGTTTATGCATAAGAGCATCCATTGTTGCTAAATGATCTTCTCATGCACAAGATCATCCGTTGCTGTCACGTGATCTTTTATGCACAAGATCATCCGTTGATGACAAACGATCTTTTTATGCATAAAATCATCCATTGTAGTCAAATGATCTTCTCATGCCCAAGATAATCCATTACTGTCAAATGATCTGTGCATGCACAGGATCATCCATTTGCTGACAAATGATCTTTTTATGCACAAGACAAATCATTGCTGGCAAATGATATTTTTATGCACAAGATCATCCATTGCTGTCAAATGATCATTTTATGCACACGACCATCCATTGCTGACAAATGATCTTTTTATGCACAAGAGAATCCATTGCTGGCAAATGATCTGTTTATGCATAAGAGCATCCATTGTTGCTAAATGATCTTCTCATGCACAAGATCATCCGTTGCTGTCACGTGATCTTTTATGCACAAGATCATCCGTTGATGACAAACGATCTTTTTATGCATAAAATCATCCATTGTAGTCAAATGATCTTCTCATGCCCAAGATAATCCATTACTGTCAAATGATCTGTGCATGCACAGGATCATCCATTTGCTGACAAATGATCTTTTTATGCACAAGATCATCCATTGCTGGCAAATGATATTTTTATGCACAAGATCATCCATTGCTGTCAAATGATCATTTTATGCACACGACCATCCATTGCTGACAAATGATCTTTTTATGCACAAGAGAATCCATTGCTGGCAAATGATCTGTTTATGCATAAGAGCATCCATTGTTGCTAAATGATCTTCTCATGCACAAGATCATCCGTTGCTGTCACGTGATCTTTTATGCACAAGATCATCCGTTGATGACAAACGATCTTTTTATGCATAAAATCATCCATTGTAGTCAAATGATCTTCTCATGCCCAAGATAATCCATTACTGTCAAATGATCTGTGCATGCACAGGATCATCCATTTGCTGACAAATGATCTTTTTATGCACAAGATCATCCATTGCTGGCAAATGATATTTTTATGCACAAGATCATCCATTGCTGTCAAATGATCATTTTATGCACACGACCATCCATTGCTGACAAATGATCTTTTTATGCACAAGAGAATCCATTGCTGGCAAATGATCTGTTTATGCATAAGAGCATCCATTGTTGCTAAATGATCTTCTCATGCACAAGATCATACGTTGCTGTCACGTGATCTTTTATGCACAATATCATCCGTTGATGACAAACGATCTTTTCATGCATAAAATCATCCATTGTAGTCAAATGATCTTCTCATGCCCAAGATAATCCATTACTGTCAAATGATCTGTCCATGCACAGGATCATCCATTTGCTGACAAATGATCTTTTTATGCACAAGATCATCCATTGCTGGCAAATGATTTTTTTATGCACAAGATCATCCATTGTTGCCAAATGGTCGTTTTATGCCCAGGATCATCAGTTTGCTGGTAAATGATCTTTCTGTGCACAAGATCATTTATTGCCGTCAAATCATCTTTTATGCACACGATATTCCATTGCGTTCAAATGATCTTTTTATGCAAAAATCATCCACTACTGTCAAATGTTCTTTTATGCACAAGATCATCCGTTGCTGCCACATGATCTTTTATACACAAGATCATACATTGCCGTTAAATGATCTTTTTATACCTAAGATCATCCATTACTGTCAAATGATCTGTTTATGCACAAGATCATCCATTGCTGTCAAATGATCTTCTCATGCACAAGATCATCCATCACTGTCGAATTTTTTTTTCATGCACAAGATCATCCATTACTGTCAAATGATCTTCTCATGCACAAGATCATCCATTACTGTCAAATGATCTTCTCATGCACAAGATCAGCCATCACTATCAAATGATTTTTTCATGCACAAGATCACCCCTTACTGTCAAATGATCGTTTCATGCACAAGATCATCCGTTATTGCCAAATGATCTTTTCTTGCACAAGATAATCCATTACTGTCAAATGATCTGTTCATGCAGAAGATCATCCATTACTGTCACCTGATCTTTTCATGCACAAGATCATCCATTACTGTCGAATGATCTTTTCGTGCACAAGATCACCCATTACTGTTAAATGATCTTTTCGTGCACAAGATAATCCATTACTGTTAAATGATCTTTTCATGTACAAGATCATCCATTACTGTCGAATGATATTTTCATGCACAAGATCGTCAATTACTGACACCTGATCTTTTCATGAACTTTCTCACATTTAGATGACGACTCAACCAACCCTGTTGTTGTTGGCCACCATTTTGGTATGTGCCTGTCCACTGAGCAATGGGCGAAGTTCGTTCAGTGTGGACTTCAGAGTGACGCCATCGGTGATTCAGCCCGTGGTGACGTCAAATGTCTCGTTGCTGTGTACTGTGGAAAGCAGCAGTAACAGATACCACCGTTCTAGGGGTTCCATCAATAAAGTGGCCCGGGTTCGAATCTTGAAGAATTTCCAGGTAAACGAATTACTAAACTTTAACCACACACACACACACACAGGCAGGGGTGAAAAAACTGCAAGAAATGGTGATTTGCGAAACTGCAGTGTAATAAGTATTGAGTAGGAATAACCTGGAGAGAATCAACCTACAACCAGCAGACTGCCAAATCAAACTCCACGCCGTCCGGCAGATGCCAAACAGGGGAACCCAGAGCGGCCACACTGCCCTAAGTAATACGTAATTTAAAACATTTTCTGACACAACTATAACATTTTATATGTTGAAATTGCTGAACTTTTGGTCGTTGAATATAGGAATTTGTTTTGAATATCTCTTTTTAATATTGTCTTTCAGGAGGAATGGAAAACAATTGCGCAGATTAGCGACATGGACCCTGGATCTGTTCAACTTTTGGATGCCAGTATCTCAGAATCCAGCGGTCTAGTCACCACTGATCCAACCAGAAAAACATTTCTAAGTATATCTTGGGAAATCGCCACCTCGGACGCTTTTGGGCAATATCGTTGTGACGCCATCGGCTTTGATACGAACCAGGTACTGTCTCTATTACGTAGAGGGCAAGTGGGAAAATGGCAATTGGACAAGATGTGTAAGCTGTACACAGCTGTCCCTAAATAATAGTGTATACATGTACTTAGGCACAAGTTTGCAAGAGTACAGAAGGTACCTTCTAGGCATGTTCATTAGTTTTAAACAAATACATTTTCAATGATTGCATTCCTTTTGTGTTCATTCAGGAGCAGCTTTTCCGTAGGGCACGTTTACACAGAAATATAAATCTCCCTACATTTGTATTTGTATTTGTATACTGCTTTAATCCCATTTGGGAAATTTGCCTTTGTGCCATTCAGCCCACTTACAACTGGAGCAGACAAGTCGTCGCCACCGTGGCGCAGTGCCAGTCGGCGGTGTTTTTTTTTTGGGGGGGGGGAGGAGATGAGGGGGGAGGGGGAGTGGTAGGAATGAATTTTATTTGATTTTGCCCGGGCAGCGGCCTGTTCGGCCTGCTCTTTTCGATTTCCAAATGCCGAGGCATCTTTAATGTGCGCAACGTGCACACGGGCCCTCCGAATTTTTTTGTCCTTATCCGAGAAGACTAGATACTCGATCCCACCCCTAAATAGGATCAGGGACACGAAAATATGAGAAAAATCCCAATTTCCAACATGCTTGCACTGCCCGGGTTTTGAATCCTTGGCATGAAAGTATTGAGAGGCGAGCACCTTGCCTCCAGACCACCTTGTCCCTGTGAAGAATTTATTATTCAATTCTCAAAGTGACGTAGGTATTAAACAAAAATTTTAAACTTAAAAAATTTATTGGCTTTGGTACAATAAGTCCAGATAGACAATTTCTCCCTGGCGATCACCAAATCATGACAACTGTAGCATCACAAAACATTCCACGTTAAACTAAAATTCCCACCCCCCCCCCCCCCGTGTTTTATCAGGATACTAGGCAGATAAAATTCTACTGGCATGACATATTGTGCTTAATGTTTATAATTCTATGCAGCTCTTACAGTTGATTAGAAATAACATGTTTGTACGCGTTTGGTTAATTCTTAAACACTAGGCTGTGTATAATTGTGCTATATTGTTTTCCCTCTAGGGAGTTCAGTCGCAGACAACTCATCTGACACTCGGCAATCAACTGAATGCACTACAGATGCTCAAACTGGTCACACATCAGAAAGATCAACTCCAACAACAGATCAACGAAGTTCAGACAAAACAACAGCAAGGTGAAATTAACGGACAGCAATTAGAATCAAACATGACAAGTGTGGAAGAGAAGATGACAGCTACAGTTCAGGAACTGGAGAAACTGGTTGAAGAACAAAACAAAAGTATGCAAGAGCTGCAGCACAGGCTGGAGGAACGAATCCAAGTGGTGGAAGAGAAACATAGTCAGAAACTAGAAGAGCACGAATCGAAGATCCAACTGACCATTGACAGCGGTTTTCTGATGTTGTGGCCTCGAGGATCTTACGGACTTGTCATGCCAACTTCTGGTTGTCCTGAAGGTGGTATGTTTACCTGGCAACAAGGTTGGCACAAACATCATACTGAATCCACAGACAGAAATCAAGACAAGGTATCCCAAGGGAATCACCTATCTCGACCCGCGTTATCGCGTGAGAACGGCAGCAATTTCATCACTCAACATTTCTGTATGAAGACCGAGGCCAACATCGTGGGTCCTGCCTGGCCTGAGGGTTCTTACTGCATCAATAGGAAAGGACACTGTCCAAGTCCGTTTGAAGAAGGTTCTATTCGCTGGGATGAAGAGGATTTCAGGCAGTTGTCTGAGTCGAGAGGCGAGCTGCCGGATGGATCCTACACCAACGACACCACGATCATCCAGTATTGCTGTAGGAAAGACGGCGCTACCGATAAGCCCATCTATTTGCCAAACTCCCAGCCGTTGTACCTGTATCGCTATGGTGGTCAGTGTCAGCAGGTGTATGGTATGAATGTGACGGAGGAGTATCTGGAATTCGACACAGAAAACACCAACAACAAGGACAGTTTCTACGGCGCTCATCCCGACGGCAAGATCAAGAATGTCCGACTACAGCTCTGTTACTACCACAAAAATTAGAACAGTGCTGCTGTTACGCCATCCCATTTCGGGCAATTCCAGCGTCATCACCATGAGAACAGTATACTGGAAATATATTATATCTTCATAGATTTCACTTGTTAACGCCATTCGTGTTGCTTCGAAACAATAACTGCCCCTGGCTTTGTAAAAATGGTCGGTTAGTGATTATGAAAACATTGGAAATAGTTCTGAAAGTGAGAGGGTAAAATAATCACTACAAGCAAAAATGTTAAAATTGCGTACATAACAGTCAGTGGCTACCAGTGGCTACCAGGGGAATACTTTTTACTTCATGTTTCATATTTATTCGAATCACCAGAAATTGAATGTGTTTCCATATAATGAATTGTCTTCAGCTTTTTTTCTTTATTGTTTCTATAATCTGTCTTCGACCACGGCCTGTCATCGTCCATCGAACGTCTTTGCCTAAATACTTTTTATCTTTTATGTGTTCTTTTTATTTGTTTTACCCCTTGGTTTTAGACTAGCGCGTTGTAGTTCGTTATTTACTTCTTTTTTTTTCACTTAAAAATCACAATTCCTCCGCATAAATAATAATAATACTAATAATATTATATACTGAATTCAGTTTTTTTTGCTTTTTTTGTTTATTTCATTGTTGTTTGTCTTTCATCTTCCCCAGTTCTCTTTCTCCTTCAATTTATTAAATATCATTTTAAATCCTTTCTTTCCCATGCGTCTCACCAAAACGCAGAGTTGAACTTCCATTGACTTTCTTACAACACAATACGCTTTAATTGCATAATAAACTTTTACATGTATTGGATACGCTCGCGACTAGCTCCGACGGTAGCGATGTTTTGCCATATAGGGAAAGGAATTTAATGACACAATTACTATATTAATTTTTAATTCATGGGACATTAGAACTGTTCAACGCGGTAGTTAATGTCCCATGACGTAAATCTAAATATAGTAACGGTGTCATTCAATTCCGTTCCCTTATGGCGTCACTGCGCCTCCATGCCATGAACAGTATGGTATAATAATAGCATGTCTCCGGTGGCTGCTGAATTTTCGATGCATGTGATTTGGCTTCACTGATTGGTCACATTATGTTTGCAGAACTGTAATTATTATTCCGCTACCTTAAATGCAAGACAGAGTTCTGGCCCTTTTTAGATGAAGACAATCATCAAATTCCTTCTTCCATCCACCCCCCTGACCCCCCCCCTCCCGCAGAGTCAATTATTAAACAAAACTATAACAAAATGTAACCACAATCATTCAAAATGGAATTTAGCCAGTATGCTTTTCTATAGTAAATAGATTTTATTATCACATTTAATACTGTTTTTTGTTTTTTTAATTGTGTATGTACAACACACACAAATGTTACTTCGGCAGGCACTTTTTCGAATAATATACTTCATGCATTGAATACTTGCATTAAGTGTAAAAACTTATATCTCTGCAGTGTTCTTGTAGTTTCATTTAAATTTAGAATAGATATGTATTCCAGGAAAGGTTCGGTATTTAGGTCAGTTTTAGGGTATATTTTGTTGTGAGTAAAAAAGATGCGGGAATGAAGAATACATCTTTTGTTAAGTTTGTGTGAAGACCGCATGTGTGAGAGAGAGAGAGAGATCTACACCGTAGAGATACCAGAACCCAGAGTCTTGGAATTACTGCTGGAACAATAGAAGACAACGGTAACTGAAATTACTTTTATGAAAGATAAAGTGATGAGACCAGAAATGTTTTAAACTAATGCTCATAGTTTCCCTTTCTTTCGTGAAATACGAGTGTGAAGTGAGAGAGAATTTAGTGTTCTCGAACAAAATAAACAAACACAAGAATTCTCGAGCAAACTCGCTTGGCATTAAATTTAGTCTCTACTAATTTAGTAACTACAGTTCATAACTAGAGTGATAGTTTCTTTAAAACCTTTTCCGTACGTCGCTATTTTCCCTGCGGTCTGTACGTCGTGGTAAATTTTGTTACCAGACAGTCCCATATAGAGAAATATGCAGGTTATGCCTATCCGTACGTCCTGGGAACAATTGTTACCACACTGAGACAAGTGTAGAATAACACGCTTTCAGTCGGTCTATCCCTCGTGATCACAAATACTATCCAATGCAGCTTCCATGGGGATTTGGGGGACCACTTTTTGTCAAAAGAAACGTTATATGGGATGTTTATTCTCTAAATTTATATTAGATCCATATGTATCGCAGAGGACCGACCACCATGATTCTTAGCCAGGGCGCTAGAATAAGATGTCCGCCTATAGTTTTCATTCGGCTTCTTCCTGAATGGAAACAAGGTGTGTAATTGTAGTATGTAATTACAAAACGATGATTATACTCCAGTGAATTTCAAAAGATGTTCCGTAATCCCACCCCCCCCCCCCACACCCCCACCACCTGCAACAATCAGGTAAGTTTTATTATCTAAGGCAGCTTTCTGCCAGTACAGGAAAAGCCTCGGAGATGCTTATTTTTTCAATACATGTACTATCTTATTTATTACAAGCCTGTTTACCCGTTCAACGAACGGGATTGGGGTTGTTGCTACGCTGAGGACGAAAGTAAGTGACGGGAGAGAGGGAAGAATAAAGAAAGAAAGCGAATAACATGGTTTATCTCTTACCTCATGAAGTTTCAGCTACATCTAATACTTCAGTGTAGACAACATTGGCTGTGGCTCCATCTGCTGTGAGTATGTGTAGAGAATCCTTTCTGCCAGTTCTTGAAAGTGCCACGTACAGCATGCCATGGCTGAAGACTGGAGATCTTAGATCCAGACCTACAGAGATTGTCCCTGTGCCTTATTGATGGTCAGTGAAAAGCATGGCCGAATTGGAAACTGCTGACGCTGGAACGTAAATGGCAGTGCAGTATCTGATGGCTGAAGTCTGATTCTTGGTATGAGATGTCTTTCATCTTTGTATGGACCTGATGCAATTTGGACTTCAATCAAGTTCCTCATACTTTTAGTAACAATGCATCTTGTACCGTTCATGAGACGGGGTGGACTGAGTGATCTTAGAATCATGACTGGCATACCTATCTTGATTGAAAGCATGTGAGGTGGCAGTCCAGCTATTTCAATGGAGTTCAAAAACTCTGGAGGATAGTGAGTTGCATCGTCATCAGAGGATGCTGTATTGATGGAGTAATACATTTCTGGTTCTGAGGGCATCATGTTGATTATTTTGTCATTAATTTTTGAAACACATTCATTGAGAGGTGTCAGGATGACTGATAACCAATCACTGTTTTCGAAATTTTGTAAGAAATCTGGGAATACACTTTCAATAAGCTGATCAATCGATTGTACAGCATTACCAAGGTCATGAATGCTTATCATATCAGGTTCACGTAGGACATTAGCTTTTCCGTCACCAATTTCCAACAGCATCTTTGCAAATGACTTTGCGTCTGTGTCATTGTGTAAATGCACACGCATGTTTGTTTTTAATTGGAGGTGCTTAGTATCATGCCAAAGATATGACTTTTTGATGCAGGAATTTACAATGTTGGCTCTTGTGCCAGATCTGATAACAGGTAGAATTTGTCGGAAATCTCCACAAAGAAGAACTTGAATCCCCCCCCCCCCCCATGATGTCATCACTTGATTTGATATCTTTTAAGGAAGTGCTTAGAGAGGGACACATGTCCCCCTCTAAGCAAGTGCTTACAGAGGGACATATATGGGATAAACGTCATCAAAATATGGTGACTTGCTATTTTTACTCAGCCAGCCGACGGATATTCTATTTTTGGGAAGTTTGCCTGTCTTTGATTTCGATCGTCCAACATGGCGGCGCCCTCAAATAGCCTGTAGGCTATTTTATGTATGACTAGATCGAAAGATCTTCCCAACTCTAAATCTCACCCTACCCCTAACACTAATTGCCATGCCGACTTTGACAGCGCATGGTCATACGCCATCGTGCGAAAAACAGCGAAAGGAATATTTTGCAGAAATACGTAACACAGCCTACAGGCTATTTACTGTCATACGTAAAATAGACATTCCGCACTCTCGAAATAAGTAAATATCCTATTTGCCGCCATACGTAAAATACACGCTCCGATGTTCTGTCACGTGATTCTTCTCACACGTATAGGCTAGCACAGCGGTTGGTGCATGTCCCTGGTAGTGGTAGGCTCATTTTCTATCCTGTCATTCTTTTACCTCTGTCTATCATCTGACTTTTCCCAGCACAACGTGGCTGTTATCGTGTCATTGTGCTTGTCTTCAAACTTAAACTTAAACGTACTGGCCACACAAACAGATTAAATTTGGAGCGCATATTATTGCTCCGGCATCTGTGAGATCCAGAACTAGATCTCTAGATCTTCAAAAATATTTATTTTGTTTCAGAGCCCACACAGTGACTGCATAATACGTTCTAACTATGCCCCTCCATGCTAAAGGAACTGATCTATGCAACTGTCCCTCTTAAATCCTGCGCTGAAAGATATCTTAAATCCTGTGCTTAGAGACGTTAAAATAATGTGATGTGTCCCTCTGTAGTAAATGTAAGCACACATTTAGAAGGGGGGGGGTGGGGGGGGGGGCGCATGTGTCCCTCTGTAAGCACACATTTAGAGCGGGATATGTGTCCCTCTGTAGGCACTTGCTTAGAGAGGCTCGTGTCCCTCCGTAAGCACTTGCTTAGATGGGGACATGTGTCCCTCTGTAAGCACTTGCTTAGAGGGGGACAGGTGTGTATGTCCCTCTGTAAGCACTTGCTTAGAGGGGGACATGTGTCCCTCTCTAAGCACTTCCATCTTTTAAAGTCCACCTTGTTGAGCATTGGGGCTTCATCTACAATTATGGCGCTGCACTCCTGAATCAATTTTGACAGTGATGTCCCCTTTTTGATAGAACAGACAGGTTGATCTGATCTTGTTAAGTCGAGAGGAACTTTGAAAGTGCTATGAACAGTCCTACCACCGGTAAGCAAAGTTGCAGCTAATCCACTGCTGGCTGTAGCTAGTGCAACCAGTCCTTGTGACCTGATTGTTGAGAGGATTGCTTCTATCAGAAAAGTCTTTCCACAACCACCTGGGGCATCAAGGAACACAATGCCTGTCTGTTTTTCTTGAACTGCAGTCATGAATGTTGTGAATGCCTGTTTCTGATCAGGTGTCATTAACGTCTTACTTGTTTCTGACTTTTCTTTCTGTGATTCAAGATCATACATGAGCTCACGGCAGTAATCTTGTCCGGTTCTGCCAATGGTGAGGCGGTTTGGTTTAGGTAGGCCATAGGTGTGTAGTTGACTACCTCCCATTGCTACTACACAATCCTCCAGTTGCACCAAAGCGTTATTTTCAGCATGCTCTTCATTTAGTTCAGTTTGATTGATGAAGTCCTCAGATAAAGAATTCTTGAAATTTTGCCAGAGACTCTTCACATCACTTGGATCGCACTGAGTGATTATGATGGCAAGAAGTGAGCGCATAGCTTGTGGTGACGCACTTACAGACGCTTCTTGCATTGTCATTTGCCAAGCATTATCGTCGTCAAGTAGACCTCGAAGCTGACATGCTTCTCTGAATGTTTCACATACCATCCCATTAACAGTTTTGAGAGCATCATATGATGTGGGACCTTTAACAGTGTGCAGTAAAAGTCTTATGAAGAAGCATTCTCCTTGTTTTGGACTCACTGTGTAAACTCTTCCAATTGTCTGGGCTTCATAAATATCATCTCCCTCAACTTTTTTGCCTCTTTTTCTCCTTTTCCATTCTTTCTTTGACGTGTCCCATGTGTAAAATCGTGGAATGTCATTGTAAAACAATTGGGTGGCAAATGTATCAGCCCTGCAAAGTTGGAAAAATGCAGTGAGAGTGGTTGCTGGGGGATCTCTTCGTGCTATCTCGGCAGCTGTTTCCTCAGTAAAATATACCCTTTGTCCATTTTGCAGATGAACTGACAGCTGAACAACACTTGGGAAGCGCTCGTGGAGAGAAAATTCAAACATTCTCCAATGTACCTTGCATTAACAAAGTTCTTAATTTCGTCATTGATTCTTTTTGTTTCAACTTGATAGGTTGCCTGGTCATTCCCTTTGTGCACATATTTAAGGACATATTTGATACTTTTCACTGATGTGCAGATCTCAACATTGATGTGGCAATTGAGTTGACGCAAAAGCCAAGGATTGTATGGCACAACCCACTTGTTGTCCACCTTTTTTTCACTTCCATTGGCATGCGATTTTATAACTGCCTCAACACCACCATCTTCTGGATGTCGTCTTCGGTATTTTGGATAGGAATTTGTACCTAGCTCAGTGTTTTTCAGGAAAGCTTTTGGAAATCCTTTAGAGCACACACCATTTGACATACAAACAGCTGAGGGATTTTGTTGTCCACATGGGCCATGGATCATGCTTGATGTAACAATGGCGTACAGTTGAGGGTCAGTATTTTTGTCGGGAATTTCAGCAGAGACGACATTGTCTATAGCATCGGGCATGATTTTGCTTTGTCTCGTAAGCCACAGAAGAATGTGGGCATGAGGGAGTCCTCTTTTTTGGAACTCAATCGAGTATAACCATGCTTGCAGTTGTCCGAAGGCTCCTTTTTTCAGCAGTTCCATCAATTTGTTTAGCTTTTGCTTAAACACACGAACAACTAAATCTGGTCTGTCATGTGGCTTTTGTCCTTGCTGAAGATGAGCAGTTAATTCTGTCCATTTAGGGTTGGTGGTCATGGTGATAAAAAAATCAGGTCTCCCATACATCCTCACATATGACATGGCATCCTGTTGCCGCTCAAACATGTATATCGCGGCCCGCCAGTGAATGTTGCTGGGAGCACAACTTTTTGCCCAACATTTTGTGGATCTCCATCCGCTGCCACTATTGTATCACGAAGTTCTTTGTAGTTGTCAGCACGCAATGTATGTTGCTCTCGTCTCAAAAAATTGAGTCTTTCGCATTCAACTTTAGCGTAAACATCAACCATAAACTGCTGAAGTAAACGCCTTGCTGAAAGTAGGTAATTCCCTTGTCTTGTGATGAAATGCCACCCATAAAATTGAAATTGGGTGATTTTTTTCCTGAATTTCAATTCCAGACTCCATCCTGCATTTCCAGTTGGAAACAGAAGAGGATACTGAAGTGGATCATATGCTGGATGAAGCTCATAGATTCGTTTCAACATATCATCTTTTGAACAAATAATAATGTCACGGTGTCCCCGAGGCTCGTTTGGCATCAAAATAGCAACTTCTGAACACATTTGACCATTATAACGCCTTGCATGTTCTTCCAAAGGGCGGGCCTTTTCTACAATGGAGATACTAAAATCTTGTATGTTATTGTCTTTCACATGTTGATAAGCCGACTTTAGTTCTCTTACGTAGGCATTGTGTGTATGCAGCAATCTTGCATGGAATGTAGAAGTTCAGGCCTAAGTCCGTCAACGATTGACATCCGAGAATTAAGTTGCTCATTTCCACCAAGGAAATAAATTTGAAGAAAAGCACTGTTTTCAGGTACGTTGGGAGCCAAAGAACCGATTAGATGACACACTTGACCTTGTATGCGAAAGTTTGGATTCCATCCTTGCACATTGTCTTGTCTACAACCAAAAGATGTCATTTGAAAGGCGCAGTTGTAGTTGCGCAAATTTGAAAGGAAATGCTCAGAATGGGGTGAATTTCCATCATACAAATCTTGAAAGTCTGGCGGCAGAGCATCAATTTTAAATTTTCCCTTTCCACAGCAAAAAGTTTTACTTTCTGTTTGAAATGTTGACGCATTGCAATGCTGGCAAAAATCGGTCAGTCCTCCAATATCACAGACACCTACAAAGTTTGTCGGACAATAATTCAGTGCAGGGCATGTGGATGAGTTGATCTGGATCTGATCATTGTTTTGATCTGCATTTTCTTGCTGATCTGTCGGCACATTTTCATTTTCTTGCTGATCTGTTGGCACATTTTCATAAAGATTTTCGTTTTGAATTCCACATCGAATAATTCTCTTCCTTTTGGCAGCTGGAGTCACACGCCCAAGGCTTGGACGGAGCTTTGGCGGCATGGTTTAATCTAATAATCAATTGTTTTCAGTTCGGTTTTTTCACTCATTCAATGTTTTTGACCTCATAACCTAAGAATATGAAAACGAAGAGAGATTTTTACAGGGTAAGATCATCAGCTGCACAGAAGAACCCATTAAAAGCAGCAAATGAACTTGCACGACTTTTGAGAAGGCCTATCGATCGATTGCACAGAAGTTACTACAGATGCTCTAATCTAAATCTACAGATTTTAACAAAATGCCAAGACTCCAGATCTAAACACATTTAGATCTATACGGAAGAAGATTCTATGCACTGCTTAGTTGATTTTTAAGTAGATCGAGGTAGATTTCTACAGCTAGATCTAGGGCTATTGATTGCACAAAAATGCCAAAAACACAGTAGATAGATCTAGGCCAAGACTCCAGCACAAGTCCTCAAATATATATATATAGATACCCTGCCCTCACCCTGTTCTTATTGTTTTTAATTTTTTTTTTTGTTGTAACAAATTGCTACGTATTGTATTATTTAGTTCGAAATTGTGTTGTGGGATGAGGCCTATCGTTGACATTTTGCTCATGAGCACAGCACAGTAAGAAAGCCACATTATTTTTTTCACCTCTGGTTACGCGCTGCAACAATGAGTCAGGATCAGCTGGACGACACTATTACGGTGCCGTCCAAAAAGTAAAGTCTGAGAAAACACAGTATAACCATAATGCGGAAAAACAGTCTTTTGGGGGCAAGGACTGAAATAATGTGGGTCCAATATTTCTATAAACAGTTAACCCTGCCTCATCAAACCCTACCGCACTGGAAGATAAGGCGAGAGCGACAATGAGAAGGATAAAAATAATCAATATGAATCACTGTCAGTTTACCCTGTTCCTACCCGCATAATAAATTGAACAAAATGAATTTCAAAGGCGGTAAAAGGGCTTTGTGGTTCACGAGAAAGACAATCACTTAATAGATACAGAAAGAGTCAAATGGTGAAATCAAAGTGCAATGATTCCCAGAAATGCAAACGTTTCTGATTTGGGTGCTAATGGTAACAAGGGATATTTTCGGGAACAAATAGGCCTATATAAAAATTAAAATAATGAGCAGTAAATAACATTCCTGTCGTTGTCCACGCGTTGGGCGTTCATTCATTGAGCTATGGTTGAGGAAACTGTTCTTCAGGCTTTTCAGATTTGAGTAGGAAACATAACAAAATGTTTGACGCGAGGACCATTGGAATGACTTGCCATTTCCAATGACAGGCCTCAAAATAGGTGACCGTGAAAGAATTTCCTGATTTCTTCATGTAATCTTCAGCAACAGCCCCACATGCCTGTTACATGTTGTTCTTTCGGAGATTGAGTAGCACTAGCTGAAGCTCTATCAATCTTTCATGACCATCTTGTCAGCACTGCATATTTTCGTCACTATGTGCCAATCACTGTCCTACTCGCCAGTTAATGCCTGTACATTTAATAATTAATAGGCTTCACATTCAAGTCAGTTCTTCAACACCCATTTGGTCGTGCGGGCGAAGGCTGCACTCACCACCGACAGCGCTCTATAAATAGCTTCAGCCATAATTTTCTGACTCTTCCCTCAAAACCTTGGAAAAGACAGGATTTACATACATGTACGGTGTTTTATCAAACAATACACTTTCGGTCGGAGCAGAAATGAAAACTTCAAGTTCATACGTGGTCGATTTCGATTACCTTATACGTGTATTTAGTAAGAGGGGAAAATACTACATAAAATGAAGAGATTTGCATATTTTTGTTACATAAAGGGGCCGCAAAATTAAACAATACAAATGAGAAATAATGATCTATTCATATTACAGACAGTTCTATAGGTACTATCCGTATAAAACTAAGTCCCACATTAAAAACTAAACACAGCAGAATGTTACCCAGTCGATATTGAGGATGGTCCTGGAAATCGCCCAAAAAGATGACTCGTTTTTTTTTTTGTTACAACAGTGAGAGGCTTGGTTGTCCGATGCTTTGTTCTCATCGCCCCATATCACACATACCACAGAAATTTGATCTCCTCAAAAACCACTATTGCCTGCGTTTCATAAGGGGTTTGGTGGGTGGGACCGTGGGGTCATGTCTTCAACTTGTGCCCCCCATGTATATGTTGGGAAACCTGATGACGATGACGCGATTGTTCCACTCTTTACAGTATCTGTTGCATTGGAACATTTTTTACCACGAGGTACGGACGCGCTGGATTTAGTAAATCTCTTCTTTGTTAGCCTGGTAATTTTTGTTCCCACGACGTATGGTAAGGGGTACCGAAAAGTAAGCGTAAATAAAACCCACTACAACAAACAAACATTCAATTTTATAGCATCAAACGAATCCTCTGATGAAACTTGAAGAACACATGGAGTTTCAGTACCGTGCTGCCACTGGTATATTTTATATTGAATTTTAAAGAGGCCTGTGGGAACATTTCTTACCACGACGTACGGAAACGGTTAAGGCTGAAATTGTAACTAACACTGAAACACAACTAACTAGGGCCGAGACATCTAACCAACTCATTCATGTGAACCAATGGTCATTTTATAAGGATGATCAAACAAATGGGCGAGACAATGATGGTCAAGCTAACAGGAAGGGCCAGGCGTGTGGGCGGAACCTTTAGGTAAGATAGCCGCTCCTCTGCGACCTTGGCCTTGGGGACAGGCTGTGTGTGTGAGAGGGACCACCCAGTAGGTGGAAAATCCAATGTGGGAAACTGATATTATAATACGAGATCAGAATTAAGACGTTGTTTACCCCAACAAACAAGCACCCTGAAAGCTATATACTTTATATCACCTTGGATGGGAAATGTCGTTTCACAAACAAATCAAATCTTGTGTAATAAATAAATATTTCCAGTTTTTCAAGAAATTAACAAATCTGGTTATCTCCCAGAAATAATTGTTCTCATCATTTGCAGTTTCCGTAGTGTACATTCCGTATAGGCGCCTTCTTACCATCAACTAAATCAACATCGATTTTCTCGGAAACTGTGTTGTAAATTTATTTTGTTTCAAATTTGACCTAAGCAGATATTTGACGTGAAACCTCATGGGGCCAATTTTAATTTATTAAACAGTAGCCAGATTTTTTAGTTTGCTTCTTTGCACTTTGCAAGACGCATTAATTAGGCTGAAGGATTTTTTTAAAAACCACACCCACACATTTCCACTGAATACGGAGACGAACAATTCCTTCTCCCACTCTGTGACCACAAATTTGTGGCCGTATTAATACTTATGCCCCTACTACTATTCTTTTTCGTTCAGTTATGAAGGGGTGTGATGCGAATTGTTGCACTGTTGACAGCGATGATACGCGCGCAAGCTGACGGACTGAATATGATGAATTGATTCATCTCGGTATCCTACGTCTCGATTCCTACGGTCCTAACTGTGAGAAATAGTAAACTGTGCATTCACCTTGAATGAAAAAATGATCGATGAATACTCCACGCACAAAACTCCGCGCACCACAGTACACATTTGTTGAACACTTTTTATAATTTTGTTTATGGTCTCATTAAAATTAAACTCATTATATTTACAAACAACCCTGAGCAAGCTAACTTGTACACATTGTGACATTATTTTGTTCATATTTGGCCCTCGAATTGTGAGAATAGAGGCGAAGGACGAAATTTCCGACACTTTTAAATTCTATTTGACGGAAATTGCGCCTCCTTTTGGCGGTTCAAAACTATCAAAGACTGAATTTCGTCCAAAATGGATAAGTCCACGTAATTTACTTATCGTCAGATTTTGAGGCGTGTATAGATTTTCAATGGGAGAAAGAGCAAACTTCGTGGTACCGCATAAACTGAGTAAACTGACGGCTTTTTACACTTTCAATCAACCCCACAATGTGGGGAAACCGCAACAAAGATGCTACAATTGATAAGATAAGACAGCTAGATAGTGCTTTTAGCGTGCATAGATTTCGCACCGCCACCTAGCGGCAAACGCGTGCAGGTAAAAAAAAATCCGTATTTTACAAAGCCAAATACGGAAAGTATTAAATGTTCACTGTTCAGCTATCGCCATGGGCCTTGATTGGCGTCATTTATTGTGGAATTAGAACCTCAATCGAAGTGGGAAAACTCTGGCATTTTATTTTTTTCGGTCGCAGAAAACACTGTCACAATTTTGCATCATATATATATCATTATATCAAGCATTCTTTTCATACTATGTGCCAGGGACCCCGCCCCTTATCAGTGCGCAAATGGTGTGCACTGCTTTTTCAGTGGTGCGAAGAAGACAGTGTCTCATCTTATCATTGATAGTAACTTTGACCGCAGTAAGTAGATGCTCACATTCTTTATGATGGAGACACCGCCCTTTCCAAATAAACTGCGTGAAAATGCATTTTCGCGAGATGCTAATTTCAAATCTGTGGGCCTAATGGCAGTATAGCGTAGATCTGGATCAATGGATCGACATTGTGATTACATGAATCGAAATCACCCTGCCTACATCCAGGCGTCTAGCTAGCTCTTCATTTTGCCATAGATCGTATTAAATCGGGAACCATGTATTCTCTAGCTGGCTTAGGCGGTAGGTGTTTGAAGGCTAATGCCTTCCTTGTACGTCAGTAAGCGCTCTCCTGTGAACTTGGTTCGTTGAAAACGTGTAGAAACTGTTCATGCTATTGACAAGGTAAATCATGAAGATCACCGTTTCTCAAGGCTTCAGCCTGCTCTGACAGGCCAAGGAGATGCATGTCTTCTGTAGGCTCCATTATTTTTCTACTAAGCTGACTCCTCAATCTAGAATTGTGAAGACACGGAGGATTATTGAATCTTTCAGCTGCCGCCAATAATTGACGTTGTTTGCAGAGTAGCTGATGGTGAACCAGAGCCCTTTTCTTTCAGTTGTTGAAGCTTTTCTCTAAAATAAACATATGGTCTGCACTGTGGGTGCTTTAACTTAAAAGATGTGCATTTATTGTGCTGGAGCATGGAGATGTAAATTTTGGAGGGTGGTTGAGGAACACAAAAAAAAAAAAAAAGTCAGGATAGCACAATGCCCAGACACGCCAGGGACTGAATGGGATTGTTAGAAGGTGCTGGCGGCCATCACGGGATGGATCGCAACTCATTTTTTGAGTCATCTTATCTGTCTATTCTATCTATCTATCTATCTTATCTATCTATCTATCTATCTATCTATCTATCTATCTATCTATCTATCTATCTTATCTATCTATCTATCTATCTATCTATCTATCTATCTATCTATCTATCTATCTATCTATTTATCTATCTATCTATCTTATCTATCTATCTATCTACCTATCTATCTATCTATCTATCTATCTATCTATCTATCAATCTATCTATCTATCTATCTATCTATCCATCTATCTGTCTCTTCTATCCCTCTCTTTTTCTCTCTCTCTATCTTTCTCTCTCTCTATCTGTTTCTATCTCTGTCTCTCTCTGTGTCTCTATCTGTCTCTCTAAGGTTTATCTGTTTCTCTGTCCTATATAATCTATCTATATATCTATCCATCTATCTACCTATCTATCTATCTATCTATCTATCTTTCTATCTATCTATCTATCTATCTATCTATCTATCTATCTATCTATTCCAGCTATTTATCTATCTATCTATCTATTCTATCTGTCTATCTATCTATTCTATCTATCATCTTATCTATCTCTCTCTTCTATCGCTCTTTCTCTCGCTCTCTATATCTCCCTCTCTTTCTCTATCTCGCTCTCTCTCTCTCTCTCTCTATCTCTCTCTCTGTCTGTCTCTATCTGTCTCTCTCTCTCTCTACCTGTCTCTATCTCTGTCTCTCTCTTTGTCTCTCTCTGTGTCTCTCTCTTTGTCTCTCTCTATCTGTCTCTCTCTATCTGCCAATCTCTCTCTCTGCCTCTTTCTCTCGGTCTCTCTTTCTCTGTCTCTTTCTGTGTCTCTCTCTACCTGTCTCTCTATCTGTCTAGATCTATCTGTCTCTCTATCTGTCTATCTCTCTCTCTATCTCTCTATCTATCTATCTCTCTCTCTATCTCTCTCTCTCTCTATCTATCTATCTATCTATCTCTCTCTCTATCTGTCTATCTATCTATCTATTTATCTATCTATCTATCTATCTATCTATCTATCTATTTTCATTACCCGTTGTCTTCACTCTAGGCTTACCCCATCCTCTAGCGCCGTGTCATGCACACTAACACCACTGGCTTTACATTGTAGTTGTGGTGTGTTAAATATTAACTCTGTGTACCTTACGGAAGGACTTGCGTTATTTTATATTATTCTAAAACCCCACGCACGACACCACATATCGTCTTTTCAATTTCCGTATGGACAGTGTAATGATGGAAGATAGATATAATAGAATGAGATAAGCTTCACCCTACCCGTTCCTTTAGATTTAGTCTGTTGTTTGTTTGCTTATTTTTAGACATGTCATATTGTATTCCCCTTGCGCTTTAATGCCTTGCGCGCCCCGTCAACATTTGAGACGAAGATTGTTACAAATGGCAATCATCTGCACATCGGCAGAAACTGATGGCGTCATGAACTCATGCATTCGTGGAAGCGAAGGAATCGGAGGGGGGGGGGCGAAATTAGCGACACAAAGCAAACTCAGAACATACTTTCCCATCTTTTCAAGTCTCCAAAATCTTGAGCATAACCCTCTGCGGGCCAACAGGAAGACACCTGTAAAATTTCATTCAAATCCGAGCCGCATGAGCCGCGGTAGGTCTGGTTAAAAACTGCTCGAGTTATTTTATAATTATAATAATAATAATAATAATAATAATAATACATTACATTTGTATGGCGCATTTCCATTAACAATGCTCAATGCGCCTTACATGACTCTCTCACTCTCTCTCCCCCTTCCTCTCTCTCTCTCTCTCTCTCTCTCTCTCTCTCTCTCTCTCTCTCTCTCTCTCTCTCTCTCTCTCTCTCTCTCTCTCTCTCTCTCTCTCTCTCTCTCTCTGTCTCTCTCTCTCCCGACTCTGTCATTCATGACGTCCCTATTGGAAACAGTGTGAGAATAGATGATGATTTAGTTTACGTTTAAAAATCTCCAAGTTAGATGATTCGCGAACAGCTTTTGGAAGTTTGTTCCATGCAACTGGGCCGAAATGTGTAAATGAACGTTCACCAAATGATTTATAGTTTTTAGCTTGAACACACAGAATTGTTTTATCGTTAGAAGATCCTAAAGCTCTTGATGGTCAGTGGAGCTGTAGACAATAAATTTGTTAAATAGCTGGGCGCACTCTGGTTTAAACATTTGTAACATATGACAGCAGTTTTATACTCAATTCTTTGCATAATTGGAAGCCAATGCAGCTCTTTCAATACAGGGGTGACATGTTTGCGCCTACTCTGCTTGGCTATTACTTTAGCTGCGGTGTTCTGGATAATAAAGGGGTAACCTATATTTTAACTCCATGTTCCTACGTGGGAGAAGGCCACACTGTCTGTGTTTCTTAGCTGAGTTAACTGGTCACAAAATAGCGGCCATTGTGATAGTTTTGTTCCCAGTGTAAGGCTTTGCGTTTTTATTTTTCTTTATTTTGCCACAGTTTTTATTTATTTACCGCGGATCTGCGCTATATCAATTGAGCCAAATAGAAATTTACGTAAGGAAGACAATCAACAATGTCAAGAATGCTAGTCTGAAATTTAATACATTGTATTTGTTAAATATTCAGACGGTGGGTGGAAGGCACTTTCTGGAATTTGGTATTGGTGAAATATTCAGAGAGTGCCCTCCACCCACCCTCTGCGGGTCAAAGATCTGTGGTTAAGAGGTTCTGCGAGCAACCCAGTGCGAGATGCCAAAGAATGTAGAAGTAACAAGAAGCTTCACTTCGGGCGCTCCCCGTTACTTTAGCACTAGCGTCAAGCGACATCGGTGCGAACCGTCTTGCTAGCTAGGAAGCGCGGTAAACAATACCCGGGTAGTCGGCGGTAAAGGGAAAGTTAATAGAAAATAGTCGAAGAATTGCTGCAGAATCTAGGACATAATGACTGTCACAGACCAACAATAATCAAGACTGCTACGTGCTCAATTGTAAATTATTTTTATATTTTCATATTTCAAGCATCTGACCGAAATATTTGTGTTGTTTTGGTTTTAATTAGAAAAGATGTCTAAAAGTGTGTTGTTTTTTTACATGACGCGTTGCCTTTAGATAATGCATCTACCAATAACTATTCCAAATTTTCTCTGCAACAATTGTTGATTGGTAAAATTGTTGCGCTTATAACAGAAACAAACATTACGCCCTTTTACTTTTAAAACAGCAATTAAAATGACAGTATGAAAGAAATGCATTTATTGCATGGCATTTTCTGAACGAAACAATAATATCTCAGAGATGGAGGTGAGAGAAAGTACAGACAGTAAAGTACATTCTTATTCATTTAAACTTAAAGTATAGATTGGTATTGTACATTCTCATTCATTGACTAAAATAAGTATAAATTGTTGAAGTACATTCTTAGTGATCTTATTCAACAACCGAATTTAATTGATAAAGTGCATTCTCATTAATTAACTAAGTTATAGATTGGTGAAGTACATTCTCATTCATTGACTAACACATGCGTTGGTGCCTGAGTTACACATTGATAAAGTACATTCTCAATTCATTGGCTAAGATATAGATTGGTAAAGTATATTCTTGATTAAGTAAAATACGTCCTCATTCAATAGCTAAGTTTTAGATTGGTACAGAACTTCAGTAACTAAGTAAAAGATTGATAAAGTATATTCTCACTGAACAACTGAATTGTAGATTCATTTCATCAAATGGGAGTATTAAAAATGCTTGTTTCGGCCCTGTTGTTTAGTCAAATCTTATCATTATATGGTACTATAAATAAGAGAGGAAACCGTACAGGTCTGTTTTAAGGAGGCGGTAGAAAGATAGATCGGATCTACTGCTTTTGTTACTGTTGCAATTCACAGCTGAACACCAGTGACATTGTAAATTTCTAGATTTTGCGGTTCATATTGTTGAAATAAGCAAGTTGTACACAAACTGCAATGAAAACCCTATGTCATCCCTCTACTTGGCTACCGTTCTACCGCGCTTGCTCGGGCCGCTCCCGTTGATATCCGATGTCGCATTCGGCGGCAAGTGAACCATCTTGTTATTTCTACAATCTTTGGAGATGCCCACGTTTTGTGATGCCACTTGCATCAGGTCTGTGTGCCCTGTGCTGGGATTATTGCACCATGCATCAGGAATGCACCAATACACTGTGCACGTTTTTGTACGTTTTTTTTTTGTGTGTGTCGTTTTTTTTTTTTTAGCACGAAAAATCTTTAGGGTGGAGACGCCGTTACTATAATGAGCCCAAAGAATGCGCCTGGCACAAAGAAGAAAGCCGTTCATGTAACTGCTGGGCGTGCCTTGAAAACATACCGAAGTCGACAAAGAAAACAACAAAGAACAATAATAAAAATATCTTTCCGTTGGAAACAAAGAGCAGAAAGGCCGGTGTCATGATTCGAGTGTTATTAAAACTCACGCAGAACGTGAGTGGTTTTTTTACCAGGGCCATGAGAAATTGGCTGGTGGCCTTGAACGGCCCTCGCCAATTATAGTTGGTGAGAGAATAAATGTAAAGTTAAACTGTTAGAGTCACGCTTGTGGGTTTTAATGTTCGTGATTAATAAGTAATGGAGTAGGGGTGAAACAAGGTGGGGATAGTTGACATTGTTAAGTATGACTAGACAAGTTTTTGCACGTTAACTGGCTGGTAGAATAGTGCAGAGGTATTACTACAATTAAAATGGTGGGAGGGTTCGGCCAATGAGATTGCTGAACTAATTAGGCCAGCGGACTAGCACTGCTGGGTAGTTAGATACTGTAGTATAAAACATCGTGTAACGTTCAGATTCAGGGAGTACAGACGAGAAGCCTCTCCTGTTCTTTTTCTTACCTTTTTGTAGATAGTTTCAGGTTAGTCAGGTCTGTTGTCGTTCGTGTTTTCTGTTAGTCTAGCGTCTTGTTGTAATTTATCGTTCTTTCTGTTACTCTAGCGTCTTGTTTGTAATGTATTACCTTTTTATACATTCGTTATATCGTATTTATCTTTCTTGGTTACACTTTTTTTTTTTTTTGATTACATACTTCCATTGATTCACGTGTTTTGACACGTTGAGCGGTTTTTAGAGGTAACTCCGCTTGATGAGAGGGAAAAGCTATTAAGAATTAACCCTCCTGTGCTGTAGAGTGACTACACTGTTAAGTGACAACTATTATTGAATTATTGGAATCCGTGCAGTGAGTACACTGCCAGTTCTTGGTAATTATTAATTTATACCGATCTCGTCTTTAAATTGACGGGCTCCCGAGAGGACAGTATTAGGCTGTTTAGGGAGGTGACCTTTTTGTGTAGTGATGAATAGTGAGTATTGGTTTTATTGTCGGCTGGTGCCGCTGCCCGAAGGAGCAATAAATTGTCTCAGGGGAAGAGTCAGTATCAGTGTCGAGGTGATATCGATATAAGAGCTATGTGAATTATATATATTGAGGATACTTTTTTTTAGTCGTCTGCGTAGGACGTCGACCCGAGTAGAGCAATAAGATTGCCTCATGGGATGGATGATATTGGTATTTTTCGATTATTTGAGAGATGTTTGGCAGTGCTAACATAGTACACTGCGTATTCGCGAGTTATTGTTGAACCTTCTTACAGGCATTGTAAGCCCCACAGGGCAGTGTAAGGCCTCAGGGCAGTGTAAGGCCGCAGGCAGTGTAAGACGCGGAGATGCAGTGTAAGACCTATGGGCAGTGTAAGGCCGCAGGCAGTGTAAGACCGACGGGCAGTGTAAGGCCGGTTATGTAAGGAAGGGAGTATTCGCGTTTTGAGATATTTTGCAGTGGTAACAGAGGACACTGCGTGGTCGCGTTTTGAGATATTTTGCAGTGGTAACAGAGGACACTGCGGGGTCGCGTTTTAAGTTTTGGAGAAATGTGGTGTTTTTTATACAACCGATTATGACTATGGTTTTCCGCGTTTCGTGGACCATCTAACGTAATACCAGATGTGACTATATACCGAGATGACTGTGACACTTGACGTGTGCATGGCTTGCGTACGGAAACGGCGCATTAAATTAACTGCTATCGCTTCGTGTCATCTTATCTATACCGGATTGGATATTGAAAAGATTTAAGTGTAATGTTATTTGAGATCTAGATTATTGTTGAATGCGAGAAGCGCTATATAATTCTTAACTCAAGACGAGGGCTATGCGTATTTTCAACGAGAACATCAGACTAAATTATCTTACGGACGCTTCTGTTAATGTTAATTAGGCTTAACTATGCCGAAATTTGTAGTTGTGATAGACCAGAAATTCTGTTCTCCTATTTAGGTCTGTCATATGTACTGGGGTTGGATAGGATTAGCACCTCATTCAGAGACCGAGGGATGGTTTCACATATTGTTCACCCATTCTGAACACTTTTCACCTACCCCTGTGCTTTCCTTTGATCCAACAGCTATTTTACTGACGTCGACCCGTATTTTGGCCACACCAGGCGTTGTTGCCCAGGGTCGAGGACGAGAAGTCATGGCAGACCAGGAGTCCAGATCCACTAATGCCATCGATGCTACTATAGTTATCTTTTCTTGAGTATTATTCATTGTATGTATGCATTCCTGATGACATTCGCACAGGATCAGAGTTGTACTCTAAAATTTTAGAGTTATGATTGTTATTGTCTACGTATTTAGAGGTAAGATTTAATCCTCAAAGAGATATATACGTTTGGACGGAGCCTTAAGATTTTCATGAAGTTTTGTCCATCAACGATACCCGTCCTGTAGGTTTTTTTTTCAACTTTTGTAATAGTATTAGTTATTACGTAGTAAGTTCACCTTTCGAGCAATTTCTCGACTCATGCCTTCCCCTTACGATAATAATTTATATCGTTAAAATTGCAAATTTTAACTGGGGTGGGGGATGTGTCATGATTCGAGTGTTATTAAAACTCACGCAGAACGTGAGTGGTTTTTTTACCAGGGCCATGAGAAATTGGCTGGTGGCCTTGAACGGTCCTCGCGAATTATAGTTGGTGAGAGAATAAATGTAAAGTTAAACTGTTAGATTCACGCTTGTGGGTTTTAATGTTCGTGATTAATAAGTAATGGAGTAGGGGTGAAAGTATGACTAGACAAGTTTTGCACGTTAACTGGCTGGTAGAATAGTGCAGAGGTATTACTACAATTAAAATGGTGGGAGGGTTCGGCCAATGAGATTGCTGAACTAATTAGGCCAGCGGACTAGCACTGCTGGGTAGTTAGATAGTATAAAACATCGTGTAACGTTCAGATTCAGGGAGTAAAGACGAGAAGCCAAGCATCTTTCCGTGAAGTATCTCCGGTTGGCCAGTACCTGAACTGTGTGCTTTGAAGACTAGAGTCCTTGCTAACGGACTGACTGAGCTCTAGAAAGAAAGGTCTGAGTGGGCTGACCTTTGAAAGCCCACGCTGCGCTATATTGATGTTCGCGCCTACCAGTAGGCGTGACCAATGGTAATATACCTTATTTTGTCAAGCATAATAGATCAGAGATAGAGAGAGAACCACAGCCTCATAGGAAGTCTAAGGAAACCCCAGCTGGCACTCGACCACGAGTGGCCTGTGTTATAGAATTATTTCCATAGTATGATTGAAGTAATATGGCACATTGTTGATGAATTGAATAGTGATTGTGCATATATATATATAGTCTTTTGCCACTGCTGAATTACCTACAAGCCGAAGTGTGCTTCTGTAGGCTTTGAACGTACTGGGCTCTCCTAACATTCAAGCCCATATGATTAATGGAGAGTTTGCCTGGCGACTGGCCAGTGGCGACTCAACTGTCACTTAACCATAGTTACATGAATATCATTAAGTTAGTAATTAGAATTTATTGCTTTGAATATACCTCTATTGTCTTTTGTTTTGTTTATTAATATTTATGTAAAACATGGCCTGACCGGCCTGACATATATAGATACTCTAGTTGTTTAATACTTTTCTTGTGTGGTTGTGTCCGAGTGTGAGTTAGCTGCCTCTCGTGCAGTCGAATGCCCCCCAAGACCCTAACTCTGCTCGTGACAGCCGGAGTGTCATTCCCTTGCTCGGTTTAACCAGTGGTATGACTTGACAACAAAGGAATTATTTGAGATATATAATAATATATATGATATATATAATAATATATATGATATATATATAAGAGAGAGAGAGAGGCAGACAGGCAGACACAGACAGGCAGACATAAAGACAGACAGATGGATAGAGGGGCAGACAGACAGGTAGGCAGATAGATAGACAAACATACATAAAGACAGACAGATAGATAGATTGGCAGACAGAAAGACAGATATATCGGCAAATAGACAGAACGTAGGCAAATAGACAGATAGACAGACAAGCAGAGAGATAGCCAGACAGAAGTTTGTAATAGTTTCACAATCCAGAGTCCAGTTTCATTATGACATCGCCTCTGAGAATTCACTCTTTACTCTGAAACAGCTAAGTTCGTGGGAACTGCCAGTCAAAGGACAGACCCGAGGGGTTGGGGGGTGGGTAGCACGGCAGATGCGTCGGCCACATAATTATTTAAACCCTGGCTGTCTCGGAGTTTCGTGTCAGACCCGGGTAGCTTTTGTGTGGTGGCAGCCAGCGGCAGCACTGCTCTCCCATCTTCCCCTCGACAGTCTATCGGTTCTGACTTGTATGCAAGGTAAGGCCATGTTAGCAATAACGAGTGACATAGCCTGCAATGATTTGTTGACATGATGTCAGTGAAAATCGTAATATTATTATGTGCTTTCACTAGACTAATTGCGCTGCGCATGTCGCCTAGTGAACTTTCGGCTCTAGTAGTTTTGTTGCTTTTTTAATTAAATATGACTGTTCTCTCTCTCTCTCTCTCTCTCTCTCTCTCTCTCTCTCTCTCTCTCTCTCTCTCTCTCTCTCTCTCTCTCTCTCTCTCTCTCTCTCTCTCTCTCTCTCTCTCTCTCTCTCTCTTACTTTATATTAACTTGTCGAAATAGAAGGGATGAGCTAAAGTGATATGGCTACAATGCGGGGAAAGTGGGGTGGGGGGGGGGTGGGAGGGGTGATTGGTAAGTAGGCTGAAAGATTTAGCGAGACATTGTTGTGAGCATTAAATTTTATAACAAACATTCGGCACTGGATACTAGTGCATGGAAGCTCGACAGACGGACGTGCTTTGGTGCTGCTAACTAAGCAAGAACTCGCAGCTAAGTAAGCTGTTTCGATTCGATTCTATACATTTCCTGTTGAAATCTTTTATTGTTCGATTTTTTTTCACTTGAAAAAGGCGAAAGCCGGAAATTTGTGTATTTTCTGTCTTCTCTTTAGTTTGCTTTGTATCGTTTCGGGTTTTATTTTTCACGCAGGGCATCGCTACATACAACTTTTTCTTTTTGCCCAATTTTGACTCAGCTGTGACCAGCGTTGCCGGTCCTTGGGATTTTTCCCAATGTCTTGTGACTTTAGGGGTTACATTTTGGGATCTTGGTTGTTTTTTTTGTTGTTGTTGTTTTTTAGGGACCTTGGGATTTTTTCGGCTTTTGTAGACTCGACATTTCGCTTTATTTCTTTGCAAAAAAAAACCAAGAAAAAAACTCACAAAATGGCCCTTCCATCTGTGACTGAAAAAGTAAACATAAAGCCAAATGGCCCAAGGGACCGTTTGAGATTGCCTGTGTGAGAGGATCTGTTGCTTGGTCTGCGAGCAGATCACTGTGCTGTTTAGTTTCAATTCAATATATAATTGTGAATTTTAAATGTATTTTTTGGGGGGGAGGGGGGGAATATTGGAATTTTTTTATACGACATTCTTGGGATTTTACAGTATCTTCCCAGGCAACACTGGCTATGTGTGTAACCCCACCCCCGCCCTCCCCAAGAAAAAAGGCAACTGTTGGCCAGAGTTTAATTTTGTGCCCAGATCGACTGCCAGTCTATAGATTTTCTGTAGTGTTTAAAAATATTTTGAGCAAAACTTTGGCCAGTAAGTCAGCAATGAAGAAGTGGCTCGTTGTGTTCCATTTCATCCCGTAGTCACTCCTAGGTCGAGCCTCAGTACCCATGGAAGTGGTCTAGCGAGTGTCCACAGCCCAAAAGGGACAATACATGTTTGGAGTGTAGCTCTGGATAATAATAATAATATTCTTAATGTTCTCTCTCTCTCTCTCTCTCTCTCTCTCTCTCTCTTTCTTTTTTTTTTTGTTTTCCTTTGCAATTGCCCTAAAAATGTAGGACGTTTTGTGCTCGCACAACTTGTATCTCTAGTGATTACGCCACCTCCCCCCCACCCATGCTACGCCACTGCAGTCCTCTTACCCCCCCCCCCCGAATGCTACGCCACTGCAGTACCCTTCACTACTCCCCTCCTCTCCAGGGTGACGCGATCCACGTCCGCTCCCACCCTCCACAGTAAACTACGTTCTGCACGTTCCATCTCCTCAGGTCACATTTTGGTTCTCCAGATCTTCAGTTTGGATTTTATCCGAACTTTCATCTTCCCGCGAATTGTTTCGTTTCTGGGTGTCAGATCTTCGTTCGTTTTTTTTTTTTTCTTCACAAATTCAATCAAAGTCGCACAGGAATGGGGGCTGTTGTTAGGGGAGCGTAATATTTTAGACAGTAAGCTCTAGCTGAGCAGTGAACACAGCTCAGTGTTTTCTCAATATGTCTTCGTAGTTAGGCTACGGTCCCCTAACACAAGTGATCCATTTACACTGCCACAGTCACACCCGACACCACCTTCAGTCAAACCATAAGTTTTCATGCACAAGATCATCCATCACTGTATCCTGATCTTTTCATGCACAAGATCATCCATTACTGTCAACTGATCTTTTCATGCACAAGATCATCCATTACTGTCATCTGATCTTTTCATGCATAAGATCATCCATTACTGTCACCTGATCTTTTCATGCACAAGATCATCCATTACTGTCTCCTGATCTTTTCCTGCATAAGATCATCCATTACTGTCACCTGATCTTTTCATGTACGAGATCATCTACCACTGTCACCTGATCTTTTCATGCACAAGATCATCCATTACTGTCACCTGATCTTTTCATGAACTTTCTCACGTTTAGATGACGACTCAACCAACCTTGTTGTTGATGGCCACCATTTTGGTATGTGCCTGTCCACTGAGCAATGGGCAAAGTTCGTTCAGTGTGGACTTCAGAGTGACGCCATCGGTGATTCAGCCCGTGGTGACGTCAAATGTTTCGTTGCTGTGTACTGTGGAAAGCAGCAGTAACAGATACTACGGTTCTAGGGGTTCCATCAGTAAAGTGGCCCGGGTTCGAATCTTGAAGAATTTCCAGGTAAGCGAATTACTAAACTTTAACAACACACACACACACACAGGCATGAGTGAAAAAACTGCCAGAAATGGTGATCTGCGAAACTGCAGTGTAATAAGTATTGAGTAGGAATAACCTAAAGAGAATCAACCTAGAACCAGCAGACTGCCAAATCAAACTCCACGCCGTCCGGCAGATGCCAAACAGGGGAACCCAGAGCGGCGACACTGCTCCAAGTCGTGGTCACTCGTAGGTTTCAAAATAAATCGACTATGCTGAGATGTAATACGTAATTTAAAACATTTTCTGATACAACTATAACATTTTATATTTTGAAATTGCTGAACTTTTGGTCGTTGAATATAGGAATTTGTTTTGAATATCTCTTTTTAATATTGTCTTTCAGGAGGAATGGAAAACAATTGCGCAGATTAGCGACATGGACCCTGGATCTGTTCAACTTTTGGATGCCAGTATCTCAGAATCCAGCGGTCTAGTCACCACTGATCCAACCAGAAAAACATTTCTACGGATATCTTGGGAAATCGCCACCTCGGACGCTTTTGGGCAATATCGTTGTGTCGCCATCGGCTTTGACACGAACCAGGTACTGTCTCTATTACGTAGAGGGCAAGTGGGAAAATGGCAATTGGACAGGATGTGTAAGCTGTACACAGCTGTCCGTAAATAATAGTGTATACATGTATTTAGGCACAAGTTTGCAAGAGTACAGAATGTACCTTCTAGACATGTTCATTAGTTTTAAACAAATACATTTTCAATGATTGCATTCCTTTTGTGTTCATTCAGGAGCAGCTTTTCCCTAGGGCACGTTTACACAGAAATATAAATCTCCCTACATTTGTATTTGTATTTGTATACTGCTTTAATCCCATTTGGGAAGTTTGCATTTGTGCCATTGCAGCCCAGTTACAACTGGAGCAGACAAGTCGTCGCCACCGTGGCGCAGTGCCAGTCGGCGGTGTTTGTTTTGGGGGGGAAGGGGGAGGAGATGAGGGGGGAGGGGGAGTGGTAGGGATGAATTTTATTTGATTTTGCCAGGGCAGCGGCCTGTTCGGCCTGCTCTTTTCGATTTCCAAATGCCGAGGCATCTTTAACGTGCGCAACGTGCACACGGGCCCTCCAAATTTTTTTTGTCCTTATCCGAGAAGGCTAGGTACTCGATCCCACCCCTAAATAGGATCAGGGACACGAAAATATGAGAAAAATCCCAATTTCCAACATGCTTGCACTGCCCGGGTTTTGAATCCTTGGCATGAAAGTATTGAGAGGCGAGCACCTTGCCTCTAGACCACCTTGTCCCTGTAGAGAATTTATTATTCAATTCTCAAAGTGACGTAGGTATTAAACAAAAATTTTAAACTTAAAAAATTTATTGGCTTTGGTACAATAAGTCCAGATAGACAATTTCTCCCTGGCGATCACCAAATCATGACAACTGTAGCATCACAAAACATTCCACGTTAAACTAAAATTCCCCCCTCCCCCCCCCCCCCCCCCGTGTTTTATCAGGATACTAGGCAGATAAAATTCTACTGGCATGACATATTGTGCTTAATGTTTGTAATTCTATGCAGCTCTTACAGTTGATTAGAAATAACATGTTTGTACGCGTTTGGTTAATTCTTAAACACTAGGCTGTGTATAATTGTGCTATATTGTTTTCCCTCTAGGGAGTTCAGTCGCAGACAACTCATCTGACACTCGGCAATCAACTGAATGCACTACAGATGCTCAAAGTGGTCACACATCAGAAAGATCAACTCCAACAACAGATCAACGAAGTTCAGACAAAACAACAGCAAGGTGAAATTAACGGACAGCAATTAGAATCAAACATGACAAGTGTGGAAGAGAAGATGACGGCTACAGTTCAGAAACTGGAGAAACTGGTTGAAGAACAAAACAAAAGTATGCAAGAGCTGCAGCACAGGCTGGAGGAACGAATCCAAGTGGTGGAAGAGAAACATAGTCAGAAACTAGAAGAGCTCGAATCGAAGATCCAACTGACCATTGACAGCGGTTTTCTGATGTTGTGGCCTCGAGGATCTTACGGACTTGTCATGCCAACTTCTGGTTGTCCTGAAGGTGGTCTGTTTACCTGGCAACAAGGTTGGCACAAACATCATACTGAATCCACAGACAGAAATCAAGACAAGGTATCCCAAGGGAATCACCTTTCTCCACCCGCGTTATCGCGTGAGAACGGCAGCAATTTCATCACTCAACGTTTCTGTATGAAGACCGAGGCCAACATCGTGGGTCCTGCCTGGCCTGAGGGTTCTTACTGCATCAATAGGAAAGGACACTGTCCAAGTCCGTTTGAAGAAGGTTCTATTGGCTGGGATGAAGAGGATTTCAGGCAGTTGTCTGAGTCGAGAGGCGAGCTGCCGGATGGATCCTACACCAACGACACCACGATCATCCAGTATTGCTGTAGGAAAGACGGCGCTACCGATAAGCCCATCTATTTGCCAAACTCCCAGCCGTTGTACCTGTATCGCTATGGTGGTCAGTGTCAGCAGGTGTATGGTATGAATGTGACGGAGGAGTATCTGGAATTCGACACAGAAAACACCAACAACAAGGACAGTTTCTACGGCGCTCATCCCGACGGCAAGATCAAGAATGTCCGACTACAGCTCTGTTACTACCACAAAAACTAGAACAGTGCTGCTGTAACGCCATCCCACTTCGGGCAATTCCAGCGTCATCACCAAGAGAACAGTACACTGGGAATGTATTATATCTTCATAGATTTCACTTGTTAACGCCATTTGTGTTGCTTCGAAACAATAACTGCCCCTGGCTTTGTAAAAATGGTCGGTTAGTGATTATGAAAACATTGGAAATAGTTCTGAAAGTGAGAGTGTAAAATAATCACTACAAGCAAAAATGTTAAAATTGCGTACATAACAGTCAGTGGCTACCAGTGGCTACCAGGGGAATACTTTTTTACTTCATGTTTCATATTTATTCGAATCACCAGAAGTTGAATGTGTTTCCATATAATGAATTGTCTTCAGCTTTTTTTCTTTATTGTTTCTCTAATCTGTCTTCGACCACGGCCTGTCCTCGTCCATCGAACGTCTTTTCCTAAATACTTTTATCTTTTATGTGTTCTTTTTATTTGTTTTACCCCTTTGTTCTAGACTAGCGCATTGTAGTTCGTTATTTACTTCTTTTTTTTTCACTTAAAAATCACAATTCCTCCGCATAAATAATAATAATAATAATATTATATACTGAATTCAGTTTTTTTTTGCTTTTTTTGTTTATTTCATTGTTGCTTGTCTTTCGTCTTCCCCAGTTCTCTTTCTCCTTCAATTTATTAAATATCATTTTAAATCCTTTCTTTCCCATGCGTCTCACCAACACGCAGAGTTGAACTTCCATTGACTTTCTTACAACACAATACGCTTTAATTGCATAATAACCTTTTACATGTATTGGGTACGCTCGCGCCTAGCTCCGACGGTAGCGATGTTTTGCCATATAGGGAACGGAATTTAATGACACAATTACTATATTAATTTTAAATTCATGGGACATTAGAACTGTTCAACGCAGTGGTTAATGTCCCATGACGTAAATCTAAATATAGTAACGGTGTCATTCAATTCCGTTCCCTTATGGCGTCACTACCCCTCCATGCCATGAGCAGTATGGTATAATAATAGCATGTCTCCGGTGGCTGCTGAATTTTCCATGCATGTCATTTGGCTTCACTGATTGGTCACATTATGTTTGCAGAACTGTAATTATTCCGCAACGCTAAATGCAAGACAGAGTTCTGGCCCTTTTTAGATGAAGACAATCAGTAAATTCCTTCTTCCATCCCCCCCCCCCCCTCCCGCAGAGTCAATTATTAAACAAAACTATAACAAAATGTAACCACAATCATTCAAAATGGAATTTAGCCAGTATGCTTTTCTTTAATAAATAGATTTTTATTATCACATTTAATACTGTTTTTTGTTTTTTTAATTGTGTTTGTACAACACACACAAATGTTACTCCGGCAGACACTTTTTCGAATAATATACTTCATTGAATACTTGCATTAAGTGTAAAAACTTATATCTCTGCAGTGTTCTTGTAGTTTCATTTTAATTTAGAATAGATATGTATTCCAGGAAAGGTTCGGTATTTAGGTCAGTTTTAGGGTATATTTTGTTGTGAATAAAAAAGATGCGGGAATGAAGAATACATCTTTTGTTAAGTTTGTGTGAAGACAGCATGTGTGAGAGAGATAGATCTACACCGTAGAGATACCAGAACCCAGAATCTTGGAATTACTGCTGGAACAATAGAAGACAACGGTAACTGAAATTACTTTTATGAAAGATAAAGTGATGAGACCAGCAATGTTTTAAACTAATGCTCATAGTTTCCCTTTCTTTCGTGAAATACGAGTGTGAAGTGAGAGAGAATTTAATGTTCTCGAACAAAATAAACAAACACAAGAATTCTCGAGCAAACTCGCTTGGCATTAAATTTAGTCTCTACTAATTTAGTAACTACAGTTCATAACTAGAGTGATAGTTTCTTTAAGGCTGAAATTGTAACTAACACTGAAACACAACTAACTAGGGCCGAGACATCTAACCAACTCATTCATGTGAACCAATGGTCATTTTATATGGATGGTCAAACAAATGGGCGAGACAATGATGGTCAAGCTAACAGGAAGGGCCAGGCGTGTGGGCGGAACCTTTAGGTAAGATAGCCGCTCCTCTGCGACCTTGGCCTTGGGGACAGGCTGTGTGTGTGAGACGGACCACCCAGTAGGTGGAAAATCCAATGTGGGAAACTGATATTATAATACGAGATCAGAATTAAGACGTTGTTTACCCCAACAAACGAACACCCTAAAAGCTGTATACTTTATATCACTTTGGATGGGAAATGTCGTTTCACAAACAAATCTAATCTTGTGTAATAAATAAATATTTCCAGTTTTTCAAGAAATTAACAAATCTGGTTATCTCCCAGAAATAATTGTTCTCATCATTTGCAGTTTCCGTAGTGTACATTCTGTATAGGCGCCTTCTTACCATCAACTAAATAAACATCGATTTTCTCGGAAACTGTGTTGTAAATTTATTTTGTTTCAAATTTGACCTAAGCAGATATTTGACGTGAAACCTCATGGGGCCAATTTTTATTTAATAAACAGTAGCCAGATTTTTTAGTTTGCTTCTTTGCACTTTGCAAGACGCATTAATTAGGCTGAAGGATTTTTTTTAAAACCACACCCACACATTTCTACGGAACACGGAGACGAACAATTCCTTCTCCCACTCTGTGACCACAAAATTGCGGCCGTATTTATACTTATGCCTCTACTACTATTCTTTTTCGTTCAGTTATGAAGGGGTGTGATGCGAATTGTTGCACTGTTGACAGCGATGATACGCGCGCAAGCTGGCGGACAGGATATGATGAATTGATTCATCTCGGTATCCTACGTCTCGATTCCTACGGTCCTAACTGTGAGAAATAGTAAACTGTGCATTCACCTTGAATGAAAAAATGATCGATGAATACTCCACGCACAAAACTCCGCGCACCACAGTACACATTTGTTGAACACTTTTTATAATTTTGTTTATGGTCTCATTAAAATTAAACTCATTATATTTACAAACAACCCTGAGCAAGCTAACTTGTACACATTGTGACATTATTTTGTTCATATTTGGCCCTCGAATTGTGAGAATAGAGGCGAAGGACGAAATTTCCGACACCTTTGAATTCTATTTGACGGAAATTGCGTCTCTTTTTGGCGGCTCAAAACTATCAAAGACTGAATTTCGTCCAAAATGGATAAGTCCAGGTAATTTATTTATCGTCTGATTTTAAGGCGTGTATATATATTTTCAATGGGAGAAAGAGCAAAGTTTGTGGTACCGTATAAACTGAGTAAACTGACGGCTTTTTACACTTTCAATCAACCCCACAATGTGGGGAAACCGCAACAAAGATGCTACAATTGATAAGATAAGACAGCTATATAGTGCTTTTAGCGTGCTTAGATTTCGCACCGCCACCTAGCGGCAAACGCGTGGAAGTAAAAAAAAAGTTCCGTATTTTACAAAGCCAAATACGGAAAGTATTAAATGTTCACTGTCCAGCTATCGCCATGGGCCTTGATTGGCGCCATTTATTGTGGAATTATAACCTCAATCGATGTGGGAAAACTCTGGCTCTTTTTTTTTTTTAATTTTGCATCATAAATGTATCATTCTATCAAGCATTCTTTTCATACTATGTGCCAGGGACCCCGCCCCTTATCAGTGCGCAAATTGTGTGCACTGCTTTTTCAGTGGTGCGAAGAAGACATTGTCTCATCTTATCATTGATAGTAACTTTGACCGCAGTAAGTAGATGCTCACATTCTTTATGATGGAGACACCGCCCTTTCCAAATAAACTGCGTGAAATTGCATTTTCGCGAGATGCTAATTTCAAATCTGTGGGCCTAATGGCAGTATAGCGTAGATCTGGATCAATGGATCGACATTGTGATTACATGAATCGAAATCACCCTGCCTACATCCAGGCGTCTAGCTAGCTCTTCATTTTGCCATAGATCGTATTAAATCGGGAACCATGTATTGTTGTTGCAATAGCAAAATTAAAAAGATCAGAGATCAGTTTGAGCAAAGTTCATCAGAAACAACTACAGCAAATTCAGAGTCATCTCTGAATGAATTCCACCTCGCAAGTCATGAGGAAGTTTCACAGATAGTCACAGCTTCTGCAAATAAGACCTGCATGTTGGACGCCATTCCAACGTGGCTAATAAAAAGCTGTGAGGCAGAAGTTACTCCTGCAATAACATCCATTGTTAACTGCAGTCTCCAAGAGGCCTACGTTCCTCTCGTGTTTAAGCAGGCACTAGTGACACCACTACTTAAAAAATCAAATTTGGACAAGGGTCTTATGAACAACTATCGTCCAGTCTCCAATCTTAGTTTTCTATCCAAGGTATTAGAGAGACTTGTGGCATCACGTCTTAAATCATATCTTTCCGCAGAGGGCCTTGCTGCAAAATTCCAATCAGCCTATAGAGAGTTTCACAGTACAGAGACAGCCCTCTTGAGAGTACATAATGACATCATCAGATTTGCTGATCAGAAAAAGTGTACAGCACTCATTTTACTTGACCTGAGCGCTGCATTCGACACCATTGATCAAGACATTTTACTACAGCGTCTGGGGACCTACTTTGGTATTGGAGGGTCTGCACTCAAATGGATAGAATCGTATCTCACAGATAGATCCCAATCAGTTCAACTGTCACGAGCAGAGTTAGGGTCTTGGGGGGCATTCGACTGCACGAGAGGCAGCTAACTCACACTCGGACACAACCACACAAGAAAAGTATTAAACAACTAGAGTATCTATATATGTCAGGCCGGTCAGGCCATGTTTTACATAAATATTAATAAACAAAACAAAAGACAATAGAGGTATATTCAAAGCAATAAATTCTAATTACTAACTTAATGATATTCATGTAACTATGGTTAAGTGACAGTTGAGTCGCCACTGGCCAGTCGCCAGGCAAACTCTCCATTAATCATATGGGCTTGAATGTTAGGAGAGCCCAGTACGTTCAAAGCCTACAGAAGCACACTTCGGCTTGTAGGTAATTCAGCAGTGGCAAAAGACTATATATATATATGCACAATCACTATTCAATTCATCAACAATGTGCCATATTACTTCAATCATACTATGGAAATAATTCTATAACACAGGCCACTCGTGGTCGAGTGCCAGCTGGGGTTTCTTTAGACTTCCTATGAGGCTGTGGGTCTCTCTCTATCTCTGATCTATTATGCTTGACAAAGTAAGGTATATTACCATTGATCACGCCTACTGGTAGGCGCGAACATCAATATAGCGCAGCGTGGGCTTTCAAAGGTCAGCCCACTCAGACCTTTCTTTCTAGAGCTCAGTCAGTCCGTTAGCAAGGACTCTAGTCTTCAAAGCACACAGTTCAGGTACTGGCCAACCGGAGATACTTCACGGAACGATGCTTGGCTTCACGTCTGTACTCCCTGAATCTGAACGTTACACGATGTTTTATACTACAGTATCTAACTACCCAGCAGTGCTAGTCCGCTGGCCTAATTATTTCAGCTATCTCATTGGCCGAAACCTCCCACCATTTTAATTGTAGTAATACCTCTGCACTATTCTACCAGCCAGTTAACGTGCAAAACTTGTCTAGTCATAATTAATAATAATAATAATAATAATAAATTACATTTATATAGCGCATTTCCAATAAATGCTCAATGCGCTTTACAAGTAATAAAAACTCATTCCTCTCTCTCCCACAACCACTCTCCCCACCCCCCTTCTCTCTCTATTCCCATCACATTCTCACTCCTTCTATCACATGCTCTCTCTCCCTCAGGTAAGTCAAGAAAAATAAGCCTGCTGGAACAAAAAATGCTTTAGCTGCCTTTTGAACCTTACTAATGATTTTGTTTGTCTCAGTTCCATAGGTAACTTGTTCCACATTAAGGGGCCAAGATATGTGAATGATCGTTCACCATAACATCTGTATGATTTCACAGGTGTCACTAGCATGGTGGAATCAATGGAGGATCTTAAACTTCTCCCTGGTGTATACAGTTTTATCAAATCTTGTAAATAAGAAGGAGCCAAGCCATTCAGACATTTGAAACACAGGATGCAGATTTTAAAAATTATCCTTTGCTTCACGGGGAGCCAATGCAATTCTTTCAGGAGTGGTGTGATATGATCTCGTTTTTTGGATTTGGTTATCAGCCTGGCAGCATTATTTTGGATTACCTGTAGACGATTCAAAAATTTTGTATGAATACCCGCCAAAAGTGAATTGCAGTAGTCCAGTCTAGACAAGATAAGGGATGTAACTAATGTTTTTGTGGTCTCTTCATTTAGATACTTTCGGACAAGGCTTATTCTTCTCAACTGAAAATTTAAGGATTTAGACAGAGATCCTACACCTGAACCCATTGACAAATGGTGATCAATAAACACACCCAAATTCTTTACAACTTCTTTGCATGATAATTCATGGCCATTGAAATCAATGGTGACATTTTCAAGATCTTTTGTTAATCGTGGGTTGTTGAATAGAATTAACAATGTCAACTATCCCCACCTTGTTTCACCCCTACTCCACTACTTATTAATCACGAATATTAAAACAGACAAGCGTGAATCTAACAGTTTAACTTTACATTTATTTACTCACCAACTATAATTGGCGAGGACCGTTCAAGGCCACCAGCCAATTTCTCATGGCCCTGGTAAAAAAACCAACTCACTCTCTGCGTGAGTTTTAATAACATCCGAATCATGACAATCATGTGTTGGTAGTTCAACATCTTCAAATGCTGACACTGTAACATCTTCTTCAGTTCCACTGCACTATGGAGTTCCTCAAGGCTCAGTCCTCGGACCTGTGTTATTTACACTCTACACTACGCCATTATCAGATATCATCAAGAAACATACATTAGAGCACCACATGTACGCAGATGACACCCAGCTGTACATACCTATCAGCCATGGTGAGGAAGATCAACAAATTTCAACAATTCAAAACTGTCTTCATGATATCAAGGACTGGATGTTTAACAACAAACTTAAATTGAATGACGACAAAACAGAAATCATCATGTTGGGAACAAATCAGTTAAGAGCAAACATAAAGTTTGACACATTGGATCTTGGCAATGCAACTGTTAAGGTTGAGTCATCTAGTGCCATACGAAATCTTGGCTTTTATTTTGACCCTGACTTTTCTATGAAGACCCATGTGACAAGAATTTGTCAAACCATGCACTACCACCTTAGAAACATAGGAAAAATAAGAAAATTTATTGATGAAAACACAGCAAAGATTCTTGTTCATGCTTTCATTCTGAGTCATCTGAACTACTGCAATTCCCTACTTTTTGGCATTCCCGATTCAACTCTTTCAAGACTTCAAAAGATTCAAAATAGAGCAGCGAGACTTGTAACACTGAGTAAAGCTTCGGATAATACCGAGGATATTTTAAAAACTCTCCATTGGTTGCCTGTAAAAGAACGTATTGAATTTAAGATCCTTTGCATGGTGTACAAATGTTTAAATCAGTGTTCGCCAAACTACCTTTCAGAACTTATAGAAAAGTACACACCGCCACGCAATTTAAGGTCCTTAAATGACAGCCAGCTCTGCATGCCTAGATCAAGAACAATGCTTGGAGAAAGGGCATTTTCCATCTGTGCCCCAAAACTTTGGAACAATCTGAACTATGATATAAAAACAACTAATTCAATAGAGCACTTCAAATCGAAACTCAAAACATTGCTTTTCAAAAAAGTGTATGATTTATAGATGATACTAGAACTGTTACTGAAATGTATCTTTGGATGTGTTAGTGTGTAGGTGTGATATACTGGAGTGTTTGAGACTGTGTATTCTATGTGTTTGTTAAGCGCCACCGAGCACTTTAAGTGGATTTTGGCGCTATATAAATCAATTATTATTATTATTATTATTATGTATTCTCTAGCTGGCTTAGGCGGTAGGTGTTTGAAGGCTAATGCCTTCCTTTTACGTCAGTAAGTGCTCTCCTGTGAACTTGGTTCGTTGAAAACGTGTAGAAACTGTTCATGCTATTGACAAGGTAAATAATGAAGATCACCGTTTCTCTAGGCTTCAGCCTGCTCTGACAGGCCAAGGAGATGCATGCCTGCTGTAGGCTCCATTATTTTTCTACTAAGCTGACTCCTCAATCTAGAGTTGTGAAGACACGGAGGAGTATTGAAGCTTTCAGCTGCCGCCAATAGTTGACGTTGTTTGCAGAGGAGCTGATGGTGAACCAGAGCCCTTTTCTTTCAGTTGTCGAAGCTTTTCTCTAAAATAAACATTATTATGGTCTGCACTGTGGATGCTTTAACTTAAAAGATGTGCATTCATTGTGCTGGAGCATGGAGATGTAAATTTTGGAGGGTGGTTGAGGAACACTAAAAAAAAAAAAAGAAAAGTCAGGATAGCACAATGCCCAGACACGCCAGGGACTGAATGGGATTGTTAGAAGGCGATGGCGGCCATCACGGGATGGATCGCAACTCATTGAGTCATCGTTTTTGTAAACGGAGCCGTATGTAGGCCTTTGATTATGAGAAGGTTTATCTGTCTATCTGTCTGTCTGTCTGTCTGTGTCATATCTATCTATCTATCTATGTATCTATCTATCTATCTATCTATCTATCTCTTCTATCCCTCTCTCTTTCTCTCTCTCTACCTTTCTCTCTCTCTCTGTCTCTCTTTCTCAATCTCTATCTCTCTCTATCTCTCTCTATCTGTCTCTATCTGTCTCTCTCTCTACCTGTCTCTATCTGTGTCTCTCTCTGTCTCTCTCTGTCTGTCTCTCTCTGTGTCTCTCTCTTTGTCTCTCTCTCTCTGTCTCTATCTGCCAATCTCTCTCTCTGCCTCTCTCTCTCGGTCTCTCTTTCTCTGTCTCTTTCTGTGTCTCTCTCTATCTGTCTCTCTATCTGTCTAGATCTATCTGTCTATCTATCTATCTATCTATCTATCTATCTATCTATCTATCTATCTATCTATCTATCTATCTCTCTCTCTCTCTCTATCTATCTATCTATCTATCTATCTATCTATCTATCTATTTATCTATCTATCATCTATCTATCTATCTCTCTCTCTCTCTCTCTCTCTCTCTCTATCTATCTATCTATCTATCTATCTATCTATCTATCTATCTATCTATCTATCTATCTATTTTCATCACCCGTTGTCTTCACTCTAGGCTTACCCCATCCTCTAGCGCCGTGTCATGCACACTAACACCACTGGCTTTACATTGTAGTTGTGGTGTGTTGTGTCGGTTGAATCAGTCTGTTGTTTTTTATTTTTTTGTTGTTTTTTTTTCAATCGAGGAATTTTATTCATTTTTATGTCATGGTGTACGGAAATGGTATCTGAGTGATTAGTGTAAACAAATTAAAGTTACAAAATCAATCACAATCAAATTAAAGTTACAAAATCAATCACAATCACCGCTATTTTCAACCCGTTGGCTAGGCTGGGTTAAGCCAGCATCGAGCGCTCAGCCCAGTCTACGATGGTGAGAGGGGGTTTCAATGCGGACCATTCCGGCTCGCTTCCCGAAGCACGGAAAGAGAGAGCTGGCGAAGCCACGCGTGGAATCTAGTTCAGCAAGTTATATCTACGGAATAGCACCCTTCTTCATGACATGCCCGCCGCCTTCTGCAGAGCAGGGGATCTCAAAATGTGCAGAGCAGAGAATACTGCATTAATTGTAAAGAATTAAGCTGTTCAGGCTTCTCATCAAGATCAGTTCATCTTGGATTGATTACCCGCCACTTGTAGCCAAACCAAACATAAGTAAGGTCAAAATATTATCTGTTACCACAACTTACTAGTTAGCTTATTTTTGGAGGAGTGGCGGCCGGTCATGTTATTAATCTTTTTATTATTATGATATTGTTAACCATCTTTTGACAAATAGGGAAGAGGAAGCGGGGTGTAGAACACTCTACTCTCTCTTTCCCATAGTAAATACAATAGCTTGTAATCACAGTTTTGCCATGGTCAAGTTAAGCTTCTTCCGTCCTTTTTAAGCCATACTAGGATTATTTTTAATTTTAGCAATTTCGTCAGAAAGGCGAAATATATTATTTATAATGAAATAATGTCTTTGTATAATTCTACATGTATGATTTAAATTTAACCTAAAATAAGTGGCTGATATTAGGTTTAAGATTCATCTAGGCCTATGCATATCATGTAATTAGGTCTAGATCGAGGCCTAGCTACACTAGATCTAACTCAATAGACTAAAGACTCAAGTCTTGAAACCGTGTATTTTTTCTGTTAGAATCATAGAAGCTTATCAAGAGCTAGACAAGAATATTGAACTCTTGGTTCCCCGATTAGATATCTAATTTTGAATATGATTACGATTTTGAGTCAGCTCACAAAGTGAAAAGTTATGTCGTGAAATTCTTGAACCTGATTATGGCTAGATTCCGACTAAAATATGAGAATAAGCATTTGTGAAACACTGGAATAATTTTCTCAAAACTTGTCTAAATCAGTTTGCATGATTAAAAAAAGAAAATTAAGCTGGGTGAGTTTTCCCGAGCAATTCGTGCAATATTGCTGCACTGCAATGCTGGTTCGCAATAGTAATCTGTGTATAACTGTTCTTGTTTACCCGTGTAGTAGTGTATAGAATTTATGTGTTTACCACGGCGACCTCATTTTAGCGGCGCTGACCCGGTTTCGCGTTTAGGCGGAAGTGATTCCTCTGTATAAATCTATATATAGGCCTACTCTCTGCATGTCCCATATATAAATACAGTACTAAACGGCATGTTCTAACAAATAATTGGACCACTGTGGCCAGGAGAAATCATTCTAAATTAACATAATTTCTCTAATGACCAAGTTCCTTCCGGCGAAGTAAATAAATAGTGTGTTGTTGTTGTTTTTTTTGTGCTCTCCTGTAAAATTTTGTGAAAAGCACATAAACGGTTAGAGAATTACAGCGGCGATATTTATATTTTGATGACTTGACATTAACTAAATATTATAAAAACCACAGAAAAACTGTGGAGTCGCAGCAGGGCTATAAGCAAAGTCAAAATTAGGCAAAATTTAGTTTGCTTTGTATCGTTTGGGTTTAATTTCTCACGCAGGGCTCCGCTACATACAACTTTTTCTTTTTGCCCAATTTTGACTGACATTAACTATCATCATATGTGCTGTGCATTGCCAGATTTACTTGTTGGTATATGCTTTAGCCATTATTTGGCACTTTGGGAAAAAATATTTAGATATATTATGTGATAATATTCATGTACAAAGCTTTATTATCGTTCACAAGAAACCAACGGATTTGTAGTAAGGGCTGAAGACTGTCGTGTGCGATGTTCTTATCTGCACAGCTGTCCCCAGGTAAACAGTTGTCAAAAGCGCCAGGAATATTAGTTTCTCCAACAGTTTCTCAAATTTTTCAGATCATTGCAGCTTCAAAGTTTGTCTTTCATCCTGTTATTGCAGTATTTTTGTCAAATTTTTTGTACTGACTGCCATATCATAATGAATTTTACATGTGAATAATCGTATAATCTGCCGTTGCTGCTCACAAAAGGAGCTCTGTTCACCTAAGGGCATCACAGACGTATTTTGACAGAAAAATATTCGGTACAATTTTTGTGTATGTGCATTGTGTTGTTGTTGTTGTTGTTTTTGGAGGGGGGGGGGGTTGTTGTTTTCTCGGGTACCAGATAGTTAAGAACAAACGAACATAAATCTCTTATACATTATAACTCAATTGAATAACGACCTGTCCATGTTTTCATGCAAACCCTACAGTTGCTTGAAAAAAAAAGTGTTTCTGAGAAAAATGCAGTTTTGTTCAAAATTTATCGAAAATGAAGTGTGGGGTTGAGAGTATTCCATCATGCCATTTTCACCCTGGAGGATCTATAGAATGATACTTCTTGACGTGTACAAGAAATCGTGTACTTTTACAATGATGTGATGTTTAACAATCCCTCTGGGGAGGGGGGAGGGGGTGAGTTTCATAGTTTAACTCTCAACACGATTTTTCAGCTATCATAGATCGCCTTCCTCTCTTCCCTGAAAAGGGTTAAGAAGCACTGCTCTAGAATCACATCAAGTTCACAGAAAAGTCGATACCCAAATAAGAAACAAAATTTAGCGCGACAATTAAACGAATCAAACAGATCTTTCAAATTTCAGGAGTAGCCAACATGTGGGTTTTTACAATCATTGAACACTTGAGTCTGTCACCGTCTTTCATAACACGTAAGTGATCATTCACAAAAACAACAAACAGAACAAACAAAAAGTTAAACAACAGAACATTCACTAAGACAACAAACTGAATATTCACCAAGTCAACAAGCGGAAATAAGTTTCGTTTTTCTTTAATAACCATACTCGTGTGTACATCTATATTTTACATTAAGTTTCAGTCCAATAGTGCCGTGAGGTAAGAAGCAGATAAGTGAAGACATGGTGTGCGAATGATATTGTGCAAGACATCATAACGATTAGGTAAGTTATAGTGAATTTAGAAACTCGTGCCATCTGGTTCCTGCAATTTTTTGGAAAACTGATTGTTATACAAGGTGTGTGTGTGTGGGGGGGGGGGTCAAGGTGGTCTAGAGGCAAAGTACTCGCCTCTCATGCCTCTCGGTGCAGGCATGTTGGACGTTTGGGATTTTTCTCATATTTTCGTGTCCCTGATCCTTTTGGGGGAGCGGGGTGGGATCGAGTACCTAGTCTTCTTGGATAAGGACGAAAAAATTCGGAGGACCGTGTGCACGTTGCGGACGTTAAAGATACCTTGGCACTTGTAAATCGAAAAGAGCAGGCCGAACAGGCCGCAGCCCGGGCAAAATCAATTAAAATTCATCCTTACCACGCCCCCCCCCCCTTCCCCCTCTCATCTCACAAGCCCCCCTAAAAAAAACATCGCCAACCGGCGCTGCATTTTGGCGACGACGTGCCTACTCCAGTTGTAAATGGGTGCAATGACACAAAGGCAAATTTCCCAAATGGGATTAAAGTAGTATACAAATACAAATACAAATACCGCTTTAGTTTTATTGCATGCGATCTTAGATTTTCCACGACCTTGCCTTCACAGTGTCTGGTCCTCAAATGTACTGGTGACGTGAATGTTTCACAGCGGTGAATTTCTGTCATCTTTTTTCCTAAACTACTAGCGCTAGTCCCGGTGTCGCCCGGGATAGACTGTTTATTAGTTTCAGTTCTAGGTGATTATTACAGATCTGATTCATTTTGCACGTTCCTTTGGATTTATTTCGTCCTTAATTACTTCTTTGTTTTTAGGTAAGTCTCATGGTGTTCCTCGTGCGTGTTAATGCCTCAGGCACCTCGTCAGCATTTGAGGCGAAACCTGTCATGAAATGGCGGTAATCTGTACATCAGCTAGTTCGTACTTGCGACTAAATCGTGAGGAGCAGCCGGGCGTTGATTGGCTGTTACAATTGCCGCCGCGGTGTCCATTGTCGATTCAAGTGTGCACTGGAATGGTCAGATGGACCCACAGACTAATAAAATACCCAGACTGGATGATCCCATTGTGTGACGTCACAAAACAGCGAAAGGTCCGCCATTTTAGGTTTACGGTTGCAACCAACGCTTCAGCATAGCTACAATGCAGCGGTCGTTAAAAGTCCATACGGACATCATTTATAACAATAAAAAAAAAAGGCAGATGTAGACAACAAAATGAAAGGATAGGCAAGTTAATGCATTATTAATACATGTACAACCAATCTTGACAAATAAAAAGAAATTTCTACTGCAGACAGAACTAGAATTGGAATTTTCCGAGCGGCGGCCATGTTGATTATACGGTCGTCGCTCGGGAATTTCCGTAAAAAAACGACACAGCCCGAAGCTCGTGTTTCCAGTCTGGTTAATTTGTTAGTCTGTGGGTGGACCTGAGGGCGTGAGGGTCTAGTCAGTTTGTATCAATCAATGGGCGGTAGTCAAATTGACTAATCAGGCGAAAAGGGGCTGGGGTAGCCATTGGTGATCGATGAATCGTCAATGGCCACCGCAAAATGCGATACCAAAAATAATAGCCAATCAACGCCTGGCTGCTCCTCACGATTTAGTTGCATGTCTAGTTTGTTTCAGTAAATGTCCTGTTCTGCAAACGAAAATTGGCAAAAAGCATCACTTTAGACACTCAGACAGAAATCAGCACAAAATGTTAGGTTTCGCTTCCCACTCCCGCCCAATTTCACCTTTCTTGTACTTACCAACAACGTGAGCAACTAATGAAGGGGAGTGGGTCAAGGCGGTGAGCTCTGTTCTGTAGCGATTGAAAGAAAGCAGGACGTCAAGTGTCCTTCCCCGTGCAAGCGTGGTTTTTCTGTCCCTGAGCTGAAAGTGTGCACTTTTTGAAAGTAAAAGATGACTTTACGTTTGCTAAACTTCTAACAAATTTCAATCCAGAAAACCTGAAGATTTTCTTTTACATGACCTGAAGGATCCAAAGACGAAATAAGTTGTCAACGGACAAGAAATACATGTATGTAGGCCGTTCAGTAGTATAGAGTCTATGATGTAGGCCTATCTTAATCAGTTACACGTATTTCTTGTCAGTTGAAAACCTATTTCGTTCACAAGGGAACCAGTAGTCCACATCCCAAATGTCAAACCAATCTGTGAAAGGGCTGCAAAGTTACAGCTTCCGGAAGATCAAGAGGGGCACAGATTTCTGAGAGGTCTGTAGTACAGATTTCACCTAAGGCCGCTGGCAACCAAGTTAGGGAACCTTGTAGAGTTGTTAATCATCTTGCTTTGGTGTGTTGGGTGCTGTTGCAGTTATCGATTTTTATTTCTTTGTTGTAGTTTCTAGTGGTTCTGTTGTTTTTTGTGTTGTTGTGTTGTTGTTGTTGTTGTTTTTGTAACATCAAGGAAGCTTGTCAGAAAGTTATCTAGGCTTCTGGTAGTAACAGAGCTGTAGTCGGACATTCTTGATCTTGCCGTCGGGATGAGCGCCGTAGAAACTGTCCCTGTTGTTGGTGTTTTCTGTGTCGAATTCCAGATACTCCTCCGTCACATTCATACCATACACCTGCTGACACTGACCACCATAGCGATACAGGTACAACGGCTGGGAGTTTGGCAAATAGATGGGCTTATCGGTAGCGCCGTCTTTCCTACAGCAATACTGGATGATCGTGGTGTCGTTGGTGTAGGATCCATCCGGCCGCTCGCCTCTCGACTCAGACAACTGCCTGAAATCCTCTTCATCCCAGCGAATAGAACCTTCTTCAAATGGACTTGGACAGTGTCCTTTCCTATTGATGCAGTAAGAACCCTCAGGCCAGGAAGGACCCACGATGTTGGCCTCGGTCTTCATACAGAAATGTTGAGTGATGAAATTGCTGCCGTTCTCACGCGATAACATGGGTGGAGATAGGTGATTGCCTTGGGATACCTTGTCTCGATTTCTGTCTGTGGATTCGGTATGATGTTTGTGCCAACCTTGTTGCCAGGTAAACATACCACCTTCAGGACAACCAGAAGTTGGCATGACAAGTCCGTAAGAACCTCGAGGCCACAACATCAGAAAACCGCTGTCAATGGTCAGTTGGACCTTCGAGTGGAGCTCTTCTAGTTTCTGACTATGTTTCTCTTCCACCACTTGGATTCTTTCCTCCAACCTGTGCTGCAGCTCTTGCATACTTTTGTTTTGTTCTTCAACCAGTTTCTCCAGTTTCTGAACTGTAGCTGTCATCTTCTCTTCCATACGTGTCATATTTAACTGTAACTGCTGTCCGTCAGACAGATCGTCCTGTTGTTTTGTCAGGTATTCGTCGATCTGTTGTTGAAGTTGATCTTTCTGGTGTGTGACCAGTTTGAGCATCTGCACAGCATTCAGTTTGTTGCCAAGAGAGAGGTCTTTTGACTGTGTCAGAACTCTCTATTGGGAAAAAAAATATTCAATCATGACATGATCTTCAGTTGATCACTTGAATGTTCTAATTTTCATAAATAACAATTTCCTACTGAGAATAAGTCTGGAAAGTGTGACAAGTTTTGACTTTCTAGTGCCTTTTTCCAAACATTCCAAAGCGTACACATTTGATTAGATTATAGAGGAAAAAACGATCAATTGCCGATAAATTAGAAAGTATTTTAAATGGATCATGTTACAAGTGAGTATTTCCCCCCAAGTTTTTTTTTGCGCTAGGAGTACGTATTTTAAAACCTTTTGTGACTCCAGAGCTAGAGAGCTCCTCCCGAAATACCAAAATGCTACTTACAACAGCCTTAATTAATTATTCTTTCAGATTTTCTTTTTGTTTTCCTCCTGTGTTTTTGGTTGAAAGGGTAGGGGGAGGTGGGGTAGGGATTCAATAAGATTTAGGATTGAGGATGAGGACGGATGTAGGGATAGGTACGTTTACGTACGTGCCCCTAGCGCAAAACACAAAAGGTAGTTATAACAACAGCCATTTTAAACATAGTGTCGCGTGGCATATATTTCAAATGAATATTGGGGATAAATCGGTTATCTGCCCTGAACTCTTGAGGGCGTTTGTTTGCCCAAATATTTTTATTTCAATGATGTCACTCAAAACTGTGATTTTGTCCACACCCCCCCCCCCCTTATATTTTTGGCAGGGGTTGAGCATGAACACGAGCAAAGATTTGCTGTGACCCAAAAGAAGAACTAAAACTTTTTGGGAAAAACGAAACATAAAAAACTAAATAAGATTCAAAATTTCATAGGAGCACAAGTTTTGTGACGTAAAGTGAAAACAAAATATTGGGATTTTTGTTGGTGTGTGTAGGGGGCAGGGGGGGGGGGGTTACATCGTGAAATTATCTGATTTTATCATGTTTTATCGTGCTGGCTTTCAAACTATGGATACATTCAAGCCCATAAAACATTCCACCTGTATACGACAAACCGTTCAGCCTCTAAAGCAATGATTCTTAACCTGGGGATATCCCCCCTGGCAGATTTGGGAATTTTCAGTGGGAACTGCCTAAATCGTTCAAGTCTGTACACTACATGGAATGAGGCAGTACAGATTCGCATATAATACAATTATACTTATACAGTTCCTATTTCAGATTCTGCTGAATTATTCCTACCGATTATTCAATTCAGATCTCCCTTTGCAGAATTCGAGCTGATCCATAGGTGTTGCTAGGTTGTGTGAAATCGATTCCCAATTGTTACAGGGAAGCAAATAATAAATGTGTGTATGTGTTTATATGTGTATGTGGGGATGTTTGAATGTGAAGAACCGCTGCTCAGAAAATTTGTTTTATTTGAAAAAAGAAGCAAACGAACAAATACAGAAAAATATTTATGTATATCTACAGAGCCATCAAATCTACTTGTATGTGAGAAAGTTATGCAAGGACTCCAATTGAAAAACTGTTTGTGTATTAAAATGGAAATTACAGTGGGTTTGTTTAGAAAGGGCAATACAAAGATATGAAATGTAACTGTATTTAGTTTCAAATACACGGACCTTTTGCCGTTTTTCTCTCTCTTTGCCGTCCTACCAATGGAAGCTGCTCACACACATTTCCTAACTTCAAATCTCAGGTAGATTAACAATTTAAAGGCCAAGCGTTCTCCCATATTTAAGTTTGACGACATGCTGGTTTTTTTTTTTTTTTCTTTCTTTTGTTTTGTTATTTTTGCATCGATTTTACAACCATGTACGTTTTGCAACAACTATTGTTCAAATCTCATTTTCCCACTTGTCCTTTGTGTAATAAAGACAGTATCTGCTTCTTGTCAAAGCCGATGATGTCACAACGATATTGTCCAAAAGCGTCCGAGGTGGCGATCTCCCATGCTATCCGTAGAAATGTTTTTCTGGTTGGATCAGTGGTGACTAGACCGCTGGAGTATGAGATACTGGCATCCAAAAGTTGAACAGATCCAGGGTCCATGTCGCTAATTTGGGCCATCGTTTTCCATTCATTCTGAACAGAAATATCAAAGGTTTGACCAGAATGTTCTTCTTCTTTTTATTCTTGTCGTCATTGTTTGCCTCTTTTTTATTTTTTTACGTGACAAATATTGCAATGAAAAATGTATTTCTTATCCTTTTGCTCCTCGCCCTCCTTACCTGCAAATTCTATGCTACCCGTTCTCCACTACCTATGAAATAGCACATACCAGAAAGAAGGAATCTATCTAAAAAAAAACAGCAAGGAAAAAAATTCACTGCTCCAAGGAAGAAATGCCCAGACCTGAAAAAATTACATGTGAAAGACAGTTCTTTTTGCTACTATGTCTATTCCTTTGACGTGAAAACGAAGTATCGTAATTTTGTAATAAATGAAAATAGGCCTAAAAATATCGAATAATGCTTTCTCCTCAACAATGATGGCCTCCCTCCTGCCTTTCTTTTGTTTCGACTTTAAACTTCCGGTTGCGTTTCAAAGTTTGAAGGCATGAGTTTCTGTGCTGTCTGCCTTATGCACAGGCCATGCGGGTGTTACTGTGCCAGTTGTGAGTTGTTTTCTACCTAGATCTACATAATCTGTGTGCCGATTGTGCGTGTTGTTTTCTACCTTGATCTACATAATCTGTGTGCCGACTGAGTCAATTTCAGCAAGATGATATGACACTAGTATGAAAAAAGAAGATAACTTAATCTTGCCTAACTCTCTCGCCAGCTCAAACATGTAGCTCCACTCATGCCTGGCCTTAAGTGTTGCCAAAGTCTCACATTCTTACCTGAAAATCCTTTAAGATTCGAACTCTGGCGATGTTAGTTACTGACAAATCTATGGACGCGTAATCCCTAAGTCTTCCATATAAAATCGCCTCTCTGCTATTGACGGTACACATCAAAGAGACATTTGACGTCACCAAGGGCTGGATCACCGATGGCGTCACTCTAAAGTCCACACTGTAACTGGCCGAGCTGAGTGGAACTGCTACAGTCATACACAGCAACAGGCCGAGAACTGCTTGGTCCACCATCTGAAGTTGAGGTAAATTCAGGAGAGAAAATAAAGAGAAAATAACTGAATGTTGCTCAGCGCTGAAATCTGCTGGACTGAAGATAATGGAAAGAAAAGGGGAGTTAAGGATAATGTGGGCCATGTAGATAAAAATAATACACTATATATCATACTATAATGGAGCCAAGGGTGAAATTTCTGCCCTCAAAGGCCCTTTTTTGGGAGGGCTCCAAAACTCTGGAAGCATTCTCATCGCCTATAATTCGACTTATTGTGATATAAGGGGATAATATAAAAATGCTGCAAACTCTGGGTAATTTGTTCATTTTGCATAATTCACACGTCTATTTCTAACCTCCTTGGGGACACGCTATTATGATCTATTTATAGTATCGTGACGCAGTTTCCCTCATCGTTCATTCGCTGAAGGAAGCAAATTGTGGATTAACGAAAACATGGATCGCCTGTAAACTTCAGCAAAAAAGGGTAAACAAAGTCTAGAGTTGGTGCGGAATCCGAGTCGATACTGATTCTATCATTGTATTTCTTTGTCTGTGGAAGGAACTTTACTTTGTGTCCTAGATCTAGATCATTATAGGTAATAAAGATAGACTATTTCTCCTGGGCAGGCCGGGTAACGCAGCTAGTACTCACTATGGGCATTTTTTAAATTTTTTTTTTGGTGACCAGCTTTCAATAATGTCACCGTAGCTGTTTCGCTAAGAGATTATTGTGGCAGAAGAGACTGACATACTCTTAAACCTAACCTTGCACTTTCTCAAGCATTTGTTGTACAAACCAATCCAATATGGCCACACTGTTCAAATTGCCCAAATCCTAAACCCCACAAAAAGAACAAACAATTACATCTATAAGTTCTGCAAACCCGCCATGTCAGTCCGCTTAATTTATTCACAGTTAAACATTTCAGTGCTGGCAGTCAATAACCACGAACGGCCTACGATCATGCCGACCTTAAAGTGTTAGGTTTCAGCCAACCATTCTTCCACACCCGGCAGATTTTGTTCCTACATGTTTATTTATTCCCTGAACAAGTTGTGGTCGCCGCGGTCAAAGCAAAATAGAGCGAAAATCGTTGCTGTTATTAGGGCGCTAACGGTCAGAGAGTTAACTTGGTGGTACCCGATTTGGCAAGTTAACCCTCCCAGGGCATTAAATGGCAAAAACGAGAAGCCTTTCTTGGAGATTTGGAGTTCTCAAAATAACACTTAGATAACCAAACCAAAAAAAATATGTGTTGTTGACGTGTTCAATTCATCAGACGAAACCCAAGACTTTTATGGGGTGAAACTAGAAAAAATACCTCTATGCGAGAAAAACCTTCAAAGTCCGTTTTCACTGTGTGATGTATGACTATCGGTTCTTACCTCATCAGATGTCAAACTTTCAAACACACCAGCTTCTCGTGGCAGGCAACTGTCAACTGAAAGTCTTTTAATTATAGCACTTAGAAAAGCTTGAGGTCGTCCCCTCTCCCCGGCGTGTCTCTCACACACCCCCCCCCCACCCCCACATATGCCCCAACCTTTTTGTCACCGTCAAAGCGCTTGATGGTTCGGGTCATTTTTTGCCAAAATCTCGCTGTTCCGGAAAGCCACTTTTGTCGAAATCGTGTTTGTTTCCGGATTCCGAGAGCGAACCCGCCGCTGACAACAACATCTAGGCCTACTTATAATGTATGTGAAAATGAAACTAAATTCTAGGATGGCTCAGTAAAAGTGAAACTGTAGGCCACTGCAGCACACCTTCCCTGCAGCTCGGTCACTAACTTTAAGTGAAAAGCCCATTGGCCGTATGCATGAACTGTGTGTAACTGGTTCAACTGTGGTGTAGGCCTTTGGCGTCGATGCAAAACGCTACCCGGTGTGCATGAACTTTGGGTAAGCTTACACCAGGTATAAATCGTTCGTAACTTCACACTTTCTCCGAGGACGACTAAATCAGTTATGCAATGCGTAACCAGCTTGGGAAAGAGGCGTCGCCTAGAAAGAAAGAAACGTAGTAACTACTATTTTATTCCAACACACGACTTCACGGGCCAAGGAAAAAAAAACTGGATTTCTACTCACCGTCAATCTCTTAGTTTTGTTTGATCGGCTTTGTTTTCTCGTGGCATTGATTGGCCGATACAAATTCTGTGCATGCGCAACGTCAATTTTTGTTA